>CM068370.1:184806687-185494187 GCA_034769895.1 Magicicada septendecula
AGATTTATTTAACAAAAGAAATAATCGGAGTGGGCGAATGGTAGGAATAAATATGTAATTTAAACAATCCCTTTTAATAATAAATGGTTTTATAATAATTATGTTCAATACATACAGGCCTAAGTGTGTAAAACGAATTCCCTACAAGAGTTTTAAAGATTAATGAAGATTTAATTAATTCCCTACAAGAGTTAATGAAGATTTGTCTTAAATTTTTTTGGAGTTACATAATTATTATTTGTTAAAATATACATATATTTTATTCAGAAAATATTAGATATTTGTATTTAATCTTTTATTTTATTTTATTTTTATTTTACCGAGAATAGTTACTATTTATAGAAAACCGTAGCAAAAAATATTTGTAATAAAAGTCTATCTGTACCGTATTCATACTTTTACCAGTACAGGTACAACCTGTCATATCCGGACTAATATGGCGACCGGCCGATCCGGATATGGAAAAATCCGGATATCACAAGGTCATTTATAAATACCGTATATTCTCGCATAACTAACGCACTTTTTTGACGAAAAATACCGGCGAAAATTTCGGGTGTGTAAATTATTCAAGGATTTCAGATATACCCAAATTTCATTTGAAATTTATTGACATTTAAAAGATACATTAAATATACTGTATTGAACGGGACACACTGTGCGCTGCGCCGTACGCTAGACAGAGAGCGTATAATAAACAACTATCTCACTCTAACTTCGTCAGTGAAGCTCGCGGGCGGATGAGTGAATTTTATTCAATTCATTTTTGCAGTTCAACCTGCGATAACTTCAAAACCAATAAATATACAGCAATTCTGAAAACTGCATTGTGTTCAGTAATTAAATCTCTATAAGTAGCCAAAATCTCAATTAATATAATTAACAATTACAGAAGATACACAGAAGAAGAACGTGTTTTTTGAGTAGTATCTTTACATCCCTAACCATTTCGCTAACCAAGATTGCAAAAATTAGTTTGGAGATACGTCAGGATATGGGAGGTTCCGGATATCACAGGTCCGGATGTGACAGGTTGTACTGTACTTTTTAACTACATATTATACTAATGTACAATGAAGATATACTTATTATATCTTTATTTAGTATATAGTTATTTACGTGTCAAGAAAAGAACGTGTGAATAAAGTGATCACAACATTTTATACCTTATATGTTTTCTGTCATTGAATGATTAACCCACTTTTTAATAACAGCGTTGAAAAATAGTTGATTACGTCTTTCAAAGATTATTTTTACTACAGTACTGAAATTAAAAATAACTAAGATCGTATACAGGAATTAAACGTAGGCGACTGGAAGCAGTAATTGTATAAACAGCCGAGACACACCACCTGCTAATATTGCAGGAATTGCTTACGTTCAGTAGACTTGGCAACGTTGTGACCTTCGTGACTTTATATACATTTTGTGGCAACACTGTGCATATTTTTCATCACTAAAAGCTAAACCGATATCCGTGATAAAATACTAATGCATTTTTTTTACACGTGTGAGTCGTTTGTAACGATTATGTTAACAGGGTAATTATTATTCAACTTTTTTCAACAAACTATCTTGAAACGGATATATATTTTTACGGTTTTTTATGCTGATTACGAATATGTAAGAATAAAATGTCTAAGCTTACTCGTAACTTTTATATATGGGGTCTCAAAAAGATGAACTTCTCTGGTCAGAACTTGCATGTTTAGCTAATGATGGATAAACGTGATTATATATATATATATATATATATATATATATATATACACACAAAATATGATTTCAGAAATAATAAAAGTTGTTATTGTTGGTCAATAGAGAGTTTTAATTGCAAGTCCCGTCTCACTGGACCCAGCACATTTTATGCTTCTTCTAGGCCTTCTGCCTAGTTCTAAAAATATAGTAGCCCCTCTTAAAAAAAAAAATAAATATACATATATACATATATATAAAACAATTAAAAAATAAAGAGGGGTCACAAATTGTAGCAGTGCGTGGTTCTATCTGGGGTCGAACCCTTGGGTCCTTTGGTGTGACGGGGCTTGCAAACTTGAAAACAGTCTGAGATAATTGGAACTTAGAAAAAATAACTTAGAGAAATTATAATGCCTATGTTGTGTGATGTTCAATGTTTTTATCTATTATGTTGATGTATGACTGTCAGCCTGTTCTGCATTTGTAAACTTGGTGCCGCCACGAGGCATGCATGCTTCATTGCGAATATTTTGGGGTTATTTGAGACTGGAATTACCGGAGATCTGGGGCGTTGTGATGGGGATGGATTTCATTATTTTTTTTTTTGATATTCGAATAATAGCTTGCGCGTTTGAAGGGATGCGGTATGGCCCAATCGGAAGTCGGTACTGTCAGGTATACCGACTTATAGTTCATTATAGATTTTTTGGGACATTCAATGTTGGTCTTTGGTTGTTGAGCATATATTGTGAAATGTGATGTCGTGATAGGTGTTAGGTGTTGTGGATTTCATGTATCATGTTAGTGTCAGAATTGGTTTTCCTCTTGCGTGGTGTTGACGAGAGCCAGTTCAGGATAGTGGTCGGGTCCTCGCAACGTTAGGGAGCCCGCGGTCTGCTTGAAGGAAGTATAGTACTCGAGTGTTTCTGTTTTTGTAAGTTATGTTTGTGTTAGGTATTGCGTTGGGATTCATGTTTCATTGTTACGTTTTGTGTATTGTGTAATTCTGGCGGGGGTAGGTTATCAGAGACTGCCCAACCCTATTTCCGGCATTCTCCAGAAGCTTCCGGTGGTAGATGGACAAGATGAGAGCAAGTTGTTGGTTTTCTTGGACCTTGTCCTGCAGTTGGCAGATTTCCCGGGGGTGTCCGATGGGGTACTCTTGTCCCTTATATATCCGTATTGCCGGGGTTCATTGGCCGCGCTGGTCACCAACACTCTGCATCGTGGCGGCAGTATCGACGCTCTCCATGGGGAAGTGTTGGACTTCTTCATACCCCGTCGACGTGACCCGTTGCGATTGAGGTTGTTTTATCGTGTACAGGCCAACGAAGAGGCATTGGTGGACTTTGTACAGAGCATACGCAAAACTGCCCGGATATTGAGGTTGGGGTTGCCCGAGAGGGACATCATACAGGTAATCCTGGAAGGGGTGACGCCCCAGGAGAGATCTCATTTGGTGTTCGCAGACCGTCCACGTAGTTTTGCGGACCTGGACCGGCTGTTTGGGCAGAAGGGTCCAGGCGAATGACGAGTCCCGGGGAAGAGCTGCTAAAGATGTCCAAGACTCAAGTAGTTTATTAGGAAGAGCTAAAAATGACAAACATGGTGGTTGGTGAAGAACGCAGGAAACTGTGAGAAAAGCTGAATATTTTGGAAGTAAGGAAAGCTACAAGGAGGTAGCAAGTGAAAAGACGGTAACAGTTACAGAAGAGAAAACAAATAAGTATGAAATTAACAGGGAAAGAAGTTATATTAGTGAACCAACATCGGTAGGGATCCTGTAGCAAGGCTTTATTCCTATTTGGAAAGAAAAGAAACTTTAAACGTTCCAGATGAATTACAAGTGCCTAATAGAGTAGTGGATGAAGAAGGTGAAGAGGAAGGAGAAGAGGGGAATTACTTCGGTGGATCAACACAAAACAACAAGAACACGTCTGTTAACACTAAATTAGAAGACTCAGATATGACGTCACAGTTGAATCCAGATGCCGCAGAATTTGTTCCGGTATCTCCATCTCGGTTCATGATGGATCCCGATCCTGTAATATCATCATCACCTACGCATGGATATGAGAAGTCACTTGATAGTGTAGCTTTACCATCGCAAGTAGAATTTAATTTAGACATTGCACATAGACCTGGACAGCTGGATTCCATGGTGGGAAATGTCGATGATGCTATAGTTGCAGAAAGTGGTGAAGGAGAGGAATAGGAAGAAGAGGCAGAAGAGCGGTCCGCAGATGCTGTACAGGGAAGTATAGTTATAGGTGTTAGGGAGACTGAGGTTTCTGAGTTTGCGGATGGATACGGGGTTGTCCATGCTGCAAGTGTGGTTGAAGGAGATGAGGTAGAAGTTGAGGATGAATTTTGTGGCAGCATTGTGGAGTGTGCGAGTGAGAATGACGTAGTGTGTGCAGATTTGCGGACGGCTTCTGTATGTGATGCTGAGAGTTCTGACCAAGGGAAAGAGGTTTTGTACGGACCAGATGAGCAACTGGACGATGGTGAGGATGTGCAGTGTCGTGATGGTGAGTTGGATTATGGGGACGAAGAAGGGGAAATTGTAGAAGAGGATGATGAGGATGTACAGTATTATGATGGTGGTAGTGGACGTGATGGCGATGATGTTGATAATGAATGTGTTGATGAAAATGAGATTGTAGAAGAGGTTGGTGAAGAAATTGGTGAGGAGCTAGGTGAAGAAGAAGTTGGTGAAGATGCTGGTGAAGATGGATCAGATGAGCAACTGGAGGAGGGTGAGGATGCGCAGTGTTTTGATGGTGATTTGGATTATGAGGGTGAAGAAGAGGAAATGGTGAAAAAGGAAGAGGAGGAGGAGGAAGAAGTGGAAGAGGAAGAAGAGGGCTATAAGGAAGAAGGAACAGAGGAAGAAGAAGAGGAAGGGTTGGAAGAAAGAGATGCAGGGGAGGCAGAAGCAGGGGATTTAGATGATGAGGATAATCCAAAGCGGAGTGAAAGTAGTGATGTAAGTTGCCGTAATTCTAATTCAGAAGAAACAAATCAGTACAGCTTAACACGAGATAATTTCTCAGAGAGTGATGTCCGGAAGGAACGAGTACATAAAGTCTGTCATGGGAAGGTGAGAAGAAGCGGGTAACGGGTAGCGGGTAGATGTTCCCTACAGTCCCAGTGGTGTTCGTCTACTTCAGGGACGCATCCCTCCCTGCGTGAGCCTTGGTTTTCTCCATACATCCTTATTTCCGGAGGGAGCCATGTCCTTACCTTTAGTCCTAACTCTTGACCTTCCAATGATCCTTGCCCTTTTCATCTTCCCAATTTTCCTAACCCTCCCCTTAAAAAAAAAAATTAGAGAAAGGAAAAAGAAAAATTATAAAAGGAGTTAGAAAAGAATTTGGTTGGAAATGTTGTGACTAGGTTGGTGCTGTTGCTGTTGCTGTTGCTGTTGTTGTTTATTTTATAATTTAATGTAGCTGTTCTCCTAAGTGCGGTTTATTCTTGGGATTCACCGGAGAAGCCTTGTGTTCTGGAAGATTGGGGTTACTATGTAGGGTACCCCAAGTTTCAAGTGTGTGGCAACCATGTTGTCTTTTTGGGGTGGGGGTATGCAGGGTTTTTGAAAAGCCACCGTTTGTACGAAAAGAAAATTTTTTTTATATACATAATTTATTAATACAGCGGCGAAGTTCTCACTTGGTGTCGATCTGTAATACCATTGTGCCTCTCCGCATGCGAGCGCTACCTGTTGGGGTAACTGCGTAATTCTGTTCCTCGGCGCTCTGCATACAGGCTGGAGTTAGTCGAGTTTTGGCCAGCCACCCGGGGTATAGCTTATTTCTTCCGACAGAGCTGAAGTTTCATTAATTGTGGTATATTCTATCCTTCATGGCTAGATAAACTCGCACAGATCTGCGGGCTCCCGAGGTAGTCAAGGATCTGATCCAAGCATGGAAATTCGACTCTCCATCTGGTCCTGAACACACACAAAAGCTCTCGACCTCACCTGCCGGAAGGAAAAGCAAGATGAGCATGCCTCGGTAAAACCACATCAGCTAGACGTCTGACTCACAGCGCACAGACCTCCTGGAAATCAGGTGGATTAAAATGAGGTGATACTCAACCAATTTTACTTACACTTGGCCTACACAGAAAACACCCTATTTTGTGTGTTTAACAATCTGTAAAACTCAAATGTGACGCACTATGACATTTTTCATCTTCATGACGTTTTGATTGGCCTCCTGTCCAACGGGACATAATTTGTACGGGAAACTTATGTAGAGAATGTACTTAGATTCGGCATTAATTGTACGCCCGGTTGCTGGCATGTGTCTGGGGCTCATTAAATTTCATGCTCCACATTTTCTTGCCTGGATACTGTAAGGGGTTGTATAAGTATTGGGGGACCGGAATTTTAGCTATGTAGGTGGGTGCAGTTTGTGACAGGATGAGCTGGACCGGCTGGTCTGGTTCAATTATAATCACGGGTCTGGTATCTATTGTAATTACCGTTTTTACCACTAATCATGTTCTTATGTCATAGAAAGTTTGGAAGTTTTTTAATCTGCTTTAGGCCGGTCCCCTCGTTATAACCTTGGGTAGGCACCTTTTGGGGTGCAGATCTATGCAGGCTCACACATATGTTACCTTATGTCAGGTCACGCTCTGGAACATGTCGGCGGCCGGGTCAAACCAGATTTTCTTAAAATTTATAAATTGTAATTTCACAAAATTATACAGGCTGTTCACTGGTACTTAAATTTTGTAACTTGCATTTTCTGGCCATTATAGTCAAACCAGATTTTTCTCATAATTATAAATTGTAACTTGACAAAACTATACAGCCTGCTTTCAGGCAATTTACAATTGGCAATTTGTATTTCATGGTTATTATGGCCAATCCAGATTCTTTTCGTTCACTTTATATATATATTGTAGTTTGATAAAATTAAACAGGATGGCTATAGGCATTTTAAACTTATACAGGGTATCTCTTAATAAATAAAATCAATTCTCAATTAATAAAACTAGCAGAGTTGGTTACAGCCATTTGACGTTTCTAAATGGTGGGGTGATAAAAAAAAAAATACACAGGCGGGCCGCAAGGCTTTTATGTTTATAATGTGGTTGTGATTTATAATTGTTATCTTTGTAAATTATGTGCGCTCCTTATGTTATGTTATGTGTTAGGTGAATGAATAATATATATATATATATATATTTACAATGTCGAAAGAGTTATTATGTCGGGAATACTATTTTGGGAATTTATATTAAAAGAATTTTTTCTGAATTGTGATATATTAAACCTTAAATTATGAGGGTAAATTTTAAATTGCAATTAATATATATATATATATATATACAAAATATGATTTCAGAAATAATAAAAGTTGTTCTTGTTGGTCAATAGAGAGTTTTAATTGCAAGTCCCGTCTCACTGGACCCAGCACATTTTATGCTTCTTCTAGGCCTTCTGCCTAGTTCTAAATATCTAGTAGCCCTTCTTAAAAAAAAAAGAGGGGTTGCAGCATAATGAAGTAGAATCGTAACACAATGATGAAAAGAATGTAAAGCATAACCACCTGTGTGATGTTATAAAAATAAGAGATGAGAAGGACATGTTAAAATAAAAATAGTAAAATATGATGGAAGTTTATGTTAGTAAATCAACAAATGTAAACAGATAATTAATATTGTTCAGCTGAATGCAGCATTTATATATAATAAGGTATTCTTTTTAATCAATTAATCATGTTCAAATTAGAAATTAAGAATAATTAAACGAATATTAGAAAAAAATTAATAGTCGAACTTGCAACATTTAGCAGACGACGAATGTAAACAATGCACTAGTAAGTTTAAAATAAAGAAATATTAATGAAAACTGTGACCAAACTGGCATCAAGCCATGTCAAAATAAAGATAAATAAATAAGCTGTACAACGATAGTAATAGAACCCGAACTGAAATTGTAATAATTGAGATATAAACATTAGCATCATAAATTTGGTGAATCTCGAATAAATAAAGGAATAATAACACAAACGACACCGAAAATCAAAATACAAATACGTAATGCCTATAAATAGAATTACGTCATCATGACATAATTTCAGACCAATCACGGACGACTTTACAAACACTCCTAGAGCGCCAAGCGGCTTTCTGAAAAATGTATATAAACGATTGTCATTCTAAACAGAGAAGCATTTTGTCTAAATTCACTCAACCAGCAACAACAAATCCAGGCCAACTAATCATCCAAAATTTAATAATCAACGAGAAGGAAGAAGTATAATTCAATCAGTGCATCGACAATAGTAGTGAAACTTTTACAAGAAGTGCGTGTGAACGAACGAGGTTAAGTATCAAACATAACCAAAGCAGTAGCTTATTCAAGAAGAAAATAAACCCGATCATGTGCGAAATTCAGTGAAGTGTAAACACGATCATTGAATCAGATCGTTAGAAGTGTTAATAAATTAATCATTGCGATTAATCACCAGGGAGTACAGTGCTAATACATACTTTGTTTACATTTTAACCAATAACAGTATAGAATAATACACATGTGTACTGACGCAAGAAACAATAATACTATAAGTAACCAACACTGTTTTAAAGTTATTTAGAGGAATTAACATATTCCGACGTAAGATTTCATGTGTTAACGTTCTTATAACTAAACTAAAATTTATTCAGAACAAACGAACTTTTCGTTTGTTAACTTTCAATAACTAAAGGTGTCTAACCTAACAAAATGATATATCATAAGAGCATTGTAAAATAAGGCTGTGGTGTTCTATTCTGTAAATTAAAAGAAGTCACCCTTGAGACAAATAACAATTATAAATAATCTATCGATTATAACTAGAGTTTTCATGCTAACTGAACTGAGCTAGATAAAAGTAAAAAACCGGATGATCTGTGATCCGTTTGTTATTTTCAAATGAGTGTATTTAATTGAATTTATTATAGAACGAGTAATAAATAACTGAATTGTAAAGTAACAACAATTGTCAACAATTATTTCAACAAATAATTAATCAGTATTACTAATTATTGAGTTACATTATTATAGTAAACAAATAAACAGAAATTTAATGCAGGATCTTGATCTAACCATTCAAACGATTATTGATATATAAAATATCAGAATTAACTATTAATTTATTCAGAAGAATTCTTTTTATGGGACATTTCTCTCGAAAGCCCATATGGCGCCCAAATAAAATTTAAAAGTGTTTACAAAAAGCTTTCACAGCACTATTATACTGTTTGATCAAAAGCTTGACAGTCTATTAACCACCTGTGACCAACTGAACGTCTAGTACAACATCACAGGTACGTGAAGGTTTAATTTATATAAAATAACTTTGTCAAGACTATACATTGACACCCACAGACGACACTATTCAACAGGACAGTGAACTAACGTCAAGAGATCTACGCAACTGTTTACATTCAACAACGGATCTACAACCAAATAATTACACAAATATAAATAAACAACAAAAACATCAAAATCGAATTAAACCATTAAATAGATAAATAAAAAATAGTTGAAGAAAATATTTAATGAACGCGAGTGTTAAATTCAACAACCAGTAAAAGTTTTAAACAGGTACGTAAGGCGTACGTTATAATGTAAATCAAAAACCACATTGTAGATATTGAATATGTAACTCATATTAAGCTATTTTTAATAAAGATGCTTAGATTAAATCATCACGTTTAGACGCAAATTATTCAAAAACGCCATTTATTTTGCAATGAAGGAGTGATTTCTAAGAGCTCAAATTTATACCAGATGTTACTCTACCGCAAGGGAGTTTACACAGTAAAATTCATACCCCAGAGATTTACCCTTCTCTTCTGACCTAAGCATGAATATCATAAATTTGTGAAAATATCCGAAGTTCGAAGCTCTGTATCTCTGGTGGGGGACCTCCAAAAAATATGAAACTTTCAGAAAACAAAGTTCATTTGGTAAGCTATTAATTGTATTAATTTGAATCACTAGACTTTTATTGTGGTATGTGCTATGAATTTTTTTAAATGTTCAAAAAATGTGTTAGCGCAATGCATTAATATTTGTATTTAAAAAGAAAGTAATAACAATTTTGCTGTAACTTGGTAATTTATCATGACAGAAACAACTATGATTGTATATAGTTTACATAATAATCTAAGTTTTAGGACTTCTCAAATGTCCTACTTAATTTTTCTAAACACTAATGTCACTATAGTAATACGAACAAAATTATTTAATTATTTTTACTTACATAGGTTGTTTTCACTGCTTGTATCATTGACAAATTTTGAGATATCATCACACAGTTTGGATGAAATTTGATAGGTATTCCTCCCACTTGATTTGCTTAACTGAAGTGGTGTAATCTTTTGCAGTACATTGGCAAGAGGCACCCAGCATTGCTCAGAAGACTTCTTGAACGAGGTTCTTGGTCCGGGAGGTAAAAAAAAATGTGACATAGACATCATTATGTTCTTTATTTATGTCTTGAATCTCAGCTGGGTACCATTCATTATCATACACACAAATAATGAAATCATTTTTCTTGAGTTCAGAAATGGTGCAGAGTGGTCTGTTTGTGATTACAATGTCTTCGTAGGTTTTTGAGGCAGATGTACGGTAGCATCTCATTGTATTCCTGTCGATGGGTACAAGGCGGAACAAGTCTTTCTCTAGTATCCGGGATGGCACAGCATTCATCAAACCTCTTTTCCAAAATCTATTTCATTTTGTTCTACTTCTTCTGCTCCTACAAACAAGTACTTAATACCCGAGATTTTTGTCACAAAACTCAAAAAATTGCTGAGGAGTGAGGATTTGTTCTTTATGGCCTTTGTAAACTAGCCCTTGCTGTCTCCCTTTTTGTGGTCCCAACCCCATCACAAGCATTCTTTCCATGTGCAGTGGCAAAAAAATGCCATTCTGCATCCACATTGAAGTCACTTTTATCGTTGCACAGATTTGAAAAGTTTTTCCTATTTTTATACTGGCTTGAGGCACCATCACTGAAGTAAATTAAATAATCCTTTCAATATTAGGTATCTTTTCTTTAATCTGATTTATTAAATGTTTTTGAAATGTATGGACAACAACTGTATTGTGTTCAAGATAGTTACTGATTACACAAAAGCTTTTGGGTATTACTGTACCATTTTCCTTGAAGTAAACCACAAATGGATGTAAAGTGGCTTGAGATTTGGTCCAATGAAATCTCTGAGACTCATCTTGGACAACAGAAGAATAATTCTCCACAAAGTCTGCCAACACTATACATTCAGTATCTTTTAAATTTTCCTTTTGGTTTTTTAAAAACAAAGCCTGAACTTTAGCAATGTAATGGTGCTTTTTGAGTCCAACAAGTTTATCCAAAAGGGTTTCAATAGTCTTCAGTATTTTGCACCACATCAATCAAGTTTGACCTGTCTGTGCTGGTCCATTGTTTGTATAAAATATCTTCTTCCATGTCTTCTAATTCATCCTGTAGAAATTCTTTTAGCATATCAGTATTAGAGCAATCTAGACAAACCCCATCATACAATTGTACTTTTGAAGATCACAAGCTATCATGTCTAATAAATCTTTATAATCTACATTCAAACCAGTCCCCTCAAGCATTAATTTTATGTTCTGATGGTATAAACAAACGCATACAGTGTGCGTTCCAGATGAGCCAGCAAGTATGCACCATTTAGGCCGCAGAGATGAAAATTTAGAAAGTACAAATTTCACATCAGGTTTTGCCTCTTTGAAATGTAAGTACATTTCTCTTAAATTGCATAAAACCAACCTTTTTTGTATATTTTGTTTCTCCCCATTTATTCTAACAGACACATTCTTTTTTCCAAGGTAGAATCCTACTGTTTTCATCAGACTGATAAAAATCTTGAATCACTGTAACAGTCACCTGACTTAATTGTTGGCACGTTTCTTTTCTTTTTGGAAGGAATGGTAGTATACCTTGTTGGTTCATGAGCTCTTTGGTTGTTCGTACAAGGTAGTCAGAAACTTGCAATTCCTTGCATATTTTCGATCTGGACCAATTTGGAGGCATCAGACTGATTATATTTACTTTTATTTGATTATTTGATGTTAGTTTACACTTTTCTTTTAATTTTTCAATTAATTCTGTGTATTCCTCACAAAGAGGGGGTTTACTCTCTTCATTCTGTTCCATTGGTTGCTCAAATGAGTCTTCCAGCCTTCGTTTTAATGCCACAGTTATTCATTAAGTTTTGCTCTTAAGAGCAGACTTCCGCTTCTCTATGCTCACTTTTTAAATCTTTGATGCTGGAGACATATCCAGAATGGAACATACTGCATCTAGTTTCTGCAAACTCTCTTCAGGGGAGGACAAACACATCAGTGTCAGTAACTTCATTTTTGTGGGTCATGTGACAGGAAGGCTGATCGACTTGTTCGCAGAAAACGTTTTTATAGCAAGTGGGACATAATAATTTCCCTGGTACAATGTTTATTTTCTTATTTTTTATTTCTGCCAAATGTTTTAGTTTTATTTCTAAAGAGCCTTTAGAGCCCTTCTTTTTAAGATCAGTATGATACTTTAAAGGGTCACAACAACTTTGTTTGGATGATTAAATTTAACTAAAAACTTTTTCTCATGATACTCACACAAAGTTTCTGTATTATAATTGTTTAATCTTAGCTTAAGCAATGTTTGGTTATCTAAACTTAATTCATTAAAAGTAATTAAGTTTCTACTAACTTCACCATAACTTTCTTTATGGCATTCCTCTTGAATAAGGGAACCAATGCTACACGCCATACTTTTTAAATACACTATCAGTTAAAATACATTAATAAATTCAATCATTAGGGATAGTTCAATTATTAACTAAAATAAAACACTGCAATAAACAACAACTTTTAATAATAAAACTGCTTAATCACATCACAGTAGATCCTCACTCAATCAGAGTTGGAAAGAAACTAACATGGAGTTGGAAGAGGCGGAAAGGAAATGCTGACAAAATGGAACATGAAAATGACAAGTTGCTGTTTGTCAGTGAGTCATGACTCACTACACTTTAGGTTGAGGCCTGAGACTTGGCACTTCCTGTCTTTGTTTTTCAACATTCCAGTCCTTATCTTATCTTCATTTTATTCCAAGATTTGCCTTCCTTATCTCCTGTATTAATAGACAATGACACTATCTCTTTATAGATACAGGCCTATAATTTTTTTCGTTTTAGGAATCATTACTGAGGATATACTAAATTTAAAAACATAATAATTGAAACATAATATTTTTAAACATGAATAAATTACCTTATACAAATATAATTGTAACTTCTATCATAATGCATTACCAAGTTACAATAAAAATATATAATTGTTGCCTATTTAAATACAAATGCATTGCGCTAGCACATTTTTTGAGCATTTAAAAAAATTCATAGCACATACACAATAAAAGTCTAGTAATGAAAATTAATACAGTTAATACCTTACCAAATGAACTTTGTTTTCTGAAAGTTTCATATTTTTTGGAGATCCCCCACCAGAGATACAGAGCTTCGAACTGAAGTTATTTTCACAAATTTACGATATTCATGCTTAGGTCAGAAGAGAAGGGTAAATCTCTGGGGGATGAATTTTACTGTGTAAACTCCCTTGGGGTAGGGAAAAATCTGGTATACATTTGAGCTCTTAGAAATCACTCCTTCATTGCAAAATAAAATTGTCAAAATGGTGTTTTTGAATAATTTGTGTCTAAACGTTATGATTTAATCTAAGCATCTTTTATTAAAAATAGCTTAATCTGAGTTACATAAAATATACAGTGATATTTAATCTGAGTGATTAAAATAAAACATAATTAATCTGAGTGAAATACATAAAAGCACCATTCAATATCTACAATGTCGTTTTTGATTTAAATCTCTAACTTTTTTAGTTCTTAAGTTATAAGTTTTTCTGTAAATGCTTATTTTTCAGGATTTGAATGTCAGCCATTACAGAAAAATGGCCACCATAGATAAACGGGAGGTAAAAAAAAGTTTATTCCCGATTTTGTTAATGGTTTATATGCAGCAACAATATATTAAAATATAAAATTTTTCTAAAATGGTTGAGAAACCAGCATTGGATGATTTCCGATGGAACGACCCAGGAGTAATGATTTTAGTGATGGGAGCCCAGTGAATGGGAAGTACTATAGAGGAAGGCAGAGACTGGAGTTGACTGTTGATATTAAGCGACACTGTAAGCACTACAGACAAAGACAAGCATACCGATACGAAGAGTCTAAGAACCACATCAAAGCAAGTACATGTTATGATAGAAGAGAGGTAAGTTAACAGTGTAATCTTAAAACTTTCATTATTGCCTTTTTCAGACAGAAATTTCTGCATCTAGTGATCTTCATACAAGGGGAATTTCAAAAGCTCATGGTCTACAATCTAGAGGTATTTTTGTGTTTCTGTTTTTCACTGGCCTATGACACTACATTTGCCCCATGAATAGATGTAAAGCATCTAGTTGGTCTGCTCTGTTGTTAATAACAAACACTTGTGTAAACAAAGTCATCTCTCAAGGTCATTTCTTGGTGCACTGTTGAAAAAAGGGAAGATCTAATGTCGTACACCATCAAATTTCTTGTTAGAAAAAGGTTTAACATCAACACAAATTTTTAACGAAACGAAAGATATGTTGGGTGATACAGACTATTTGTAGACTTGTAATGGGTAATACAACATGGGTTCATCATTTCGTTCCAAAACAAAACACCAGTCAAAACAATTTTTGAACTGTGGTTCTCTGTTTCCAAAGAAGGCAAAATCAATTTCATATGATGGAAAGCCGGCTTTGATTGTCTGAGATGCTAAGGGAGTAGTGTTAATAGATTATAATATATAATAATTATCACGAAAGGGTCAAATGATGAACAGGCATCATGCTAACCTTTTACACCAAATAAATGAAAAACATTTGTGAAATAAATATCAGGTTAAGTACGGAAATAGCAGCAGGATAATACAAGACTTCATGCATGCATTGTTTTTATAGCAAAAATTGCAGAGTTGAAGTACAATCTGTTGCAATATCACCTTATTGCCTGATTTAGCTCCATCTGACTTTTAACTACTCCCAAATGTCAAAACTTCCCTGGGGGAGGGTATTTTCCTCAGATGATGAGTTGAAAGCTGCAGTTAACATTGTTTTGAGGACCTAGAACAATCAAACTTCTGCGATCGGATAAAAGCACTGCAGCATCGCTGGACCAAGTATGTTGAATTACATGGAGACTATGTTGAAATATAAAAATGATACCAGAATGATACATTTTACAAACTAACTAAAGACTTCCACCAAATTGAGGCCAGGAGGAAATGTCTGCACAAAAGGCAGACGTACAAGACTGACAGTCAGATTTGAGTTTTAGGTTGCCAATAAATTTGCCTGACAGCAGAGAAGATGATGCCCAACTGGACTGATCTTCATAATAGTGATCCACAACAGCTTCATGCAAAGACCAGTACACCCGAGCACAGTCAACAGGATTCAAGCGGGAAGGAGTGTGTTGCCAAGATGACAGGGTCGTCCATTCATTAATGGCAGCCACCCAGTTGCTTAAAAAGTTCCAAGTCTGTAGGGTAGAGTATTTACCCAGTATAATACAATTAGAGTTATAGGCCAGTAGTGTAAAACCAAAAAATTAGACGAATCGGAAATAATTGCTACAAAAGGTTTTATTGTTTTAATGGCTTCATTTGTGGCCCAATATGACTATCCTAGGTTCCCCCCCCCCCCCGGCGGAGTTGTGCTTAAGTGGTGGGGGTAAAAATGTACCCCCAAAAGGGGTATTTTTGTGGTTTTACGGTTATATCTCATAAAGGACTCACAATATCGAAAACATGGTCCTATTAAAAGTTGTAGGGCATTAAATTCTGCATTGAATGAGACCAGACGCATATTTTTTGGACCACCCGTTCCCATACTAGTGCTCATCAAAGTTGGACAAATTTTACATATGATGAGACCAAAAGTGAATTTTTTGGACCACCCGTTTCCGTAAAGTTCCACCTTAAAGTTTGACCAACTCACATTGATTGTGTAGGTTGTAGGGAAGAGTAGGGAATTTTTTTGTTGCAGCCTGTTTCGTATTGAAGTTGCATCCCTGTTTGTTTACACCTTATGTCACCTGATGATGGCAGGCTACTGAGATCTTACACGTAATTTGTATTATTTACTATGATAATTTTAAGAAAATGTTTACAGTATAATATATTGAGGATATTGAAGGATTGGTTTTTAAATGTAATACTAAACAATGGCCACAATTCATTTCTAGTCTCCAGGAGGTCAAACACTTACAATCTTCTGGGTCTGAAAGGGTAAAACATAGTACTATAGCACACCATAGTACTAGTCTTGTACCTAGTAAATATAGTAATATGTTATTTAACTAAAATTTGAAATTTACAATTAATTTTGTTGCAGGTTGGAAACAAGCAGATGTTCCTATTGAAAACGGGACGGCGACATCCGGTTTTATCTTCTGTCCTTCTCTATAAAAAATGACGGATCTGTGTCCTGTGTGTGAAAAGACAATAGAGGAGAATGAGTCAGTGACTGTGAAAGCAAGAGGAATCAGAACTTTGTTGGAGTGCAGTAAGAAGAGACGTGATGGAAAGGATGCTCTTTTTAAGACATGTGATACCGTAAAACTTCATGTCTCGTGTCATAAATCTTACACCAGGGAGAAAAATGTGGCTGCTGCAGAGAAAGCTAGTGGAAGTGGAGTTGCACGTCGAGTCCGATCAGGTCAGCCAGCGTTCAATTTTAAAACATGTTTTTTTTGTAACACGGATGCCAGATGATTTCATTTCCAAACAGCTAAGACTGAATGTCCACCGGCGGGTTGCTGTCAGTACCGTAACCATTAGAGAATTTGGAGACAGTGTCTTGGAAACTGCAGCTGCCCGGGGAGACCAGTGGGCGGAAGAAGTCACATCCCAACTGGGGAATGATTTGATCGCCGATGAGGGGAGATACCATCAGAACTGCATGAGAAAATTTTTCTTACCTGTACGTTCAACAAACATCAAAGGTAGACCCCAGGATGAAGACATCACTACTGCTTTACAATATGTTTGCAACTACATTGAGGGCATGGAAGATGAGTGCCAGTTTTCTTTGAAAGAGGTCCTGAAAGATTTCCCTGGCCCAAAAGTAAGTGAGAAATCTCTGAAGAAAAGGTTGCAAGACCATTATGGGAGTGACATCATCATATCAGTTGGTCAACACCAAGAGACAGTACTCTGCTTCCGCAATACTGGTTACAAAATCTTGTCCCAGCAATGGTATAAATCCAAACAGGCAAATGAGGAGGAAGAACGCCTCCGAGCAGCTGACATAATCCGGGAAGATATCCGTTCAAAAGTGTATCGCCCTGACAGTTACCCAGATCCCCAACGCTTTCTGGAAAACTGTGAGGAGGATATTCCACAAACCCTACAGGTGTTGCTTGATTCAATCATAAAGAGAGGCAAACGAGGCCAACGGCAGAAAGACAGAACCAAAGTCATTTCTATTGCTCATGCAGTAATATCTTCCACCAGACCTAGATCTTTTCATTCATCCCTCCAAGTTGGGGTTGGAGCCCTCCTGTCCAGGAAATATGACTCAAGGGAGCTAATACAAATAGCAAGTGGACTTGGTTTCTGCTGTTCCTACGACGAGGCCAGGATGTTTGAGGTGTCTTGTATGAACCACCCTCAGAGCTCTAACCACCCAAATTCTTTTTCTCAATGGGCGTTTGACAATGCAGATGTCAATGTTGACACAATTGATGGCCGTAATAATTTCCATGCCATGGGTGGTATCCAATGTGTAACGCCAGCAATTTCTGCCTCTTCAAGTGGTACAGTAATTGCTAGAACAAGTACTGTTCCAAAAGCCTGCACAGTTGGAGAATTCTGTGTAATTCCAGTAACAACATTTGAACATAGTGGAGCACCTTTGAAGAGCATCATGTTTGAGGACTTGACGGAAAATTGTTCAAGAGTGGACATTAAACTGGCTGATTTCAAGTGGATTTTTGGTAAATGGAAAGAAGATCTTCCAGGTTGGAATGGCTTCATGGAGCAAATAACGTGCTCTGAACCGTACTTGACGTCACAGACACTGTTCCTTCCATTCATCAATGCACATCCCAGCAACTATGACACTGTGTACACTTCACTTCTCACTGCAAAAGCATCAAACAAAATGTCTGTTTTGTTACATTTGACCAGCCTCTCTATCTTAAGGCACGTGAGATAGTGGCATCTTTCTCTCCAGACTCCGATTTGGGCATAGTCATAGTACGGTTGGGAGGGTTTCATCTTTTAATGTCATTCTTGGGAGCCATAGGCTACATTATAAGTGGAAGTGGGCTGCAAGAGCTATTCTGCATTGCTTACGTGCAGGTATCAACAGAAACAATGATGGCTGGTCGTGCTTATTCAAGGGCAGTTCGTGCACATATGCTTTGCAATTTGGCTCTCGCACATGTCATCCTCACTAGAATGAGTGACAATGAGAGAACAGATCAGCACCTTGAAGAGGCGTCTACCTCAACAAGTGCCTTGGTAGCCCTTGATCATGAAACTTTAAAGCAGATGTTTGCACAGAAACTTGAAGAGCTGGAGCTAAATGGTCCCACTGCCAAGTTATGGATTCTCTACATCGACATAACCTACTCTGATGAAGCAATTCATCCAGGCTGAGAGGAGTGGCGACTGGGAACTGCACCTCACCACTGTTAAGAAAATGCTACCCTATTTTCATGCCAGTGGGCATTTTCTGTATGCTAAATCTGCGCAGCTCTATTTACAAGACATGATGGGCCTTGAAAGGAAAATATCCCAAGAAGACTATACACGGTTTGCGCTCAATGGGTGGTTTACTATCAGAAGGTCTGATAAGTTTTGGAGTGGGATATGGTCTGACATGACGATTGAGCAGAAAATGCGCTCGATTGACGATTGAGACATGACCCTAATGCGCTCGTTGAAAAGTACCGGAGGGCTCAGTCATGGTCGCGGCATTTCAGACAGTACTCTGAGTAGATGGATTCTGACCATGCCAACTGTTACTACAGTGACCCAGCAGGTTGAAGAGTTTTGTGGGGTATCACTCACTACCTCGGAGCAACATGTTGATGCGAGAGATGCTAGAGTGCAACGTGACAATGCAGACCTTCAGAAGTTTATTGAGTGATTTCAATCCCATGATCCTTTCCCTGTTACTAATTTTGTTATGTCCATCAGCACAGGAATCGTCGGAGATGACTCAATCAACTGCCACAGAGCCTTTGAAATTGGCAATTCCTCAATGCTTGCCCTGGTTGGTCAAACCTTTGACAAAATCAAGTTTGTCCGAAAAAAAAAGAGTAATGAGTATACAAGGATTCACATCTAAGGTGACCATTGATGGGGAGGATGTACCAGTGAACCCTGAAACCATATTCCACCGGATAGCACTCCTCAAGAAATCCGATGAACAGCTTAAAGAATTCTTCCATTATGAGCTGGCACCCTATCCCCTCTCTCTGTTCGATGCACTTGGATTGAGGAAGACTCCCAAGTCAGTGTTATATGACTTGTTCACACCACTGAATGAGGTAAACCTGGAAGGAGCAGCTTTTGTCATCGATGGTGGATTTCTTCTCCACCGGGTTGTGTGGAAGAATGGTGAAACATTCCAATTAATCCTAACCAAATACGTTGACTACCTAAAAAGACACTACAACCGAAGTGCGACAAGTGTGGTGTTTGATGGCTACCCAGAAGACCAGCCCACCAAGAGCATCAAATCTGCTGAGCGCCTCCGCCGAAGCAAAAGACACACTACTCCTGAGGTCATCTTTACCGAGTTAATGGTGGTGACCATGACTCAGGAGCAATTCCTTTCCAACGACAGAAATAAAGCGCGTCTCATTAGCTTGATTACTGAGAGGCTTGAAGGTGAAGGCTTCTCGGTAAAGCAAGCTAATGAAAACGCAGACCACCTGATTGTTGCCACGGCCCTTGAGGTATCACAGGAGCATGAGAAGGTTGTGGTAGTTGGTGAGGATACGGACCTCCTCATCATGCTCAATGCCCTAGCCACACCATCAGCAAACATATATTTCTAAAAAACCTGGAAGAGGAACGACCCCATCAAAAGTATATGGTCCCAACAGCTTCAAACTGGCAGACAACATCAGAAGGCCACTCATATTTCTCCACGCCATAAGTGGATGTGACACAACTTCAGCACTCTTCAAGCAGGGCAAGAAGAAGGTGGTCAAGCTGTTGGTCAAAAATGAATGTCTTCTCGAAGAAATCAAACCTTTCTTCGAGCACGACACTAAAGCTGAAGCTATTGCCGAAGCTGGCCTACGATTTTTAACAACCCTCTATGGAGGTAGGGCAGGAGATACTTTAGATAAATTGCGATTCGAACTGTTTTCCAGAGCCCTCGTGAAATCCAAATTCAACCTGGCATCCCTACCACCAACATCCGAAGCAGCCCGCCAACATTGCTTGAGAACTTACCTACAAGTACAAATGTGGTTAGGACACCAGATGGATCCGCTCCTCTGGGGATGGCAGGCTTCAAAGTTTGGTCTTGACCCTGTTCTTACCTCCAAGGAACCAGCTCCACAGTCTCTTCTCTCCACAATTTTCTGCAAATGCAACAAGGGGTGTGCAGGTGGTTGTGGGTGTCAGAAGGCTGCGATTAAGTGCTCATTGATTTGTGCCAACTGCAAGGGGAACTCCTGCACTAACTCCCTCCAACCAGATGAAATTGACAAACCAGATGTTGACGAAGACCTGGACTGCATATATGGGGCGACGGAAATTACAGACTTTGAGGAGCCGAGTGATGGGGCGACGGACTCCGTATCGGAAATTACAGACTTTGAGGAGCCGAGTGGCCCAACGACAGTCAAACGTCGACGTCTGTGAAATTTGTGTACCTACCTATCTTTTTCCCCTTTTCATCTTCATACCTAACTACAATTTTTCTTATTATGAAATATAATCATCACTAATTGATTTCAAGAATTGTGTTTCTTATCCTGCCTCCATCTTTATATCAGTTGAATGGATCTCATCATATTCTATATGAAACCATTTTTTAATATTATCTTTTTATATATTCTACAATTTTAATATTTTATTGTATTACTATATTTACTACGTACAAGACTAGTACAATGGAGTGCTATAGTACTATGTTTCATATAGTGTAAATAACACTTATTGAAGAACTGCAGTTTAAACAAACAGTCTTCATTGATGATGAGAAATGGTCCAATTTTAAGGTGG
Source organism: Magicicada septendecula (assembly GCA_034769895.1). Classification (NCBI taxonomy): domain Eukaryota; kingdom Metazoa; phylum Arthropoda; class Insecta; order Hemiptera; family Cicadidae; genus Magicicada; species Magicicada septendecula. The sequence goes on from CM068370.1 coordinate 184,827,724, forward strand.
AACTTTACGGAAACGGGTGGTCCAAAAAATTCACTTTTGGTCTCATCGAACGCAGAATTTATTCCTCTATAACTTTTGTATGGACCACTTTATTGATAGATGGGTTAGTTTAGATGATATTACCAAAAAGCAGAAGTTAAAACGAAAATTTTTCATAAATATGTAAAATTTGTCCAACTTTGATGAGCACTAGTATGGGAACGGGTGGTCCAAAAAATATGCGTCTTTAATGCTCTACAACTTTTAATAGGACCATGTTTTCGATATTGTGAGTCCTTTACGAGATATAACCATAAAACCGCAAAAATACCCCTTTTGGGGGTACATTTTTACCCCCCACCACTTAAGCACAACTCCGCGGGGGGGGGGGGGGAAACCTAGGATAGTCATATTGGGCAACAAATGAAGCCATTAAAACAATAAAACCTTTTGTAGCAATTATTTCCGATTTGGATTTTAAGCCTACTGGCCTATTAGTACAAAGGCAAATTTGTATAAAGGGCAGAGATGTTCGGATGAGCTGCACATAGATATGTACCAATTTAGCAAGAAGATAATTGCCTAATAATTCAAGGTGATAAGGTGCCACTGTAGTGTTGGCTGCCAGCAACATGAATGGATTACAAAATGCCAACCTTTGTAACTTACAAAATGGTGACTGATACAAAATATTTTGGCTGAATCATACATAATAATGATTCCTAGAGATATATATTTGTGTACTATACCTGATCAATAATCTGTTCTTTAATGAGTACTTCTTTTACAAATAGTTCTTCTTTTACACTTAGTTCACCTGTTACACACAGTTCTTCTTTTAAAGACAGTTCTTCTTTTACAGATTGTTCTTCTTTTACAGATAGTTCTTCTTTTAGGATAGAATTTACAAGTGGCAATATATACTGCAAATTGAAAAATCATAAAATTTTATTTGTCTTCTCCATGACTTACAGAGTACATAATGAGGTGTTAAAAATAAATATGAAATAAATAGAATTATCCATAAATTTTTCTAATAAATATCTGCATTCTGCACAACATGTGTGTGTGTGATTTTACCTACTTAATCACATCTGGTTTTTGCTTTTACAATACTGTGAGCTGGTATTCTGTATATTCTGTTGATATTTAAATTAAATATCTACAAATGAATGTAATCCTAATCTCAATCTCAAGTGGTACAATGCATTGAACAACCTAACACATTAGCTGCGGGTTACATAATCAGGTTTGTGTATATTTTACCTGTTTAGCCTGTTCTTCTTCTACATCGACTTCCTTCTTTATAACATCCATTAAAACATCCTACAAATAAAAAACAATTAAATTTACAATTATAAAAATTTACTACCATTACAAGGAGAATGCTTTACATGCGCTGCAAAGGAAATAATAGACTTTCAACTTTCAAGACTGGAATTACACCTCATGGAAAGAGTATAAAAATGTTAAGATTTACTGATAATATGGCTTCTATTTGTAGAAAACAAGGCATATTTATAAACAGCGTTGAATTTTATAGACAAATGATTATAAGAACAGAAGTTGGAAACAAAAGTAGAGATTCTGTAAATATTAAAACTGGTAACCAGTACCTTGGAAGAAGTGGTGTCACAGCACAGGCCAAATGGAGTAACTAATTTGCTGTTGTCAAATACTGGGCTAGGAATTAGGAAGAAATTCCTCAAGTTACATGTTTGCAGCATGATTTTACACAAGCTGGATGTGGAATCTAGATAATTTGGAAAGGTGAAAGACAGAACCACAGAACTAAGCACTTGAAATGTGCTAAGAATATTAACAACATACTGGATGGACAAAGTAATTTTAAAAAATTAACAGGTTCTGGAAACAATGGGAGAACGGAGCAGTTTGTGAAGACAAGACCATGGAGTGGTGGGTCACTAGTTGAGACAGCCAGGAGTAATGATTTTGGTGATGGGAGCCCAGTGAATGGGAAGTACTATAGAGGAAGGCAGAGACTGGAGTTGACTGCTGATATTAAGGGATGCTGTAAGCACTACAGACAAAGACAAGCATACCGATACGAAGAGCCTAAGAATCACATCAAAGCAAGTACATGTTATGATAGAAGAGAGGGAAGTTAACAGTGTAATCTTAAACCTTTCATTATTGCCTTTTCCAGACAGACATTTCTGCATCTAGTGATCTTCATACAAGGGGAATTTCAAAAGCTCGTGGTCTACAATCTAGAGGTATTTTTGTTTTCTGTTTTTCACTGGACTATGACACTACATTTGCCCCATGAATAGATGTAAAGCATCTAGTTGGTCTGCTGTGTTGTTAATAACAAACAGTTGTGTAAACAAAGTCTTCTCTCAAGGTCATTTCTCGGTGCACTGTTGAAAAAAGGGAAGATCTAATGTCGTGCACCATCAAATTTAATATCAACACAAATGTTTAACGAGACGAAAGATATGTTGGGTGATCATTTGCTACAGTTTATTTGTAGACCTGTAATGGCTAATACAACCTGGGTCAATCATTTCATTCCAAAACAAAACACCAGTCAAAACAATGTATGTGGTTCTCTGTTTCCAAAGAAGGCAAAATCAATTTCATATGCTGGAAAGCCGGCTTTGATTGTCGGAGATGCTAAGGTAGTAGTGTTAATAGATTATCATGAAAGGGTCAAATGATGAAGAAGCACCATGATACCCTTTTACACCAAATAAATGAAAAAGATTTGTGAAATAAATATCATGTTAAGTGTAGAAATAGCAGCAGGATAATCCAAGACTTCATGCATGCATTGTTTTTATGGCAAAAATTGCAGAGTTGAAGTACAATCTGTTGCAGTATCACCTTATTTGCCTGATGTAGCTCCATCTGACTTTTAACTACTCCCAAATGTCAAAACTTCCCTGGGGGATGGTATTTTCCTCAGATGGCGAGTTGAAAGTGGCAGTTAACGTTGTTTTGAGGACCTAGAACAATCAAACTTCTGCGAACGGATAAAACCACTGCAGCATCGCTGGAACAAGTATGTTGAATTACATGGAGACTATGTTGAAATATAAAAATGATACCAGAAAGAAAAAGTCTTTCATTATCAGGTCATAAACATTTCAAATTGCCCTAGTATATACCTGAAAGGTACTTGAAAGGATAAATAATCTTACCTGAGAAACCCCATGTTTCAAACAGATTTTAATAATATATTGTTACAGTAAAGTTTATTAGTTATGATAAGGTAATACGAATTTGAATGATATTGAAGCAAGATATGAGCCAAATTTGGACAAGGGAGGAGGGGGACGAAGAGTAGTGGGACGTGGAGGCGGAGGAGGAGAATTGCTTGAGAGTTACGAGGTTTTGGAAGATAGATAGTGTCAATGTAAACACTACACAAAAGAGTGTACACACACACACATCATACGCATACACCAATTAATTCAAAATAAATATGATGATAAAAAAACTATTACTAAACTAAGAAATCTAGCCTATGTGCATGAATATGTGTGTATAAGGTAAGCATGACATATGTAACAAGTTAAGCATATATTAACTACATTTTATACATTTAAAATATATACCTTGTCCTCAAATTTGATCTCTTCCATTTTTTTTTTTTATGATGGACAAATTGCTCTTGTTAACACCTGAAACAAATGAAAACACACTGGTAGTTATAAGACTAAATCTATATCACACACAAGTTAGCACAAGAATAACATCTGCTTAAGAACAATGTTTTCTATTTAATACATATATCATTATTAATAAACAATGTTTTTACATTGTCAAACCTCAGTTTCACCACTACGGGTACCTTATTTTAGTGTGTGTGAGGAGTTTCATGTTAATACAATAAAGTGTTTCTGGCTGAAAAGAGATTTGAGACAACTTATATAGAGGAGAACTCACATTAATGCTCCCTGCATATGTAACTGGGATGGACTAATGTATAGAAGAGTATTGAAACTGCAGTGCTAGAAACCTGACAATAGAAATTGAACACTAGCTTAGAAATGCACAGTGTACAAACATCTTGTTGCGAGGCTAACAAAATTTTCATTTATTCGGCACTTGCGTACAACAGTCTTGTATGGTGTTTCACAGAGTGAACATCGGCTGCAACAAGAACGAGAACAATGTGGCTGTGGCTCATCCATTGACGAGAACAATGGAAGCATGTGTGTGACAGAGAGGGAGATAATATGAAAGTGAGACAGTGAAATGTTATAACGTCATCTCCGCTCCCTTCTCTCTAGATAACTTATCTACACTTGTAAGAGGGAGTAAGTTATGCATTGGGTCGGTGCAGGTTACTGTTCAGGACCGACAAGCGGACCTATAACTATAATGATATGATGTTCCCTGAAAAAATTTTTACACCATAAAGGTACACATTTCTTGGAATCTATACACCTGGTGTCCATATTTTTTATCAGTTTCTCATACCATGTTACATATTTTCACATAGACTTTCTTTTAAATTCCTATTTACCAAAAATTATATAAGAATTTTGACATTATTATAGAATTATTTTGAGAAGGAAATAAAAATTTGATGTCAACTAAATGCTAACATTTTAAAAACCCCGTGAGTTAAATTGTGTGCTGAAGTTATACTCTTTATTTTGTTTAATGAAAGTACCAAACTGACAGTTGTGGGAATACGTTGCAATACTACCAGCAGCCTAACAGCAAACTGTTATTTTCAACACACGTTGTACGCATCTGATGGGTTCAAACATTTGTTCTCTTTTCAATTAGTCTAAAGAAACGTTTCATCTTATTTACAGTTTTCTGGGCTCAGTTAACTTTAAACAGAATATCTTTCAAACAAATAATATTAGAAAAAGTGTACAAATTATAATTTTAAATGACCTGAAATATCATAATAAACAATCAACAATATTTTGTGGTGTTTAAATTATGTACACAAAGGACATGTATTGAATTCGTGATCCACTGAGATCACTTTAAAGAGTTTTCCATTTAATGTAATGGGTAACATTAGTAATATTCACTGATACAACTGATATAATTAGTGACAGCCTAATAACACATACTAAACCAAACCACATTAAGAAAAACTGCTAAGAGATCCAAAATGTATTATGTTACATAATTGAAAACAGAAGTGTTTGTATGATGATAAGCATTGGCAATGTTTGTTGGTTGGTATGGGAGGGGCATCTTAAAGTCAGCTACAAATGGCTAAATGAAATAACACCACATCTGCACTCCCGTTGTGTTCCCAGTGTCAATATGGAAGTTATATTACACACATATTATAGAAATGAAGACAAAATTATATGATTTCTCAGAAAAATGTACCTGAATTTTCACAATTTTATATAGCAAAATTAGGAATCTCCAACTTACAATAACATTATGTTTATACTGAACTGTTTGTTTATAATTAATTATTGTGCATGGCCAAACAGTAATATTCAGTAACTAGTTAACATGTATGTTTGTGTATTAAATTTTTAGTTTACATTGTAAATTTTAACAATATTGTTATGACATCACAGAACAATCTACGTGTTTGTCGAATGTGCCAGAAGAATCTCGCTCTAATGTGTGTGGCCTACGTGACTGTAGAAGGATTCGCAAGAGTTTTCTCGAAGACGCCAGCCGCGCGGACTGTGTCAAGGCCGAAATTAATTACGTCGCACCCTCTGGCACTAACACGCATTATGGAATAATCTGGTAATTTGTGGCGGTATAAATACCAGTACTCAATGACGTTCAGTTCAGTACAGCTGCGATATATTTACAGTGCAGTTCGAGAGTTAAGCCATTTACCAAACTGCGCTACATCTTCCCCCAATATGATGTTGAGTTTGTCGCCAGAGCCTCTAAATAGATTTCTCCCCAAAGTGATTTTTCCAAGATTTACATTTCTGTGCACTTTATGAAAATAAATAGTGTTATTGTGGTAAATTCTTTAATTTATTTTTGTTAAAATATTTTCCTGTTTAACCATTTTTGTGTTTAAAGTTTTGTTAGTTTTAACGTGCGTGTGCATGATGAGAAATTGTTGATGAACTCCTAATATGAACAATTTTCACAAATTTATATGAAAAATACTGCAAAGCTTTTATTGGTTCGGTGTTCCACATCGCTAAATATAAGTGCAAGGGTGAGGGAGGGCTGCACCCATCGAACTGGTCCTCAGTTATATATGCGCCCCTACAAATTCAAAGGGTGCCTATGACTGGTCTATACTATATTATCTTTATCGAGATTTAAGTGTATATGCTATTGAAAATTCCTCTAGCTGGTCCCAAAATTAGGCCTAACGCAACATCAATGGGAGTTATACAAGGCCATATGATAATGTACTGTATAAACATAGAACGCATGTATATACAATTACATTACATTACACTATATACATTATACACGTTATGAGTTAACATGTATTCATGTCATTCTATGCCATATAAAAAAGCCTCACAATACAATATTGCACAATATGTATTATAAAGGAGTTTTCTAGTATACACGATTTTGATTAAAGTAATCAGTGTGTTTTCTCACTGTCATCGAAACTACCACATAACACTTACAAAATAATTAAACCTTTGAATCCTAATCAGATTACATATTCACAATAGTTTGGTCATGCATCCTGTGCCTGGATCACTGCATTCATTGTATATGTTATTTTCTACATGCACCTACTACAAATGTTTGGGTGGAGTGTGTGTAGTATAAACGTTTGAAATAGGTGCAATCTGTCAGCTAGTTTATAAAGTAAAGATTATAATAGCAAAATTTTATAGAAAACGTGTTTTGTTCAGTCAAGTTTTTTTAGGTTATACAGCACCACAGCAAGATGTTGTTAGAATAGGCCCTATAGTATACACACATTGTGATAAACTCTAAAATAAGTATGCCTCATAATTAAAATGAGGTCTCTTATTAAAATTTGTGTAGTACCTAGTGCATACACTAAAATCCTAGTACACGGTAGGCCAATAGAAGCCATTAAACTTAAAAGTCAAAAAAGTTTTTTGTTTATTAACATGCTCTTATGATTTTAATAATATATCTAGCTATGTACCTATTTCATATACGTTTAGAGAAAAACATATGAAGTTTACTATTAGAGCATTAAAATTGGATTGTTGTGAAACAACTATAATTTTTTTAAGCAATTTAGTACACTGCATGCTCAACTCTCGGACTGGGAATCAAGTTTTAATAATATACTGTAATAAGAATACAACTACTATCTTAACTGAGACTTATGAACCACATGATACAAAATATGAAAAATATCTAACCAATCCTTTACATTAATCCATTGAAATATTCATAACCATGATGAGGACTGTAACCATAATGACAAAGAAAACACATCAGTAACATTTCACATTTATTATTCTCAACGATAAATGACATTGATTTGTTTACATATACAGAAAGGTAGGTACCTAGTACATTCTAATAACTTGTGCTATTTCTAATAACTTGTGTTATTTCTACTTTTCCTTCGTTGTTTTTTATACAAAAGAAACTTCTAGCTATCTTATAACCATCTTCATTGTTAATTACAGAAATCTGTATTCTGACTTCATTAAAGTAAAGTCTGTATCAAACCTGATACTAACCCTAACATTAAAAACTTCAACTTCCAAAAAGTAAGGATAAAACAAAAATCTAACGATGCTAACCTGTGAACATGGTCAATGTCGAAAAGAATTGTTGTACTTACGCAGAAAATAAAACTGAGTTTCTAAACACAAATAACAATTCACGATTCAACAAAATTATCTGCACGCAAAATAGATAAAAGAGGTGTAAAATAAATAACATAGGTAAAAACACACTTAACCTAATTTGCAGCCCAACACCACGTATTCACACTAATGATTTAATGATGCCAACTACGGAAAGAAATCACTCAATTTTGTATACAGTATACAATCTTACGAGTTGAAAATAAAGCGAATATTTTAATAAGTGACATGACATTTTTCCTTTTGCTTTCATTTATAAACGACCCAGTAAAAAGAACTATTATTTGTTCAATCGGACCACAAACACATAAAAATTCGTTCGGCGTTTTCATCGTAGAAGCTCTGAATCCGTAGTAGTTGTGAATTTAACTGGTATCTATTTTTTTCTTTCGTTAGTTAACAATAATATATTGACATAATTTTATGTTAGGACTAACACTTTAGGAATATTTAATACTTTGACATCTGTAGCGTCCTAGATGTCTTGTACTTGATGTACCATATACGGTACGGTACTAGTGCCGAATTACAGTAGGGGTTTTTCATAACGGCGCACACAGCTTCAAAGCTGACAAAAACGTTTAAAAAATGTATTTTTTTTTTACACTCTGGTTATTATTCTTATTTTCGTATACTTCACTGTCTTGAGGAGAACAAATTGAACGTTTTAGGTAATAAGGTCACTCTGCTCCAGCAGGAGCGTCTCATTAGGAGTAAGTCTGCAAGTAGGTTGTTATCGGAGTATATTATAGCCCAATTTGTGCAAGTTTTCCTGCATAACATTCTAGTCTTGACCCTTCCTAATAGATGTCGTCTCTCCATTTCCTTAATATCCTGTTACCCAGTTCCTCTCTAACCGCACCATCATTTTCGGGGAAAAAGTCTTAAGTGAGCAGTAAAAAGTGAATTTTGATGGTCGTTGAGCATCCCAAAGCTTTGGATTTTTGTAACATTCTTTCAGCTATATTAACATAGTCAGAGTCTTTATTGTTTCCCAAGAAGTTTTTAATTACATTTTTTAAACTAATCCAAACATATTTTTGTCCTTGGATTTCGTTGTCCATGACGTGTCCGTTACTTAACTAAATATCACTATAGTATTGACGACTCGGAACACTAAGTTTTTTATAAGTAAAAACGTAAAGTTTGACATTAAAAGTAGCCTCCTTTGACATTAAAAACCTGTACACAAACATCCCAATCTCTGAAACAATCACCATCCTACAAAACAAACTCAAACAGAACAACACACCAGACGAACTTATCAATGAAATAACAGAAACTCTGAACATTATCACAAAACAAAACTACTTTACTTATAACAATAAATACTACACACAGAACGATGGCCTACCCATGGGCTCCCCCATATCCAGCATTCTAGCAGAAGTCTTCCTCCAACACTTAGAAAAAACAAAAATACTCACAAACAATGACAGACACTCACATAAAATACTATATTGGCACAGATACGTTGATGACATTCTAATACTATACAGGGGAAACAAAAGACAATGCGAACAGTTACTAACGCACATAAACAAAATACATAAAAACATAACCTTCACTGCCGAATACGAACACAACAATACCATAAACTTCTTAGACCTCTCCATCACAAAACTAGAACACAGGCACAAATTCAGTATATACAGAAAACCAACTACAACTGACACACTAATACACAACACCTCCAATCACCCAATACAACACAAACTAGCTGCTTTTAGAACCATGATACATAGACTTAACAACATCCCCTTAGATGAAATAGACTACAAAGACGAACTAAACACGATAAAATATCTAGCAGAATCTAACGGTTATGACAGAACAATAGTCAGTAAACTCCTACACAAAACACAAAACAAACAACAGACAAAGACAGAAAACAACAAATTCATAACACTAACATACATCAACAAACAAACTGAAAAAATTGCCCACAAATTCAAAAAAGCAGAATACAGAATCGCTTACAAAACTACTAACAAAACAGAACACACACTATCAAAACGCATGCCCAAAGCACGAAACAAATTCGATCTACCTGGTGTATACAAGCTAAATTGCTCAAATTGCAATAAATTCTACATAGGCCAGACAGGACGTAGCTTCAAACAGAGATACATTGAACACACAAAAGCACTCCACACCACTACAGAATCTACCTTTGCAAACCACCTCATTGAAGCAAACCACACATATAAAAACATTGACAATAACATGAACATTCTACACGTACACACAAAAGGCCGAAAACTAGACACTCTAGAACAATTAGAAATATACAAACATACAAAAACAAATAAAAACGACATCCTAAACGAACAGACACAATTCAAATCGCACGCATTATTCGAACACATCTCACCACACACACACAGCTCAATCTTTCGAATAACTATCCCGTCGCCAACAACAAGACGGACAACGCTACCTATGGCAGCCTCTGATGAAGCCTTCTAAAGGTGAAAGCCGGTTTAGGCTGTAAGGTAAAACTTTACGTTTTTACTTATAAAAAAACTTAGTGTTCCGAGTCGTCAATACTATAGTGATATTTAATATTTTTGTCATTGCAAGAACGAAGTTTTCATCTTTCACTAGTCTTCGTATCTGGCGCCCAAAAAATATTACTTTTTTAATTTTGCTTCTGACAAGTGTGGGAATTTGGTCAACAGGTACTTAAGACAGTTTCCTTAAGTAGTTTAGGTAAAGCTTTTATAAACTGTTCTATAAGCCAATTTTCTTATGGTAAAAACTATTTTCTTTGAGTTGCCAAGACTTTTACATAGAATACTCTTGCTTTCAGATTCAAGAGATTTCCTTGCAGGCCATTTTTTCTTTTCACTTGCAGGCCAGTGCTGATTTCTCACTCGGCTATCCCACTCACATAGGAAACATGGTTACTTAGTATAACCACTCTGCTGACCTAGAAGCATGGTTAATACTTTTAAATCTCCACACACCATCCATCCGTGATCCTTGTATTTAATCTTTTCTAGAACCAGTTCAATATTCTCATAGCTTTCTCTCAAGTGAAATGAGTGGCCGACTGGTACTGAAGCATACTGGCAGTGAACCATTCATTCACTAATGCTAGTAAATATTTCGAGTTAAATGATAAAAATTTAAAGTTTTTTGGAATAATATTAAAAATAAATACCATTACTAAAGTGAATTAATGTAACTAATTGTTAACAGATAGATTACTTGATTTATTTATTAAATATTATTAATTGTTATTATTATTAATTAATTATATTTTAACCAAAATTTAACAAAATGTTGAATGCAAACCCTGAGTAACCTCTTGTTATATGAAAATGGAAAATTTGCATTATACAAAAAGAATTCTAGGTGTTGGGACAATTCTGATGAGATTTTTGAATTCTGCGCTAAAACATACATTAAAGAAAGATAAAATTAAGAAAAAAGGTTTTTCATTGCAGGGCTGTGTTATTAATTTTAATGTAACATAAACTCTTAATAAAATGAAGATATAGCCTAATGCGCACAGGGGGTGCACAGGCACCCCCTAATTATTCCCAGTTTCATAAAAAATAATTAGCAAAAATTTTGAAAAAGTGCCATACATAACATGATTTTTACTAGTTTGATGTGTTGCACTTTTGATGAAGCTTCCATTTTCAATGTTTTTGGTATAAGTTGTAGAGCCATTAAAGGTGCTGTGCCTTTTTTAAGCTTTTTTTTGGAGGGGGAAGCTAATATTAAAAGTTACAGTAGCGAATATGAGTTACGTTCATATACCGAGTGATTTTTTAACGCTTATTTATAAAAAAAGGTAATTTTTTCAGTAAATATTAGGCCTATTAAACATTAAACTGTTTATCAAAATTAAACAGTAATTACATTTTTCTGTCATTTACCCCTACAAACTAATAAAGTAACACAATTCCAAAATAGAAGGGAGGACAGTGGACAATGCAAACTGTTTTAACATAAAAGCTGGGTTCAATAACCTTCAACAAGGCCAAAAATGAGAAGAAGAAATACAAATAAGTAATTGTAATATACTGCATATTCTAAAAGAATTACATCTCTACAGCCTGGATAAGTTTACAATAATGTTTTGTTAATGTCTAAACCTCACTATTATATAACAGAGTAGGAACAGCCATTACTTTATAAAATTTCAATAAAGTGTCCCTTCGCACCTTTCTTTTGAGTGTAATACTTATTTTTAAATGAAATACATTTTCATCCTCTGTGTTTTCAAATACCTACTCGGATGCGCTCACTTTATCCCCAATATCAAGGTTTCTGCACTGTGATTGTTCATTACTTCAGTTGTCTTCTTCTCCTGGATTTAACAGTATTTTACCGTTCCTGTTTGTATGGGGTAGTAAATTTGATTTAAATGAATACTAATAATGAAGATGTAACATATGAACTCTAAACTTCTAAATTTATGTAATTATTTGTTTATGATACCATCTCAGATATTATGAAAATGTATGATATTCTTATAGATGAAAATTCAATGGTCTGATGACAAAAGTAGACTATAAGTTAAACACACTGGCTGTGATTCTTTAAGTCATCTACACTTTTCAAATGGATTGCATAGAATTCTATAAGTATTTTTAATAAAAAAAGAAAATTCCAAAAAATGCTTGTGTACCTGAAGAGTACTCACAACATAAAGTCTCCAACATCTGAAGCATTAGAACCTGGTTAATACTGTGTGCATTTTTTACCGCATACGATACTTATTGATTGAATTGATTTTCCTGTATTTCATATTTCAAACATATAATATGCTAATGCTGTGTAATAAATCTGTTTTTATATTTAAAAAAGAGGTATTACTATGTTAGAGTTATTACACAGCTGAAAAAACAATAAAACAACCAAAAATTAAGAGGTTAACAAAAATCCTTCAACTTTTTTTACCCTCTTGGTGGGTGGAAGGGGGGGAGAGGAGTTCAGTTCCGTTAGTCCCCCACCATAAATATGCCCCTGGTGTGTGTGTGTGTGTGTGTGTGTGTGTGTGTGTGTGTGTGTGTGTGTGTGTGTTTTTAGCGGTGTGATTCCCATGTTTTCACAGTCTATTAAGTACAAATTTTGACATCAAAGAAAATACATACAGGGAACTATGGAAAGTGTACTTAAAAAATTGTAGCCTATTTATAATCGGTAAAAGCATTTTATCTAATTCGTGTATTGTCAAATGGATAACCTTTTGTTTTTTTCATAGGCTTAATGGAACTGGCACATTACTAAGCGTATTCACTGCATCATGTGTTCTAATCTGCATTGTGTGTGTTTTCATTATTCTCTGTTTTGCATATTTCAAAAAGTAATCTTTAATTGCACTTCTAATTTTACTAAAAAGTTCCTTATCCTATTTTAAATGAAGAGAAATTGGTTTGTTTGACTGGAGTCTAAATACACCAATTTTCCAACTATCTTGGATTTGGTGCCTTGTCTTTTTTGTTACTTTAGGCCTCTCATTATGCTAGGCAACTGATTTCAGAAAAAGATGTGGGGCATTGCTTTAAATATAGCGTATTACACTTACTGCAATTGGTTGTACCAGTCTGAAATTGATTGCAATACAGTTGCAAGCCATGCAACTGTTGTGCAACTTTTAGTTTCACGCACTCGTTGTGGGCCATTGGTTCAAATGTAGCCTATTACACTATGCTACCAATTGCATGCAACTTGCCTGGTTCACGCATTCTGCAGACAACAAAGAAATCTCATGACACGGGACAAAAGCAACGTATACAATTTTTTATGAAAAGAACCGCGAATATCTTGAAAACCAAAAATAGGATTTTATTGAAACAAAAACCAAAATGAAGTTTGGAATTTTCTCTAAGTTTCGCTTGCTGACACTATACAGGTATCTCTATACAACAGGTATATTTCACTACAAGCAAATTAACTAAGAAATTTCATGATATAGAACCGTTTTAAGGTTCTGTTCATCAAAATTATTAAAGTTATCGGTTAAAATTTATGTTTAAAATCATCCTCAAATTTCAAAGATCTCGGTGGTGAAAGAATTTTTTTTATTGGATCAGTAGTTTCTGAAGTTAGCTTGGAGAATGAAATAAACAAACTTAACATCTTTATAAAAATAGTACTGACGAAAGGCTTACTGATTGCAGAGAAATTGCAGCCTGTTTTGAATGCCCTGCAACTAGTTTCATGTAGCCTTAAAATTAGTTGCATACTGTAATAGAGGCCTAATTGGTAATATCATAGATTGGAATTAAAACATTTTCCTTTTTTTTTGTATCGGCCATCTAAGGACCACATGCCATTTCAATTCTTTATTCTTTGTTCTTTTCTTTATCACCAATATTCTTTCATCTTTTCACTGTGTCTCTTCTTCTTGTTTTCAGTCCACTTTGAACCTGCGTTTTTCTCTCTCCTACCCTGGACTCCTTCCATTTTTAACACTTTTGCCCGAAAAACTTCTCTTTCAATTACTTCTTCTGCGTGTATATTATTTTTTCTAAATCCTTTTGGACTTCTTTAATCCAACTTGATGTTGATTTCTTCCCCCACAGATATTTTAAGATCTGCTTTGTTAACCTATTGTCATCCATTCTATATAAATGTCCAAAAAATAATAGTCTTTTTTTCTCATTGTTTCTGTTATATTTTCTATACTTTGATATATTTCATCATTACTTCTTAATTTCCTACCTTCCAAAGTTTTTCGTGGGCCTAACATTTTCCTAATAGTTCGTCTTTCAATATTTCTAGTTTGTCAAAAATATAATTCAATTATTGTAAATATCTTTAGTTATACCATATGCCTTTTCCATTTTATGAATCCTTTCTTCTGCAGCAGATTATTCTAAATCGTTCTCTTGAATTATTTCTCCTAGATACTTAAATTTTGGACCCTCTCTATTCGACCAATATCTGTTATCAGGAATTTTGGAGCAATTTTAATGTTCATGAGAAATTTAATGTTTCTGCAGAAATTCTTAAGCCTGTTCTACAGGCTATGTCCTCTGAAAAATTAACTTGTGTTGCTGTTACAGTTTCCTTTAACCTTTATCTTTACCTTTTCCTGCTCATTTTCCTTGTTCCTTTCCAGGATTTCTCTTTGCCACTTTGCCATTATGATTTGATCTGTATCTATTCCTATATACCATTGCAAACTATTATTATGTGTGCATGGTTTATAATAATTTTAAACCGTGAAAATTATAATTATAACCGTGAATAATTTCTAAATAATCTGATCACATGTCTAAAATGATCCATGTTATTGTCTGAAATGATCCATGTTATCGTTGGTTTAATTAAGTTAATATATGAGTATGATTTATGAAAAGTTTTTAACTTATCTTTGTGTTGCATGCTCAGCGCTCTCGAATAATTCTAGAGTTAGTATTTGTCATGCGAAGTGCTGCTGGTATAGGAATCGGAAATATGTTTTTTGAATGAAGAAGTGGACTGTATAAATTTGAGTTAACTAGCCATTTATTGAAGAAATTACATAATAAAGCGCAGGCCCATGTAATTACGTGTGGCGTACATTGCCAAGATACATAACGATAGAAGAATGAAAATTGTATAAAGAAGTTAAATAATTAAATTTCACATCGCCGCGGCTAGCAAATAGAAAAAGAGTATTGATCGGATGAAGGCTGAGTTTTAACTAACTACTGTAGCAGCTCGCAACTAGCGACCTGTTCTTTAAGCGGATGACGTAATTGCGTGGGCTGATTTCGCGCGGGTGTATAAACAAATACAAATATTTAACATACTGCCCGCCCAAAAACGGGCGATTTTGACATAGGTTACAGTAGGAAAAGTTGCTTGAAAAAATGCAAGTATACATTAACAAGTTGCAAACCTTAAATGTGTGATAATACATAGTAAAATGAATATTGGGGCATCGATAGATGGCCCATTAGATAGCATAAATATGAATACAATATTAAATACAATATAAATAAATATAAATACAATATTGATCAATACTCATCAAGTAATATATAATAATAAAATACAAATGCTAGAATGTCTGATGACACATAATAATAATAATGACAATATCCCAAATTCAGTAACAATGATACATGGCAATGAATAACACATAGTAAGTAGCATTACACAATAACCAATAGAAATCCAAAAAAATTCAGTAATAATAGCATGACAATAAGTGCATAATAAGCAATATTACATAATAATACAATGGCAATATATACAAAAAATTCATGATAATTATAGCACAATAGAAATATACCCAAAAAATTCATGATAATAATAACACAATAGAAATATACCCAAAACATTCATGATAATAATAGCACAGTAGAAATATACCCAAAAAATTCATGATAATAATAGCACTATAGAAATATACCCCAAAAAATTCATAATAATAATAACACTGCACCAAACAGTACACAATAACTGACATCACACTGACGAAAAAACACTTATAATGTTTACTAATGCACATACAAATAGCTTACATTAATTTGGTATAGATATGAATACAAATGTATAAATAAGTACATTCAACATTGTACTTACAGTAGTACGTAGAGCATGTGCTCATCCGGAAATGTCCCGGGCATGAAGCACTGAAAAACCAATTAGTCTGATGCCACGGGAAGTGGGCACAGTTTGTGGATAGGCCTACGTAGGACGCCGTTTGTGCTGCGGACATCCGCAACGCGTATAATGAATCCTGACCTACATAGATTTGGGTGACAATACCACGTTTCCACTGCAGAGGTGGGGTATTGTCTTCTAAAATGAGGACAAGTTGTCCTGGAGACAAATTTTTCAAATGTTTTCTCCATTTAGTTCGTTGTTGCAACTGATGAAAATAATCTCTTGACCATCTCTTCCATATAGAGTGGGTGAATCTCTGCAGAAGCTGCCATCTCCCCAAGCGACCCATTTTTATATCCGAATAGTCGGGTTCCGGGAGCGAAGTAAGTGGGGAACCAACTAAGAAATGTGCTGGAGTCAAAGGCTCGGGATCCCCAGAGTCATTTGAAATGGCGAACAAGGGACGTGAATTCAGACATGCCTCTATTTGAGTCAAAACAGAGTAATGCTCTTCAAAGTTGAGAAGCGTCCTGCCGATAACGCGCCGTATGAAATTTAACGCTTTTGACTCCGCTCTCCCATAGACCACCGAAATGAGGCGCTGACGGGGGTATGAAAGACCACTTGACTCCCTGTGAACTGGCGAAGTCCTGAGTGGATTGTTGAAATTGGTCTTGTTGAAAAAGTTTGTACAAATCGTGTAATATCGTGCCAGCACGACGGAAATTTGTTATCGGAAAATATTTGTGCAGGGATGCCCTTGCGAGCTATGAAGCGTCTTAAAGCAGCTATAAAGGCGTCTGCAGTCAAATCTGATACCAATTCAAGGTGAATTGCCTTAGTGACCATGCAAATGAAGAGTGAAATGTAAGCCTTTGTGAATGATTTGGACCGCTGCCCGCCCTGACGTAGAAATATGGGACCGGCATAGTCGACGACACATTGTGAAAATGGCTTAGAAGAAGCGACTCTGGAAGAGGGTAATTGTCCCAAAAGCTGGCTTGAGCCAGTTGCGCGAAATCGAAAACAAGTGATGCATTTGTGTATCACGGAGCGTATGTAAGATTTGTCATTGATGATCCAATATCTTTGACGTAGACAGCACTACGTTAATTGTACTCCGGCATGGAGTAGTCGCATATGCTCATTTTCTAAAATTAGTCTAGTTAGATGAGACTGCGGGTGAAGTATGATCTGGCGTTTACTATTATAGTTGAGCTGAGACTGTTGAAGGCGTCCGTCCACGCGTAATATCCCCGTGTTGTCTATAAAGGGATTAAGCGAAAACGTTTTACTAGTATTAGGTACAGGGCGTTGTGCCTGAAGTTCTTTAATTTCGATGTTGAAATGCGATAGCTGGGATTGTCGTATAAAAGTCAAAAGTGTGCTGTGTAGCTTTTGTGAAGTTAAAAAAGAAGTGTTTCTGTTAGCTACGGGAGACTTAGCGTTCCGAATGAATCGCAGGCAGTAAGCAAACACACGAATAAGTCTTGAAAGCGAGGAGTAATTTTCAATGTAATTCGGAGTGGATGAAGTAGTAACCACAGCGAGTTGACCTTGTTTACGTTTTTCTTTATCCAGATCTGGATGAGTGCAGGAAGAGTTGGATTCGAAAGGACTGGAGGGGCATGCTGAAGGCTCCTTTGACAACCAGTATGGGCCATGCCACCATTGCGGGTGGTGGTGCAAAGAACGGGGTAAACAGCCGCGGGATAGAATGTCCGCGGGATTGTCATGCGAAGCAACATGATACCAGGTGCCCTTTGCCGTAAGCTGCTGTATCTCCGCGACGCGGTTGGCCACAAATACCTTCCACCTAGACGACTGTTGGTGAATCCAGTGTAAAACAATCGTAGAATCAGAATAAAAATACAACTCGCTGAAATCGTAGGTCACAGCGTTCACAACCTTATAAACCAACTGAGCCAATAATAGACAGGCGCAAAATTCAAGACGAGGTAAAGATATCTACTTTAAAGGGGCGACTCTAGATTTGGAACACAATAAGTGAGATGATATACTGCGGTCAGAATATACTGTGCGCACATAAATACAGCATGCGTAACCCTTTACTGACGCGTCGGCAAACCCGTGTAATTGAAAGGAAATGATTGGAAAATTACATGAATTCTTTATAGCTCTTGGGATCTTAAAATGAGTGTCTGAAATTAATTGAGCTTAAAGCTCTGCCCATTGAATTGATAATGAGTCAGACAGCGGGTCGTCCCAATTGGTACCCGATGACCATAGCGTTTGCATAAAATGCTTACACCAGAATGTAACAGGGCCAATGAGCCCTAATGGGTCGTAAATTCCAGCGATGACGGATAATACCCTTCTTTTATTAAACACCTCGATTTTAAGATCCCTTTGGAAATTGTATATGAAATTGTCAGCCTGAACGTCCCGCTGAATACCTAAAGTGCGGACGGTTTGGTCTTTGTTGAAGTCCAGGGAGGAGTTGGTATGTGAAGATATGATATTCCGGTCATTAGAAGACCATTTATGCAGAGTGAAGCCGTACCGGCTTAATAAACCAGAAATGTCAGAGTTGAATCGGGCTAAGACGTGTGAGCTATCAGATCCGGTGATGAGATCGTCGACGTAAAAATCGTTTGCAATGACAGAGCAGGCTAAGGGGTGTTGAGTACTATTTCCCTGTGAGATTTGTTTTAAACATCTAGTGGCCAAAAATGAAGCGCTTGTAGTCCCACATGCGACTGTTCTCAGAGCATAGTGTTTAAGTTCCTTGTGGGGAGCGTCACGCCAGACAATTCTTTGCAAGTTAGAATCCCTTGGGGATACCAAGATTTGGCGATACATTTTCTCGATGTCGGCAATGAGTGCGTATCGGTGCGTTCTAAATCTGGCCATGATGGAGAAAAGATCCTGCTGGACCGTAGGACCAACCATGAGTGTGTCGTTTAGAGATAAATCATTTGACGCTTTGGCTGAGCCATCGAAAACAACGCGAAGTTTGGTGGTTGTGCTAGTGGACTTGACGACAGCATGGTGTGGTAAGTAAAAAATATTCGACTTATTGATTGATAAATCATATGAATTGAGTGGAGACATATGACCCAGGCTTAAATATTCCTGCATAAAATTACTATAGTCTTTGTACAAAGACTGGTTTTGCCTGAATTTGAGTTCGAGTGTCTGAAATCTGCGAACTGCTCCAGGGAGTGAATCGCCGAGATACTCTGTCTTACGGGGTAGTGACACAACAAGCCTACCACTAGCGTTTCGAAAGGTGTTTGTGAGGAAATGATTTTCACACTCCGAGTCATCAGCTGAGGGAGTACGGAAAGAAACGTCCTCCAACTGCCAACTGTTTAAGTTCCTCAACTGTGACGATATGGCATTATTGTCGTCACGAGCCATAAACGAAGAAACCGGTTTTGTCATGTCTACGTTAAAGGGTAAATTTCCGGCGAGGATAAAACCTAGTTTTGTTTCCTGTATTATCGGAAAGTGCGGACTGCGAATGAATTTAGTCGGCTCAATCAATTGCAAAAAATACTGTGCCCCGAGTAATATGTCGATCTGTGACGAAAAATTAAGTTGCGGGTCTGCTAAAAATATGCTTTTTGGAATGTTTAATGATGACATATTAAAAGATTCGGTAGGGAGGTTATTTGTAATTCTGGGCAGGACAGCACAGTGTACATTCAAACTGAAATCCCTGTAGCGTGAGTTTAAGCGCACCCTTGTACTGAAATTGGCTTGGCATAGAGAATTATTTATGCCCGTGATAGGCAGTTCGGACTTGTTTAATTTTAAGCCCATGCGGCGTGCGAAGGCCATGGTACAAAAGTTTACCTGTGAACCTGAATCCAACAGGATTCTTACCGGGTATTTGTTACCGGCACGATCGGTTGTGGTATATACGGCGGTAGACAATAAAATTGATTTGTTGGTTTGTAGTTTTTTATTGTTCCTGTTCGAAGAATTATTTGTTGAAGCGTGGATCATGGTGTGGTGCCTTTTCGAACATGCTCTGCACGAAAATTTGGAAGGGCAACGCGAGGTTTCATGGCCCGAGCGTGTGCAATTTAGGCAGAGCTTGTGATTCATTAAAACGTCTTTCCGTTGACTCGGATGTAAAGCCACGAATTGTGGGCATTCGGACAATTTATGATTGCCGCGACACAGCTGGAAAAGTCTATTGCTTGTTTGAGTATGTATTAGTGACCCAGTGAACTCAGCGCGTTTAGCCGGTTTGCGATAAGAAGTTTTATCGCTAACTTGCCTACCGTATGACGAACCAGTCGGTGCGTTAACATTTTGCAACAGCTGGAGCCTAGTATTTACGAATTTAATAAAGTTATTGTAATTTGGAAGCTGTTCGTCAGTTAAAATTTCCTTCCATAATCTAGATGTGCGATCGTCAAGTTTTTGGGCGAGAAAATGCACAAAAATAATTTCGAATGTGTTCACTGGTAAATTTAATGAATTCAGAGCGTTTATGTTAGCAGTAAGATCATCTATAAATTTGTAAATGCTAACCATAGAGTCCTGCTGCATGTGCTTCATGCCCAAGACATTAGTCACATAACACGCCGTAACAATCAATCTACTGTCATACCTGGCTCTCAACAACTCAATGGCCACCGTGTAGTTTTCGTGCGTGATTGGGAGTGATTTTATAACATTGAGCGCCTCATCCCTTAGTGATGAGTGCAAGTAGTGAAATTTTTGGATGCTGGTCAGGTCTGTTCGGAGATGAACCAACTCCACAAACATATGGTAACAATGTTGCCAGTCAATTATGTTACCTGCGAAGCAGGGTAGTTTAATTGGTTGTAATTGAATAGGAGGCGTACTGAATGTGATGACTTCGGACTGATTAAGTATTTTCTTGCTCATCTCTTCGGCATGATCTAATAAATTTTGCAACTTGCATTCTATGTTACACAAATCATCTTCCGTCTGAACTCTATCACTAACGGATGGAAAATCAGAGGCCTCAGACTCAGTTTGCGTTTGAATCTCGTCATATTTGGCGAATAGCTCCATCAGATGACGAAGCTTTATTTTTAGCGCATGGTGGTCATGCGTATCGTGATCAAAATTATCCGCGTAGGTGTTTATGCGCGATATAGAGGCCTTGATCGTGCCACGCATTTGATCAGCGCCTTCATATCAGTCATGATTGTGTATCACTTGAAGATTTGAACGATAATGAGAAAAACTGAGTGCATGCAGAGAGATGAACAAGACCAATGCAGGTTATCTAATTTATGAAGTCACGCTACAACGCGGTAACCATTGATTAACACATCTCAGACTAATTCTATGTTGTACTAAATACTGATATAGACAGCATATACAATATAACAGTATAATCCCTATTGCTATGAACACTATTTAAAAATATGATTTACAATTAAAAAAATCTTGTTAAGTTATTTAAGTTTGTGATTGATTCACAGAAAAATTTATAAGCTTGCCGAGTTCACAAAAAATTCCAAGTTCATAGTCAAATGAAACTGATATAAGAAAAAGTCATATTATTTTTTTTAAATACTGCTTATCTTAGTTGAATGCCCTTGAAAGGTATAAAAAATTATGTAAAATTGTAAAGATCATATGAAACATGAATTTATAGTCACTTGGCATGTGGTACTTATCGACATGTTCAAGAAGGTCGCAGAGCGTGTCGAATCCTTGGCAGTTCCATCCGGCGCCCATGAAATGACGATGTAGACACTCTTGATGCCTGTCAGGTGATGTCTGAGGTGGTCGAATTCTGCTTAGGCTGGATGCTTTGCATTTTCCCAAATGATGAATGCCACGTGGTAAAGGTGTTCAAAGACTGAAATAATGCTTCGAACGATCCGGTCGGCGAAGTATGACGTCCCCAAAAGTCGTGCAATGCGTGCTCCAATTATGGTTGATAATTACAGAACTGATGATTCAAATTATGTTGTTAAATGCTGATAGGGCCTGCTGATTGAACTGAATCCATGACATGAATGCTCCGTGGAATAAATTGTATGTGGAATGAATCATCCATGAAATGAATGATCCGGCCCGGAGGACCAAATGTTGCATGCTCAACGCTCTCGAATAATTCTAATTCTAGAGTTAGTATTTGTCATGCGAAGTGCTGCTGGTACAGGAATCGGAAATGTGTTTTTTGAATGAAGAAGTGGACTGTATAAATTTGAGTTAACTAGCCATTTATTGAAGAAATTACATAATAAAGCGCAGGCCCATGCAATTACGTGTGGCGTACATTGCCAAGATACATAACGATAGAAGAATGAAAATTGTATAAAGAAGTTAATAATTAAATTTCACATCGCCGCGGCTAGCAAATAGAAAAAGAGTATTGATCGGATGAAGGCTGAGTTTTAACTAACTACTGTAGCAGCTCGCAACTAGCAACCTGTACTTTAAGCGGATGACGTAATTGCGTGGGCTGATTGCGCGCGGGTATATAAACAAATACAAAGATTTAACACTTTGGATTAATAAATTATGCTGTAAAAACTTTATGAGGTAGGGTTGTAAGGTTGATTCCAACATAATATGAAAAAATCTTTGGAATCGATTGACCTGAATCTCTCCTAGTGTTGTGTTTCAGGACGGGACAATAGAACATTTGCAAATAAAATAATAAATTTACTAAAAAAAAATTAATTTTCCAAATCTGGAGGCCCCCTACTAAGTGAGGCCTGGGGCGGTCCGCTCCTCCTGTCCCACCCTTAGCCTGCTAGTGGCTCTATGCACTAATTAAACAAATTATGTTTTTTTTTTTTGGTATCGGCCATCTAAGGACCACATGACAATTTCAATTCTTTACTCTTTGTTCTTTTCCTTTTCTCCAATATTCTTTCATCTTTCACTGCGTCTCTTCTTCCTGTCTATAGTCAACTTTGAACCTGCGTTTTTCTCTCTCCTACCCTGGACTACTTTCATTTTTAACACTTTTTCCTGAAAAATTTTTCTTTCAATTACTTCTTCTGCGTGTATATTATTGTTTTCTAAATCCTTTTGGACTTCTTTAATCCAACTTGATGTTGACTTCTTCCCCCACAGATATTTGAAGATTTGCTTTGTCAGCCTATCGTCATCTATTCTATATAAATGTCCAAAAAATAATAGTCTTCTTTTTCTCAGTGTTTCTGTCATATTTTCTATGCCTTGAGATATTTCATCAATACTTATTAACTTCCAACCTTCTGAAGTTTTTCGTGGGCCTAATATTTTCCTAATAATTCTTCTTTCCAATATTTCTAGTTTGTCTAAATTATAATTCAATGCTAGACATTCACTTACACATAGGGATTCTGGCTTTACTACTTTAATGTAATACCTTATTTTCGCATTTTTAGATATGCATTTTTTATTGTACGTGTAGATATCTTTAGTTATACCATATGCCCTTTCCATCTTATGAATCCTCTCTTCTATAGCATATTTTTCTAAGCCATTCTCTTGAATTATTTCTCCTAGATACTTAAATTTTCCAACCCTCTCTATTCGACCAATGTCTGTTACCAGGGATTTTGGCGCATTTTTAATGTTCGTGAGATATTTGTTTTTTTTCTGCAGAAATTCTTAAGCCTGTTCTACTGGTTATGTCTTCTAAAAAATTAACTTGTGGTACTGCAGATGTAAGCTGTTCAGAAAGTATGGCAAAGTCATCTGCGAATGGCAAACAGTTTATTTCAATACTTTTGTTCCTTCTTCCCAACATGATTGGTGACATTTTGCATTCCTTTAATTTTTCATTCCAAATTCTCACTACTTTCTCTAGGACACAGTTGAAAAGAATTGGGGATAAACCATCACCCTGTCTTACATCTATATTTATTTTGAACGGTTGAGATATAAATTATGTTTGTTTATTTTAACTGTATTTTTTTTAGTTCAGACAACTGAGTTGAAGAATTTAATAATAATCGATGCTGCTTGATTCCGGTGGTGAGACAGACACGAGTTTGGGTTTTTGTGCTGGCAGGATCGCATCGACGCGGATGTTGCTTACGGGAACGTATGTGTTGACTGGGATAGGCCAAAGTCAATACTCTGCCGGATGTGCGAATATGATCCATTAACTACATTCATACGTGCCGTATACGTTTACTCCTGACCTCTGAGCTCCCGCAAACGGACAAATTTACTTTGCAAACAAATACACAAAATTGTTTACGGGCACGTTTACGAAGGGTGAATATGGTTATTAAAACTTTTATCGCGAATATACGTTGTTAAGGGATCGCATGGATCAGGCGCGGCTCCATGAGTTGACGAATTGATTTTCCTGTATATTTCATATTTCAAGCGCGTAAGCTAATGCTGTAAAATATACCTGTTTGTATACAAAAAAAGAGTTACTACTATATTAGCGTACACAACTGAAAAATAGTAAAACAACCTTAAAAATTAAGAGATAAGGAAAATTCGTCAAATTTTTCGACCTTCTGGTGGTTTTGGAGGGGGGAGTCCAAAGTAGTTAGGCTACGAACACAATAGCCTCTAATGCTTATTTTTTTTGGGTTATTTGAGTCTAGTCCGAATTGGGCCAGACTCGGGCTGGTCTGGAACAAGCCCCCTTCAGCCAGATGGTAAGGGAATTGTGGGGAGTCGTACGGCATTGCAGACCGGCTGTTGAGAAGGTGGAGGCACGTAGATGGAAGAGCAGTGCATGTTGGTGTAATTGTGTGCATTGTGTAGTTGGTAGCCAGGTGTGAGAAGGAAGTGACAGATGGAGGCGGCATTGAAAGGTGTTTGTTTGTTTATTTCTTTATTTTTCTTTTGCAGGGCGGCCAAGACAGGGACGTGTAACGCAGGTTGCCAAAGCTGGTGGGTGCGACAGGGTGGCGTCAAGGTTGGCGGAGGATACTTAGTAGTGGATTATAGAGTTGGGAAGTGGGTGATAGGAAAATTCATTATTGTGAGATCAAGAAGGTCGATCGATGATAGATTTTAGAATTAGTATTTGAGTATTTTTGGTTTGTGTGCTGCTAGTGAGTTCTGTGTCTCTGACACTGGGGATTAGTGTGAAAGCATAATATTTAGAGTGTTAAGAGTGGCTAATTGAGTCTATTTCTCAGACATAGTCGGCGAGGAAGCCTGGTAGGAGGACCATCGGCTATTGCAAGGAGACGATTTATTACGAAGGAAGGTCGTGTTGTGAGTAGTTCTGTTGACTGATGGGACTATTGATTGCAAGGAAATGCGTCTAGAGGCCGTTCGGGAATATTTCCAGTTGAGTTTGGTTAGAAAGGTGTCCAGGTGAGGCAATAGGGTATTTAACGCATACAAAGCTACGTTGGAGGTTTTTGTTCGGAGTGGTCTGCGGTAGATGAGTCTTAAAGCTCGTCGTTCTGTGATTCGGTAGAGATCTAGGAAGGCAGGGTCAACGGTAAGGAGAACAGGATGTGCGTATGTGATGAATGCATGTGGTATAGATTCGGCTTAGTAATTCGCTGGAGCAGTGGTTATGTCTACTTAGGGTTCTGAGAGAACGGAGTCGGGCACGGGTAAGGGTCCTTGTACGTTTGATATGAGACCACCAGGAAAGTTTGAAGTCAAGCGTGACTCCAAATTTGCATTCACGCTTCGGTCGTACTGTTAACGGGCCGACGCGGACTGGAGAAGTAAAGAAATGATTCATGTTATTGAATTGACTTTCATTCATGTTATGGAGAACCATACATGACTTCCGTGTTCTAAAATTTATATTTAAAATCATTTACTTTAATTCGGTTCGATAATTTCTAAAAAAATATCGCCCACCCTCAAACTATTTTCACTATTTAAAGATATTTTTATTATTATGGAGTAGTCGTTTAATATAATGTTATTTTCGAGTCACTTTATCTATAAAAATTAGGTACTTTATACTTATAAAGAAACTGAATTACGCAGATAATCACTACCTCCTCCTCAACCGATCCACACCATTAATGATATTTAAAAAGTATCTTATCCTTCAAAATTAAATATTTGTACTTTACTTGATTTCAGCACAGCAATTTTCAAAAATCACCCCTCCTCCTTCAATTACCCACTCAATTTATAATTATCTCATTTACCATTTTACAGTGGATTAGTATGACTTTATTTTCGGGGCACTTATTTGTACCCCTCCCTCCTAACTGAACAACCTACTTGCCTTATAACAAAATTATTTTATTTTTAACAATTACCATTGTTTAAAAAAGTTTAAATGAATTTTTAAGTATTTTACTCTTGTTAAAAAGTAAAATGTTGCAGGTAAACTACCGCTCCCTCTTAACCAATCTTCACCAAAATCAATAGGCCTTGAGTCCTCTACAACTCGGGCACATATGCAAAACATTATTTGATTCTGTTTGAATTTGCGGCAGTTATTGTTCACCATAGAAAAAATTCTGCACACAGAGACACACAGACACACAGATACTTTTCAGAAAATGACTGTTCTTCATGTTTTGAGGGTAGTACAATCAGAATCACCCCTTAACTCGAACACAATTTTTTTCGTGATCACCATACTTTCATTTCCTTACGGAACATGTGTAACCCCTCTTTAACTTTGACTGGTAAAAAAAAATTGTTTAAAAAAATTTTTTTTTTTTTTTTTTCTAAAGAGGGGCCACAAGATAATTAAAACTAGACCAAAGCCTAGAGAAGCCAAAAATGCGCTGGATCCAGTGAGACGGGACTTGCAATTAAAACTCACAAAATTAACAATCAATAAAATCCTTTTTTATTATTCTATCTCCTTTAAAATTGTTACCTACAAAAATCACTAAATATAACATTTAGATTCTATGTTCCCCTTAAAATTGTTAATTAAAAATAATTCATTCTCTATAAAAAATGTTACTTAAAATTATTAATAAATATAAAATTTATTTTCTATATTCTCTAAAAAAAAATTAATTGAAAATTAATTGAGATAAAATCTATATACTCCTTAACAATGTTAATTAAAAATAATCAATTCTCTTTAAAAATATTAATTGAAAATTAATGGAGAAAGAATCTATATTCTCCTTTATAAAAAATGTCTTTTGAAATTAATAATTATAAATCCTTATTCTCCCTTTCAAAATTGTTATTAGAAATTAATAAATATATATAAACCCTATGTTTTATATTTTCTTTTTAAGCCCTATATCTAACCCCCCAAAAATACACACTATTGTACAATACATATAGAACCCCCAAAATTACACACACTAATATACAATACATATACATGTTCCACAATACAGGACAATTATAACATATATCTCTTGCCACACCCTTTTCTACCCCATGAGGTACACCATTAACAATGTATGAAAATCCATATTAGGTTTTAATTTAATATGTGTATAACATATTAAATGTGTATCTGATTATATATGCAACACCAGTAGCCCCCAGGACTTACTAAATTCAAAATTTGGCAAAGTGCCTGATACTATTATATAATGCTGCCACACTGGGCACTTAGACTGGGAGAAATAAAATTTAGAATACAGCGAACACCCCAGTGATCATAATTAATTAAAAGAATTTAAATATAGATAAATTTAGTTAAGTCTTGAAAACCGGAACGTGTCATAAACCTTATAACCTTTTTAAAAGTAATTTGGCCCAAAGGCCGACATGTTCCTAGGCAAGATAGTGCATAACTCAACCTGTCCCAACAGCATGTTTAACTCTGCATGAAAATGCACCTATACAGGATTAAACTGGTGACCCGACTTAACTACCAAAGAAACTTCTATCCCTATATAATCCAAACTGAATTTAAAAATGAAAAATTAATATATAAAATGAAAACTAAATTGAACCAGAGAAATTACAAGTTGATTGAATGAATTAGTAGCACTAATGAAACCCTTATACTGGAAATAAGAAGGAATTACACGTCTGAATGGTGAGCAGCCACAGATGCATGTCAGCCCCTGGGCTCACAGATTATACAAACAAAATTACAAAATTTACAAAAGATTCCCCCCCCCCAAGTCCACACACTATTCTGTCCCGTTAACCGGGGACCCAATTAAAATGTTTAAAACTTAAAGTCATTGTTGTAGTTTAAAACTTAATGTCCACTGGTTCTAGTGAGTTACATCACACTGTGTAAAGAATATAATATGGATTGATTTCACCTTATTTTTTTTCATGGGTGTGAAGTGGTGATCTTCTGGCCTACATGATAGGGTCTTTGTGGTTAGACTTCGCTATTCTCCTCCGGCAGATGAAGTTGAGAGAGAGAATCTGGATGTTACAAGTTCAGGTTGGAGCTGGTTCCCCGTCTTCCGCGGAGGACCCTGGTGATACAACATATTATCAGCGAGAGCTCACAAAACAATTCCCCCAGAAACTTCACACGCACCAAAACCCATATATAATATTAACACAGCTTTAGGGCTATTTAAAAATGACAATTGACACACTTGGCAAAGGTTATATGGCCAACAGGCCCTATTTGAAAACATTTAGTTTTGTTAAATTCCATATTATAAACTTTACCCCTGTGGGTTAACATAATTCCATTACGGTTATATAATTATGCATTTCGTTATACAATTAATAAAATTTACACATAGACTATTTCGCCACGTGGTGTGAAAGGTTACCTGATTACATCTATGTCTGTACTTATTAAACAAATACCTTTTTGCATTTACATTCTTCTCAATTCTGGTGCCTTAGTTAAGATTTCTGAAATTGATATAGTGTTACTATAATTACTAATAAATGTTGCATCTAACTTACTCAGAATTACGCATTTTACTTTTCACCACGAGGTGGCGTAATAAGGTTATCAGAATTTACTTAATGTGGCCTTATTAAACAATTTTTCATTCGTAAAACTTTAAATTGAAGTAAATAAACATATTGCCATAACTTACCGCAGATCTGTAATTGTTTAGCCTGCCATAGATAGTAGATGGTGCAACAAAAGCTCCTTTCTGTCGGAGGAAGAAATGCAAGCGAAGCTAACAGATGGACGGCCGGCGATAGACAATTTTAACCAAACCCGGCTTCCGGCCTTCTCACTTGCAAACAGCGGCGCGCGCTAGAGTGCAGCACTAACCGGGCACACTTAAATGGTATTACAGTATACTTTGCGTGTATCTGTTAAACACAGTACGGCATTTTCCGTTTGCTTTGGCGTTAAATACCGAACACGCGCCGAATCTATCCTAGACTCGGCACACATGGAAGTAATAAGTAGCCTATATTTGACCACGTAGTTGCAACTAAAACCAATCAGTGTTACGCTGATTTAAGGACTCGGTGGTTGTCAAGCCAAGCGACAAATTACTGAAAGTTCTTTCATCCGACCTTGTAACATCCGTCGTCCATTACTGTAAGATACAGAAGATACGCTGACATCAAATAATTTATAACAAACAAAAACCTTTGTATCCACGTCGATCGCTGACTACAACCAGGCCGAGAAAATTAACAGTAACGTTAGTTTCTTTCTCAAGCAATAAACGTTTCTCATTAGACCACACTGTTAGAAGGAGCTCACAGTAATCTTAAAGTCTTAAAGTTACTGCAACTTTATTATACTTGCTTTATAAAGCAAGGATAATGTATAAGGATACATTAATACATAAGTATACATTTATAAGGATATTGTATAATTTACATAAGTATTGAGCTTATACGCGTACAGAATGTTATGTTACACTGGAAAAATTAAATTTTCGATTAACATTATCCAGGAAATGACACGTTAATGTATCATCTTTTTCACACAAAATGTCGTACATGAAAAATATTAAATGTGTAAAAACTGTTAAAACATATATTAAAGATTAGATCCTTCCCTTCTATTTCCTGGCGTTACAGCCCAGAGTGGGTTTTAGCCTGCTCAATGACTTTCTTCCATTCCGTCCTTTCATTACACGTCCGTCTCCACCGCCTCACGTTCATACATCTCAAACCATCCTCCACGTGTTTTAACCAACTCTTTCTGGGTCTCTTCCTCTAATTCTTCTTCCTACCGGTCTCCAATCTGCAATTATCTTAGCCATTCTTCTGTCATCCATTCGCCTTACGTGGCCCAAACCACTCCTACCCTCCTACTCTTAATAAACCGGACTATATCGGCACCTTGAATCAGTTGGTCCAGTTCATAGTTCATTCGAATCCTCCAATAGCCATCTTCAGTTTGTAGAGGTCCAAAGACTTTTCGTTAAAATATTCTTAGATGTTGCTCGTCTGCGCTGGTTAATGTCCAGGCTTCGCATCCGTATGTTACTACCGTTCGTATACGACTTTTGTATATAGTCAGCTTAAGTTGTTTGCTTAACATCCTGGATCTGAAAAGCTTTTCATAGGAGTAATAACACCTGTTGCCACGTACAATGCGGGACTTTATTTCATTGCTGCAAGAGTTGTTCTGAGTAATTTGTGAAGCTAAGTAAGAAAATTGTTGAACACGTTTAAATGTATAATTGCCAATTGATAGATATGCCTGATTATTTGTGACATTCCGTTGAAGCTACATGTTTTTGGTCTTTGCTTCATTTATCCTTAAACCTCATTTATGCGCTTCACTATCTAGTGTTAGTAGATTTTCCTCTAGCCCTCTTTTATTTCTGCTGATAATAGCTATGTCATCAACATAAGCAAAGATTAGTTGGTTCCATTAAACATTTTTCAATGTTTTGATTTGATGGGTCTGTTAAAAACCACAAATAAATTAAGATTACACTATATGATCTTTTTACATGACTTTGTACAAGCGTTTGACAGGTTTATTGCTGTTTAATTGCAACTTTTATTTACAACTTTGGGATCAGGTGTCCACATCTTGTGGATACGGGTTTGGCAATCCCGATGTGCCCTAGCTGGATTCTCACTTTGCTTCAACTTGTCTTAGGTGAGATCCCTTCCTTTAGTCTTTTCTGTCTAGTCTCTCTTGACTGCCTCTT
Organism: Magicicada septendecula; assembly: GCA_034769895.1. NCBI lineage: Eukaryota > Metazoa > Arthropoda > Insecta > Hemiptera > Cicadidae > Magicicada > Magicicada septendecula. The sequence continues at coordinate 184,858,907 of CM068370.1, forward strand.
GTTCATTTCTGACCCCGACGCTATTAGAGTAATTGAGGGTTACGGTGTCTTCCTTTTTCAATTCTAATTTCTTAATTTTTAAGTGGCTTAGGATCTTAGAGCGCTCACTGATGCCGATAGGTGAGCACTGTTTTATTTAAACAACACAAAAAAAAGCGAATATCGCCCAGCGTTTGTTTTCTGTGACTTTCTGAAAACGAAAAATTATTTTATTTACGTATCCGTGGTTACATAGCATGGAACGATATCATTTTTCAATATTTTATTGAAATATTTAATTTTTCGGTAGAATAAATTTATAACGTCAATACAAGAAATTACTCTCTCCCCTTCCAACTACCCTTTTTATTTGTAGATCTATCTATCTACAGTAGATTATTATGACCGTCTATTCAGGATACTTTATTTATCAAAATTAAGTACTTTGCTCTTGTTAAAAAGTAAAACGTTGGAGGTAACCCCTATGGTAAACCCTTTCCCGTTAACCGATCTTCACCAAAATCAATAGGCCTTGAGTCGTCTACAACTCGGGCACATATTATTTGATTCTGTTTGAATTTGCGGCAGTTATCGTTCACCATAGAAACAATTCTACACACAGACACAGGCACACACACAGACACTTTTTTTGGAAAATGAATTTTCTTCATGTTTTGAGGATTGTACAATCAGAATATGCCCTTGTCTCGAACACGATTTTTTCGTGATCACCTTACGGAACATGGAAGCCAAAAATCTTTTATACCATATAAAATTTTATTCGTTTTGAAAATATATTGTTGCATATCAAGTTACAAACAGTATCAAGAATAATGAGTTGAATTTATTATTTAAACCGCGAATTGTCTGGTGGTAAAAGCGGCAGAAAAGTGCTTTAAACAAACAAAAAATTATACGTCATCACTTCACAAAGTAGGTTGTTGTTGTTGTTGTTTGGACCTTTGTTTTACTGCTTCGCCGAATCATTGCGGAATGGAGATTGTTCTAGCGCAGACGTAATTGCAGTAAATTTCATTTTTACGAATTGATATAGCGCTCTCTGGAGGACTGTCTTTATGGTATTTGCGCTTACGTTGCCAGAATGTTAATACCGTTTTAACAAGTTATTGTAATATGAAAATCCGTTTGCTTAAATTAATTCTTAAGCCATTGTTAAAATATTGTCAATATCAAAATTCTGTAAAAATGTAGAAAATATTGTATAGCTTCTTTAGGCCTACTTTGTATAAAGTTTTCTCTCCGTTCACCAGCATTGATAGCACTTTTATATTTTACTATAAATTTCCAGGTGTATTGGTTGTTCCAACCCGGATGGCACCTAAGGGATTAGAAGACCCTTACTTTCACACGCGCACTCACAACCGGTCAGACACGACCCGGGCGGTTCAGGTGTAAGTATATGGTTCAATTCAAAACTATAAAATCTTTAATTTAACTTATAATTCGAATTAAACTATACTTTTTCTAATCGCCGTGAAATTGTGAGAAAAATGAGTCGAAACAACACATAATTGCGATAAATATGAATATTTTATGGCTTTCTAAAGCAAACGCAGAATTGAAGTACTTAAGATTTTATTATACAGTAATAAGTATGTTGGTGATATCATTATGATTGTAAACAAAAATGCATTTACAATTTACATTAATGGTGCAAACGCGTTGGTAATATGAAAATTTGCATTTTTCCTACAATAACAAATGCTGTCTTGTATGTAATAGTCATAAAATATTATTTTATTTAAAAATGTATCCCAATGAAAAAGAAAGAAATGAATTGATATGATAACTTATACAGCTCTATACAATTACCTATTTACATACTATATTTACAGTATGAATATCATATTAACATTTAAGCACAGTACATGATTGAAAGTTAATTATAAAGCATTAAAATTACAAATTTATGAATAAAATGTACAAATTTAAAATTTGTTTATAAAACACTAAAAACGTTGTATCTAAAAATAACTCTGTCAGTAAACATATTTATATGAAAATAATGAAAAAGTATCGACATTAAAATAATAAAAATTGAAGTTTCGTATTTTTAGGAAAACCTCGGGTCTCAAAGATTTAATATATTTACAGTTTGACAGGATTTTAAGCTTTTAATACCCCTAAATTTGGCTCAAAAGAATCCCCATTTGATCACATGTATTTCTGAGTTAGCTTTGTAATATATATAATCATAATAAAAAACTGTAAATAAAACTACTTAGTTGTATATCTAAAATGTATCACAACCACGTCGTGTTTGGTGTCATTTGCTTTAAACTTTTATAGAGATTACAAATATGCTAAGCTCGTTTGTTAAAAAATTCATATTATAAAAGTTGCAGTTACGTAGTGGAAGCCCGATTCGATGATTCATACCCCAGGCGTGCGGGGCAGCTGCGTTTTTGTGTGTGTGTTTTAGTAAGTGAATTCCTCAGGTGCCATGCGACTTGGAACGCCGTATAGTATCGTAGTCTAAATGTACTGCCTGCTTATTATTGTTTCATAGACTTTTGTATAGTCTAACAGCGTTTTACCAACAGCTGCCAGTTGGTGGTCCCACTAGGTAGTCAACATCCCGTTTGTATTAATACAATTTGTATTTTTAAATCGATTTATTGTACATTACTAATTAAATTTTGAACAGTTATAAATTATTGTTAAGATAGAAATCTTCTGCTAGGAAAGATCAAGATATTAAATTTTTTCAATCGGGATATTACTTTTAAATCGTACCTAATATTTAAGGGATATAGGCCTATTTTAAGTCGGTTTTGAGAACAAAAATATAATGTAGCATTAATTTTTATTGTTTTGAATTTTAAACGAGAACGTCGAACAGTACACCTATTAATATTAAAATCTAGAAAAACTCTGAAAAGTAAAAGAAAGATAATGTATCATATTTATGATAATGTAAATATCGCTCCAAATTGATGATTATTTCAAGTCGCTGCGGCGAGAATCAAACTCGAGCTACGTGAAGTAATGAGCCAACACTGTGTTCAACAACACCACGGACTGTCCAACAAGTAGTGCTTACCAATCACAGAGTTCAATTTTTTTTAAACATTTAGCCAATTACAAACCAAATTATTAATTAATTAATAATATTTAGGGGTGAATAATATTAAATATTTAATAATATTAATTAAATTTATATTTATTAATAATATTATTAATATTAATTATTAATAAATAAATAAATTAATTTATTTATTGATAATTAATTAATTAATTAATTACGGATACCGTGTCAGTAAAAGTTAAGAGCCTTCAGACACTGAAGATCGTCTCCAGTGGCGAGGTTGAAACGTCTTACAAAACAACAAAATAGCACTGCAAATATATACTAAATTACTTAGTATTTAGGGGTGAAAATTACGGCCAGTGGGAAGCAAGACAAAGAAATACAATCCAGAATTAATTTGGGAAAGATAGGTATATCTACATTAAATTAAATGGAATCCTGTGGGATAAGCAAATTACAGCAGAAACTGAAACCAAAATATTTAAAACAGTTGTTAGAAGTATCATGACTTACGGCCCAGAAGTTTAGACTACTAATAAACACACAAGAACAAAATTAAAGACAGCAGAGATGGACTTTTGGAGACATTCGGCAAGAGTATCTAGACGTGAGAAAATTAGAAATGAAGTCATTAAAGACAGAATGAATGTAAAAATTTCAAATGTTGATTTTATCCAAACAAAAAAATTACAATGGTATGGACACACGAAGAGAATGGCACAGGAAAGATATTCAAGGAGAGTTATGGAATATACTTCACCAGGAAGAAGGAAAAGAGGAAGACCACCTATCACCCGGACAGAAGAAATTCTGACTATATTGAGGGAACGAGGGGAACTATATTGAAGAAGATCTTTGGATAGACAGCAGCAGTGGAAGATGAGAATTCGATCACTTCTGTAATCTTTAGTTCCGAAAAATGTGTAAACATTGTACATCCGGAATAATAATAAACAAACTAAATTATGTCAACTCCTGCTTGCTTATATATTACCATTATTAACAAGGTAACAAGGTTGCTATCTAGGGTGCAATGTAAGCTATGAATATGAAAGCGATATCGATAATAAAATAAACAGACACCAGAGGATCTGTGTGACACTGTTCATAAAACTCTGGGAAAGAAAGTACCAAAGTATGCAGAATTTAAATTTTCTGTATCGGGAGTGAATCATGGACACTAACCCAAAATGAGAGAAAACGAATTAAAGCTGGTGAAATGAAATTCTTAAGGAGAGTCAAAAGATGCACCCTAAGAGATCACACAAGAAATGCAGACATAAGGCAAGAGCTGAATATATACTCGATAAACGATAAAATTAAACAAAATGAAGAAAACTGGATACAACACATAACTAGAATGGGTGACTCGAGAATACCAAGATAAAAGATAATCCAGTATAAGCCTCTTGCAGAACGAGAGAGAGGCAGACCAAGAAAACGGTGGCTGTAAAGGCGGAACAGGCTGCAAGCCTAATCCTTGAAGTGAAGAAGAAGAGGAAGAAGAAGAAGAAAAGAAGAAGAAGGACGAGGAGGAGAAAGAGGAAAGGAGGAGGAGGAGGAGAAGAAGAAAAAGAAAAAGATGAAGAAGAAGAAGAACAAGGTCAAAAGCGCAATTACGTACGTTTATTGTGTTAAAAAAATATATAAAATAAAATCTACGGGATATAAAGAAAGAAGAAAGAAGAATGCTAGCTGGAAAAGAAGAGACAAAAGAGTTAAAGTGAAGTGCTGTGAACTGTTTACGGCAGACTAGAAAACATTATAACTTACACAGTCGCACTGGCAAGATGCTTCATTAAGAAAGCAGTGTAGTCTACCAAACCTTTCCGCCTCGTACTTTCTGTAAATAACACAACGCTCATACCTACACGCTTAGTTTCACACCCCCTCACACACTGGAAATCATTATTGTGATACACTAGCCATACAATACATGCAGATTCCCACCATCCATATTCTCAAAAAATGGCAGCATATAATAGTTTAATCCATAGATTGTTGACAGTCCCCCTTGACAATAATGATTTCCAGACTGAGCTAAATACAATAAGATTTATTGCAGTTTCCAATGGTTACAATAGTCGCATCATTGATAAATTGCTAAAGAAGCATAATAACATTCAACTTAAGCCCCGTCCACTTAATAAAACACCGAAAAAATTTATATCTGCGAAATACACATACATCATGCCAAAAATTTTATCTTCAGTGATGAACAGTATTGGTTATACTATGTCTTTTAGAACCAATAGTAAACTAATTAATACACTTAGACCTAAACTGCCCTTACCTATTGAAGAAAAAACAGGCATTTATAAACTGGTTTGCAATGATTGTGACAGCTTCTATATAGGTCAGACCGGAAGAGGTTTTTACAAACGCTTCCGTGAACACTTACCAAAAAAGACACTTAATTACAATGATATAAAATCTAATTACACTCGTCATCTGACCCAACACAATCACAATTATACAGATTATAAGTCCAATCTAATGCCTTTGCATATATGCAACAAGGGCCGATTTATGAATGCCTTGGAGGAGCTGGAAATTTATAATGCATATAATAATGATAGCAGTCGTGATTGTGTTCTGAATGAACAATTGAACTTTGTATCTAACCGCCTGTATGATACTGCTTTGAGACTGCTCAACGAATTCCAATCAGTAGCAGACAATACTTGAACGGGTGCGCACCCTACATCACGTGCACATAATATGCTTGTTTCTGCAATTTTATTTCTTGACAAACGCAGTTTTGTGTGATATGTGTGTTTTTGGTTTTTAAACGTCTGATGATGAGGCATACGCCTTGAAACGCGTAACGTAACCAAGTTTGAGAAGTCACACGGCGGACCGCATACAGGTAATACCTACTAAAATTAAAACTACCGATTAGAGCGGTAGTACTTCAAAGTAAGAAATATTAAAAGGTTTTAGAAGGGCGCGGTAGTTATTCATACAGACGACCTTGCGTTGACGCCCGTGAGTCGGCTAAAAACTATGAAAAGTAATATAGCGGACGTACCGTCATAAAACTGTATTATTTTCAAGGGTGTCAGAAAACTTCCCTAAGATTGTAAAAAGTTAAGTGCATCTAAAAAATGGGAACCGTTAGGTTAGACAGAGAGCGAGAAGAGCGAGAAGGAGAGAGACGCTAAGTTTCCTACCACATTTTCACGCGCAAATAGTTGACGAATAACGGAAAGCGTCATTTTTTAAGCGGGAGGTGTTCGCTAGACAGATTGGGTAAATTTGTAATTAGCGGTATGTCAGACCAATCGGCGTGTGTTTTGTAGATAGTTGGTGAGGGTAGTTTGTAGCAAAGTATAAAGAAACGAAGCGTAAGAAGTTAAGTTAGTCTACGGGGAGATTACAATACTAAGACTCATATTTAGCGTATTAAGAAATTCGTCAATAAATTGAATAAGTATCTTTCAATCGCAACGGAAATCAGTTACGGTAACGCGATATTAAGCCGTGTGGAAGTTACGCATCATAAACACTTAATAAGCGTTGACAAGAATAATTCTAGAGTAACTAAAGAAGATAAATTAAAACCGAGTAATATATCCAAGTTTTACTTAGTACAAAATCAATCGTTAAAAGTCGAATTACATAGCGAAATTTAATGTGTCAAACATCATTGTACGGGACAGTTGGTCGAGAGTAGTTATCAATCCGGTGTTGGACGCACTTAGCTTTGATAAGGATATACTGAGTATTCAGCAAGTGTATTAGTATACGGTACATGTGTAATTATCACTAAGTTAATTAAGTGAATTGTGTAATACCTGTGAAACCAGTGTAAATTAGTGCTAACTAACAAGGATAACTGTTCAACGGACAACGTCGGACCACCAGCCTGGAACCCGCAGCATTGATGACATCGCATAGCAGAGTAATTCAACATACACGTAAATAACAAAAATGAACACTCATTTTAATATTGCTTATTAATTTTAAATGAATGTCAATCTTGTTTGGTGACTCAATAAGTCTAAGAATCCATTGCTAAGAAATAAACACTAACAGATTTTATAGTAAATTTATTGAAGTACTGACATAAATTTTGTAATATGTGAATGCAAATCGTTATTAAAAAAACTTAATTAATAACAATCAAATTGTGTTTATTTATTACTGGCGCCCTGGGATAATTTTTAAGAGTCGGTACACGAAAGTAAGTGTGATATTTTGTTGCTGAGAATTAGTATGTGATAAATATTAATATTGTCATTGAGTAATTTAACTTGATAAACTCTTACTTTATACATGCTCGTAGGCCAAGTAGTATGCAAAGTGGTAACGTGAAATAGTAGTAAGGCCTATATTAAAAGTGTATTACAAATTTTTATTAATTTTGCCACACAGCAGTCTTTTCTTCTTATTAAATGCCTCTTTCGCTATAGCAATTCTTGCTCTAATTTCACGAGTGCTGGACATATCTTCACTTATCAAGCTTCCAAGATATTTAAACAACTCCACCTGATGTATTTTGTCTTGCCCTATCTTTATGTTTGCCCTTTTTCCCCCTGTGTTAATCACCATACACTTAGTTTTTTCCTTATTAATCCTCATTCCATATTCCTCGTACACTAAGTTCAAATCTCTTATCATTTCATTTATTGTCTCTTCCTTTTCTGTTAAAACTTCCATGTCATCAGCAAACATTATACATTCAATTCTTCTTTCACCGACATTTACACCTCTTGTTTTGTCAAAGCACTTCCTAACCAAGTCATCAAGATATATGTTAAATAAATTTAGTGACATACAGAAGCCTAACTCCTCTTCCAATTTAATTCCTTCTGAACTCTCCTTTCCGATTTGCACACTCACTTTCTGTCCAAGGTGCAGGTCTATGTAAACAACATATAGCTCTTTGTCTTTTTCTATGTATCTTTCTCCAACTTTGTAATAAGTCCTTTTAAAAAATAAACATAATTATTTCACTATAAGATCTCAGTATTATAGTATTTTCCATCCTGCTTAGTCAGTGTGGCAATACATCCAAAGTTCTTTATTCTGTAACAGTATGGCAATTTACCTCCACGCACCAAAACACCAATCTCGTTGGAACGCAGAGGATTTTTCTGGGATTCGTGTAGTTTTCCGGTCTTAGTTCATTGTTGCCTAGGGTTTCATGAGTTCACACAGACGGACAAAATAGAACTGCGCATTCTTTTCATAGACCACATAATGTGCGGTCTGAAGTTTTGAAGAGCCTGAAGAAATCATCTGGCTCCTTGAGTCGTTACGTGGAATGAACTTGTATGTCGGTAATTTTAATTCCTTGTCTGCTCTTTGGCACATCCCAATCGAATCAACAGTTTCTTGACTTACTCCCGTTGGCGGTGCCAGGGGCGTGAGGGTTGGGCCTATACTGCCTTAAACTGTGGCTCCTTCGGTTCGCCGTCCCTGCCTGGCACACACTGCCCTTCGGCTGGAATGGAGCTGATGTACGCCGGGCCAAAAGTGTGATGCTCCATGCGAAGGGGGCCGTTCCTGGTAAGTAGCTGTTTTGGCTGCAGTGAAACCAAGTAGCGGGTGTGAAACGGAGCTAGGATTTCCTGCGGCCCTGGTTCAGTAAATGCTCGAGGTGCGGTGAATCCGAAGTAGGACCGCGTGTTCTGGGAACCAGGGGTCTTTTCCCAGGAAAGTAGTCTCAAGGCAATCCGTTCTTTGGAAAGCTAGCGGGCGCCGAGATTCCTGAAGGGACCGCAATATACTATTGTAATCATAAACAATACCGACGGCGTTTTTGATTTTTCCACTTTTAGTTTTATTAATGATGGTTCTACTTGTTTCATTTTTGTATGAGGATTCCAAGAACTGGTTTTCTTGGAACATTGCGAATAGCAAAATGAGTCCCAAAAGCCGTTTAGGTTGGAAGCACCGAGTCGTAATCCAGTATTTTTTGACAATAAAAATATATTGTTCAAGAGAGCAAATCATGATTGTTTTCTGTCTCTTTCCATTAGATTCAAAGGTAAACAAGGGAATGACTCAGATCACCATGACAACCGCAACAATGAATTTTCCTATAATATTGCAACGAAATTACGTAACGCTCTCGTGCAGTCGGCAGGTGCAGTTGCGTGAAAGTTCCACACGTTTCCAGCCGAGCAGGTGCAGTGTCTGTGCCAAGGCCGAGCAGGCAAGTAGCCTCTAGACTGTTCGAGTACTTGTAACTACACAAATTATGCTCGCACACCGCACAAAAAATGGAAAATTATTCTGGAACATCCGCGGGCTATATATAAGTAACAGCGGCCGGTTTAATTAGTTAGTTACTCCTAGAAAGAGTGTAGAGTGCCGATAAAGTGTATGTGGAAAGTGATTGCTGTGTTATAATTAGTGCGGACACTCTTAATAGGTGACATTATTATTGCGTGAGGACAAATTTACCTTTAATTATTGTACGAGTTGATTACAAATGTTATTTGTGATTAATTGAAGCTGGTAATTAGTGACTTCATTGGTGTCTGCGTTTTTTTTTCACTGTCCCCTACGACGATCAGTGAGGCTGTCATAACAATACGTTCGGTTCCACCCGGAGAGACGACTGACTTGGTGACCTCTCATCTTAGTCAAACACGTTTAGTACCTTGTTGATTTCACATTGTTTGACATTTGTGACTAATTAAAGCTGGCAATTAGTGACTTTATTGGCGTGTGTATTTTGTTTCCACTGTACCAAACGACGATCCGTGATACCGTCGTAACCTATTATTGTAGGTTATGTAATTTTTGTGTTAATGTTACAACTGTAAACTGTTGGATATTTGTACAATTAAGGAAGTTTTGTAATACCAATGTGAGTGTTCCATATAAGTGTTAATAAGAATTGTAACAGTAGTCAATAACAACAAGAAGAATGTATTAATAGTAATAATAATAAAAATGATAATAAGACAGTCGTAAAAAAGAATTTTATTGTTATTTTCCTGGTTGTTTCACTCTTTTCAGATTACGACGCACGCGACAGTATATTATGACAATGGAATGATTAAATTTTCCGACTTTATATGATACTTTTATAAATTAAAGTAATGTGTATATACAACAAGCACGATTCACGATTCAAGAAGGGCGCAGGACGATTTATCGGAAGTGTTATGTGAACAATAAACACGCCCTTGAAGAGGATGTTTTTTTAATAAGTCGCCTCTGTAAGAGTTTATGCTTAGTGAACAGTGAATAATCTAGTGACAATGTGTGATTCAGTTATATAAATTTACACGGAACACGGATAATAAAGTAGATTGTATTATGCGGTTATGTAATATCGCAAACATGAGTATCACACTTCTTGGTGAGCCGTGCGTTTGTAATGGGTAATTAACTAAATACTACGGCAATTGCCTGTGCAATTATACAATGACACTGTCAGTAGATACAATGACGCACACGCAGACGTTCTGAATTCCCAATCAGCTGTTGCAGAATGACGTGATCCATTACGTAATGAGTTAATTCTCTACGACAGTCTGTCTGTGTGTGCCAGCGTATCTACTCTCTCTCGCTCTCTCACTCGCTCTCTCTCACACTCTCACTCACTCACTCTCACTATCACTCTCTCTCTCTCTCTCTCTCTCTCTCTCTCTCTCTCTCTCTCTCTCTCTCTCTCTCTCTCTCTCTCTCTCTCTCTCGCGCGATTCCTAGCCCGACGGGTTGGGCAGGCATCGACTCTGTTCACAATATAAGCAAATGTATACAGTTACTGTTTTTAGTTTACTCCTGACGTAAACAAACAGGCGTGTCACATCTGAAACGCTATTTGCTGCTTGAATTACAGGCGTGTCACTCTGACACAAGGAGTACACACAGGGTACATACAGTATCGATACTGAGTAAACACATGTAATTGTAATAATTTGTCTTGACCAAATTAAAATTTTTGTAACTATTGTCGGACATACAGAGAAATATTTTATAATATCAGTTAATGCCTTTTTTTATTAACCGTTACAAATCGCAACAAAATAATAAAGTAAACTTTATTTTTACGAAAATAGAAGCTGTGATAATTACCAGTGTACTGTATTTTATCAGTTGAGTAATTCAATGCCTTTCATATCTGTGTCGGAACTTGTATCATCACTTGAGTCAGCATTTATATTGATACGACTGTCCACAACGACGTCGGTAATGTGGGAAATTTCCGAGAGCTTATCTTCTTACTTGCTTACATGCTGGATACTATGACGCCGCTTGTCCGCCGTTGTTTCATTTTGATCCTTCTCTACTAATTGTTTTGTATCAGGCAGCATATCCTTTCAACTGGCTTCATATTAATTCAGTAGGATTCAGAATACAGTGATAAGTCAAAGTCTTAAAACGAGTGCCCCGATTTAAGTAGCAAGACAACTCTCACATGGTTATACAGACATTCTGCACATGCGCGTAATACATTACTGTGTACACAATATCAACGCCCCTGACCAATAGCGTTTCAGATTTGCCACGTGGGTTTGTTTACGTCAGGATTGAAATAAGAACGGAAACAGTATACATCAAATTTCAGTGCTAGAAAATCATTAAAAAATATTCTGGGACTCACTGGTTTGTGTCGCTGTGAGAAAATTATTCGTCGAGTGTAATTAGTATGAGGATTAAAAGAGGGTTCAGAATATCTCTATGTCAAAGAGAAAGACTGTTTTTAATAAATGAAAAAAATGTTAATGACTGATGTAGGCATTTATTCTCGTATGCTATGCAAATATATAATACAGATTATAATAACAAATTATATATTATTCTAATCACCAACTTGGTAAATTTTGAAAAAGCGAATTATATTGTGTTATAACCTACAGAGTGATTTAACATATAACACTGTGATTTAACAACTCAAAACCTTCTCGAGGTATACTAACAGCCTCCAATAACTCTTATTCACATGTCTAGAAACATGTGGCCGAGGGCATTTGCACCGAGCCGGGACACTGCTAGCGCTCCTAGCGTCTGAAAGCACTACTAAAGAGTGCTTGGGTTTTGTGTCTCTGAGAGCCAGATGCTGTGCGCTAGAGCTGTGCTAAGCTAGTACTATTTGAAAATAACAGGTACGAACGAAACCGTTCCAAACATTAACACGTACAAATACCTGTTATTATATATCTATTATACATATACCTGTATTATATAATTTGTTATGAGAAATAAATTGAAACTAAAAGTATTAACAGTGTTACTTTACACTGTGACTTTATTAAGCTGTTACTGTTTAAAAGAAAATAAGAAACCAGAAAATGTATAGGCCTACCTCCCTTTGGGAATACTAATTTAGGTTTTCACTAGGAGTAAACAAACTGACGTAGTTCAATATTAAATTATTGATTCCATTTTGGTTAGATAAATCAGTTGCGAAACTCAGGCAATGAAATTTAGAGTGCACATAATAGCACTACAAATAATGCCAAAATAACATCAGAAACATGTAATAAAACATAACAGTAAGCCACAAGAGTTACAAGAATCTCATCACTTACGTGATATGTGCAGTAAAGTTAATGTTAACGTTAAATTAACAATAGGTTTATAAATAAGAAGGAGACATCAAGAAAAACGGAAATGAGTGTGTATAAAACAGTATATAGACCGGTTTTAACGTACGGCTGTGAGACGTGGGTGCTACCCAAAAGCCAAGAAAGTAAAATCCATGCGGAAAAAATGAAATATCTTAGGAGAGTAGTAGGAGTAACAAGGAAGAATAGAGTTAGGAATACACAAAAAAGAGAGGATTTAGAAATGATATCGATTCTGGATTTTATTGAACAGAGACAACTATGCTGGTGGGGACACATGCAGTGAATGAATAGTGATAGAATGGTAAAAAAGGTTTGGGAGGCAAAATCAGGGGGGAGAAAGAAAAGAGGAAGACCCGCGACTGACTTGGGATGGAATGATGGGAAACATTTTGAGAGAAGGAAACTTTGGCTGGAGTGAAGCGAAGAGGTTGTCAATGGATAAGTAAGATGGAAAAAATTTGTATATAGAGTGTAGTTGATGTAACCCGACACCAATGTGGTATAAGGGTATTTTGATAATAAATAAATAAATATTAAAAGTAACAGTCAAAAATACTGTATAATTATGAGTACATACTGAGTGAGTTGGTAATGGTTATTTTTAAAAATGTTTATTTTCTGTCAGTAAATACTATTATACATTAAACTATTTATCCATAATTGACAGTTAACAGTAATAAACAGTAATTACTGTCACGTAGCCCTACAAAGTAACACAATTGCAAAATGGAGAGTGAACGATGCAATCGTCTTAACGTAAAAGCTGGATTCAATAACCTTTAAAAGGGGAAGAAGAAATACAAATAAGTAATTGTAATATACTTCATATTATAAAAGAATTACATTTTTGCAGCCTGGATACGTTTACAATAATTTCTTGGATTTCGTTGTCCATGACGTGTACGTTACTTAACTAAATACCACTATTACATTAACGACTCGGAACACTAGGTTTTTTATACTTTTACTTATAAAAAACCTAGTGTTCCGAGTCGTTAATGTAATAGTGGTATTTAGTACAATAATTTGTTGTTAATGTCCAGACCCCACTACCATATAACAGAGTAGGAACAGCCATTAATCTATAAAGTTTCAATAAAGTGCCCCTTCATTATTTTTTTTTTTTAGTGTAATGCTTACTTTTAAACGAATACTTTTTCAACCCCTGTGTTTTCAAATACCTAATAGCATACTTGTTCATTTTATCCTCATACAGTTTTGCCAACAGGCAAGGTTTTTGCACTCTGATTGTTCATTATTTCAGTTGTCTTCTGCTACTGGTTTTAGCTGCATTTTAGTGTTCCTGTTTGTATGGGGTAGTGAATTTGATATTAAAATGAATACTAATGATGAAGATGTACCATATGAACTCTAAACTTCTAAATTTATGTAACTATTTATTTGTGATATCGTCTCAGATATGAAAATGTATGATATTCTTATAGATGAAAATTGATTGGTCTGATGACAAAACCTTGAAAGACATGTTGGAATTGGTATCCAAGTCACTTATTGACAAAATCTGTAAAATATTTACCTTATTTCTTCCGCCGTGTGACTTCATGTTGCGTTTTGATTTAATTTACGCGTTTCGAGACTTACATATGTAACTGTGTAGACAGCTACTGTGTATAGTCAGTGTCCGATCGGTCCGACTCGAGTGCGCACTCAAGTAAAGCGGATATATGTGTAATCGTTTTCAAATATTTGTATTTTAATATGTAACGACCTCGCTAAGAGTGAATTTTATTTTATTTATTTCTGACGACGAGATATATGTCTCGATTGAAACAAATCCCACTGAGGAAGACGGACACCACGTCGAAACGTTTGGGACTAAAACCAAAAGTAAGTGTTCACTTGTGAAAGTTTGTGTATATATATATATATAATATAATTTAAAGTATTTTGAAGAAACTGCATTTCAGCACTCTGAATCTTATCGCATTCCTTTTTTGTCATGACACACGCCTCACTCGCATACAGAGGCGCAAGGAGGGCGGCAAAGTGAGCATAGAATTGAAAAAAAAAATGTTTTCAGTTTATAAAACTACAAACAACTTGTTTCTTTGATATGACTATTACTTTCATAAAAGAAGCATAACCAGCCTGCTTCTCTGGTTTATGCTTGGCTAAGCGAGACATCTCAGTGCTTCCGAGATATAGTGGTGAATAGAGGAACATGTCAGTTGCAGAACATGAACAGCAATTTTCCTGAAGATGAAGCTGGACGATCCTTAAACTAGTATTGATTTGATAAAACCTTGCAGAATGGCGAAAAGGTAAATCGCATTTGGATGGGGTTTTCTACAACTAAAAAATTTCTATTTTGCTTGTGTTGCGCTTTATTTCCACAAAAAAAAAAACTATCAAAGAAGCAATTTCAACAGTGACAATGGGTTATCGTCGTGGCGAAATTTAATCTCCGTATTCAGGCTCATAAAAATATTCCTGCTCATCGCTCTGCGTTTTTGAAATGGAAGGAACTGGAACCTTCTTTAAACAAAGGGAATTTATTGATGATGTATTTCAGGAACAAATGTTTAAAGGAGCTAAGACATGGAAACAAATCCTCGAACGGGTCATTGCCACAGTACAATCTCTTGCACAACAAAATCTCTCACTGAGAGGACATCGAGAATCAATAATTACTAACAATCCAAATCCTGGAAACTTTCTGGCTTTATTAAAATACTTGGCTAAATTTGACCTTGTCGTGAGATCTCATATGGATTCAGTCTATCGTAAATCTGGGTGTATATCGTATCTTTCGGCAACTATTCAAAACAAAATAATAATCCTGTTAGGAGAAAGAGTGCGGAAATATATTATTACTGCATGTAAGAAGGCGAAGTACTTTAGTATTATATTTGACACAACACCAGATGCTGTACATGTAAAACAAATGTCTCAGATTATAAGATTTGTTAAATGTAAACCCAATTCTGTTGATATCAAGGAAGCTTTTATAGACTGTAATCCTTTAGCAGTCAAAACAGCGGAGGGAATAACACACAAGCTATTATAAATAAACTTGAGCGAGATGGATTGAATCTTAGCGATTGCAGAGGTCAGTCTTATGAACAATCAAGCAAGAATGGCTTGGATTAATTCAGGAGTTCAGAAGAGAATATTAGATTTGAATCAACTAGCTCTGTTTGTTCCCTGTGACAACCATTCACTTAACTTTGTTGGAGTTCATGCAACTCATGTAAATGTTCAGGCAGTGTCATGTTTTGGGACAGTGGAACGTCTTGGACGTCTATTCACCTTCTTTCCCTGTTCCACTCATAGATGGAGTGTTCTTAAAGACTTCATAAATATTACTCTAAAAGGACATTGTAATACCAGGTGGAGTTCAAAAGCAGATGCAATATACACTCAGTTGGATGAAATTATCGCTCCACTGGAGAAACTGAGGGATACACCGACTGAAACAATTGATACGTCAGGATATGTAGCATTAATAGTGAATGTGACATAAAACTTGAATTTTGTGACCTTGCTCTTTTTCTGGACAGATATTTTTCGTCTATGGACAAAATCCAGAAAATCTTGCACACCAAAGGAGTAAGCTTTATTCAAGCATTGACACTTCTGGAGACACTAATGGACAAATTAAGAGTTTGGAGGAATGAGCTGTGTGACAATGTCACTACTAAGGCAGAGCAGGTATGTAATGGATGGGGTGTCAGTATCACTAAAAGGATAAGAAGGAAGTGTGACAATTTAAATTTAAAACATAAAAAAATTAATAATAAAAATATAAAATGGGAAGTTAGTGAAAACCATTAAATCGCACTATTAAACCGAAGAATACCCCTGAACTAACTCATAACAGTAATGAGAATTAAAAAGGGAATTTAACTAAAATAATTAACTAAAACTGAGAAAGCAAGAGTTTAAAAAAACTGTTAACCCTTTGTTAAATTATCATGCTATGACCTGTGTATATCGGATCCAACTTGCATACCGACCCGGCATTAAATAAAAAATACCTGTAAACTATAATGTAAATAATAAATAATTCAAAGTCACTAGTAGTAGTTGTAATAAATTCTGTAGACAAGCAAAGTCTTGATTGTTTATTATGTCGAACTGTAAGACTGTATTACTAATTAAAAGTTGGAACTATGTTATGGCGGAGTATTCACTCCGCGTCGTTACAATTTTCCTGTTGTAATAATGTAGGACTTGAGATGCGACGTTCAATCTGTAAACAGCTCCAAGCGGAGCGCTGCACAAAATGTTTTTTTTATTTTGTTATTAGCTTCAACTAACAGTGTGGAGATCTATGTAACTAAAATGTAGAGTGTTTTAACAAAAGATGTGAAAGAATAAATTAAGTGTGTAAGGTGACACATCCTATTAAAAATATAGTTCAAGTTATTTTAGGGTTCCGTCATAATGTGTAACGAATATGTAAACTCAAATACTACTGTGCTATTACAAATGTGATGTGATTAACTGGGAAATGTGAAGACTAAGACCTCAACTGCATTTACACTACCAATGAGAAACAGGACGACTTCATTCTAGATGACACCGTAACATCCACTTCATCATTAGTTGACTCCGAGCACCTCCACCGGAAAGACTACCACGATGACGACCCACTATTAAGAGAGTACAGAAGAATCACGCAGCAGGACATGGACTGAAACGATTAACTAGAGGTGACGCGGAAGCTCGTCTTCCGTGCATAATGTATATTTTAAATATAAGTAATTTTAAATGAAAAAGACTTTAAATGACAATCTCTAAGCGTTAAGAATAACAATGTTGTAACAAGAAATTTCAGAAATCATACTTTGTAACATAACTCTTGTGATGTAGCTTTGGAACATCGCACAACAAAATGAAACCATTCTTCAAATGGTATTTCAAGTAATAATGTAATTGACTAAAGAAGTAGAGTAAATTTGAAAATTCCTAACTAGTTTAAAGAGACTCGGATCCGAGGTAAATACACTAACTCTATTATCATTTTTAATACAGAAAACCCCCTTACAATTTCAGTTTAAGCAAAAAATTTTATTTGTAATGTATTATCAATCATACGTAAATAAATAGATGTCATCTTTGTTACATACTAAAGTGAGTGCATAAATCAGCAGACTTCCCTCCCCAGTTTCCTTTTATTAGAGTACTTATAATTATTGATAGTGATTTGATTAATTTTCAGTTTGTTACAACGAAGGCAGCCTGTATAATTGGCCATAGTCAATTATCACGGGTTCCCTAGGTTATAACGTAGCCGACACGTCATAAGATGCGCCACTCTGCTGAATATAAAAGGCTTGTAAACATAGTGACGCATGTAAGATGCGGCACTCTGTAGATCTATGCACTCAGTTGATGTATTGTATGTAAAACAAAAAGGCTAAGTAGCATAAAAGAATAATAGTGACAATATTAATTTCACAATTGTAAATTTTGTGTGGGATTACGCACATACTCGTATATGATTTACTTAATATACGTGAAAATATTAGCTTGTATTACACCAATTCATGTATGTACTTGTCAAAATATTCAGTCTCTAACACGTCTGTTTTGCGACAATTCAAGACCTGTAGTTTTCCTGTATAAGCCTGCATAAATATGTAATTCGTCTTTCTAGTGCCACGGTGAGTCATATAAACAACTGACTAAATAAAACAAGTTCAATTACGTGTAAATAAATTGTAAGTGAAATTCTACTCCTCTCTAGTAGCAGAATTAGATAAATTAAAATTAGCACATAAAACCAAATAATAACTAAAACTCAGCTTAGTAACGGGCTGTAACTTGTTTAAAACGCATATCGTTCCGCATCGCACATACCACCCTAGTTAAAGGAAGCCGTCAGCTATTGTTGAGTGGAACAATAACATTCTCTTCACCCTCGAGCTTGATTCCCCCCTTCTTACGCATAAGACTATGCCATTGTTTAAAGAAAACTAGTTTGACCCACATTCCAGCGTAACAGCTGATCGTTGAAAGTAAAGTTGACGTCTGTGTGAATTTTTTCTCTTTCTCTGAGATGCTAAGTAATTCTCTTACAACTCATGCAAATGTTTTACCATGAACTAAAGTGTGTATGCAATAATTGTGTATAGTGTAGTAGAATAAGTTTTAGTGTGCTAGATATAAGGTAAACATGGCCCCATTTAATCCAGACTTACTATTAAAAGACGAACTGTGCTATGAAGCTCTTTTACGCGGCTTACCTCATGCGAATGTAACAGTCGCGGAATTGCTCAAGTCTATACGCGAAAGTGGATCTGATACAACCGCGCAGTTAAGTAACTTAAGCGGACTCGATTATGAGAGCGAGAGAGAAACGTGCTATGCCAAGTATAGTGAGTTGACTTTATTGTCCCAAACCCTTCAAGACGAGAAATCTCGTGCGGTAATATTGCGGACAACTCAAAGGATAGAACATTTAACCCGGCGAATGAAAAATTTCTTAAACTGGCCCAACATCACGGTAATCCCTCCTGACGTCCAAAGTTTTGCGGATGAGGCTTTACGCCAATTACCCAGTATTATCAATGAATTGCGAAGAAGGTCCGACTCATTCAGAATGGATGAAATTGAAAAATCCTTGAAGAAACTATACACCTCCCCAGTTCAATCTCCTACCTTAGAACAACCTCCCCCCAACACGGATCAGGAATCACCCACCGTATCGAAAATACAACCGAGAATGCCTTAAGAAAGAAGGGAGCGAAATTTGAATGGACTCCACAACGCCAAACTGCGTTCGAAAAACTAAAGGAAAGCATCATGTCACCACCGGTATTACAATTAGCAGATTTTACAAAACCTTTCGTAGTTCATACCGACAGTTCAAGTGTAGCCTTAGGTGCAGTAATATATCAGGAAATAGAAAACTGTAGACTACCGATTAGTTACGCTTCCCGCACTTTGACTGACCAAGAAAAGAAATACTCCGCATATGAATTAGAATGTTTAGCTATTGTATTTGCTTTTGGGAAGTTTAAACCTTTTTAGAACATAAAGAATTCCTGTTGGAAACTGATAATCAAGCATTATCTTGGTTACTGAATCACCCTAAACAGTTAGGACGTATTGGAAGATGGGTATTGAGGTTAAACTGTTACAAATTCAAAGTACAACATATTAGAGGTACACAAAATGTAGTTACGGATACCCTGTCCCGTATGTTCCAGTCGCCCACTAATACTCCCGAAAGCAATGAGAGTCTAGAAACACCCATTGTTAACACCGTAATTACCGAATTCCCCCTTGTGCTTACCAATATCGCTCAGTATCAACAACAAGACCCTCTTTTGAAGCCAATTATAGAACAACTCGAGGAAGGAATTAAATCAGATAAATACGTATTGAGTAAAAGAATACTATGCCACAGAATAGCAAATGGAAAGGAATTAAGAATAATTGCCCCTGATGTAATTAAGCCTATGCTGATGGAATACTACCATTCATCCACCATTGGAGCACATATGGGAATAAATAAAACAATACATCGCATTCGTAAGGAATATCATTGGAACAATATGAACAGCGAAATAGCTAGCTTCGTAAAAAAGTGTAAGTTATGCGCGCTCAGCAAACCAGCAAGAAACAGTCAAATAAGCCAATTAATTTCAGAAATCCCTACTACCCCGTTCTCTAAACTTTATTTAGACTTTTCAGGTCCCTACCCTCGATCTAAATCAGGTAATACGATGCTACTCATATGTGTAGATTCGTTCACCAAATTTGTTTGGATGTATCCCATGCGGAATAAAGCGTCGACCACTGTAAAGATATTACAGGAAAGATTATTTAAAGATTTTGGTACACCTGTACATCTAGTGTCAGATAACGGACCACAGTTTAAGGCAAAGGAATTTAAGAATATGTGTTTCAAGTTAGGGATAGACCATATTACCACTACGGAGTATCGTCCGCAAGGCAATATTGCTGAAAGGTATTTGCGAAACCTCAAATCTACTTTAATAGCCTATCATGCGAACGACCATACGTCTTGTGACCAGAACCTATCCTGGATACAATACGCCTTCAATTCAGCTTATCACGAAGGACATAAATCGACCCCGTTTGAGTTACTGTATAAGTACAAACCAAACCACCCCTTGTCCACAAAATGGAAAATACATGACTTGCTACCCCAGCAAATTAAGGATAAGCATATAAAAAAAAAATCTGGAATGAAGCCCGCGCAAATTTAAGAGCGAACTTAGAGAAATTGCGAAAATATCACGAGAGAAGTAATAATAACAATTTAGTTAAGTACCAAGTCGGTGACTTAGTAATGTATAAAACACACCCGACTAGTAGTGCAATTGATAAGACTATCATAAACTATCATACCGATGGTGTGGTCCTTACCAAATCCAGAAGTACTTAACCCCAGTAACAGTAGCCCTGTACGAACCTGCGACTCAAGAATATGTACGAAGAACACATATTTCGCAGATAAAACTGTATAAAAAAAGGGAAATGGCAGAGCAAAAAACTAGAAAAAGGTAATCCAAGGTAGACAAGTTATCTTGTACCTGAGTAACCATGCAAGGTGCTAATCGTAGAATTAGGAATGAGGCCTGATCAACCTTAGATCCTGTTCAACGAAAGACGAGCGAAGTGAGTAGTCAGCTGACCACTACCATGACCACTAAGTAATAAATTATTTAGAGAGTAACTCTGTGAATAGAGTAACTAAAACCCAAAGAAAAAACCGGTAGTAGTTTTAAGTAGTAGAAATAAGAAGAAGTTTATGTGTCTTAATATGTAGTCATAAAGTGTGAATTTTACGTAATTTAAGAATTAGTTTGTAAGGATATATATATTGTTTGATAATCAGAAGAAGTAAGTTGTGTATAACTCATGCAACTAAATAAATAAAAGAAAAAGGGAGAAGAAGGAAAGAAACTTCACACAGTAACGACAAGTGTGCTCCAGTACCTTACTTTCGAATTCACCTTTTTAAAAGTTCTCCCCCCCATGTCTCATTTAAGCGGCGGAGTATATGACGATTTAAATTTAAAAAATAAAAAAAATTAATAATAAAAATATAAAATGGGAAGTTAGTGAAAACCATTAAATCGCACTATTAAACCGAAGAATACCCCTGAACTAACTCATAACAGTAATGAGAATTAAAAAGGGAATTTAACTAAAATAATTAACTAAAACTGAGAAGGCAAGAGTTTAAAAAACTGTTAACCCTTTATTAAATTATCATGCTATGACCTGTGTATACCGGATCCAACTTGCATACCGACCCGGCATTAAATAAAAAATACCTGTAAACTATAATGTAAATAATAAATAATTCAAAGTCACTAGTAGTAGTTGTAATAAATTCTGTAGACAAGCAAAGTCTTGATTGTTTATTATGTCGAACTGTAAGACTGTATTACTAATTAAAAGTTGGAACTATGTTATGGCGGAGTATTCACTCCGCGTCGTTACAATTTTCCTGTTGTAATAATGTAGGACTTGAGATGCGACGTTCAATCTGTAAACAGCTCTAAGCGGAGCGCTGCACAAAATGTTTTATTTTATTTTGTTATTAGCTTCAACTAACAGTGTGGAGATCTATGTAACTAAAATGTAGAGTGTTTTAACAAAAGATGTGAAAGAATAAAATAAGTGTGTAAGGTGACACATCCTATTAAAAATATAGTTCAAGTTATTTTAGGGTTCCGTCATAATGTGTAACGAATATGTAAACTCAAATACTACTGTGCTATTACAAATGTGATGTGATTAACTGGGAAATGTGAAGACTAAGACCTCAACTGCATTTACACTACCACTGAGAAACAGGACGACTTCATTCTAGATGACACCGTAACATCCACTTCATCATTAGTTGACTCCGAGCACCTCCACCGGAAAGACTACCACGATGACGACCCACTATTAAGAGAGTACAGAAGAATCACGCAGCAGGACATGGACTGAAACGATTAACTAGAGGTGACGCGGAAGCTCGTCTTCCGTGCATAATGTATTTTTTAAATATAAGTAATTTTAAATGAAAAATACTTTAAATGACAATCTCTAAGCGTTAAGAATAACAATGTTGTAACAAGAAATTTCAGAAATCATACTTTGTAACATAACTCTTGTGATGTAGCTTTGGAACATCGCACAACAAAATGAAACCATTCTTCAAATGGTATTTTAAGTAATAATGTAATTGACTAAAGAAGTAGAGTAAATTTGAAAATTTCTAACTAGTTTAAAGAGACTCGGATCCGAGGTAAATACACTAACTCTATTATCATTTTTAATACAGAAAACCCCCTTACAATTTCAGTGTAAGCAAAAAATTTTATTTGTAATGTATTATCAATCATACATAAATAAAGAGATGTCATTTTTGTTACATACTAAATTGAGTGCATAAATCAGCAGACTTCCCTCCCCAGTTTCCTTTTATTAGAGTACTTATAATTATTGATAGTGATTTGATTAATTTTCAGTTTGTTACAACGAAGGCAGCCTGTATAATTGGCCATAGTCAATTATCACGGGTTCCCTAGGTTATAACGTAGCCGACACGTTATAGAAGCGCACGATGCCAAGGTAGTTTGCACACGATTCTGCATTACCCGTGTGTCAAGAAACGTGACCTTCTCTAATAGAAATTTTGGTCAAACTGTCAATTAAAATTTCAAGTCGTTTCTCTAACATAAAAGAGTTATAAAAATGCTTTGAATTCCTCTGTAAATTTGAGGTGTGCATAAATGATTGGGATATACATTTAAAGGAACAGATGTCCCAAATCAATATTAAGTGTACAGTGCTTGCAAAACTGTGTCCACATGACCTAAAGAGTATTGTTCAGTGACTGAAAGACATCATACTTTTATTAAAAATGGACAAAGTTGAAGGAGAACAAATGGACTTTACACCTCAGGGATTGCTACAATACATTTCTTCAATGGAATTAGTAGACTACAAAACACGAACAACACCTTTAAAATTGTTTCTTACTTTTCCAGTGTCTGTGTCTTTTGTGAAAGATCGTTAGTGAACTTAAATTGATTAAATCATACCTACGATCAACAATATCTCAAGACAGGGTATCAAATCTAGCGATACTTTCAACTGAAAACGACATTGCATCGTCTTTAGGTTACAGTGATTTAATAACCAAATTTGCACCAATTAAGACCAGGAAAGTTACATTTTAAAATGTCTCGTTTTAAATATTTATTATATATTAAAAGTACATATTAAGTGTTTATCAATAGAAGACGGAACCATAATGGTAAGTGATTTATTTTATTACTTTTATTGTAGTTCTTTGTTTAATTTTATGTTGCATTAGGATATTGTTTTGACGATGCGCTATAGACTTACAAGGAATTTGCACGTGTATTATAACGTTTTAATGTTATACATTTTGTACATTACTACATTTTTTATAGTCTAAATTTGTTACTAATAAATGTATAGAAACTGAATACCGGTAATATTATAATATGTATTTTCTTAATTTTGACATAACAAATATTCTTAAGACATTTTCTGGGCGTGCTTTCATACAAAAATCTACACATTTGCATTTATTAAGTACTTTGTTCATTGGATGGGCCTTCATTTGTGCTCTTTTGTCCACTTTTAATTGTGAAGGCGAGGCGGCCGACGATCTCCTTGCCCCGGGCACCAAAAAGCCTAGCTACGCCATTGACTAAGTACAAATTTTAACATCAAAGAAAATATATACAAGGAACTGTGGAAAGTGTACTTAAAAAAATGTAGCCTCTTAAATTGGTAAAAATGTTTTATCTAATTTGTGTATTGTTAAATGGATAACCTTTTGTTCTTTTCAAAGGCTTAATAGAACTGGCACATTACTAAGGGTATTCACTGCATCATGTGTTCTAATCTGCATTGTGTGTGTTTTCATTATTCTCTGTTTGCATATTTCAAAAAATATTCTTTACTTGCACTTCTAATTTTACTAAAAAGTTCCTTATCCTATTTTAAATTAAGAGAAATTGGTTTGTTTGACTGGAGTCTAAATACACCAATTTTCCAACTACCTTGGATTTGGTGCCTTGTCTTCTTTGTTACTTTAGGCCTCTATTATACTAGGCAACTGATTTCAGAAAAAGTTGTGGGGCATTGGTTTAAATGTAGCGTATTACACTTACTGCAATTGTTTGCACCGGTCTGCAATCGATTGCAAGACAGTTGCAAGCCATGCAACTATTAGTTTCATGCACTAGTTGTGGGCCCTGGTTCAAATGTAGCCTATTACACTATGCAACCGATAGCATCCAACTTGCTGGTACACGCATTCTGCACACAACAAAGAAATTTCATGACCAAAGCAACGTATACAATTTTTTATAAAAAAAACGCCAATATCTTGAAAACAAAAAAGAGGATTTTATTGAAACAAAAACCAAAATAAAATTTGGAATTTTCTCTGAGTCTCGCTTGCTGACAAGATATCGCTATACTACAGATATATTTCACTAAACACAAATTAACTAAGAAATGTCATGACATCAAAATTCTGTTCATGACAACAAAGGTTCTGTTCATCAAAATAATTAAAGTCATCAGTTACAATTTTTTGTTTGAAACCATCCTCAAACTTCAAGGAACATGGTGGTGAAAGAATTTTTTTATTGGCTCAGTAGTTTCTGAGGTCTAAGTGCCATGGAAGTTACATCCCCTATTGAAAGTATAATCAAGGAGTTTTATAAAGATAACAAGGCTTATGTGCAAGTAGGTAATAAATTATCAGAGGTGATCTATCCCACCAAGGGCTTAAGACAGGGCCGTAGTTTGTCTCCATTGTTATTCAATATATATCCTTAAATTCGTAGTGACCGTCAATTAATGAATTTTTCCATGAAGGGTTAGTGAGGATCGGTTAAAAATAACAGAAATTTTTAACTTATTTGTGTCGACGTTTCGACAATGTTTATTGTCATCATCAGGACCTGTGTATGAAATACAAAAGAAATGTCAAACACAACAGAACAATTATTTGGGTGAACGTGTTCGTGTATGTGAGTGTGTGTACATGCGTATGTATGTATCGCTGTATATGTGAAGAGTTGAGATAGATTGTTTACACCTTCAAATGTTATCTTTAAGAAAACGAGAAAATTATAGTATCACAGAACTTAATTTATACACTATTACAATTTAAATTACTATATGTAATGATATTTTAATTAATTAAACACACAGTAATCAACAGTTGGAAATTAGATTGGTTCACAAAACGTTTATACACACAGCAGTCAACATATAGCATAGTAAAATATATTACCTATAACTAAAAACAGATTAGGGGATGTTAAACTATGTAATTATTAAAAGTTATTTTTAACATGTTTCACTCACTACTGGTATTAAAAAACAATCATAATTTAGAAAGTACAGATTACACAATAACTGTAGAACTTTAGGACCTTACATCAGATAGTTGACATAAGGTTACAAACACACACAGGTCCTGATGATGACAATAAACATTGTCGAAACGTCGACACAAATAAGTTAAAAATTTGTGTTATTTTTGACCGATCCTCACTAACCCTTCACTGAAAAATTCAGTATATACTTAGATGTCGCGCTACAATAATGGAGAAGAAGACTGCGGTACAACGGCTATCACTATCGGAGAGCAGGAAAGTTCTAGGAAGCTTGAACTCTATTTGGTGGGACAAATATATTTCGAGCGCCACAAAGATTCATATAGGAAAACTTTTGTTGAATCAGTTCTGTCTTATGGCTGTGAGGTATGGACACTGAGCACGGAAATTATACAACAATTGAATGCCGTGGAAATGGATTATATCTGTAGTAGTGCCAGATTCTCAAGAAGGGAGAGAATAACCAGCAAGGAAATCGGAAGAAGGATGCATGCAGAAGACACACAGAGTAGAATGAAGAGGCCTAAAGTGGTTTGGTCACTTACTCCGAATGGATGAACAGAGATGGCCAAGGAAAATATTTCAGTGGAGGCCCCCAGGCAAAGGAAAAAGGGGCAGACCTAGATTGTCCTGGTATGAACAGTGAGGAAGGCCATGGAACATCATAACTTGGCAGAAGAAGATGCACAGGACAGAAGTAGATGGGGGTTAGGTGTGGGTATGCGGCAATAGCCGATGAAAATCCCTTTGAGGGAGAGTTTCTGAGGTTAGCCTGGACGACGAAATAAACAAACTTTACTTCTTTATAATAATAGTACTGACGACAGGCTTACTGATTGTAGAGCAGTTGCAGCCTGTTTTTAATGCCCTGCAACTAGTTTCATGTAGCCTTGAAATCAGTTGCATAGTGTAATAGAGGCCTGGTAATATCATAGATTGGAATTAAAACACTTTCCTTTAACCTCTGTCTTTTCCTTTTCCCGCTCATTTTCCTCGTTCCTTTTCAGGATTTCTCTTTGCCACTCATTATGATTTGATCGGTATCAATTCCTATATACCATTGTAAACTATTGTTATGTAATGCGAAAAAAGTGTTACACCATTACTCTACGTGTTTCTCGGCTATTCCAGCTGTAATGTGTGTGTGCGTACGTATTGCTGCTACTGAGATGAAGGACAATTATGTGACACTTGTCACGCGCCCGAGACTGATCCAGATTTCACCAGTCCGCGAGCGCTGTGTGCAATGCCGCAACACTTACGTTCTGTTGTTTTCTAGTAGCGTTCTTGAGGCGAAGTATGGAATATTCTGGTAATTCAGCGGGGTATAAATATAGGCAGATAATGACGCTTAGTTCAGTTATTGTCGGACGATTACACAGTGCGTTTTAATGGTGATTTACACAGTGCGGTTCGAAGTATTGTGGCGAAGTGTTATGTGTTTTATAATTGCACGGGACAATTGTAATACAATTGTGTTTTATATTAGCTGACATTTTAATTGTGTGTGAACAATTTTTATTTGATTTGTTGTAAGAGACTATCTTGTACATTACTAACTGTTTAATGGTGGGAGGTGGGCGGTGGGTGGGGGTTCAAACTTGATGTGTGTTATAGTGTATATTAAAATATATGATCAGGGTTACCAACCTCTGCATGTGTTCAAACATTATGTGTGTGTTATAATGTATATTAAAACTATATAATCAGGGTTACCAACCTCTGGCATTATAGTGTATAGATCAGGTCCGGCAACATTTTTCTGTGGTGGGAAATTCAAACTATATGAGCAGACGCATTAAACTATATGATTGTTGTCGACTACGATATCAAGTTATCAACTCTCCCCCCTCACTCTCCCTCTCACCTCACATACACATTTGAATGTAAGTAACTATCTCGCTCGCTCTTTCTCTCTCTTTCTCTACGCCATCGGTTTTACTGTGATATCATGTTATCAGTTCTCTCTTTGAATGTAACTATCTCGTTCGCTCTCACTCCCCCCTCACACACACACACACACACACACACACACACACACACACACACACACACACACACACACACACACACACACACACACACACACACACACACACACACACACACACACACACACACACACACACACACACACACACACACACACACACACACACACACACGTTTAGTAGATTACTGTTGCATCTCACTCTCTCTCTGTGTGTTTATGTAACGTCTCTCTCTCTCTCTCTCTCTCTCTCTCTCTCTCTCTCTCTCTGTCTCTCTGTCTCTCTCTGTCTCTCTCTCTCTGTCTGTCTGTCTCTCTCTCTCTCTCTCTCTCTCTCTCACACATTTGAATGTAAGTAACTATCTGTCAATAGTGCGTACCAGGTCCTTCTACAGTGTCCAGATTAACAACCGCGCTCTCGTTCTTCCAAGGTGGTCTCTCTCTCTCTGTCAGATGAATGTACGTATTTACGGTCATTGACATGACTTTTCACTGATTTAGAAATGTATATTTAGCAAAAATATTAATTAAGCGTTGTCATGTGTCTCTCTCTCTCTCTCTCTCTCTCTCTCTCTCTCTCTCTCTCTCTCTCTCTCTCTCTCTCTCTCTCTCTCTCTCTCTCTCATACACATTTAGTATTAGCAGACGCAGTTGTCAACCACAAAATCAGCGTTGTCATGTGTCTCTCTGTCTCTCACACATACGTACAAACACATTGCGGTCTCTCTCTCTCTCTCACACACACACACACACACACACACACACACACACACACACACACACACACACACACACACACACACACGTACAAACACACACGTACAAACACATTAGCGAGCACGAAGTTCCCATATTTTGTGACCACATTTGTTAAGACCACGATGGGATATTTTTTTATTCACCATCAATTCTAACCACTTGATATTGCGTAAACGTGTTTGCTCTACCCAAATATCTTCACGCAATAAAGGCCACGCCTCGGTCATTACGGATAATGTTTATACAAAAGTTATATTTTAATATATGAAACAGGAATAATCATACATATTAGAGTTTACCTTATTTTTTCATAAAGTATTATTTTAATAATTAATGGCTTACATTTTATGTAAGTACAGTATCTATTTTCGACATATAAATTGTAGTAGCGATAATAATAAGTAATATTTACAATGAAACTATTTTCAAATACAAATGAAGTTGGTAATGTATGATTTTAAAGCCAACTTCTTCATTTGGTACTTCATTAAGCCGGTCCTTGGACTTTACTTCGGTCCCTCTCTCTATCTCTCAGACACACATTTAGTATGAGCAGACGCAGTTGTCGTCCATGATATCAACTCTCTCTCTCCCTCTCCCTCTCCCTCTCACTCTCTGTCTCTCTCTGTCTCTCTCTCTCTCTCTCAACATTAAAACTATATGATTTTTGTCGACCACGATATCAAGTTATCAACTCTCTCTCTCTCTCTCTCTCTCTCTCTCTCTCTCTCTCTCTCTCTCTCTCTCTCTCTCTCACACACACACATTTATTATACAGAATTGTTCTCTAACTACAGCTTGTGCCGTACTTTGTTCGGCCCGAGAAAGGCGGTTGCCGAGACGGGTGATGTTCTTTTAAAACGGGCGGGTTCTTGACGTCACGCAGTGCCACTGCATCGCGTCGCCGCTGCGTATGTAGACGGCTTGTTGTGTAGCGGCGATATTCAGTCTGCTGGCCCAGCTGTGATCTGCGTGAGCATGCCTTTGCCAAACCTTCGTGGTTAGACATTTCCACCAAATCGTTCTCATTTCTGTTTGAACCCTCAGCTAGGTAGCCTGGTCTCGACTGACGGCACTCATCTGTTCAGACTCCGTTGCTCTTCTCTATGAGAGGCTAAATTAAAGTTCTGCTCCAGGTATGTATTATTTAACGTGCTTCTAAAATATTTTTAACCCCAAAATATTTTTTTTGTTAGTGTTTCAGCTTTAATGGTAAACGATAACTTGTGTGTGCATGTGTGTTTGTCTTCAATTCGGGCATTAAATTAAATTATAAATTAACGCAGTATGGAAGTGAATGTAGCTGGTTAAATTGATTACAGTAATGCAAAATGATAATAGATATCTTACACTCAGCTGTTTTTTTTGTGTCATTAATAATTAATACATACAATAATTAATTCATTGATACATAGAAGAATCATGTCCTGAATGAAATACTTAAACAAAATTAGTTGTTAAATGAAATGAGGCACAGCTGGTGGTCCGATCGAGGTTAATACGAATAAGTGGTGATGTGTTTCTAGTTGCTGCTGAAGCATTAGAGTGTGTGTTCGCAATTTAATAATGACGGCGTGTGTGTGCGAGATGTGGTGAGATCATGTTCCTTATGACACCCTATACAACTCATTGCCTGTCACAGGTGCTCGAACAAAGGCGAGATGGATGGGTGTCGGGTATAGACGTTCAGCTGTCTACCCTTCTGGCAGAGATTACACTTAAGCCATGACATGCCGTCAGTTGGGACTCACGCACACAGACACACTCTTGGAGGAACTCTGCCCCAGGAATTATTGGTGCTACCAGGACTCCACAGGTTAACCAGGGTTACTTAAGCACACCGGACGATCCAGGTGGGACCATTCTTTTATTTTATACTCTCTCAACTACCACTACACTGTGAATCCACAGAAGCTCCCAGAAGCAGACTCATCAGGCCGCGTTTAATTTGCTAAAGTTCTGCAAAAACTCTCATGTTAAGTTCTGTGCCTACATGTGTGGACCTTATATAATTAAGTCTTTTGCAACCTATTATATCTTCTTATACTATGTAAGGAAATTGCACACACACACACACACACACACACACACACACACACACACACACACACACACACACACACACACACACACACACACACACACACACACACACACACACACACACACACACACACACACACACACACACACACACACACACACACACACACACACACACACACACACACACACACACACACACACACACACACACACACACACACACACACACACACACACACACACACACACACACACACACACACACACACACACACACACACACACACACACACACACACACACACACACACACACACACACACACACACACACACACACACACACACACACACACACACACACACACACACACACACACACACACACACACACACACACACACACACACACACACACACACACACACACACACACACACACACACACACACACACACACACACACACACAGGTATCCACAGCCTCTGCTCTAAGTTTTACTTTTTTTTAATGAGTTAAATCTATTTGAGAGTTAGTTATTTTCTGCTTGTTCATGTCATAATGTCATGGCAAAATTCCGGACTAAAAGGGGCCTGTCTGATTTCTTCACGTGCTTAAACTATTTTCATGATTATATACGCGGAGTTGCTTCATAATTATTGATGTGGTAGTTGATTAATATTTTTGAGTCTCTGGTTCTGTTGGGGGCATTTCCATTTCCCGTGTTATTTATATTTGCATATTACTGGTGATTAACTGAGAATTACTAAGTTCGCCTTGTTATATATATATATATATGTATATTTATTTGTTCTTTATTGCAAGGGGTTATTATGAGAGGTTCAGTACAGAAATGGTGGATGTGTGTTATATATGTTATGTATGTGTTTGTGTGTAATTTTCACTTTTGGAGGAGAATGTGTCAGAAATTATGATATCATAACAAATGTGCTTACAATTACTCTAAAGGCTAGCCTCTTTAATTTTCACTTTATATAGCACTCAAAGGTTTCAATTTTACTTGTGAACAAAATTATTGCAAGAATTAACTTGGACATAGCGTGGCAGGG
Organism: Magicicada septendecula; assembly: GCA_034769895.1. Taxonomy (NCBI): domain Eukaryota; kingdom Metazoa; phylum Arthropoda; class Insecta; order Hemiptera; family Cicadidae; genus Magicicada; species Magicicada septendecula. Next base: position 184,890,726 of record CM068370.1, read on the forward strand.
TCTATACAATTTATATTTAAGATCAAATTCACTCACAATCTTACGCTGTGAAGAATACTGACATATGTAATATCATGTAAATGCTTGCATGCTCAATAAAGTTCACGCTTGTTTGTTAACAGAGTTTTTCATTTGCAAGTCCTGTCATTCACCGGGGGACATGTCTGTAATTGTAGCTTGGGCCTTTGCACACTTTATGCTTCCTCTAGGTTCACCACCTAGTTCTAAATATTATGTCTCTCCCCTTAAAAAAAAATATAATAAAAATAAAATATAAAAAAAAAATTACCAAAAAAACTTACAAAATAAAAGGGGGTTTCAAGCTGCAATCGTCCAGTTTCGCCTGCGCGCGCGCGCGCGCGCACACACACACACACACACACACACACACACATGCGAAGAAGAGCAGTAACAATTTCTCTTTAGCAAAAAAATATTATCTCTTCCTCAAAATTGTTCTCTAACTACAGCTGCAATCGTCCAGTTTCGCCAGCGTACACACACACACTCACACACACACATATGGTGTAGTTGTGATCATGTAACACTGCGTTGGGAGACATTATACTTGCCTGAAACAAAGACATTCCCCGTGTTTTATCACTTTAATGTATTATCATGACCACACAGTACTGAGTGATTATATTCCTAATGCAATGTCAAAATAAAAATATTTAAAACAAAATACAGACGTTCTTTTATTCAAACGTAACATCCGAAATTTTGAAATATATTTATCGCCTACCACGTTGTACCATACTTTCTAAATTTGACACATAGCAAAAATAGTAATTAAGTGTTGTCACCACTCATGATTATTACCGTATGCATATGTGTACAGAACAAACATAAATATAGTTTACAGACCAATGTAATGCAATATTTTAAAAATTCATTTTGCATTGATTAAATATATATATATCGCAAACAGTGTTATAAAATAAATACAAGAGTAATAATAATTTTTTGACATTGTAAGATTTTATCACCACTCATGATTATTACCGTATGCATATGTGTACAGAACAAACATAAATATAGTTTACAGACCAATGTAATGCAATATTTTAAAAATTCATTTTGCATTGATTAAATATATATATCGCAAACAATGTTATAAAATAAATACAATATTAATAATAATTTTTGACATTGTAAGATTTTAATAAAAACAGATAACGATTCGCCAACAACAAAATGGACTCCACTCATACATTATTCTTGTCCAAGGAGCGACTCTGTTGTAGTGATCAGACCTACATAAAAAGTACACTTTATCGTAATTACTTTGCAGTAGAAACATTATACTTACATTGTCTCTATATGGCTCCGTTTTCTTCTTTTACAGCCTGAAAATATATAATATACCGCCTTCCTTATTTCTTTGGGCTTAGGACCGACTCAAGATCACATGAAAATGTTTTTTGTTGTGTAAACAAAGAACAAATTCAAGTAACGTGAGGCTAAGTTACGGTGGCTCTGAAAAGAACCGATTAATAAGTAGACCTAGCGTTTGTTTGTTTTATCATTTTAGCTGTGTCATCACAAACTGGCACTGCGGCATTACCCTTGCATGTAAAGCGTGAGGACAATCGTCCGCTGCCCATTCTTCAAATCTAACTTGATACGAACTACATCGCACAGTATCACCATCTCCTTCGTAGACAAACCCAGCGCGTACCAGTGTTTGAGGACTCTGGTTGACATTCGGATATATTAAATAGTAATCTTTTCGTGCACCCACTCTCTGTATTTTAAAATACGTACGCAGACGTTGTAAATATTCTACGCGATTGTACTTCATTGTATAATCAAATATTATTTGATGACTCGTTGGGCACTTGGTGAAACATATTAATACAAAGGTTTTGTAAAATATATAAAAACACTTGGTAAGTTACACAAATTTTTTAATTAACTCTGACAGCTGTTTCGACTAACTTAAGCCATTGTCAAAGAGCGAGTGAATGAAATTACTGAACACAGGATGTTAGAGGAGTGTAGGTGGTAAACATCTGTTTAGGGCGTATCTGGAACATCTGTGTTGTGATGGCGAGGGGGGGAGTGTGTGCATGAGACAAGGGAAGGTCTGGTGTCTTTAAAAACTAAATATAATCATGAATGCAAAATATAAAATTAACTGAACTAAATATAAACTGAATGCAAAATTTAAAATAATGATGAACATTCAAAATAATATAAAATAAACTAAACTAAAGAACAGATTTTAATAAAGGGGATACACAAAATTCAGTCTGTTCATTGGTTAAATTTTTGTTATTTTTTATTGCTTTTTTAATTTCTAAAATTTCTAACAAATCCATTTTTTTACCTTTTTGTATGTTGTGGAGTAGTGTTATGTTTTTTGTGTCTATGAAGTGATTGTGTTGTAAGCAATGATCTGCAAAACCTGTAATAGATGTATTGGTTAAAATCGCCTTCTTATGTTCAGAAATGCGATGTTTCAGAGCACGGTCACATTGTCCGTTATAAATAGCATCGCATTCTGCACAATGTATTTCATAAACTCCATTTTTCTCCAGTGTGTTAGAATTTTCTTTATTATTGACTAGTAGTGAAAAAAGATTACGTTTGTTTACTGATACCATGTTAAGACATACCTTATGTCTTCATATGGTATCAGTAAACAAACGTAATCTTTTTTCACTACTAGTCAATAATAAAGAAAAATCTAACACACTGGAGAAAAATGGAGTTTATGAAATACACTGTGCAGAATGCGATGCTATTTATATCGGACAATGTGACCGTGCTCTGAAACATCGCATTTCTGAACATAAGAAGGCGATTTTAACCAATACATCTAATACAGGTTTTGCAGATCATTGCTTACAACACAATCACTTCATAGACACAAAAAACATAACACTACTCCACAACATACAAAAAGGTAAAAAAATAGATTTGTTAGAAATTTTAGAAATTGAAAAAGCAATAAAAAATAACAAAAATTTAACCAATGAACAGACTGAATTTTGTGTAACCCCTTTATTAAAATCTGTTATTTAGTTTAGTTTATTTTATATTATTTTGAATGTTCATCATTATTTTAAATTTTGCATTCAGTTTATATTTAGTCCAGTTAATTTTATATTTTGCATTCATGATTGTATTTAGTTTTTAAAGACACCAGACCTTCCCTTGTCTCATGCACACGCTCCCCCCCTCGCCATCACAACACAGATGTTCCAGATACGCCCTAAACAGATGTTTACCACCTACACTCCTCTAACATCCTGTGTTCAGTAATTTCATTCACTCGCTCTTTGACAATGGCTTAAGTTAGTCGAAACAACTGTTAGAGTTAATTAAAAAATTTGTGTAACTTACCAAGTGTTTTTATATATTTTACAAAACATTTGTATAATCAAATATATTGCAACTTACCATCTGCGGCTTCCAGTAGAAGCTCCTCTGGAAGCCGCAGACGGTAAGTTGCAATATATTTGATTGAACAACACGTGGCTTGGTACTAAATATTTGGAATTATTCCTTTTAAACATTGATTGTATAGTTGTAAACCAAGAGTAATTGTACGACCTCCCTTACACATTTATATGGAACTAGAAGTAGTGTAAGATCCCCACCACTACCCTTTTCTTCTTCAAGTGGAAGGTGAAGAACAAACGATACATGATTACAAAACCAGCTAAACCCAAGGGTCATTGTCCGCAGTGGAAAGCTTTCAGATGTTTGCGAAACTGAAAGTATTTTCGTACATTAGCCAAAATTAGGAAACAATCGAATCGACAAACATTATGAATTCCGTTCGTGGGAAGCCTGTAATTTCATACTCATAGTCAATTTTAATTCCATAATATTATTTGTATATATAGACATTTTACAAAAATCATAAAGCATCAAACTGTATATTGTTAGTAGACAACGTCTTGCAGGTTTCACGTTCTTTCAGCCCCAACGTTGCCTGCGTCAATTTGTTAATAGACGAGCACGTGCGTCTCGTTTGTGTCCCGCAATGGAAGCCAATTTGTTATCAGACCGGTTACGTCTCTCTGTCTATCCTCTCTTTGGGTATATTAATATAATTCAATTTCTTAGATATCTGGGGTTGTGGGATATAGTAATCTCGTTAATTATGATTAACTTATCTCTCTATTTAAGATACCAGTGTTAGTGTGAATGTAACTTAAATAATTAGTGTGTTATTCTAAAATTCCGCTCAGCCCTAGTCTACCTTGCAGAGAATTATTGAAATTTCGTGTTTCTCTCTATTCTCTTTGGTGTCAGAGAATTCCGCAACAAGCGCTGCAGTTCCGGAATAAGCGAAATTTGTAGGTTAATTCACCCTGTACGGTAACTAGTTATTATACACTTAGTCTGTTAATTCTTATTCCCAATTCCTTAAATAATACCCAAATAATAAGATCCTGAAATTATACAAGGTTTCTTTATTAATTCATCTTGTTAACATTCAATAAGATTGGTTGCAACTGACATACGAAAGGCTATATGTTTCGTTAATCGAATATTGTTCGGTCCAATATTTTATTTTAGATTCAGTTATATATTTTTGTTTTTTTTTTATAATTAATTTAGTTCAGGGTGTGAAGGTTCTTGTAACTGCGGGGAAGACTAAAAATACATAGATAAGAATGCAAGATATTACAAATTTAAAGTGTTGTGTTGTTTAATATTATTTATACAATTGTAAATTACCAGACTTAGAACGAAGCAGCTCTGGAAGGCAGTTGGTTTTTAACCTCGTGTGGATGCCTCGTGTCGATCAGAATGGGGATGATTTTCTTTATTCTTTTCTTTAAGTTCAATAAAGTGGAATCCTTCGTCCTGGTTAACTCGGAAATACTGCTCCCTTGGTTTATTGTTGGCCAAACTTGTGATTGTGTTCTTCGGCAAACTCTGGATCCAAATACGTTTTTTCTATCGTATGAAGCAAATTGTGATGTCCAATGTGATTTAATGGTTATAAATTTCCGTTGGTTTGTAGTATAAACTCTTTACACAGTTAATTCTTTACACGTCATTAGGATTTTACTAACTTTTCATTAATTCTTCTTCTGATATTGGACCATCCAAGTTATTCCTTGTGGAATTCAATTACTTATTATTATGAGACGAAACCATTATACAATTTAGTTAAATTTTGCTGGCATAATTAAGACAAATAATTGTTCATATATTGTGATTTGTAACTGTATTGGAATAATTTAGGATATATGAATTATATTAACCATTTCTGTGGGTTTTAATCTCATCACGTTCAGATCATAAAATGCAAAAATCAAAATCAACAAATTATATTAATTTTTGTTGTCCCTAGCAACAAATTTATTTTTATTCTTTTTCAATGTTATTTATATAGTGATTATTTCATATATTATTCTTCCATTCCTTATTAAACTTCCATTATATCGGAATATAACTTTATTTATAGTTTGTTTACTAATTTCTACATATATTCTGCTGGTTTTTCAATCTTAGTCTGTTTATTTTCATAATTATTATTTTTTCGATAACAAACATTATCAATCGATATCATTGCACTATGGCATTATCATAATTTGTTTATATCGAGTTGGTTTATTATATATTATGAATTATCAAATGTTTTTTCTAACTCCTTGAACTGTATTCATTAATTATTATTAACTTCTTTACCTAACCTTTATGTTTTGAGTTGTTATATAGTGTTATTGGCTGTTAGGCCTTTTATTATTTATGGACCTACCTTTGATTATAACTGGTTAACAACTATAGCCTTTTTACATGAGTTTATAAACATAATCAAACCTTAACTATGTACATTTACACAAATAATTATTCTTTTTATAACTAACAACAACTTTATCTTGATCTATGGATCATATATAAGAAAATTGAGATCAATCAATACTAATTAACGGCTTTCCTCCACCTTTCTACAACAGTAATTAAATAATACATTCGCTTCATTGCTTGCTATTACATCAACAAATAAGTTGCATAAGCTAACACAAACTTTAACATAACATTCATGGTAACAAAATAACATCATTCAATTCAGAATCATTACTTTCGATTAATTAGTAATGTATATTATTGACTCATTTTTATCTAATTTCACTGTCATTTACTTTAACATTTTCGATATGGGTTTCTTTTTGACCTTTATATTATTATGGGAGTTAAATATTTATTTACTTATTATATTTCCAATATTTCTATTTATGTAACGTTGAGGACCGCATTTCTGTTGCGTTACATATGCTCCCCCTCCTAAAGAAGTTTAATTTACCTGAATGTAATTTAGGTCAAGTAAACTTGTATTTTTCACATGCCTTTTCTTCATATCAACATTAATGGTTAACGATGGGATTCTCAATGTAACTTTGTTAGACTAGTATTCATAATTCTTTACTTAATAACATTTCATTATTCCTATTAACATTCTTGGTCATATATAATTTTCTTTAAACAGTATTGTTTGATAGTTGGGTACAATCTTCAATGATACTTTAGGTTCACTCCTCCTCTACTTTTAGTTACTGCAATCACTGTATTTTTCCATTATTCTTCTGTCAGCTATTTTCCTTCTGTTTTCTTTGTCATTCCTTTAACATTTTCGATATGGGTTTCTTTTTTACAATTCTTATCAGTATATTTGGTTTATTTACTTTTCACTGAACATTGAGTTCTTACTATTGTCTATTTTACAGGTTTATTTTTTATTGTTACCACTACCTTGCATCGTTATTCATTTTTACACAATTATTAATGTATTTATTTGACCTTTATATTATTATGGGAGTTAAATATTTATTTACTTATTATATTTCCAATATTTCTATTTATGTAACGGTGAGGACCGCATTTCTGTTGCGTTACAATATCCCTTTGTTCAAACTTTGTACTTTGTTTATCAGCTGTGTGCAGTAACTATTGCAATGCGACACGGGCGGATGACGTCACGTGCTTATCAAACGCTGCCGGCGGTCAGCTGACCGACGGGAGACAAGTTAGTTTATTTTCTAACCAGGCTCCGAGCTGTACTCGTAGCTAAACTGTAGCGTTTTTGGAACAACTCGAGATTATCAAGAGCTTCCAAGCCGCATCATTTTTGGTCTTCCGGGCCGGATTTCCTATTTTTGGTCCACAAGCGACCGCATTTCTTTGTCCGCAGCGACAGCATTTTTGGTCTTCACGGGACGGATATCATATTTTTGGCCCAAAAGCGACATCATTTTTGGTCCAACCGAGCTGAATTTATTCTCGCCCTACGGGCAGCATTTCTTGGTCCTGAGCGACCGCATTTTCGTCCACAAGCGACATCATTTTCGTCCTGAGCGACACAATTTTTGTGAATTACATCGCAGTCAACACGACAAGATTCGGCAAAGCAGTAGACCAGAGACGAAGGGACACGGCAGGACAGCATTTGCGATTTCACGTAAAAAAGTTCCACAGCTTTAAATTATGGAGGGCTACAACATAAGGCGTCATCTGACCAGTAGAGACAGGAGGTGCAACAGCTCCTAACAGGATCGAGCAACGGGATCGAAGCCAGCTTCAGCACGACTGGATCAATGTCCACGTGACTATGAACTTTTTTCTTATATTTAACGTTTAACAATATTTTACATTTAGCAGTTATTTCTTAACACCTTTGTATAAACAAACACCATAATTACAGAATACAACTTAGTAAGTGGTTGGCAGTTCATTGTGAGTTCAAACTTCAAAGATAAAGATATATGTTACTATCATTTAAATTCATAATTTTAATAATCTTAATTGCCAACAAAGCTTGATTAATAGAGAGAGTAAGCCTATGTTCTAGCAAGTATTAGCTTCATATAAACAACGATCGCTAGCTACCGCAACGTATTCAAATTTATTAAAACTTACGTTTATGGTTCACATGCTCTATGCTCAAATTCTTCCAAAGTATTTTTCTTTTTTCTTAAATTGTAATAATGGCAGATGTAAGGGCTCTAATAAAAAAACGAGGCACAATTAAAGCCTCAATATCACGCGTAAATACTTTCGCGGATAACTTCGATTTGGAAACTAGCGATCATCATGCGCTGAAAATAAAACTGCGACATTCGATGGAATTATCCACCAAATACGATGAGATTCAATCCCAAATCGAATCCGAGGAAGCGGACGTTGCTTTAACGAGTGATAGGGTACAAACGGAAGACGATCTTTGTAATATAGAGTGTAAATTGCAACACCTGCTGGAGCAAGCTGAGCATATGAACCAGAAACCAGTAATTAATACTGAAAGTAAACAGCTTAAAACACCCCCCATTCAATTGGAACCAATCAAATTACCACGGTTTGCGGGTAGTATTGTTGAGTGGCAACATTATTATCACATTTTTCTTGAACTAATTCACGTCAGAGCAGATCTGACGGACATACAGAAACTTCACTATTTGCACTCGTCATTATATGGCGAGGCGCTTAACGTAATAAAGTCATTACCAATCACTCATGAGAATTACGCGGTGGCTATCGATCTGTTGAAGAATAGATATGACAGTAAGCTAATTGTTTCCGCCCACCATGTAGGAAATGTCCTGGACGTACCATTGGTTCAACAAGAATCCCAAGTTAGCATATCTAAATTCATTGATGAAATCTCAGCCAATATAAACGCTTTAAATAATCTCAACCTGCCAGTTAACACATTCGAAATTATTGTCATACATTACTTAGCTAAAAAACTTGATAGTTACACTTTCCGGTTGTGGAAAGAGAGTTTGTCGGAACATAAATTCCCTGACTTTAATAATTTTATGAATTTTCTAAATTCACGCAGAAAATTACTAAAAAATCTTGATACCGCGACTACCCCAACGAGCAGGTTGAATAAAAGCGATAAGTCTCCTTATCGCAAGGCAGTTAAACAGATAAGCGCTCCTAGGGGGGCATTCCATTCTCATATCAGAAACAATTTATGTAGACTATGTAACGGCGAACATAAAATTATCGACTGCTTACAATTCACATCGCTGTCTATCCCTGACAGAAGAAACGTCTTAGTAAAAAACAAACTTTGTTTAAATTGCCTTCGTCCGGGACACGAAAGCTCAAAATGTCCATCAAAATTTTCTTGCAAAAAATGTGCTAAGCGTCACCACATCACAATTCATGTCCCCAACAGAGACGGAGCTTCCATTAATAACCAATGCTCACTAAAGTCACAGACAAATAAATCAGTATTGTTATCCACCGCCGTCTGTATGACCGCTAATAAGGCCGGTAGGAAATTTCCCGTTAGGATTTTACTGGATTCCGGTTCTCAAGCGAACTTTTGCACAATGGATTTCGCCCGCAGAATGGGCCTCCAATTGGTTAAATCGCAACTACCCATCACGGGTATAAACAACTCGCTTTCCCAGGCTGACTTTAGTACAAAGGTAAGGCTACATTCGCGCTATAAACCCTTCACGTTAAACGTGCATTGTGCCGTACTACCCAGTATAACTAATGATTTACCGGCGGAGTCGTTCGATCTTGCATCTTTGAATTCAGCCAAGCACGTATTCTTGGCTGATCCTCACCTACATTGCTCGGCGCAAGTCGATGTATTACTCGGCGCTCAATATTATCTCCCAACTAATTGAACCTATTAAATTTACGCGCGGACCGCACTTCCCTATAATTCAGGAGACTAAGTTAGGATTTATTTTGGCCGGTAACTTACCCTTCAACGTCGACATAACTAAAACAGTTTCGTCCTTTATGGTCTGTAAGGATGATAGTCAGATTTCCTCGCAACTAAAAGAATTTTGGAAGTAGGAGGAGATCTCTAGTCGCGAACCCTGCTCTGAGGACTCGCCGTGTGAAAAACATTTTGTGAAAAACACTAGCCGCAACCGCGATGGGAGATTCGTGGTATCCCTGCCCCGCAGGTCTGATAAATTTCATTTCGGAGATTCTCTCCGCGGAGCTATCCGCAGGTTCCAATCACTAGAGTTCAAGTTCAAACAGAACCCTATCCTTTACAAGGATTATAGCGAGTTCATGAGTGACTACTTGAAACTTGGTCACATGTCTCCACTTAATGATTACGATTTGTCGCTCGACAACTCAGATATTTTTATTTGCCCCATCACGCAGTCTTCAAGGACTCCAGCCTAACCACTAAATTGCGCGTGGTATTTGACGCCTCCGCTAAAACCACAAATAATCTGTCCCTCAACGATACTCTAATGGTCGGTCCTACGATCCAGCAGGATCTGTTTTCGATAATGGTTCGGTTCCGTACCCACCGATACGTACTTATTGCGGACATAGAAAAGATGTATCGCCAGATCATGGTTAACCCAAAGGATTCAAACCTGCAACGCATCGTTTGGCGTGATGCGCCGCATAAGGAATTGCGACATTACGCTTTAAGGACGGTTACGTATGGCACTGCTAGTGCCTCCTTCCTTGCTACACGTTGTCTGGCTCAGATAGCCTACGAAAATAAATCCGACTACCCTACAGCTTCTAGGGCCATAGCTAATGATTTTTACGTAGATGACCTTATAACGGGTTCGGATGATCCGAACGTCTTAGCTAAAATGAAATGCGAGATCGTGAAGTTGCTAAGTAGGTATGGTTTCACGTTACATAAGTGGTTCTCTAACCACCATAAGATTATGACCCTTCGCGCCCAAGTATCCCATGACTTCAGCGAAGGTCAAAACGTGCGTACATTGGGAATCCAATGGAACGTTGATAAGGATAATTTTTTATACAAAGTTCGGGGTGATAATTTGACCGTGTTCAACAAAAGAAGCGTGTTGTCGGTCATTGCTGGGATTTATGATCCGCTGGGTCTTATCGCACCCATTACATTTTACTGCAAGCATTTCGTGCAACAGTTGTGGTTGGCGGGCACAGATTGGGACGAACCTTTATCTGGGTCATTAGCTAATCAGTGGCTAGAACTATACTCTCAATTAGTTTCCGACACTCATTTTAAGATTACGAGGTCGGTTAAGAGTTCGAACAATTATCCAATTAGTTCAATACAGCTTCACGGATTCGCCGACGCTTCGGCTAAAGGTTACGCGTGTTGCATTTATGTGCGGGCGGTCTATTCGAACGGCGCCATATCGTCAAACTTGTTGTGTGCTAAATCTAGGGTCGCTCCGCTGAAACAGATAACGCTACCACGTCTTGAACTTTGTGCTTGTTTATTGCTGGCGCAATTAACTTCCAAGGTTTTAAACGCCATCAACTACATTTTTGACGGACTATATCTCTATTCGGACTCGATGATAGCGTTTCATTGGATACATCAACAATCTTCCCGCTGGAAGGTATTTGTGGCCAACCGTGTCGCGGAAATACAGCGTCTTGTTAGCAGCAGGGGAACTTGGCATCATGTAGTATCAACTGACAACCCTGCCGACATTTTATCGCGCGGTTGCCTCCCTCGTAGTTTGCGCTGTCATACTCAATGGTGGTATGGTCCGTCCTGGTTGGCGCATGAGTCAGCATCATGGCCAGTCAGCGCTTTCGACATTAATGCTCCCTGTACTTATCCCGACCTTGAGCAGGAACGTCGCAAGCAGGTTCAAACCTCACTAATTGTCGCGTCCTCAACACATAGTTATGTTGAAAATTATTCGTCCCTTACTAGGTTCATTCGCGTCCTCGCATATTGCCGCAGATTTTTTCGCAATTCTAGGCTCCCGGTTGTTGACAGGGCCGCGTCCTTTTTGTCTGCTCAAGAATTGTCTGACACACTCTTGGTTTTTGTCCGGCAATCTCAGCAGTTGCACTTCGGCGTAGAAGTTAAGGAACTTGAGGCACGCCGGTGTCTTCCTCGCAGTAGTAAAATTCTTGCTCTCAACCCCTTCCTGGATGACATTTTAAGAGTGGGTGGACGCTTGCAATTCTCCCCACTTAACTACGCGAGTAAACACCAAATAATTTTGCACCCGCACTCTCGTCTCACGAGATTAATAATTGAGTATGAACATATCCGTTTGTTGCACGCTGGGGTGCAATCAACTCAAGCTTCGCTCAGGCGCAAATATTGGATCATTCACGACAAATCCTATATCCGCTCAGTGATACATAAGTGTGTCACTTGTTTTTGTTTCCGGGCTAGAGGCGCGAATCAACTATTAGGTCAGTTACCCCCTTCTAGGGTCACGCCTGCTAGGCCATTTTCACAGTCTGCCGTGGACTACGCCGGTCCTGTACTTTTGCGCCATGGCGGGCAGCGCTCAAATTCCACGTCCAAGGCATACATCGCGTTATTCATATGCATGTGTACAAAGGCCATCCATTTAGAATTGGTGTCGGATCTCACTTCCCACGCCTTTATAGCGGCTTTAAAAAGGTTCATCGCGCGCAGAGGTATTCCTGCGCAGATATTTTCAGATAATGGTACGAATTTTCGTCGAGCCAACCATACCTTATATGATTGGTACAAATTTTTAACCTCAAAGGAAGTTGAGCAATCTTCTCAGGAGTTTTGCGGTCTCCACGGTATCAAATGGTCCTTTATCCCCCCTTCAGCCCCTCATTTCGGTGGTTTGTGGGAAAGTGGTGTAAGGAGTGTTAAATATCATTTGCGTCGCGTAATAGGCGGTACGATCTTGAATTTTGAGGAATACTCTACTCTTCTCTCTCAAATTGAGGCTTGCCTTAATTCACGCCCTTTGTGTGCGGTGTCCGACGATGCTAGAGACCCTGAACCCTTAACTCCTGCTCATTTCCTGGTCGGTGCTCCACTGACTGCACTTCCGGAACCCGACTATACCCAAGGCAATACTAGTCATTTGGGCAGATGGCTTCTGCTCCAAAAATTTACACAGACCATCTGGAAACGGTGGTCTAGGGATTATCTGCACCAGCTGCAGCAGCGCAACAAATGGCGCACCCCGTTAAGGAATTTGAATGTCGGACAGCTTGTCCTCATTTTGGATGATAATTCCCCCCCACTACAGAGGAAGCGTGGGGTAATCACCAATGTTTTTCCGGGTCAAGATTCCTTAGTACGCGTCGCAGAAGTTCGCACCGCGCTTGGTATCTTACGCCGACCCATCCACAAATTATGCCCCCTTCCGGTGGCAACAAACTAGTCGTATGCGTGCCATACGAGACGTACTAGGATTGTGAACTTGTCACATTGCCTGGACTGCGCCCGAGACATTCCCTGGGGCGAGCATACAAGTCAATTGTATCATAAACGTTGTAAGTATTGTTTACGTGCCGATAGCTATTATTGCAATAGTGACTGTGTTTTCATATGTACTATCAATTATTTATGGATGTTGTTGTATTGTCGTATGTTTATATAATCCAAGTTCCGAGAACTATAAGTGTTACTTATGGTATCAATTATTCTACGTATGTATTGTATTTTCTAATGGTCATATATTATGAAATTTATTGGGGTTTGTTGTGTCAATATCATGGTGCAATTATTATATTTTTTATGGTGTTATCACTTGTTATTATAATGCTTTGCAAATGTCAATGGGTATTATTTTGGAAAGATCAATGTCTACTTAATCACTGTATTATTATGTGTATTGTGTTACTATTATGTTTTGGGTAATTTTACTGTCAGTTTGCCCTTGCTATTTGCATAAGGGTTGATTTCTTGTATACCTTGTAATTTTTAATTGAATTTATCATGTTAATCATATTATGGTTATTATGTCATTGCGCTGTAGCCAATACGCCAATTGTTGTATCATTTTTGCCATGTAAGTCTAACTATTATATTATTAATTTAATGTTTAATTTACAAAATCGTCCCGATTTTGGCGGGCAGTATGTTCAAACTTTGTACTTTGTTTATCAGCTGTGTGCAGTAACTACTGGAATGCGACATGGGCGGATGACGTCACGTGCTTATCAAACGCTGCCGGCGGTCAGCTGACCGACCGACGGGAGACAAGTTAGTTTAGTTTCTAACCAGGCTGTGAGCTGTACTCTCGTTAAACAATCTCTCTTCCAGCCGCGGTTTCTGGATCATTCTTAATTATGTATCGTACTTATTAATTTAATCAGACTACCTGCGTCCATTTACAATGGACTGCGACTTCTTTCAAAACTAATTTATGGGCGTTATGGCCTCTAATACATCCGCACGTGTCGACCATGGTCTATACATCTTAACATTTCAATAAACGCATATCAAATAACAGTATTACAGTCCACTTCTTTTCGTACAAAATATCCAGCCTTTTCTACATAGCGTTTTTGGAACAACTCGAGATTATCAAGAGCTTCCAAGCCGCATCACCCTTTGTTGGCTTGTAATTATTACTAAACAGTAATACATGCTTAGGATGAAAATATTTGTTATGATTTTAGTAACGTACAACACCAGCTTAACCCAAGGGGTCATTGACCATGATGGAAGGCTCCCCCCCCCTGAATTTGCATTTTGAGCAGCCTACACATTTGATTCATACATACATAGATTTCAATCCGCAAAGATGTATGCAGATAAATGAAATACTTATTTTACATTAAATACATTTCTGATTACTATACAAAGAATTACATATTGTTATTCTTCTCTATTATGTTTCCAATTGTAATGGAGTGTTATACTCAGCATAAAAGAAGTAACGCGCGCACTGGAGCCTATACTAACTGCTAACTGAATGAAATATTTACAGACGGACAACGGGAAGGCATACAATTTACCCTCGAGGTTGAATTAGAAAATAAACTTAATTTTCTCGATCTAACAAAAGTTTTCAATACCGCATAAGAAAGATCTAATATAAAAGGTGACAGCACGTAGCAGTCATTGACCTGATTGTGTGTGTGTGTGTATGTGTATGTGCGTGTGTGTGAGAGAGAGAGAGAGAGAGAGAGAGAGAGAGAGAGAGAGAGAGAGAGAGAGAGAGAGAGACAGAGAGAGAGGGAGAGAGAGATGTACTCTTGTAGACTAGAAAGTTGTACCTTCATTCGGTTCGATGTGCTGTTTATAATAATTTTTAGAGTCTCATAATCTTAACGTACAAACACATTACGACCTCTCTCTCTCTGTCAGATGAATGTACGTATTTACGGTCATTGATATGACTTTTCACTGATTTAGAAATTTATATTTAGCAAAATGTTAATTACGCGTTGTTATGTCTATATATCTCTCTCTCACACACATTGCGGTCTCTCACTCTCTCTCTCTGTCTCTCTCTCTCTCTCTCTCTCATACACATTTGAATGTAAGTAACTATCGTTGACTTGTAATTATTAGTAAACAGTAATACATGCTTAGGATACACATTTTTACACAAGATAATATTACAGGTCTGTGAAAGTATTAATTGTTTATATCTGTACCGGGAATGTATATATTTTCATTTATAAATATGTTAGCAGTAACCACGAGAAACGCAACGCGTTTTACTTGTTTATATTTGTACTAGGAATGTATATATTTTTAAGGTTTGTTCTAACACTCTTTGTTAGGATCTTCGTGAGCCACAAGGAACGAATAACATTTCGTTCTGAGTCCCGTGAATTCTCTAACAGGACGACCACACGTTTCATCCTTGAACAGTCCGACAACTTTTTTTTTTTTTTAAGACTATAACAAGAATGAGACGTGGGGTAATCCGACGTGTCAAACAAGTGTAGGTCCTCCTTCATGTCTACATACAAGTCAGATGTTTGGATACTATACATCAGACTGTCCGTATCCGTCATTAACAATCTAACGTTACAGCCGTACTTGGCGACAGCATAACGATAATGGAAGTCATACATTATCGTTTTGGTAACGTCAAGCACTCATATTTATGTTTGTGAATATATATATATATATATATATGGTTCAATGACTGCTAATACATCTCGAGTGCATTATTTATTGAATTTAATACAGGACTTGTTCAAATAAGTAGAAACATCGTTGCGTGTGTGTGTATGTGTGTGTGTGTGTGTGTGCGTGTTGTGTATGTTTGCACGGATTTATTCTCAGTTGTATGGGGCGGTACAGATATTCTTACACAATTAGATCCCGGTACAAATTGGTTGAAATGACAATCATGTTGAAAGTCTTGTGTACATAGCACATAATGTATATGGTACTGAAGCAACGTTCATTTTCCGTCATTTGGAAATGTGTTTTAATAAATTCACGTATACATTTCTGATTACTATACAAAGAATTACATATTGTTATTCTTCTCTATTATGTTTCCAATTGTAATGGAGTGTTATACTCAGCATAAAAGAAGTAACGCACGCACTAGAACCTATACTAACTGCTAACCAAATGAAATATTTACAGACGGACAACGGGAAGGCATACAATTTACCCTCGAGGTTGAATTAAAAAATAAACTTAATTTTCTCGATCTAACAAAAACAAGGTTGGACAATAGTTTTCAATACCACATAAGAAAGATCTAAAATAAAAAGGTGACAGCACGTGCTGAAAACAGTATGCTTTCGGTATTCACAAGATGAAGATTGTACAGCAAGCAAACAAATTGCCAATAAAGGATATGAACTTTTTAGCGGGTGACGAAGGCAGCGCTGAACGTAAACACGGTCCGCTATTACCGAACAGTATTCGTTGTATACACACACACACACACACACACACACACATACACACACACACACACACACACACACACACACACACACACACACACACATGTTAGGTTGAACGCAACCCGCTCACATTTCATGTTGGGTTGAACGCACACACATACACACACACACACACACACACACACGTTAGGTTGGTCGCATCTCGCTCACGTTTCACGTTGGGTTGAACGCAACACACACACACACACACACACACACACACACACGTGACATTGTAAGATTTTAATAAAAACAGATATCGGATTTAAATAATAATTTCGTGCTTGCAATATACAACCCATGTACACAAACTTAAAATATAGTTTACTGACCATTGTAATACAAGAGGTTATTGACATGACTTTACACTGGTTTAGCATAGTTACTTACATTCAAATGTGTGTGTGTGAGAGAGAGAGAGAGAGAGAGAGAGAGAGAGAGAGAGAGAGAGAGAGAGAGAGAGAGAGAGAGAGAGAGAGAGAGAGAGAGAGAGAGAGAGAGAGAGAGAGAGAGAGAGAGAGAGAGAGAGAGAGAGAGCGAGACTGCAATGTGTCAGTGTAAAGTCATGTCAATGACCGCTTGTATTACAATGGTTTAGCATAGTTACTTACATTCGAATGTGTGTGTGAGAGAGAGAGAGAGAGAGAGAGAGAGAGAGTGAGAGACTGCAAAGTGTCAGTGTATAAAGTCATGTCAATGACCTCTTGTATTACAATGGTCAGTAAACTATATTTTAAGTTTGTGTACATGGGTTGCATATTGCAAGCACGAAATTATTATTTAAATCCGATATCTGTTTTTATTAAAATCTTACAATGTCAAAAGAGGATGTAAAGACATATACATTACATTTATAAGATAAACGATAGACTATAAGAACCCGAGGTTGCATTCAACCTAACGTGTGTGTGTGTGTGTTACGTTCACCTAACGTGTGTGTGTGTGTGTGTGTGTGTGTGTGTGTGTGAGTGTGTTGCGTTCAACCTAACGTGAGTGTGTGTGTGTGTTGCGTTCAACCCAACGTGAAACGTGAGCGAGATGCGTCCAACCCAACATGTGTGTGTGTGTGTGTGTGTGTATGTGTGTGTTGTGTTCAACCTAACGTGTGTGTGTGTGTGTGTGTGTGTGTGTGTGTAATGTATACAACGAATACTGTTCGGTAATAGCGGACCGTGTTTACGTTCAGCGCTGCCTTCGTCACCCGCTAAAAAGTTCATATCCTTTATTGGCAATTTGTTTGCTTGCTGTACAATCTTCATCTTGTGAATACCGAAAGCATACTGTTTTCAGCACGTGCTGTCACCTTTTTATTTTAGATCTTTCTTATGTGGTATTGAAAACTATTGTCCAACCTTGTTTTTGTTAGATCGAGAAAATTAAGTTTATTTTTTAATTCAACCTCGAGGGTAAATTGTATGCCTTCCCGTTGTCCGTCTGTAAACATTTCATTCGGTTAGCAGTTAGTATAGGCTCTAGTGCGCGCGTTACTTTTTTTATGCTGAGTATAACACTCCATTACAATTGGAAACATAATAGAGAAGAATAACAATATGTAATTCTTTGTATAGTAATCAAAAATGTATACGTGAATTTATTAAAACACATTTCCAAATGTCGGAAAATGAACGTTGCTTCAGTACCATATACATTATGTGCTATATATACAAAAGACTTTCAACATGTTTGTCATTTCAACCAATTTGTACCGGGATCTAATTGTGTAAGAATATCTGTACCGCCCCATACAACTGAGAATAAATCCGTGCAAACATACACAACACGCACACACACACACACACACACACACACACACACACACACACACACACACACCGCTTCGTTATGTATTATTTTATGCAGTATGCGGTAAATAATAGTTTCGTTATTTGCATTTACGCTTGCGTGGCTTTAAGCGTACTCGTAAACTTTGGTGGATTTTATATATTGAAGTATCATATAAAATTAATTAATATAGATGATTGAACTTTCACTTGTGAAACTTACTTGTTTTCTCCCGTACGCGTTTCGGCGTGATGTGCGCCTTCATCAGCGGTATGAGACGGACTGCCAGTAGACCTAACTCGTAACGATTTTATTTGGTAAATCACGCTTTGCTTAAACATATTTGGGAAATTTTTATAGCTATGGGAAAAAGAGGTTATAGTGGCCTGGCAACACTGCTCTTTTCTTTTATGACACTGCTATTTCGTGACGCGATGAGTCAGTTTACTGCCATAGAAACGGGAGGTTTACGGGAGTGAGTCGGTCACTATATTGCCGGATATGAAATTCTCACTTCAAAAATGAAAAGGATGTGGAATAGCCTTACTTAGTTTTCGTTTAGTGTTTGATATGAAAGAAGTGGGATAAATATAATTATAAAAGAGATACTAAAACTGGGAAATTACGATATCTACCAAGAAATTAAAAGAACAAAATTATGTAAATTTTCGATTATACTGGAATAAACCACAAGAAAAGAACAAGCACTTAAATTAAAAATTTATGAAAATTATACGTACCAGTGGATCACCTTTGTTAATGAAGTGGTTATAATTTTGTCAATGTTGGAATAACAGATGAAAGACTGAAATTTATCGCCACTCCCCCTTTAAGTTGGCACGCGCTCTTTACATAAAATTTCCACCAATATATTCATGATATAGAGAAAAATGAAAGGAGAAGGACTGTATTAAAGAGACACCGATGTGCAAATTCCTTATTAATTGCTGTTACTGGATAAGTTGGTATGTGTCCATAAACGGTACTTAATATCTGACCTAATAAATATAAAAACATTATTAGTGGAAATATTTACAGTAACATTTAACTCGTGTTTAGAATTTAACACGATGCAACACATTCAGCTGGATGTATTGCATTTCATCCTTAACTCCTTACTCTGTATTATTCGTATGTTAATTTATTTTTCATCAATTTTAGAGTGAGGTTTTTACAATCCTATGTGTGCTCTTGAATACGAGCCTAGTATTGCTGCACGCCTTGCAATGTTTAATTTGATGTAACGTGTCTAAGTTTACGTATGAAGTACTTAGACAACGTGTTAGATTGTCTTGAAATTATTTAAAACACATTAAATTTGCTATAGCTTTTACAAACTAGAATAGGAAGTATTGTTTAGGAACCCAGAAATGATACGACGTAGAATCTTACGAACAAAAATTGTCAAAAATTGACAATTGCTTAACTCATTTCTTTAACCTGGACGTTGCAAAATGTTTGTTGAACTAACAGTAACTTTTGGTTGCAACTGAGATACACTAGAAAAATGCAGAATTGAGTTTGTAAAGGAATCTTAAAGTCCCTTGACTAGAAAACTTATATTAATCGTTTAGTCATCATGTTTTTTTTCTTAACCAGTCACCCAAGATACACGAGTAAAGAGAAAAAAGAAAAAAAAACAGTAGTGATAGTTTCCGAATTTTATATTTCTTCTTTAAGGAAAGCTTTGGCGACAAAAACGTATAACTAGAAAAACAAATTATAAAAAAAAACGAAATTACTGTACAAAGGAAATTTATAAAGACATGTGGTGATAAGGAATAAAAAAGGAACAAAACAAACGAAACAACAACGAGACAAATTACACCTAAAGGTAAGTTAATTGTGTTTATTTAAACAACTCTGATTCTTCCAGACAAAAGGGAACTTTGATGCAGCAATTTATAAACCAATATTGCTAAAATATAAAATTAAAAAACACAACAATGAAAAACTTGAAAATAGTAGGCCTAATATTAAAGTTTGCTACTACTTCATCAGCAAAAACAGGTGGCTCCCAAAAAGAACGGTTTGATTCGTTAGTCCCTCTCTGAATAAAATAAGAACAAATAGCGTTCACGGTAAGGTATATTGTGACTGCCAATTCGCTTGCCTGCAAACCTCGGTGTACTGTACAGGGTATACTGACTGGAGGAAACAATTTATTGTGCTAATGGTTTATTACTCTGAGAAGGAGGCCTATAATGTGATGGAAACGTAATCACCATTTCGTGTTTTGTTTTCTACAACACTTGTCTAGTAGTGTCAATGTTTTCTCTTATGTATTATAGAATTTTGTCGTTATACCCTTTAAGATGCTGTAGGAAAAACGTGTATTTAAAAAATATTTTTAATTATATCAAGATGTTTTAAGAAAACAAAATTAAAAAGGAAATTTTCTGATATTATTTCTTAATATATATCTGTCCATAAATTGTCAGACAAAATTAAAATGTCTATAACTTTTAAATAAAATAAGAAGCTGGAATGTGTGCAAATGCATACCACAGAATTTGTAACAGCTTAATATATTTGTGAAAGAGTAAATAAAATTAAGGATACTGATAAAATCGGGAATCTCTCCCTTCCATATTTCTCTGTGCGTGCGAGCGAGCTTGTGTGTGTGATAAACAAAATTGGAGCTAAATGACTACTAAGCTACACCAAACGGTATGTGTAATGCAAAAACTCTACGATTGAACAACTGCTGGTTCAATTGACCCAGTTGAAACCACATGTTTTTGAAAAATGAGTGTAATTTTCACAGACAGCGTGTGCAAAAACGTAAAATGGATGTCATAATTGAAACTGGAACACTACATAGCCTACACATTGATCTGTCACAAGTGATTACTTAATGTACTGTGTTATACGGTTGTGACGATTTAAATTGTGACAATTATAAAAAAATAAAGAAATAAAAAAATTTTAAGTTGCGAACAATTAACCATTCAAATCTCACAATGATAATAAAAAACATGTAGGTACTAAGTGTGAATGGAAGTAGTAATTAATAAGGGCAAAGAAACGGTAAAGAAAAGACATATTGTAAATAATTATTATTGTCGCATTTAACCCTTTGCTTGTTATCAGGCGCCTACCTGTTGATACCGGACTCGACATGTTTACCGAGCCTTCTGTAATTAAAATAATATAGAAAAATAATGTTAATAATTAAAGAATCTGAAGACACAGATAATCACGAAAACAACTAATTTAAATGATGCATTTTTATCTAGCGATAGTTTGTATAAATAAAAAAGTTTTATTTAGAGAGAGGCCGGGACTATATTCTCGCGGAATAAACACCCCACTATCTATTGTCCTGTACCAGTGGTAGCGTACGAAAAATCTCTCTCTCGCTATGACGACTCCAAGCAGTGCACACGCACGAGCGAAATGCTCTGTTGAAATGTTATGTGATTGGTTATTAGTTTGGATTAATTCTTATGTATTTTACTAACTGCTACAAAAGAGTGTAATATGTAACGTTAAGAAAAAGAAAAATTAAAAAAACGTTGTAACAAGAAGAAATATGTGACAACCAATAGTACGAGTGTTAATAACTATAACAGCTATCTTCTCCGATTGACGACTCTTCACAACATCCTGCCTGGAGACATGAATCATCAGAATTACAACTCTAGTAGACCCGACCGATAATGCAGTTCGAGACATCTGAGCATCAACGAGTACCTGTGTAGAAGGCCCACTCTATCCTGCAGACGTTTAAGCCGTGAACAACTGAGACCAGACCTAGACGAGGACGACGCTCTTAGGATTCCCAAGATGTAACCATATGGAGGAGACTTCTACATCCCAAATTAAAGGTGACTCGATAGCACGTCTATCGAGGAATAATAATAATAGTAATTGTAACACAATACTCTCTTAAAGAGACTTTCAGAGACGATTGACTTTATAAGAATATAAAAATTTAAATCTAAGAATTTAATTGTAACTATTCAGGCTTCTTGCAATTGTAACAGTTTAGATTTTAACGTATCGTAGTATAATTAATACCATTCTTCAAATGGAATAATAATAAAACTTAAAAGTAAAAGTAAAAGTAAAAGTCTTGAAAGCTAATATCTTGAATTGAATATAATTAATTTTTAAAGTTTAAAGACTAAATACCAAATGGTTACCCGGATCCGGGGAAAAGCTAAATATAATTTGTTGTGATCCCACAGTCTATATAAAGCAATTTAAACAAGTTAATAATTTAATTAATAATGTAATGGGATCTGTTTTTTTGAGTAAATGTCATTTGTTTTATTTTAAATTGTTTAATAAAGGGAAATCTTCTTGTTGCACACATATACTGAGTACATAAATCAACAGTTTTCCCTTCCATGATTCCTTTTATATTTACTGTGTGTTGTTCTGTTTAAATTTCAGCTCGTCCCGAATAAGGCAGCCTGAAGTAATTGGCCGAACCAATTACTTTGGGTTCCCTCTGTTATAACTCAAGAGAAGAGGTTATAAATTGCGCCACTCTGCTAATTAGTTAAAATTTTGCGGCTAATTAAAAAAAAAAAAAAAAAAAAGAAATTTTGTGACTTGTGTTATTAAGCAGTAATTGTGCCTATTAACCCAGACCATAATCTGTTGATTTATTTGCTCATGTACTTTAAATGTGTCTAAAATCTTAAATAAAATTAAACGATAATAGTTATTATAATAGTTTTGTAAATAGGTAATTTTAATTATTATTTAGATATAGCAATGATCATAATATTAACTAAAGACGCCCCGTGTATTCGATATAACATCAGGTATGTGCTTGTCAAAAGCTCATTCAACAACACGTCTGTTTGTAAACAAAATCAAACCAGTTTAATTCTTGTCCAAGCCTGTGTGAGAGTGTCCTTGTCACCCTAGCGCAAAGTTGCGTTAGACAATAAATCACCTCCCTCTATTGTATTAAAATGTGTGTGACGCCTTGCCCAGTAACAAAAGATTTCAGACCTATGTTGAAAATTAAAACAAAAAATAAACAAGTAAATAATTTTATTATTAAAATGCGCCACTGTTTTTGGTTTCATGTTGTGTAAATGCTTAGTGTACTTAGTGTCAATTATAAAATACTCCATTCTGTATATCGATGCACTCAGTTAGGAAATTGTATGTAAAAAGAAAGAGGCTAAGTAGCATATATGAATAATATTGACGATCTTTACTTTAAAACCAGATCGTTGAAAGTAAAGTGTTTGTCCCCTCTTGTTTAGTGCGTTACAGTTGAGTGTTTAGTAGTGAATAAAGATTCCCCTTCGTGACATTCCGCTTATCTCAGTAAAGTAAGCAACTAGAATTAGAAATAATCTAAGGTTGAGTATGGGATCAACTTTAGATTATCTTAAGTATAAATAAGCGAAATAGATATAAGGAACGTAACACAGTCACAATGGCGCCGCACTAAAAAATTCTTTACAAGGGTTAAAGAAAGTTCTTTACAAGAGTTAAAGAAAGTGCAGAAAACTAACTACTAGAGTTAGAGTATGCAAAATGTAATCAGTCGGGCCACGATGTTGTGAGGTTACGTAAATTAGTAGTAGAAATAAAATTAAGATAGATTTTAAGAAACGAGATAAAGGGAAGTTCACGGAAGAAAAGAAAATGAGTACCAAGAAATTACACACGGAAATCCCCAAACATACTCCCGGTGCATTGCTAACCAACTTGTCAGGAGTCCGTGTTTGTTATATTTATAAGTGTATAAATATAAGTGTATATTTTGTGTGAGATTACGCACATACTCGTATATAATTATACGTGAAAAGATTAGATAGTATTATACCAATTCATGTATGTACGTGTCAAAGTATTCAGTCTCTAACACGTCAATTTTGCGACGATTTAAGACCTGTAGTTTTCCTGTACAAGCCTGCATAAATGTGTAATTCGTGTTTCTATTGACACGATGAGTTATGTGAACTACTGACTAAACAAAACAAGTGTACTAATTAATTTTATGGAATGATGCTTCCCGAAGTAAACAACCGAGTCCTAAACAAATGAAAAACGAAGTTTCTTAAATCTGAGTAAAGTAAATAATAAGAAATAAATGATTAGTCATTTAAAATAAAAGGTTTAATAATATCGTAAATTATTATAACACGTTAGTATAATTATAATTATAAAAGTGTAACTAAACTCAGCTTGGTAACGGGCCGTAACATTGCGTACGCATCGCACACGCCACCCCTTTTGAAGCAAGCCAGTGCAAGTTAATAAGGTGTCCGTTAGCTATTGTTAAATGAAACAATAGAGATATTCTCCCTCGAGTTGACTTTTCCCCTTTGTAAGCAAAACTATGCCATTGTTTAAAACTAGTCTAACCTACTTTCCAGCGAAACAGCTGATCGCTTAAATAAAAAACTAATGCTATGTTTAATTACCTCGATTAATAAACGTTTACCATGTACTAAAGTGTGTAGGAAATTATTTTGTGTAGTATAGTAAAGCGAATAATATTGTGACTTAAATTTCAAATGAATAAATGACTTAGTTAACCCTCCCTTTTTAGATAAAGTATTATACCCCAAGTCCCAAAACAAAGTAAATAAATAAATAGTATTCTAAATAATATGGTAGTAGATAGTAAATAATTCTAGGTGCGTTTCGTAAATGCTCCAAAGTAATTAATTAATTAAAAGAAAGTAAATCAGAATAAAGAGAATAATAATTGTTTAAATAATAAGGCTAAATAATTCTTGATTTAAACTAAATGTGTGAAGTGTAGCGTAGAAGTAAGAGAAAAGAATAATAATAATACAAGTAACGTAGATTAGTAAGCACCCCAGTTGTGGTGGCCAGTTAGAAGAAATAATGCGTGTTCAGGGTTGTACTAAGCAGCCACCCTCTCTATTGTATAAACGGTAGCACTCCCTAAACAATGAATCCCACCGCGTGTGAAATAAAATGCAGCGTGTAAAGTGTCCCCTTCCGCATAGTTTGTCTAGTTATTGTTAAAGAGTTAAAAGAGAAGTATCCTCGTGAAATTCCGCTTCTCTCCAAGTAACTATAATCAAGAGTGTAGTATGAGACCCTCTTTGGATCATTTAAAAGTAAGTCTATAGTATATAATCTAGATAGAATTATATACCGGTGTATAATCAAGATAGAATTATATACATGTTAAGTAACGAGTCACAACGGCGCCGGCTGAAAAGGATAATGATGAGCCAAGAGAGCCAAGAGATCATTTATGAATGCTGAAAGCTAACCTGTAGTGTTAGAGTAAGCTGATGTCAGTCGGGCCACGATATTGTGAGTTGCTGAAATTAGGGAAATTAGTATTATAAGTTAGTACTGTAAGAAGTGAGAAAAAGGGAATTTCACGGAGGAGGAACATTTAAATGAGAACTAGATCATTTAAAGAGAATTTAAAACAAACGAACTGTGCAGTAATAATAATAAAAGAGAATAATAATAAATAATGATAATACTCTCGGTACGTATCTAACCAAATTTTCCGGAGTCGGTGTTGGTTAAGAGGCGGAGTATGTGACGATTTAAATTGTGACAATTATAAAAAAAATAAAGAAATAAAAAAATTTTAAGTTGCGAACAATTAACCATTTAAATCTCACAATGATAATAAAAAACATGTAGGTACTAAGTGTGAATGGAAGTAGTAATTAATAAGGGCAAAGAAACGGTAAAGAAAAGACATATTGTAAATAATTATTATTGTCGCATTTAACCCTTTGCTTGTTATCAGGCGCCTACCTGTTGATACCGGACTCGACATGTTTACCGAGTCTTCTGTAATTAAAATAATATAGAAAAATAATGTTAATAATTAAAGAATCTGAAGACACAGATAATCACGAAAACAACTAATTTAAATGATGCATTTTTATCTAGCGATAGTTTGTATAAATAAAAAAGTTTTATTTAGAGAGAGGCCGGGACTATATTCTCGCGGAATAAACACCCCACTATCTATTGTCCTGTACCAGTGGTAGCGTACGAAAAATCTCTCTCTCGCTATGACGACTCCAAGCAGTGCACACGCACGAGCGAAATGCTCTGTTGAAATGTTATGTGATTGGTTATTAGTTTGGATTAATTCTTATGTATTTTACTAACTGCTACAAAAGAGTGTAATATGTAACGTTAAGAAAAAGAAAAATTAAAAAAACGTTGTAACAAGAAGAAATATGTGACAACCAATAGTACGAGTGTTAATAACTATAACAGCTATCTTCTCCGATTGACGACTCTTCACAACATCCTGCCTGGAGACATGAATCATCAGAATTACAACTCTAGTAGACCCGACCGATAATGCAGTTCGAGACATCTGAGCATCAACGAGTACCTGTGTAGAAGGCCCACTCTATCCTGCAGACGTTTAAGCCGTGAACAACTGAGACCAGACCTAGACGAGGACGACGCTCTTAGGATTCCCAAGATGTAACCATATGGAGGAGACTTCTACATCCCAAATTAAAGGTGACTCGATAGCACGTCTATCGAGGAATAATAATAATAGTAATTGTAACACAATACTCTCTTAAAGAGACTTTCAGAGACGATTGACTT
Source organism: Magicicada septendecula (assembly GCA_034769895.1). Taxonomy (NCBI): domain Eukaryota; kingdom Metazoa; phylum Arthropoda; class Insecta; order Hemiptera; family Cicadidae; genus Magicicada; species Magicicada septendecula. The sequence continues at coordinate 184,917,627 of CM068370.1, forward strand.
TATAAGAATATAAAAATTTAAATCTAAGAATTTAATTGTAACTATTCAGGCTTCTTGCAATTGTAACAGTTTAGATTTTAACGTATCGTAGTATAATTAATACCATTCTTCAAATGGAATAATAATAAAACTTAAAAGTAAAAGTAAAAGTAAAAGTCTTGAAAGCTAATATCTTGAATTGAATATAATTAATTTTTAAAGTTTAAAGACTAAATACCAAATGGTTACCCGGATCCGGGGAAAAGCTAAATATAATTTGTTGTGATCCCACAGTCTATATAAAGCAATTTAAACAAGTTAATAATTTAATTAATAATGTAATGGGATCTGTTTTTTTGAGTAAATGTCATTTGTTTTATTTTAAATTGTTTAATAAAGGGAAATCTTCTTGTTGCACACATATACTGAGTACATAAATCAACAGTTTTCCCTTCCATGATTCCTTTTATATTTACTGTGTGTTGTTCTGTTTAAATTTCAGCTCGTCCCGAATAAGGCAGCCTGAAGTAATTGGCCGAACCAATTACTTTGGGTTCCCTCTGTTATAACTCAAGAGAAGAGGTTATACGGTTAACGCTTGTACGTTGTATTTTCCAAATGCATTCACTATCAGTACTATCACCAGGCTTGTATTTAGATATACCGACGCCCCTGGAAAAAACAATTTTCCAGATATAGAGAAAATTAGAGGCTATTTAATTATCACGTCAATCACACCACCTATGTGTGTGTGTGTGTCTTTGTTTTCACCTGTATAGAAAAAAGTAACTTTGTTTCCAAAGTATTTTAATTTATAAAGGACATACAAAGTTAATGCAATATATTAAATGCAAATGATAATCTGTGAATAATTAATTTCGATGTCAATTACAAAAACGTCCGTGATTGCGAAACTAATAAATAAAAATTATTAGTAAAACACGACGCAATTAAAGTACACAAACAAGAGACAAACGATCACTTGATCGCTTTCACTATGAGACAAGATTCCCTACTCTCACAGGTTAGCAAGTAACGACATATGGTTTTCCCTTTTCAGCGAAGAAAATTTCTGCTTAGACGTGAGACTGAAATTTTATAACGGCACTTGATATATCATACCTTCCGAACCTCCAATTTGTCCCTCACCAAAATCTGCCGTCCTGGGCAAGTGCCCAATCCCCCCCCTCCCATACACACTCCTGACTACCACCATCAAAGAAACTAATTCATTCATCGGCCTTAATTGTTTTATTATTAAATGATGTGAAAATTATATTGATATGTTATTTATTGGTATAAAATTGTTACGACACTGTTTGAGCGTTGATTAAATAAACCAATAGATCAGTATAGTCGTTAGCCGCTCTCTTGCCATCACCTGTTAAAACAGATACAGTGACTTTCAGTTGACTGTTACACTTAAGAGATGTTATATCTAATGTCCTTTTGTATAATCTGGAAACTACTGTTTCAGCTAGATACCTTGCCTGTAGGATAGTATGATAATTTATAGAATCATAACAACAAATTTATTTATTTTTACCATTCTACTGACGCACTAGAATTTTAATGTAATTCATCTTTCTCTTACATCGCTCTAATGCCAACTTTTATTTCCACATAGTACTATACTCTAGATACATGCAAACGGTAAAAACTTGTGTATACGTTATACGGGTTTCTGAAGTAATCAGTTGGTTCTTCGTGTTTAACGGTTTTTAGCATGCTACCTAACTACCCTCATTTGTTGCGGATGTGTACTAGAACTTTTTTTTAAAGAAGATAAATTTCTCAGTGTCTTATGGAAATTATTATTTTTCGATAACATTCCCGGCTTACCATAGATACAACTATTGTTTTGTTCTTTTCAAATTTTGTGTTACCTTTATTATCCTTCCATTGTTTCTATCACTGTCTTTTATTCCTCTTTATTTCCTCTCAGAGTTCTTGTCATCTGCAAGATTTAAGCATAACTACCCTTCAATTTGTTAGCCTGTATTATAATATTTTTTTGTCTAAACTTTCTTGAAAATTTAAGATTACAAGAGAAAAACGCAGGTAATTATTGTAGACCTATTCCTACCTATGCTTCTCATTAGCCAAACACATGATTACAGTTAGATGTAACACTAAATCCAGATCTACCTGTCAATTTTACGGTACTTAAGTATCATTCATTATTTTGATGATTATAAATTTTAATTAAAAACATTATGAAAAGTGACTGAAATGTTCAACCTAAACGTTCATCCATTTTCATTCGTATATACTAATTAGTATAGTCTGTGTGTGTTTATGTGTGTGTGTGTGTGTGCGTGTGCGCGCGTGCTCGTGTAAACGAAATAAGGCACTTTTTTGAGTCATGTACATGCGAAAACTTTTACCTTTCAGAAAATAACTTTTCAATTTTACACCTAAAACATCGTAAAGCAAAACATTACTAAACTACTTATGTTTTAAAACAATTATAACAATTCTAAAACACTGCATTTTTATGACACTGTAGTAACGAGTAATATAATATGAGGCATACTTTTGTATGCATAATACGCTAAATGTATTAAAATGATTACTATACTTCTGAGTTACTGATTTATTTCTACACATTGAGTTATACATTTTTTACATTACAATTTTAATTTTATTAATGATATTTGGGTTACGAGACTTCACTTATTTTGCATGAGGTTATGCATTTCAATGAAAAAAAGGTTATTAGTTTCCGAAAACGAATCAATTTGCAATTTGCGTGTGGATTTGTCAAGTTTATTAATTTAAACAAGTTAGTCAATTAATTAAGGAATATTACAGCGATAATTATGAACTGCAAGTAGGAGCTGGTAAGGACATCGTTATATTTTAGTATTCCAGGTAATTTGAGTGTACTATTGTAATCCTGTAAAATTTCGTTTTTTATGTGATACCAAATGACAAAAATAAATTCTTTTTTTTCTTATTACTAAAAATAGCAGCATATTTGATATTTTTTATTACAAACTAAGTCTACAAAAATAATAGAATTTTAGAAGGAAAATTAAATTCAGTTATGTTCCGTGGCCACATACATTCGAATTTTCCTTTTTAGTGATGTTACTTTTGCTCCTTGTTTTAACCACAAAGTACTGTGTTCTAAGACTTAAAATATATTTATCGACCTTACAACAATCTTATTAAATGAGCTAACGATACGTAGCAACTAATAAGATTAGATAACTCTTATAGAATTACACATAACGCTCAGTGAACATGTGCTCAGTAGTTATTAATTAATTTTTTTTGTATTTTCAGATATGCCGAATATTTCACTTTTACTAAGCAAATTGTATAACATTTTTAAATGGTAGTAACGTTTTTTCCACAAATTTCGTAAAATTATTTAAATTACCGGACATTATAGTCTTGATTTCAAACAATTATCTGATAGTGGTAGCTTATGTTGCTTCACAGAAATGTTTTGATGAACGAAAACCTCGATCAGTTGGTGATGATGAAAAGTCACCTCGATCAATGTAAACGGAGTTCTTTACAAAAACATACTGGGTAGCTTCAAGATTAAGAAAATACTGATTTTCAATGCCAGTAGTCTTATAAAAACGACGACTAACAGGCACCAATGTTAGTATACATCTTTACTTTTATTAGCGAACAGAATAAAAGGTGTTTGATTCATCAGGAAAACACACGGATATTTATATCTACATCTTAACTTCTATATTTGTACAAATGTGTCACAATCATTTATGTGGCAATGAAGACGAATGTAAGTTCATTAAAGTGTTAAAGTGGTTTTAAAGATAGTCGTATGTAAAACCTGACGTCACACACCAAGTGCTCGAAGTTCTCCCTATAGGCCTAATAGTATTCAACTACGTTGGGCAGACTAGTAGTTAAGTAAGGACGTAGAGTAATTGCGTTGAGCAGTGTAGAATATGACAATAAATTGCGCTCTGGAGAAAAATGAATATGAATATTGAGGATGGATCAGAAACCGTATAGAGAGGAAAGTTAGAAAGTATCCATGTAAACATTTAGATTCTAAGAAAACAACATGAAAACAATTCTAATAACAGTTTCTAGTAAACTGAATTTTATAAGCAATCCTTATAGTCTGTGTATTATTAACTAAAATATTTAAGAAACGGGTTTTTCTTTGACCTGTTCAAGTTCGAAGTTAGCGAAGTACTCGCATTATATAATTACTTGTTATTCATAATTTCTGTCTCTCCAAATTAAAAAATTGTCTTTACATTCAGAAATATTTAGTTTTCATTGCTCAGTACTACATGGTAAAAGAAGCGTAGTGGTTAATTTGACGTAGTTAACCTTTTTCAAACGTGCCCTGGATCTGAGTCCTTGCGGCCTAAAAACGGGCTCAGTAAACATTCACGTTTTACTCAGTAATAAAATTTAGCAAGAAGAATCGGTTCGCTACAAAAGAGGGTCGGTATCTCAAAGTTGATTATTTTACTACTACCTTAAACATTTTTCCCTTAAGTAATGTTAAGTAACGTAGAAAAAGATCGTCTTTGATAAATATTTGTAATTATTATTTAGAAAAAAACAATTAGTATTAATTTTATTCAGTATTTATTTTGTTCCTTGCTGATAATTATATTTGTGCTAACCGCAAATAACACGTCTAAAATCAGACTTTTGACAGCGATGATAGAAAGAGTTGCGTTCGTCCCTCACGAATTGGACAGTCCACTCTACTGTGGTGCGGCGCAAGTCAGTATCAATAAGGACTAACCAACATCAGTTCCGCGGCGTCAGTAGTTGCCGAGAGGGCCGACCCGTTGGTATTGCATCCGAGTACTATTCAACGTGTGTCACTGAACGTGCCGTTTTTCGGATCGCGAAGTTTCAGTCGCTTGAAACTAAGGTTATAAATAATTACAATACATTACGGGATATGTTAGGTTATTGTGGCCACTAGAATCGAAGACATTAAAATCACAAATTGTGTCACATTTCGTGTACAATTAAAAAAGGTAAGAAATACTCCAAATTATAATCATTAATAATTTTACCATATTTTTTCCATTTATTAGTTTTTATCTGTCTAAAAGTAGAATATCGTAAAGACAAATACCTATGTAACACTGAACACCATAACTGAAATTTTCAAAAAGTGCCGATTTGAGAACCGACACAAACATATCGAAAAATTACCGTTAAATCCATTACAGAGTTGGAAAGTATAACATGTGGCATTGAGGTGTTGACTCATTCGTTGCACAGGATAATGGCAATAATTAGTGAAGTTATTGAATTATTCATATTTTTACTTTAATCGGTGTTTGCTAAGCTGATATGTAAACCACTAGATTAAATAAAATGTAAGCGTTTACATAATTTTTCAGTTATCCAAAATATTAGAGCACATGAATTTTAGGTTTATAAATATATAGTAATGAGACACGTGTACTGACTGAAACCAAGTAACTAACCTAACGTATATAATTGGACGTTACCACCAATATTTCAGGGAGTTTTTGTCAATGTGTAACTGACAATGCATTTGAATTCATCTGTAACAATTGAGTTATGTGTGTTTACTTATAGAAACTGTACTTAAAGAACACGGAGAGGAACATGCGTTTCCTTGACTACCAAATATATTTTACGGTACAAACAATTTATTGGTAAATTAATTTATAATAGGTACGTTTTTATACATGTGCGTGTAAGCGAAAATTATACGTTTTGTACCTATAGAAATATTACCGTTTTAATTACGTAGTCTTTGTTATAGATATTGATTGTTTTTTGTCGCATTTTTAAAGAAGTAAATACAAGTACTTTTTACGTGGATACTGTAAAATGTTTTGTACTAACAAAGAGAGTAAGAAAACTTTGGCATATATTTTATCTTTTACAGATTATATTAAATATAAAAAACTAAAAATTTTGTGAGACTAATGTAAGAGTATCGTGTTAAAATTTTTGTTAATTTAAAATACACTGAAGTACTGGCAAGTGGCAGTAAATATCACATGAAGTGGTTTAGAATATGTGCTGTGACGATTATGAACACAGGTATCATATCTAAAAGAAAAATTTGGCGAAAAATTATGTTAAAAGAATGAATGTTTTCTCTCTCTGTCTCCCCTATCTATGTCATCAGCCACCTGACATGTTTAATGTGTCCTCCAGTTTCTTCTATCCTAAGCCAGTATCTTAATATCCGAATATTTATGTTCCACACCCTCAATAATCTGCCTCAGGTACTCTAATCTCTACCTGCATGACTCAGCCAGTAACTTACCAACTTCTCTCGTCTTCTAGTTGTTCAAAAACGTATCCTTCCTTTTATTATTTTCAAAACCTGTTCATTTGTTACTTTATCTACACATTTAGTTTTTTGTATCCTCCTGAAACACAGCAATCCAAATCCTTCTATTCTTCGTCTTTCAGCAAATCTCTTGCCCTCGTTTCACATCCATATAATGCTAACGATTGTTAATGCTATATAAATGTTATTGTCAATAATGTAAATAGAAGAAAATAATCTCTGTCCAAGTTGAAGTGTGATACATAGCTGAATTCATATTGTACTTCAGTTGCAGTAGTGAGATATATTTTTATTGTCTTAAATGTCTTTAATATCTTTATATTACCGCTTTAACACCTTTTACTACTGACTTAATCAGATATTAAGATCACTAAGTTTATTTCAAATGCAAATGCGTGTTAAGTTGGTTTGATTAATTTATTGAGATCAAGTTATGGAAGTACGTAAGTAATTTATTTGATAAGAAAATCAACACATACAACAATATTCTGCAATATAAAGTAAAATAAAAACACAGCTAGAAATTAAAATAAATAAAAAGGCAATATGATAAATAAATGAAACAAAACGTATTCAAAGAATTATAATATATCATCATCTTCTTCTTTGCCGTCGTCGTTATCATCATCATGGTTTACCACAATCATTACCTAACATCATTAAAATGGTCTTACCGTGCCATTGTAGCACAGATAACTCTGCACAGAAAACAATTACAGGAATATTGAGTACTGAATCAATATTAAAAATAGAATTATATTTCAAAGTATACAAAAGCAGAAACCACAATGTTAATATTTATGTACACAAGATTTATGTGATTATGTGAAGATTTAATGTTTAGCTTAATTATCAGTCAAAAATATTTTTGACGGTACATAACAGGTTGAAACTTTTGTCACGAGTATGGAAGGCCTACACAAATCAACTGGAGTACAAACGAGTAGTTAAATATTTTAATTTTCGTGCTCCTTCACAAAATCGGTAAATAAATTTCAACTCAGCAGAAAAGTTTATATTCAACTATTAGTTAAGTTATTATTAAAGTTTAATTCTATATTGTTTGTTTGTTCTATATTGACTGTAAATGAATTTTTGCCACGTTCCAACGCATTATCAACGTTTGTTTTAGACGTTTTATTACTTTTTTTTTTAAGCTTACTACCTTATGCTTCTCTTCAAGGATTAGGTTATATAAACCTGTTCTGGGACCCATCTTATCCTTAGACGACCCACGTCTTTTCTACCAATGGCCTTTACCGTTCAGTGCCGCTTTCAGCAATCTATCCTCTGTCACCTTTGCAGATGATCCCACTATTGTCTTTTGTAAGTTGAAATAATTTCATTTATGTCCTTTACTTTGAGTTCTGCTTTGATATCCTCATTCCTTATTCTGTCTTGCAATGTATAATTTAAAGTACTTCTAAGAAACTGCATTTCAGCAATATGAATCTTGCCGCATTCCTTTTTTGTCAAGACCCACGCCTCACTCGCATATGTCAATGTGGATATTGCAATTGTCTTATAAAAGTTAATCCTTGTGTTGTGTCTTGTTTTATTTAAGATTCCTATGAGTCGTACCACAAATATTCCTAAATTTACTTCTCTTTTATATCATATTCACATTCATAGCTTACTGCACAGCCGAGAGAGTTAAAACGGCTCACTTGTTCTAAAGTGCTGTTGTTTATAACTGTCTTAGTCCTCATTGGATATTTAACTTTAAAGGCCATAGTTTTGGTCTTTCTCACTGAAATTTCCAGACAGTACTCTCTTTCTACTTCTTGTAATTGAAACATGGATCTTTGTAAATCATTTTCATTTTCTTGAATAAGAACTATGTCATCAGCACAGAAATTGATTGGATAACCTCTATTCCCGAAGTCACTCTAGATTTCCATGCTCTCAACATGTCGTCAATGTATACATTAAACACAGCATCCTTGCCTAACTCCCTTATTTATTGGAATAAATCAGGTAGGTCACCTGGGAGCCTACCATTCAGATCCAGGACTACAGATGTACTTTTGTAGGATCTTAACTGAATTTATTAAATGCTGTGGATATCCTCTTCTATCCATAATACGTATTTCATAACTTTTGACGATCTGCATTATCAAATACTTTTCCAGATCAACAAAAACGATGTGCGTTTCCTGGTTATACTCCCGTCTTTTCTCTATTATCTGTCGTAATACAAACAATGCATCCAGAGTCGACCTACCCTTTCTAGAACCCATTTGTTCTTAAAGAAGTAGTGCGTCTACAATGATTTTTAACCTCTGATTGGGAATTCTTGTATATATTTTGTACGTTGAGTCAAGCAAGCTTATTCTTCTGTAATTATTGAATTTGTATCTGTTCTGTCTGAGCTTATTTCTTGATAATCATTTTAAGTGTCTAAATGAAACCAGAAAAATATCAGTAATACTGCCTTATAATACCGGTTATGAGCACATAACCTATACTTATAGTTATGGCATAGGGAATAGAAGAGAAAGTGAGATCACTTAGCTTGTTACTGTGGTTCGCCTCAGCGTGGCAGTATCATCGCCCGTTGTTGTGTACGCCAGCGTGAAGCACGCAAACAACTTTAAATACAAACAAAATTCTGTATTAAATAATACTTATTTGAAACTGTGGTAAAATGTTTTTACATGTTGTAACAATTATAATTATATTTACGATACACTGCAATGCGTACAAATACAAAAGTATATAAGTTAAGATTTAAACAATATACTTACCCTAGGTTGTCAGCAGTTCGAAACCTTCGAAATTTTCTGAGAGGATTTAGCCGATTTTGTACTGGTCATTTCTCTACGTATTTCCTTCGTACGGAAAAAGCATCGGCACTGGATAAATTTGAAAAGTAGCTTGCCTACAATGTCTACATGGCAACATCCTACGCTGTCCGTTGCGGACGCATTAATTTCTTTGATTTCATCCAAACATTCATAAAAAATATCCCCCCACATACTGTTTGGTGAACTAAGTTTTATTGTAACAGTTGTTTCTGCTTGCAATAGTACATGATAAACACCATTTGAAGGGTGCGTTAAATGAGATGTTTCGTCGATAGTTCCGCAATCTTTTATTTTTGTTCACACAGCAGCAGGTAGATTAGGAAGACGATCGTTCCTCAGTGTAACAGCACAGTCACCACAGTCAGTAATTCTAGATTGTTTTCTCACTATGTACCCTGCCAAATGATACATGAGACATTCTTTCGGCGCACCAGTTTTAAGCTCAGGTAGCACCACCTCTGCTCAATTGTAGCATTCCGAGTACTTTAAAACTACTTTTTCCTTGATGAGCAACTCCATTGATTTCTTGAAGGCTTTGTTTTCATGTTCTACCTCCTTACACATTTCACGGATTTGATTTACAAAATCAAAAGTGGATATTCACTTTTCGGTTCACAGTTTGCTCCTTTTGCCAACGTAAGTTTAAGTGGAACATATACAGACTGCAACATATGAAGATGTAGAAAGTCAACTGTAGATGGATGGTCATCGCATGACAAAAAGCGGGGAATCCCGAAATGGCGTTCTAGAGGATCCTGATTGCGTTCTGCAGTAAGTACATATTTGAATTTCTTGCTTCACAAATATTCGGATGCCTCCAGAGTACTTTTTAGAGTAACCCTGAGTGTGTCTAGAGTTCTCTCTGAGGCGAAAGTGTTGCTTTCTGAATTAAGAATTTGTCGAAATTTCAATCATATATGATGAGACCCTGATCCATTGTAAAGTCCCTTTGTAGGAATTGATGAATTTAATGCATCGACAAGGTCACTCATGTCTCTGCTGAGGTTTTCTGTTTTCTCACTACCTACAAACCCTTCACAGTTCGTGTCACGTAAAAATTTAATTGGGTTGGCTATGCTGTTACTAAATAACTGGAACGCCAACCTTGCATTCATACGTTGGAATGATGTAGGATCGAGATGGACTGCTGTCACTTTAGGGCATGTCCTAAGTCTTGTGTTTTCAGCAGTAGTGTCCAGTTTGTAAACTAGTTCATAGCTGACAATGTCGTTGTTGTACAATACGTCAGTCATGGAAAAACACTTTGTCATGGAAAAAGTTTCTCACATATTTTATTATATGGACAGCATCTGAGAATGCCCAAATCCTCCTGTCTTCGTCCACCGGATTCGGAATACTACATTTAATCATAGCTCTTTTCCCACAGATTCCTAAGTTCGCCCACACCTTTTTATTAGTTTGACTACCATCTGATGTAAATCCAATTATTCTTACACCTCGCTGCTCTAACTGTAAGATAATTTGTATCAAACGTTTTACCAGAAAATCACCATGGGGTGTATTCTGTGTATTCTTGCTTACGTACACTGCTACAGGCTGTACCCAGTTGAATAACAAAGGCACAAACATGAATACCAGGGCATGTTTCGCCAGATAATTTTTCATGTCCGTAGGTGTATAATCAACAAAGTCTACAAAGCCATCAACTTTTAAAGAGGTTGCATTAAACTGAATTTCCTCCCTTAGCTTCACTTCGTCGAATTTACTACTCCGAGACGTCTATTTTCATCAGTTTCTTCTTTCAGAAAGCCTGCTATGGCAGTTACAGCGTTAATGTTTACCCCGTATGGGCATTTTAAACCTTTACACAGTCTTTTCAGGTGGCTTTCCGACGGAAGTGGCAATGAATCATGTTGCAAGCAATGTCTGTATCAATTTGGGGATTTTATTTTAAGCAACAAGCTTTCCAGTATTAGCTCATTACAGTACCTCATTCCTTTGGAATTTGAGAAATTAGACTTTTTAACCATAGCATCTACAATCATGTTCTGCTTTTTACTTAAATTCTTCATTCCTCTTTCATATGAGTCACATTCCTTCCTGGCAAGTTTCTTTACTAGTAAAACAACTTTTGCTTTTTCACAATGCAATTTATTTTTAGTTCGTATCGAAGTACGAGTTAGATTTTGTATTTTCCGTTTCAGCAACATGATTTGGTTTTGTTCATCCAGTTGATCGTCTTGGTGTGTTCTAGTCTTGGGGTGGTCTGAACTCACTGTTTCTATCACAGAACAGTTCGTCGAATTGCTTTTTTCTTGGCCTGTTTGTACTTGCTGTATTTGCCTTTTTGCGGATGACTTTCGAAGTTTTAGAGGCTTTGTCAAATATGTAGACAAATTCAGAAAGATATGAGGTACCGTGCCAGGCTTTAAGTCCTATCTCAGTCTTGCAATTTCGACTTTTTATTGTATACAACAAATGAATCTACTTTCAAAATCAAATCATCAGAAAAATGTACTTAACAGATATAAGATTTATGGGTAAGACATTTGTCCTTCCTGGGAATTGCCCTCGCCCACTTTGCAAACTGATCTTCGTCCCTGGGAGGTGTAAAGAAATGATTTCCTTTGTAGGAATTTTTACCATAGCCATTCCTACATCCAGGTACAAAACAGGACGGCATTTCTATTATGTATTTTAACACACAACTTCCATATAACTGCACTACTACATAAATTGTTCACACTCACTGTTAACTGAAACTAAAAATTACCCGTATATGAAAAATAACACACACAAATCATTACTGTAACCATTCATACATTCTGAGAATTTTACTTCCATGTTCCATAAGGAACTGGAAGTATGGTGATGGCAAAAAAATCGTGGACAAGATTATTGCAGATTCTGATTGTACTACCAAGATTTTTTTTCTATGGCAAACGATAACAGCCACAAATTCAAACAGAAACAAATAATTTTGTGCACACAGCCCTGAATTGTAGAGTTCTCAAGATGTATAGTTTTTAGTGAAGATCGGTTAAGGGAAAGGGGTAGTTTACCAGCAACATTTTATGTTTTAACAAGGGCAATTTTTTCTATGACGAACGATAACTGCCGTAAATTCAAACAGAAACAAATACTGTTTTGAATATCTTCCTGAATTACAGAGTTCTCAAAGTCTGTTGATTTTGGTGAAGATCAGTTAAGAGAAAAGGGTAGTTTACCAGCAACATTTTATGTTTTGAAAGGGTAATTTTATTTTTATGACGAATGATATCTGCCGCATATTCAAAGAGAATAAAATAATTTTTTGCATACGTTCGTTAAGTTGTAAGTACTCAAGGTCTGTTGATTTTGGTGAAGGTCAGTTAAGGGAAAGGGGATTTTACCAGCACCGTTTTATGTTTTAACAAGGGTAATTTTTACTATGACGAACGATAACTGGCGTTAATTCAAACACAATCAAATAATTGTTTGCATATGTTCCTGAATTGTAAAGAGCTGAAGGTGTATTGATTTTGGTGAAGATCGGTTAAGGGAAAGGGGTAGTTTACCTGCCACATTTAATGTTTTAACAAGGTTAATTAATTGTTTCTATGACGAACGATAACTGCCGTAAATTCAAACATAATCACATACGTTTTTGCATATGTCCCTAAGGTATAGAGAACTCAAGGCCTGGTGATTTTGGTGAAGATCTGTTAAGGGAAAGGTGTAGTTTACCAGCAACATTTTATGTTGTAACAAGAGAAATATTTTCATGACGAAAGATAACTGCCGTAAATTCAAACAAAATCAAATAATTTCTTACATATGTGCCTGAGTTGTAGAAGACTCAAGGCCTATCGATTTTGGTGAAGATCGGTTACGGGGAAAGGGCAGTTTAGCCAGAAACATTTTTTTGTTGTAACAAGAGTAAAGTACTTAATTTTGATAAATAAAGCATCCTGATAAGATCTTAATAACCACTGTAGAAACGTAGATGAAATATCTATACATGAAGAGGCTAGTTGAACGGGGGGGGGTAATTTTTTTTATAAATAAAAATTATAGTTGAAAGGGGAGGGGATAATTTTTATATGTTTACTACGTTATCGGCAACAAAGTAGTAGTTTGTTGTTAAAATTCCTTCCCGGGCTGTTTGACTGTAGTCCAATGATTTCTGCAAAACCAGACGTTTCGGCAGTGCCGTCGACTACCATCATCAGTGACAATCGAATGCGATAACGTGTGGTGGTATACGTTAGTGACCACAGTACTGTGGTTAACGCTGAAGCAATAAGTGGAAAGAAGTAGTTTCTATGGAAACATTTCATTTCGTAAATGATTTTAAATATAAATCTTAGAACATGGAAGTCATGTATGGTTCTCCATACCGATATTTTACTATATGTTATCACACGTTTATTACTCAGAATGTTTGTAAATCACTCAAACCTATAATTAATTGGAACTGAACACGATATAATTAATAAGACGCACAAACACACTTTTTACAATACATAAAACAGCTCTTTTTTGCACGTGGCTAATAGGCTTACCGTCTCAACTACAACAACCTGCGATCACAGCGCCGATGTTTAACGTGGTCACCGCTAGCCCTAATCACGACTATAGCGCGCGCCCAGAGTGATATCACTTTCTCTTCTATTTGCTATGGTTATGCTTTGCTCTTAGCATTGCTGTCAGCCCACGAACAAATTTTCTCACCATAAACGGGTGAATCGGATCACTAAAAAATTGGGTGAATCGGATCGGTTCCAACAGTTAATAAACTTATAATTTTGATTTATTTCTTCGATTTGTTTGTAACAGATGGGAAAATACAGAAGAAAAACAGTGTCTTTGTGGACTGAGTTAAACTTAGAAAAGGCGTTAGAAGCAGTTTGAGCGGGAATGACATGCACAGAACGGCAAGAACGTGTGAAGTTCCTTATAACTGCATTAATCATAGGCTGAAAGGAAAAGCCTGTCTACAAAAAAGCTGTGTACCAATTTGTGAATTAAAAAAGTAAAGTGTATAGTGTTAAATTAAAAACAAAAGATTCAGTGTTGTAAAAAGTACAAAAAACAAATGTAAAGTAACACATTTTTTTTAAACTGGAAATATTGAGAAACAAACAGAACATTTTGTGGTTACAGTTGAATAACCACAAATAATAACCATAAGAATTTCACCTTAATTTCTTATGTAGGTCTGCATGCAGTAAAGTGTGCGTACTAGTTTGCAAAGCAGGCGGTTTGCTTATGAAGTTCATGTGTCAGTAACCGGACAGTAGGTACCGGCTACCGGCTTCCTCGTCAGATGGGGAAGCTAAATGTAATATGCACGTTGGGACAGTCGTTTCGCCCTTACATTCTATAGCTGAAATAATATATCCTGATCTGTAGTGGCTCTAAACCATGTAAAGATCATAAAAGGTATAAATTATCTGTACGTATTTAATAAAAAAAAATTAATATATGTCAAATCAGTTCCCCCTCAAAAGAAATGAATACAATCTGCCATTTCTCTTGTTACTTTTGATGAAACTTAAAAAAAGATTTGAAATTTCCCAGTACAGAAGTGTAACTCCAGTAAAGAAATATCGTGTCAGAGGATTGCCTAATAAGAAACAATGTAATTTCAAATTCCTGTGCAAAGTAATTTGTAAAAATCTAAAGCACCACCACGTGTTGTGAAAAAAATTTGGTTTCCATACGTCGTGATAATAAAATTTATTCTTACAGAAATTTTATTTATATACTTGAGTAGCCTTCCAAAAATTATTAAGTAACTAGGAATGTGAAGATATTAAGTAGTCAAAGAAAATTGCTTTCAATTTATTGTTAAACAGTAAAAACTAAATAAAATTAGACAGAACCACGGTCTATATGATTGATTGCACAGAATGTAGTTTTGCCAGAACCACGGTCTCTATAATTGATTGCACAGAATGTAGTGTTAATATATCACTCAATTCAACCACAGAGAATATCGAAGAAGAACTTTTTTATAAAGAGTAGTGTAAATAGGCTCTGTGAAGGTATACGTTAAAGCGTAATTTTTGTGATTTTTAATTGTAACTTAATAACCGTAAAAGAAACCATTTAAATTTATTAAACTTAGAAATATCAACTCAGTTCTTGTCTCAGGTAGAGTACGTGCCATGCCCTGTTTATTCAATAGGTTTTCTGAGTAATGTAATTTTGTCGTATAAATTTTACAAACACTGTTATTGTTATATTTTTTTGGTAAACGTTTTTAAGATAACGAGTCTAGAACATGTCTAACTGTCAAAACTAAGACAACCTTCATAAGAACGCGCTACGACCTTAAAATAAAATAATAGCATATCGATCGTAAAACTAAAAATTCTTGTCTTATTACGATTATTGAACTGATAGGACATTCTGCGTACGGTATTAGTATAGTGGGAGGTAATTTGCAAACAAGAGGAAACTAATATAAGAGGAGAGCATTAGACTCACCCAGTATATTGTTGAAAGGGTTTCCGGTCTCTTAAGTGATTTGAAAATTAATTTTACTTTTCTCTTCCACCAAATAAAAGCCAGTACGCAGTATTATATTGGGAGACATATTGCTCCTAGTATTGGAAAGCCTGTATATTCTACGTATGAGATAAATTTAGATAGAAAACTGTGCTGTGAGTACATTCAACATCTGATCATACAGGTTACAAAACGTATGTTGTATTTTAGTATTGAATTTTTACGTTATCTGCTTACATCCTGTTAGTTTTAATTTTTGGTTTCCTGTACAGGCTTTGATGAAAAAGGTTTTCAAAATATAAGAATACATTACAGACAACAAGAATTTAATTTAAGCAGAAGGCTTATTTCATAGAATATTTTCATAGAATATGCAAAGGCTTTTTACCGTGTCGTAAATATTGAGCTCATCAGGTTATTGTATTAAACTGAAATTGATAAAAAAGATAATTATTGAAAATCAATATTGAAAACAAAAGGCTGTTGTGGGGTGAATGAGGCTAAGACACGACTTGTGGGAATCCATCGAGGAGTCAGCCAGGGTTATGTGCCATCCTTTTTACTGTTCAACCTTGATTCAACTCTACATTTAAGAAAGCACTAGCAGATGTATAAGTTGTAATAAAGATGAACGGAGAACCAATAAGTGCCAAAAAGTATACAGAACACACTACAGTCCTTGTGGAAAACGTGGAAAGAGTTCAGCTGTTTATAAACAAACTTAGTACATTTGGTGAAGAAGGGTGTTAGCGTAAACATTAGCAAAACAAAATTAACGATCTTCAATAAAACGAGGATTGCTACACGTGCTTAAAAACTGAAAGACAAAGAAAGTAAGTAGGCACAATTGCATAACTTTGTTGACGGATTACAAATAATGTTTACCCGACTCTGAAAATTAAGACCCGTAGTGAAGTAGAACGTACCACTTTCCCGGAGAATGACGGATTTGATGATGCTTTAAACTTTTTGACAGCATACAGCGTAGCGTTATGTAAGATCTTCACTTCTGTAGCAGCTGAGTTTTGGGTTCTAAAACATGCCACAGTTAAACAGCTGGAAACTCTGGCAACGTAGCATAGATAATATTTAATATTCTTAGCCCCAATGTATTGCCAATGAACGTGTTGACAAGACCAAACAGTGAAGAGGAACTAACGGCAACCGTCGAATGCAAGAAGAGTTCTTATTTGGGACATTTATTGCGTGGTGAGGAATCCTAATCTCATATAACATATTGTGAAGAGAAAGGTTCTTGGGCAACGGAGTAAAGAGAGAAGACAAATTACCTGTCTCCACAACATCAAAGAATGTACTGGTACCAGAAATATTTAACTGCTCTATCGCCCATCAGAAAGTTGTCAAGCTCTAGGTATAGCGACTGCTAATGTCCGGGAGATCACAAAAATACATTGCCTTGTAGTCGAACAGTTTCGGAGATTCTCCACACGCCGTATACTCTTCCAGGCCGTAACGTGAAGATTTACCCTTTCGTTATGCCTGAAATAAAGTTTGGATTATCCTGTTTCGATTTCTTTACATGCGACTCAGCCACTAATACGTATAGTAATTTCAAATTGGAACTAGTCCATTATGAAAATGTTTTCGGGCGATGCCTTCTTTGTTTGTTGTCAGACCAAAACCATTTTATTTAATTTCTTAAATTCGTAGTGACCGTCAATCAATGAATTTTTCAGTGAAGGATTAGTGAGGATCGGTCAAAAATAACACAAATATTAACTTCTTTGTGTCGACGTTTCGACAGTGTTTATTGTCATAATCAGGCCAATTGTTGCTGACGCCAAACACACAAGAGTTGTGTTATTTTTGGCCGATCCTCACTAACCCTTCACTGAAAAATTTTATTTAAACGTTGTTACTTTTTTAAGCAATAGTCTACAGTTATTCTCTACAATTATTCTCTACAATTATTCATCGTGACTCTGTCGACAAGAACAGGTCTCTCAGTGCAAAGCGTTTAAGAATGCTACTGGATATCTTAGAAATTGTATTCTTTAAAAATATTAATTGTATTTTTAAATTAACAAAATATAAACGTCGTACACTGTGAATGGCGTATGTAATCTACGTATGGAGAAACAAAATTACAAAGATTGTGACAAACGTCTAGTCTGTAATATTAATTTAAAACTGGATATAAAGTATAGATACATTTTGTGAATTAATTTAATATGACTCTTAGCTAGTTTGTAGTAAATGTTACTAAATTTCTTTAGATTTTATAACTTAAAATTATTTATATAACTTAGATTTATTTGTTAATACATAAATCTATTGAATTTAAACTATCTTCCGGGCTGTTTGGCCGTTTGGCCTAAAATTTAACACCAACTTTTATGATACTTGTTTTAACAGTTTCGAAATTATACCTATAAAAAGTTTTCAAAATTGTGAGAAAATGTTTGGATGATAGATTTGCAAACTAAGATTGTAGCTCACCTGTTTAAGATAGAGCAGTGTGAAGAGATGTAGTATACTTTTTAGCATTTTTCATAAGCTTTCTACTGATATAAAACACAATAAGTCTTAAGATGAAAAGCTTTTTTTCAAATCCAGACTCAAAATATTGATTTTAGATTTTGCACAATACCACAAGTTTAAAAATTTTTAAAAACATTAGAGCGACAGTTTACACTGTTCTTAGTTTATTCCAAAAGTTTAAAAGTGGGATGATAATAAGTTCCAAGTTTTAAATTTTTTTCAGTGGTGATAGATTATGCTTCAAACTGTATCCTCATTACATTGTTATTAATCCTATTGAATTAAAATGGTAACAGTCACATAATGGATATGTTGCCGATCCTATAATCTGCATGAAATCAAACATTCTATAGAGGAGAGAGGAAATGAAATAAGTTCAGCCAAATGGTGTCATTGTGTTGAGCACGTAATTGAAAAGAAAGACAACCAGTGCCAACATTTAGTGTGTTCAGTAATATAAAATATTAACTATTAACAAAATTTACTTTTCTTTTATACAGTATCAACTGTTTGCTTACCTATTCTGATTCTGTCAACATGTCATGCCTCTAATTCAAACAGCAAATAGCAACTTAGATGTGTCATATATGTTTAAATCTAGAATGAACTAAGAACTGAAGGTGTGTAATTTATTTGATACAGGTAATAAGTTCATATGCCTGGGTAATGAAGGGTCCATAAACATGATAACACATGGCAAGATACAAATAGGAAATATTATGCCAAAAGTAGACTATTGAGAAGCAAACGCATTAGCCGTAACACAAAAATAAAAATATATAAGACACTGATCATATCGGTTTTTACTTATGGAGGTGAGACAGTAACAAAAAAAGAATAAGAAACACTAAGAAGGTTTGAAAGAGAGATTGTACGATATGTTTATGGCCCAGGTAAAGAAGGTGAAGAATGGAGAATAAGAAATAATCAGGAGACAGATGAGCTATTGAAGCATGAGGACGTTGTAAAAGCTCAATGAATACAATGGTTAGATCACCTAGAGCGGATGGATGATCAGCGTATGGCAAAGAAAATCCTAAGCGCATAAGTCTATTAACGCAGAAAGAGGGGCCAACCTAGGATAAGGTGATTAGATGATGTGCTGGAAGATTTAAGAATGGATGTGAGGGGTTATGCTGACGTGGCAATGGATAGGAGACATTGGATGAGATCGGTGTTGGAAGCCAGGGCTCATGTTGGACTGTAGTGCTAAAGAAAAAGTATTTTATTAATAGACAGGCTACCCATAGGACAGTATAGTGATAGTGTGTACTTGTACCCTCATTTTTATCCTAAACGCTGTAAAACGTGTGAACTCGGTTAAGAACCAAAGGTGAAGTCCTTTGAGTTTACCTACACATTGCTTGGACTGTGTTCCTTCGGGTGTAAATCCTGTCGTCATGTCACCAACATTTCGGCCCGTCACAGTTTTAATTATTAGCGTTATGGGTACTCCTTTAAGTTTGTGCACTGCGGCGATTGTCGTAATGACGGATGTCCGCTCGGCAACGATGATCAGCCACATGCACTAACTCATGACTCGGTCTAACCGTCTTCTCGTTTGCAGTGTTCTACAGATTTCCTCTAATTATGTTATCTGCTTTTGTTTGCCGTAATTGCTTACTTATTACTTAGTGGTATCCGGAACTGATTGCTTTTTATATTTTTAGTGCATTCCTTTCCTCGTTTTCTTTCAATTAGCAGTAGTTATTCCCAAATCGTACTTGTATTACAACAGTTTTCCTGGTTTATAGGATCACTCAATACATACCGTGCACAACTAATAATAAATAAATGCCAATGAAGGTAAATAATCCGCAACACAAATAAACAATTATACAGTTGACTTTTTACTAACATCGCAGTATGGTAGCATTGAATTGCGACAGTTCGCAGAAAAATGTGGCAGCGGCGGTCCTATATTGATCAGCCAGATAATTTTACTTGCGGCGTTTAATGTTGAGAACAGTTCAGATTAATCGAGTAGCGTCAAGAATTAACACGCGTTAGCTTACTGCCAGACGGTACTATATGTTGTCCAACAGTCACATGAAACTTTAAGCGAGATAAGGAAATGCATCGTTCTTATGGAGAAACTGGTTGCCTATACTAGTTAACTTGAATCTTTTGTAATCAAGAAATTAACTTCAATATAACCATAAAGTAATGTCTTTTGGATATTTAAAAAGATTAATTACAAATATAACAATAAAAAATATAAAATACTGTTATAAAAATAAAAATATAACTAATATTATACTGAGAAAAACAGGCGTTTTAGTTAGTTTAAAAAACTTAACTTGCCATTGTTAGGATGTCATAGAGTAAATGAAATTATTTTTTGTATTGTTGCAAGTGAGTGCATTCTTAACACAAAGATGCCATTGAATTGCATTGATGTATTAACTGAAGCAAAGAAAAGAAATATTTTCTTAAGTTCGGCTTAGGTGTTTTTCAGTATTGAGGACAGAAGTCAGTAGGCGAGGAACTTTATTATTGGGGATAGCTGCATGGAGCCAGCGAGAGATTTGCTCAGAAAACATCAATTTTTTTTTGAAACTCATCCGAGCATATTACCCGTTTGTGCAGTGTAAGTACAACGTTAATTAGTAGAATGGAGCGTTAGGGTAAGAACGTTTTGAGTAGTGGTAAAAGTAAAATAACTAAAAGTAACTAACAATAAATAAAGAAGGAAAGAATATTTGTCATTCAAAAGCGTAGCAACAAAGTAAAATATAACTATTTTGTGCGAAGTGCTATCCTTAGAAAAGGGCACAATCTTTTTTTGTAAAATATATTCCCCCAAGTTTCGTGAAGGTAGATAATGTTCTTCCTTTGAGCTCTAGACGTCTAAATTTTACGTAAACAATCATGTCACCACATTATGTACTGTGGACTCTGTGGGAAGGTTTGGTGGATTGGTGACAGCGACTTGGCCACTTCAAACATTCAACTTTCCACGTTTTACTAAAGAAAATTAGTTTTGAGTTCAGAAAACGAGGATCTCCATGTTTTTTAATACAACGTGGGGACATAATAGTTGGCGAGCGGTTTCTCCATGATAACATGTATATTCCTGCCTGCTCCATATTCTCATGTGACTGTTGGACAGAACATAGCCTACTTCATATGCGTATATCGTGTAGGCGTTACAGCATTTTCATTTGTTCCACTTTATGTAATGCACTTTACTTAACTGACTAAAACAATCAGCAATTCCGTTAGTCTGTTTCTTGTTCTTATTTTTAGCCGTTAACTTTTATATATAAAATGGTAAAAAGGAATTAATAATGTTAGATTATACTATGTGCCTTAAATCGTTATAAGCTGTAGGGAGCATACATGCATCAACAGCTACTACTTTCAAACATGCGCACAATTTCTCCTACAGGGTATGATTTATTAGAGTATAAAATATCGTACTTTAACTATACTAAGTGTAGAGACGAAATGAAACTGCAGGCAGATTAACTAAGCTTTGAACAGTTCACACTAAAAGTGTCATTGCAGTCATAATATAACACATCTCACATTACACCTGTGTGCTTTGTTCTGCAAACGTGCACAATATAGTTTGCTTTATAGTGCGGAACAAACTAACTTGTTCTGCATCTACTTTGCACCAGCGTTAGTGTCTCTCGCGGTCTCTACACACACACACACACACACACACACACACACACACACACACACACACACACACACACACACACACACACACACACACACACACACACACACACACACACACACACACACACACACACACACACACACACACACACACACACACACACACACACACACACACACACACACACACACACACACACACACACACACACACACACACACACACACACACACACACACACACACACACACACACACACACAGCGCTTCATTATGCATTATTTTATGTGGTATGAGAGTCCTAATAGTTTCGTTATCTGTATTCATGCTTGTGTGGTTTTAAATGCACCGCGGTGCACTTAAACGTGCAAAACTTTGGTAGACTGTATATATTAAAATAACGCACGAAATTAAGTCGTTCTTTATTGTATGGTTTTAATTTGTCTATGCTGTTACGAGACTACTTTTTAGCTGGGAAATTCTTTAATTCTTAAAAGTAAAGACGTATTTATCATGATACGTTTTTTCAAACAAATATTTTTTGTATCAATCATGACACGTTAAATAACACGTTCCTCATTTAAAGATAGTATTTACGTGTTATAATACTTGTTCTCTATCTTAAGCAGTGAGTGACAACATCAGGGAAAACATTCTTGTTTTATCTTAAGGCTGTAACTTGTTAGAAAGCATGGCCTCATCTAGATCTGGATAATATTACCTATCTATACGGTTTATCCTTAGGTAACAAGATGCTGGACGGTCAATATTCTTGGAAAGGTATGCCTAGTTGGAAGAGGAAGTGTGGGACAAAGGTCTCTGTTGGAGTCATGAGACAAAAATAGGACAGCGCCATCATAGGTTTTACCTTAGGAGCGTCGATGTCGATTACACAGCAACGTAGAATAATTCAAAAGTTTCAATGAGAAATCACAGCGTTAAATTGGATACAAAAAAAAAATATTCTGTGGAATAGCCTTAGTTATGGTTCGTCTTGTAGCTTATTTGATACGAAAGAAATGAGATATTATAATGAGATTATAAAATAGACGTAAAACTGGAGGGCAACGAAAACTATCATAAAAGTGAAAGAACAAAATAAGTAGGAACATGATGAAAACCACTGAAATGAACCAGAACAAAAGTGTTAACATTACAGTTAAAATATCCGGAGATTCTAGGCAGTAGAGGAGTATCTTCGCTAGTGAATTGAATATAATTTTATCAATATTAGAATACACATTGTAAGGGCTACATTTATTCATCATTACAATTGGTTCCATAGATATACATAACATGTAAGCTATTATATTTGGAATGCACACAAAAGTAATAGGGGAGGGACTAGGGGCCCATATTAAATTTACAGTGTGATATGTAAATTCAATGTGTTCCTGCTCGCTAAATAAGTGGGTATGTTCAAATAAATGTTATATTACTTAATGAAAGTATACGGTAGTATCAATGAAATATTTAATACAACATGTGACGTGTCTCTAGAAAATAAAAGGAAGCAACGGTTCGAGTTGGGTACGTTGCACTTCCTTCTGGTTGTTACTCTTTAAGATTTATATGTTAATATCATCCCTTATCATTTTTACAGGGTGATTTTTACAAACTTAGTTTTGACCTTGAGTGTCATCCTAATTGGGAATGTTAACTTACAAAGTTCAGTTCAGTATCGTTACTCTATGTGCACCAATATTGTAAGTAAATATCGAGTTTAAATTACTTGAGACACATTAAATCTGGTATAGCATTCACGAAGTACATAACGAAGTATTGCTAATATCGAAGGAGCTATCGTATTCTAGGTAGCGATCGAAATAAAAACATTCGTACCACTGTCGACACCTTGTTTACTTATCTTTATCACAAATAATTTTTACAATTAAAAAAAATATTTTGATTCACAACTGTGATAGTGATTATGTCACAATCTTAATGTATACAAACAAAAAGGTAACACACAAATACAGTATAATACTGATCCACAAATATGGTATCAATCTATTCTGCAACTCACTTAACCGAAGTCTCAATGAAGACTGATGATAAGTTAAGAGAAAACAATAAAAATTTGAAAGAGTGATGTTAACGTTTTTCTTTTACTGTATTGGCGTTACTTGTAAAAACAAAATTTCTTAAACCACGTAATAAAAAGAAGATAAACAAATTTCCAACCCGCAGTTTGACAGAGATGTAGCGATAATTGTGTTTATTAATCAACTCTTGTTATTTCCGACAAAAGTAGGACTTTAAAGCAAAAATTTGTCAATTAACTGATAGAGATAAGAAAGTAACAATTAAAAATCTGAAATAAGTAATATTTTAGGAAAAAGTACGATATACAGTGCCTACCAATTCATTTGACTGGAAAAAAACCATGTACTGTAGTGGCTATATTTACTGGAAAATATTGTCGTCGAAAATACGAAAATACTTGATCGTCGTAGGTACAGTGGAAAACAAATACAAAATACAAGAGACACCAATTAAGTTACTAATCACCAGCTTTAATTTTCACAGTTAAACAGTTCGTAATTAACAACACAGTTTCTTACAACAAATCAAATAAAAATTGTTCACACGCAATAAAATGTCAACTAACATTAAAACACAATTGTATTGCAATATACCACCCGATTATAAAACACAACACTTCACTAATAACCACTTGAACGCACACTGTAATATCGCCCGATAATAACTGAAACTCAGGCCGCTGCCGCCTAGTATTTATACAACGATCACAGACCAGAACATTCCACAGCTACGCGTTATCTCTTCACGACGTAATTAATTGCGGCCTTGACACAGTGCGTGCGGTCGCGCGAATTCTGGAACAGTCTAGCAAATGCGCCGAGAATCACTTACGCCACACACATTAGAACGAGAGTCCTCTGGTACATTCGACAAACACGTAGATTTTTCTGTAATGTCGTAAAAATATAATTTATTGGACTAATCGTTTTTTTAATGAGACTCATAATGTGTTTGCAATGTAGGCGTAAAATGTTGTTGCCATTTTTCTCAGACAATGTTTTCTAATTGTGTCTTTACCGTTTTCTAATTCTTTTAACATACCGTTTTCCCTTGTTGTTCACAGAAGTTAGTCAATGTAACGTCTATGATACATATTTAAGTAGTGTTACTGTATGGATCGGACGCCAGATTCCCTGAATTGTAAGATTTACAGGAAGAAACTAGGCCAGGTCCAAAGACGAAGTGCTCTTCAAGTTGAATCGGCCTACCGCATGGCTTCCGAGCCGACTATCTTGGCCATTGCCGGAGTGATGTCGATCGACCTTCTCGCCATAGAACGTAAGAAAAAGAAGGAGGTATATGGTAAAGCTGCACACGGAGAGGCACGAAGCCAGATGATGGAGAGCTGGCAGAGTGCTTAGGACCAAGAAGAGCGAGGTCGCTGGGCGAGAAGGCTCATCAAGCAGGTGCAGCTGTGAGGGGAGAGGAAGCATGGATATATCGACTATTATCTCACCCCGTTTCTGACTGAATACGGGTATTTTCGATCTTATCTGAAGAAAGTTGGAAAGGCCGAGTCACCAAATGTGCTGTACTGCCCGGGAGCTGCGGCGATGCCAGCTATGCATTCTTCGTCTGCGACAGACGGGAGCAACATAGAAGATTTTTGGAAGAAGATATTAGGCAGGAGATGTCCCCGGATAACATCATTGAAGTGATGCTTCGAGGGGAGGACACCTGGAACTGTGTGGCACGCTTTGCAGGAGAGATTCTTTGGGTGAAGAAGATAGATTTGGACAATACAGTATAGAAGATGTTGAGCCGCTCATCACCAAAGACATCACAACAAAATTTTTTAACTTTCCAAATCTGACACATTTTCTAAGTTTGACATCCACAAAAAAAAATTAAAAAAAAAACTACAACTTACCTTGATGACCGGCTCGCTTGTTCACTCGAACTAGGAGGAGACTCCTAGTGGAAGAATGTCCACATGCTGGGTAACCATTGGGGAATTGGACGAATGAGGTGACCTCGATTTTTTTTTTTTTTTTTAAATTCAACAATTACAAATTTATTGATTCTCTTAAAAATATATAAATCATATAAAATATTTTATGTAACAGTATTCCATTAGGAATATATAAAATATTTAAAATATATGACATGGTATTCAGAATGTAAATTTCAAAATATTCAAAATTTAATATTTAAAAAATATTCCATTAAAATTATATAAAATATGTAAAACATTTAAAATCTCTTACATGGCATACAAATCACCATTGACATGCACTAACAAGCAATTCTATCCTACAACAATTTAAACAATCATATTACATAACAACATGCGCCCTCTGAAATCTAATTAAAAAATTAAAAAGGAGAATCATATAATTAGGAAAATATAATGGAAACATAAGATAGGTGATTATACACTCTGTGTGGAATTCACAAGTGCATGTGCTTAATTTTCCTTAAACCTGCATAAACTTGAGTAGCACAAAGGCTTGCAGATTTCAGAGTGCACCATTATTAAAAAACTAACAAATAGTCAGGTACATATATCTCTCAGCCATGTAATATGTTGTGTGCATGGAATTATGAGCATATACTTATACAAAAGAATTTTCACAGTGACTGTAAATGGATAGAGAATGAAATTAAATATGAGTATATACATCTACAAAAGAATTTTAAAAGGTCACTGTACATTGATAGAGAATTAAAAATAATACGAAATCCCAAAATGGGAACTTCATCTGGTACAAAGGTTCAATCCTAATTTATTAACAGTCGAAATACTTTTGAATTACAGTTCTAGTACAGGGCAATGTATTGTTACAATTGTAGTTGATCTGCAACTCTTTTCATAATCAGATTTACAAGTTCCAATAAAAGGCAGCCACAATATAAGTTCCACACAGATTATAGTAAAAAAATTGTACTGGACATTACATGCTTTGACAATTCAACACAAGACAATTATATGAACACACTGAATCACACAACGAGATATTAAGGAACTCGGCTGAATTTTGCTTCACTAGGCCCCATGAACACACTGGCCAATTCCTAACACATTTTCTTAAGTTTTTTTATTTTTGTTTTCTTTTTTTTTTTTGTAGGTCAAAAAAAAAGTTTTGCACATAAGATACACTGTCACCGCAAACAGCGGAGAAGCTACTCATCATTAGAAAGAAATCTCAGAAGCTATTCAAGTTCTGCAGAAACCTGCATATTAGATTCCAAGCATATAGTGAAGTAACAAAAATCCAGAATTAAGCAACTATTGTTCCCTTTTATTTTATTTTTTCTGTTAAGAATCAGCCAGGCCTCACTTGACTCCAAAAACAAGCAGCGCGAAAGCGCATCCCCGGCAAAAGTTAATAATTTTCACTTTTTCATACCTGTTCATAGTGCATGCACACGTGCTGTCGAAGTTCCTCAGTACTCACACACATATAACATCTTGATCTCTTCCACGGTTAGTCGCCAGACCGGGAGACCCCCGGCACATTTTACACTTAGCCTGCCATGATTAATTAAAAAAACCCAGGCCTTAAAAAAATCAAACAAAAACTTTTCAAACGCAGACCTCCACGACAGCTCTTCATGAGAACAGCTGACATCGACCCACTCCTCGAGTCAAGACACCTCTCACCCCCCACAGCTGATCAAAACAGCTGGCCCAAACTCAACGAAAAAAAAAACCAAAACTTAACCTACCACTTGAGTCAAAACCAGCCACTATTCCACGACAGACACCGCTCCCAGCAGCGGGACCGAAAAGTACAGTTGCCCGAAGTCTCAGACAGATAGCGACAGCGTTCACAATCCACTGAGGGCATCTATGCCGCGATTCAATAGTGACAATATCGTGAGTTGCCGTAACGTCTCATAGGTGGCGAGGGAGTCCACGGGCGCAAACTACACAGATTAACGGAGTCTATCACCCAGATTCGATGTAACCAATTTTCGGAATTCGCCGTAACGCCTAGATACGGCACACCCCCACAACAAAACGAGTCCAACGGGTTGGACGACACCGGGACTGCCACCACCGGAGGAAAAGCGGGGACTGGCTAAAAACCAATAAAAAGGTAAAATCCGGCGAAAGTGGAAAACGAAAAGACACCAGAAGGAAGGACAAGGTGTGTGTGTGTGGAGCTGGGTGTATGTAAGTGTAGAAGAAACGGGGTTGTGAGCGGCCGCGGCCTAAAGCAATAGAAAGAAGAAAGGAAAGGAGAGGAGCTAAAATACCGATAAAACGTTTAAAACCTCAATTCACCCCACCCTAAAACAATAAAACGCTAAAAAGTAAAACCATAAAACACAATCCCTCCAGCGAAGCCCCCCGAAAACCAAACCCGAGGACCCTAACTAATCCTAACTGGGGTAAACTATACCAATTCAACTCTCAAGGAAGTTCCATCTGCGCACACGCCTTCAAATGTGACACATGGGCCACCCTCACCTTCATCCCATCCTCCGGACCCACCAGGCTGGCAGTGACAGGCGAGACAAACTCAGAAATCCGGAAGGGTCCCAACCATCTATAGCAGAGCTTGGCGGCGCGACCCTCCACCTTAGAGCTGAGCGGGTGGCTCCTGCAATAGACTAACTGGCCCACCCTAAAAGGATTGGGGACTCTCCCAGCGTTATAGCGACGCCGCACGCGCTCGTGCGATCGGAGCAGGGCTCTCCTCACATCTTTCCACCTGTGAGCGACCCCCTCGTTCGGCGGGTCCGGGAGAAGATCCTCCAGTTTCCACAAATTACCAAGGGGATGAGCGGGGGAGAAACCAAACATGACCTCAAAAGGCACGGCACGATGGCTTTCATGAAGGGACGAATTGAACGCCATCTGCAACCACTGGAGATTCTGGTCCCACGTATACTGCTACTCCGCGTGGTAGGCGATAAGAGCGGATCTCAGGTTGCGATTGAATCGCTCAGCGTGGGAAGGTTGCGGGTGGTAAGGGGAAGTGGTTACATGCCGAATGCCGTGCCTGAAACACATGTTCCGGAATTGCCTCGAGATGAATTGAGGGCCATTGTCTGAGACAATGATGGAGGGAAGCCCGAAATGCTGAAAAATACTGGTCTGAAGGGCTACGATGGTATTGGCAGTACTAGCCTGACGCAAGGGAAGTAGCCAGACATACTTGGAGAAGGCGTCCACACAAACAAGGAGGAACGCATTCCCGGCCTTGCTACGCGGGAAAGGACCCACGTAGTCGATGAAAACCTTTTCCATCGGTCTGCCAGCCACCTCAGAAGACAGCAACCCCAACTTAGTGTTCTGAGCGGGCTTGCTCAGACTGCACAGATGACAACACTTCACCCGGGTGGCGATGTCCCGGTCCATGCCTTTCCAGATGAAGTTCTTTCTGATCGCGGCGATGGTCTTTGAAACACCCAAATGGCCTCCTACCGGGGAATCATGATAATATTGGAAGACCATGGGTATCAGCTTGCTCGGCAGCACTATCTTAGGGACCCGTCCTCTACGATCCTTGCAGCAGAGGACGCCCTTGGACAGATGATATGGAGCCTTCATCTCGCCTGATTTGATTCTATCTATGATGGGACCCAACACCTCATCATCAAGCTGATGAGGGATAACTTCAGTGAAGGCGAGGGGAAACTCCAGGAGTAAGGCGCAGGGTTCATTTATTGGCTCCTCACTGGGTAGGTGATACATACGGGACAGAGCGTCGGCAACAACATTCTGGGTCCCCCTTATATGTTGTGCCCGAAACTTAAAAGAAGAAATTTTGACCACCCAGCGGCCAAGTTTACCCAGTTGACGGGGGTGCGCCAGAAGCCACGAGAGAGCCTGATTGTCGGTCTCTAATAGGAACTCAGCATGTTCCAAATACCTCCTAAACTTGTCCAGGGCGAAGACTACCGCCAAACACTCTAACTCGTACACCGAGGATTTCTTTTCAGGGTTGGTAAGGGTCCTGGATACAAATGCGACTGGCTGCCGAGCACCATCCACCTCCTGAGAGAGCACGGCCCCGATCGCCACAGAGCTGGCGTCAGATTGCACAATGATAGGCTTCGTGAAATCGGGCATCCGAAGCACGGGCGGCGACAAAATGGACTCCTTTAGGGACAAGAAGGCACGTTGCTGCTCGTCTCCCCACACAAAATTGGCCCCTTTTTTCCTTAAGGAATTTAGGGGAGCCGCAATCTCAGCAGCCCCCGGGATGAACCGCCGGTAAAAATTCACCATACCCACGAAGCGGGCCACCCCTTTAGCATCCCGAGGAGGAGGAAAATCCCGGATGGCCTGCGTCCTCTCTGGATCAACCGTGACCCCTTTATGAGAGACAAGGTGACCGAGGAAAGAGATTTCCTCCTGGGCAAATTTCACCTTGTCGAGATTCACCGTAAGCCCCGCGCGCCTCAAGCGACACAACACCTCACGGAGATGGTTCATGTGTTCCTCTAAAGTGGAGCTGTAAATGAGGAGATCGTCCAGATAATTGAACACATACTGGAATTTAATGTCGTGTAACACAGAGTCTAGTAGACGGGTTAACGTCTGAGCACCAACCGCCAGTCCCATGGGGACTCTCTTGTATTGGTACAAGTTCCACGGCACGCAAAAGGCAGTGTACGGCCGAGAATCCTTGTGTAAGGGTATCTGGTGGTATGCTGAATTCAGGTCGAAAATGGTGAAATATCGGGCCTGCGAAAACCAATCAAAGGCCGAATGCAGGTCCGGGAGGGGCACCGACTCAACTTCAATATTTTGGTTTAATTTTCGATAATCTATGACCACCCTATGCTTCCCTCCCGGTTTAGGCACCAGGAATGCTGGACTGGCATAGGCCGACGTGGAGGTTCAATAACCCCCTGGTCCAACAATTCTTGCACCTTCTCACGCAAAATGGTCATTTTGGGCGGAGCGAATTTATACGGGTGCGAACGGACAACCGCGGAGTCGCAAAGACGGATACGCTACTCCAAATTGTGAGTGAGTCCGAGGTTGGCGGTCAGCACCTCAGGGAACTCATCACACAATTTACGGAAAGTGGTCTGTAGAGATGGGTTCAAATTATTAATGTACGCCGGGGGTTGAAGTTCTTCAAGACCTTCCCCCGCCTTATCCCGATATCCAAGAAAAGGAATGCGTACGGCACGGTTGAACTTAAAGAATCATACGTGCCTCTGGATATCGAGAACCAGGCCACTTTTGACAATAAAGTCCGCACCCACAATGCAGTCCACGCTCAGATTCGGAGCCACAAGAAACTCCTAAACCCACGAAAAATACTTTATTTTAAATTTAAAGGCCACCAATTCGGAGGTCGGCAAAACCTCCCTCGAGACCGTCCAACACACCACCGACGAAGGAGAATTTGACCGGATCAATAACTCCCTGACCAACTGCTGGTAAACACGGGAGGAGATAAGACACCGTGCTGATCCGGAGTCCACCAGGGCCCTAACCCGGCCCTTCCCAACGTCCAGCTCCAAAAATGGACACACGGAGAGACCCGGACGAATCGGCTTGGGATCGGACTCCCCGGATGGGTGTCGCGTCTCAACGGCACATAACGGGACCTGGGATGCGCCAACGCTACCACGTGGGGAGGGACTGGCGTCCCCTCAATCCCCCCCCGCAAGCCGTTTTTTGAAGTACGGTTCTTCCGCGAGACCTCCGATCGTTTGAGAGGGCAATTCCGGGCCAAGTGCCCCATCTTACCACAGGAATAACAGCGGAATTCTTTCCTCTCAGAGTTGCTACCACGTTGCTCTCTGAAAGGGTTGCCACCACGTTGCTCCCGGGTAGGCCGCTGCTGACCAGATGAGGAACAGGGGACCGGGAAATCGGAACGGCCGGAGCGAGCCTCATCGTTCATCTGGATGGTGCGGGCGAAGACACAAGCCCCGCTAAGGTCAGCGAAGCTACGCGGTCGCTCCAAAAACACCAACCTTGACCTCTCCTGCGGATTGAGGCCCTCCAAAATAACCAGCACCACCACCGTCTCCGGCACGTCCACCCGAAGCACACGGGCAGCACTTTTGATGGAATTGATAAACACGTTCAACTGTTCCCCGTGACCGTGAACTCTGTAAAACAAACGTTGCCGCATCTGGTCACGCAGCCTCCCGGGCATAAACAGTTCCAAAACATCCTTGTGGAACGCCTCAAAATCCCCGCCCGCGCACAGATGCCAGACCACAAGATCCAGCAGGGGCGCCCGACAATACGGGTAAATCATATTTAACAAGGCAACACCGGTCACCCCAGGGAAATCAAAAATGCCGAAAACCCCTTCAAAGAATTTTACAAGCTGGTCAAGATCCAAACCGTCGACCACTGGAAGCCGACGGAGGAGGTCATAAATGGGGTTCGGCAACGATTCATACTTAACGCTGGCAAGGGCTGTACCAAACCCTCCAGGGACTTCCACATGATCCCCCTGAAATCCCTGGGGCCGACTGCCCACCTAAATAGACGGACGTTCCTCCACCAGGGCACTACAGGCCTCCCCCAGAAGATCCACCCGCTCAGTGGCCACGGTCTGGCGCGTGGGCATCTCCTTAGGGTTACCAGGACTTTCTGGAGCCTCCCCAGGTAGGCCAATCTTTGACTGCAGGGCCGACGCAGTCCGCCTACCCTCCTCCTCCAGATCGTCCTGCAACAGCAAATTACTCAGGCGAGCGGACAGGTGGTGCATCCTTTGGGTCACCCGCTGCCAAACACGGGTGGAACTCCCCATATATTCCGAGTCCTCCATCAAGGTGGAGAACTCGGTCCACTTGTCCGCACACAAGGCCAGCTCCTCCTCCAAATCCTCAATTTCGACTCTCCGGGGGGGGTCCCCGACCAGCAGCTCCCGCAGTTGACGCCTCAAGGACGCCACATCCCTCTGGGGAACCCCACCCCGCAAACGTATCTCGAACTGGAGCTCGTCTTTCGTAAAATATTCGGGCACCAGACCGCGGCCTTCACGCCGACTCCTACTCTGCCCCGGCTCTGCCATGGTTTCAAACAACAAGAGACTGAATACAACAAGTGCTGACAATCAAAGTGCCCCAGGGTTCCCGACACGACACCGGACCAACACCCGAGATCAAGATGAAGTGCT
The DNA here is from genome assembly GCA_034769895.1 of Magicicada septendecula. Taxonomy (NCBI): domain Eukaryota; kingdom Metazoa; phylum Arthropoda; class Insecta; order Hemiptera; family Cicadidae; genus Magicicada; species Magicicada septendecula. The sequence continues at coordinate 184,950,401 of CM068370.1, forward strand.
AAAAGACAACAAAGACAATGACAACACAAGAGCACAAACAACAAATAACACTTGACAACACCCCAAAGATACAATCAGGATCACCATGCTATGCTCCCCCCGCCCAGGAGTCCCGGCCCGGCAACCGCACCCAGAGACCAAGATTTACAACATAGTAAACACATCACAACTGAGAGAACCTGTCCAACTAAGATATAGAGGTCACCTCATCCATTTCCAAATTTCGGTTCAGAGGTGGCCAGGACTACGTCCAACCACGCTCTGCTACCATTTGTGAGCCGCTCATCACCAAAGACATCACAACAAAATTTTTTAACTTTCCAAATCTGACACATTTTCTAAGTTTGACATCCACAAAAAAAATTTTAAAAAAACTACAACTTACCTTGATGACCGGCTCACTTGTTCACTCGAACTAGGAGGAGACTCCTAGTGGAAGAATGTCCACACGCTGGGTAACCATTGGGGAATTGGACGAATGAGGTGACCTCGATTTTTTTTTTTTTTTTTTTTTTTTTTTTTTTTTTTTTTTTTTTTTTTTTTAAATTCAACAATTACAAATTTATTGATTCTCTTAAAAATATATAAATCATATACAATATTTTATGTGACAGTATTCCATTAGGAATATATAAAATATTTAAAATATATGACATGGTATTCAGAATGTAAATTTCAAAATATTCAAAATTTAATATTTAAAAAATATTCCATTAAAATTATATAAAATATGTAAAACATTTAAAATCTCTTACATGGCATACAAATCACCATTGACATGCACTAACAAGCAATTCTATCCTACAACAGTTTAAACAATCATATTACATAACAACATGCGCCCTCTGAAATCTAATTAAAAAATTAAAAAGGAGAATCATATAATTATGAAAATATAATGGAAACATAAGATAGGTGATTATACACTCTGTGTGGAATTCACAAGTGCATGTGCTTAATTTTCCTTAAACCTGCATAAACTTGAGTAGCACAAAGGCTTGCAGATTTCAGAGTGCACCATTATTAAAAAACTAACAAATAGTCAGGTACATATATCTCTCAGCCATGTAATATGTTGTGTGCATGGAATTATGAGCATATACTTATACAAAAGAATTTTCACAGTGACTGTAAATGGATAGAGAATGAAATTAAATATGAGTATATACATCTACAAAAGAATTTTAAAAGGTCACTGTACATTGATAGAGAATTAAAAATAATACGAAATCACAAAATGGGAACTTCATCTGGTACAAAGGTTCAGTCCTAATTTATTAACAGTCGAAATACTTCTGAATTACAGTTCTAGTACAGGGCAATGTATTGTTACAATTGTAGGTGATCTGCAACTCTTTTCATAATCAGATTTACAAGTTCCAATAAAAGGCAGCCACAATATAAGTTCCACACAGATTATAGTAAAAAAATTGTACTGGACATTACATGCTTTGACAATTCAACACAAGACAATTATATGAACACACTGAATCACACAACGAGATATTAAGGAACTCGGCTGAATTTTGCTTCACTAGGCCCCATGAACACACTGGCCAATTCCTAACACATTTTCTTAAGTTTTTTATTTTTGTTTTCTTTTTTTTTTTTTTGTAGGTCAAAAAAAAAAGGTTTGCACATAAGATACACTGTCACCGCAAACAGCGGAGAAGCTACTCATCATTAGAAAGAAATCTCAGAAGCTATTCAAGTTCTGCAGAAACCTGCATATTAGATTCCAAGCATATAGTGAAGTAACAAAAATCCAGAATTAAGCAACTATTGTTCCCTTTTATTTTATTTTTTCTGTTAAGAATCAGCCAGGCCTCACTTGACTCCAAAAACAAGCAGCGCGAAAGCGCATCCCCGGCAAAAGTTAATAATTTTCACTTTTTCATACCTGTTCATAGTGCATGCACACGTGCTGTCGAAGTTCCTCAGTACTCACACACATATAACATCTTGATCTCTTCCACGGTTAGTCGCCAGACCGGGAGACCCCCGGCACATTTTACACTTAGCCTGCCATGATTAATTAAAAAAACCCAGGCCTTAAAAAAATCAAACAAAAACTTTTCAAACGCAGACCTCCACGACAGCTCTTCATGAGAACAGCTGACATCGACCCACTCCTCGAGTCAAGACACCTCTCACCCCCCACAGCTGATCAATACAGCTGGCCCAAACTCAACGAAAAAAAAAACCAAAACTTAACCTACCACTTGAGTCAAAACCAGCCACTATTCCACGACAGACACCGCTCCCAGCAGCGGGACCGAAAAGTACAGTTGCCCGAAGTCTCAGACAGATAGCGACAGCGTTCACAATCCACTGAGGGCATCTATGCCGCGATTCAATAGTGACAATATCGTGAGTTGCCGTAACGTCTCATAGGTGGCGAGGGAGTCCACGGGCGCAAACTACACAGATTAACGGAGTCTATCACCCAGATTCGATGTAACCAATTTTCGGAATTCGCCGTAACGCCTAGATACGGCACACCCCCACAACAAAACGAGTCCAACGGGTTGGACGACACCGGGACTGCCACCACCGGAGGAAAAGCGGGGACTGGCTAAAAACCAATAAAAAGGTAAAATCCGGCGAAAGTGGAAAACGAAAAGACACCAGAAGGAAGGACAAGGTGTGTGTGTGTGGAGCTGGGTGTATGTAAGTGTAGAAGAAACGGGGTTGTGAGCGGCCGCGGCCTAAAGCAATAGAAAGAAGAAAGGAAAGGAGAGGAGCTAAAATACCGATAAAACGTTTAAAACCTCAATTCACCCCACCCTAAAACAATAAAACGCTAAAAAGTAAAACCATAAAACACAATCCCTCCAGCGAAGCCCCCCGAAAACCAAACCCGAGGACCCTAACTAATCCTAACTGGGGTAAACTATACCAATTCAACTCTCAAGGAAGTTCCATCTGCGCACACGCCTTCAAATGTGACACATGGGCCACCCTCACCTTCATCCCATCCTCCGGACCCACCAGGCTGGCAGTGACAGGCGAGACAAACTCAGAAATCCGGAAGGGTCCCAACCATCTATAGCAGAGCTTGGCGGCGCGACCCTCCACCTTAGAGCTGAGCGGGTGGCTCCTGCAATAGACTAACTGGCCCACCCTAAAAGGATTGGGGACTCTCCCAGCGTTATAGCGACGCCGCACGCGCTCGTGCGATCGGAGCAGGGCTCTCCTCACATCTTTCCACCTGTGAGCGACCCCCTCGTTCGGCGGGTCCGGGAGAAGATCCTCCAGTTTCCACAAATTACCAAGGGGATGAGCGGGGGAGAAACCAAACATGACCTCAAAAGGCACGGCACGATGGCTTTCATGAAGGGACGAATTGAACGCCATCTGCAACCACTGGAGATTCTGGTCCCACGTATACTGCTGCTCCGCGTGGTAGGCGATAAGAGCGGATCTCAGGTTGCGATTGAATCGCTCAGCGTGGGAAGGTTGCGGGTGGTAAGGGGAAGTGGTTACATGCCGAATGCCGTGCCTGAAACACATGTTCCGGAATTGCCTCGAGATGAATTGAGGGCCATTGTCTGAGACAATGATGGAGGGAAGCCCGAAATGCTGAAAAATACTGGTCTGAAGGGCTACGATGGTATTGGCAGTACTAGCCTGACGCAAGGGAAGTAGCCAGACATACTTGGAGAAGGCGTCCACACAAACAAGGAGGAACGCATTCCCGGCCTTGCTACGCGGGAAAGGACCCACGTAGTCGATGAAAACCTTTTCCATCGGTCTGCCAGCCACCTCAGAAGACAGCAACCCCAACTTAGTGTTCTGAGCGGGCTTGCTCAGACTGCACAGATGACAACACTTCACCCGGGTGGCGATGTCCCGGTCCATGCCTTTCCAGATGAAGTTCTTTCTGATCGCGGCGATGGTCTTTGAAACACCCAAATGGCCTCCTACCGGGGAATCATGATAATATTGGAAGACCATGGGTATCAGCTTGCTCGGCAGCACTATCTTAGGGACCCGTCCTCTACGATCCTTGCAGCAGAGGACGCCCTTGGACAGATGATATGGAGCCTTCATCTCGCCTGATTTGATTCTATCTATGATGGGACCCAACACCTCATCATCAAGCTGATGAGGGATAACTTCAGTGAAGGCGAGGGGAAACTCCAGGAGTAAGGCGCAGGGTTCATTTATTGGCTCCTCACTGGGTAGGTGATACATACGGGACAGAGCGTCGGCAACAACATTCTGGGTCCCCCTTATATGTTGTGCCCGAAACTTAAAAGAAGAAATTTTGACCACCCAGCGGCCAAGTTTACCCAGTTGACGGGGGTGCGCCAGAAGCCACGAGAGAGCCTGATTGTCGGTCTCTAATAGGAACTCAGCATGTTCCAAATACCTCCTAAACTTGTCCAGGGCGAAGACTACCGCCAAACACTCTAACTCGTACACCGAGGATTTCTTTTCAGGGTTGGTAAGGGTCCTGGATACAAATGCGACTGGCTGCCGAGCACCATCCACCTCCTGAGAGAGCACGGCCCCGATCGCCACAGAGCTGGCGTCAGATTGCACAATGATAGGCTTCGTGAAATCGGGCATCCGAAGCACGGGCGGCGACAAAATGGACTCCTTTAGGGACAAGAAGGCACGTTGCTGCTCGTCTCCCCACACAAAATTGGCCCCTTTTTTCCTTAAGGAATTTAGGGGAGCCGCAATCTCAGCAGCCCCCGGGATGAACCGCCGGTAAAAATTCACCATACCCACGAAGCGGGCCACCCCTTTAGCATCCCGAGGAGGAGGAAAATCCCGGATGGCCTGCGTCCTCTCTGGATCAACCGTGACCCCTTTATGAGAGACAAGGTGACCGAGGAAAGAGATTTCCTCCTGGGCAAATTTCACCTTGTCGAGATTCACCGTAAGCCCCGCGCGCCTCAAGCGACACAACACCTCACGGAGATGGTTCATGTGTTCCTCTAAAGTGGAGCTGTAAATGAGGAGATCGTCCAGATAATTGAACACATACTGGAATTTAATGTCGTGTAACACAGAGTCTAGTAGACGGGTTAACGTCTGAGCACCAACCGCCAGTCCCATGGGGACTCTCTTGTATTGGTACAAGTTCCACGGCACGCAAAAGGCAGTGTACGGCCGAGAATCCTTGTGTAAGGGTATCTGGTGGTATGCTGAATTCAGGTCGAAAATGGTGAAATATCGGGCCTGCGAAAACCAATCAAAGGCCGAATGCAGGTCCGGGAGGGGCACCGACTCAACTTCAATATTTTGGTTTAATTTTCGATAATCTATGACCACCCTATGCTTCCCTCCCGGTTTAGGCACCAGGAATGCTGGACTGGCATAGGCCGACGTGGAGGTTCAATAACCCCCTGGTCCAACAATTCTTGCACCTTCTCACGCAAAATGGTCATTTTGGGCGGAGCGAATTTATACGGGTGCGAACGGACAACCGCGGAGTCGCAAAGACGGATACGCTACTCCAAATTGTGAGTGAGTCCGAGGTTGGCGGTCAGCACCTCAGGGAACTCATCACACAATTTACGGAAAGTGGTCTGTAGAGATGGGTTCAAATTATTAATGTACGCCGGGGGTTGAAGTTCTTCAAGACCTTCCCCCGCCTTATCCCGATATCCAAGAAAAGGAATGCGTACGGCACGGTTGAACTTAAAGAATCATACGTGCCTCTGGATATCGAGAACCAGGCCACTTTTGACAATAAAGTCCGCACCCACAATGCAGTCCACGCTCAGATTCGGAGCCACAAGAAACTCCTAAACCCACGAAAAATACTTTATTTTAAATTTAAAGGCCACCAATTCGGAGGTCGGCAAAACCTCCCTCGAGACCGTCCAACACACCACCGACGAAGGAGAATTTGACCGGATCAATAACTCCCTGACCAACTGCTGGTAAACACGGGAGGAGATAAGACACCGTGCTGATCCGGAGTCCACCAGGGCCCTAACCCGGCCCTTCCCAACGTCCAGCTCCAAAAATGGACACACGGAGAGACCCGGACGAATCGGCTTGGGATCGGACTCCCCGGATGGGTGTCGCGTCTCAACGGCACATAACGGGACCTGGGATGCGCCAACGCTACCACGTGGGGAGGGACTGGCGTCCCCTCAATCCCCCCCCGCAAGCCGTTTTTTGAAGTACGGTTCTTCCGCGAGACCTCCGATCGTTTGAGAGGGCAATTCCGGGCCAAGTGCCCCATCTTACCACAGGAATAACAGCGGAATTCTTTCCTCTCAGAGTTGCTACCACGTTGCTCTCTGAAAGGGTTGCCACCACGTTGCTCCCGGGTAGGCCGCTGCTGACCAGATGAGGAACAGGGGACCGGGAAATCGGAACGGCCGGAGCGAGCCTCATCGTTCATCTGGATGGTGCGGGCGAAGACACAAGCCCCGCTAAGGTCAGCGAAGCTACGCGGTCGCTCCAAAAACACCAACCTTGACCTCTCCTGCGGATTGAGGCCCTCCAAAATAACCCGCACCACCACCGTCTCCGGCACGTCCACCCGAAGCACACGGGCAGCACTTTTGATGGAATTGATAAACACGTTCAACTGTTCCCCGTGACCGTGAACTCTGTAAAACAAACGTTGCCGCATCTGGTCACGCAGCCTCCCGGGCATAAACAGTTCCAAAACATCCTTGTGGAACGCCTCAAAATCCCCGCCCGCGCACAGATGCCAGACCACAAGATCCAGCAGGGGCGCCCGACAATACGGGTAAATCATATTTAACAAGGCAACACCGGTCACCCCAGGGAAATCAAAAATGCCGAAAACCCCTTCAAAGAATTTTACAAGCTGGTCAAGATCCAAACCGTCGACCACTGGAAGCCGACGGAGGAGGTCATAAATGGGGTTCGGCAACGATTCATACTTAACGCTGGCAAGGGCTGTACCAAACCCTCCAGGGACTTCCACATGATCCCCCTGAAATCCCTGGGGCCGACTGCCCACCTAAATAGACGGACGTTCCTCCACCAGGGCACTACAGGCCTCCCCCAGAAGATCCACCCGCTCAGTGGCCACGGTCTGGCGCGTGGGCATCTCCTTAGGGTTACCAGGACTTTCTGGAGCCTCCCCAGGTAGGCCAATCTTTGACTGCAGGGCCGACGCAGTCCGCCTACCCTCCTCCTCCAGATCGTCCTGCAACAGCAAATTACTCAGGCGAGCGGACAGGTGGTGCATCCTTTGGGTCACCCGCTGCCAAACACGGGTGGAACTCCCCATATATTCCGAGTCCTCCATCAAGGTGGAGAACTCGGTCCACTTGTCCGCACACAAGGCCAGCTCCTCCTCCAAATCCTCAATTTCGACTCTCCGGGGGGGGTCCTCGACCAGCAGCTCCCGCAGTTGACGCCTCAAGGACGCCACATCCCTCTGGGGAACCCCACCCCGCAAACGTATCTCGAACTGGAGCTCGTCTTTCGTAAAATATTCGGGCACCAGACCGCGGCCTTCACGCCTACTCCTACTCTGCCCCGGCTCTGCCATGGTTTCAAACAACAAGAGACTGAATACAACAAGTGCTGACAATCAAAGTGCCCCAGGGTTCCCGACACGACACCGGACCAACACCCGAGATCAAGATGAAGTGCTAAAAGACAACAAAGACAATGACAACACAAGAGCACAAACAACAAATAACACTTGACAACACCCCAAAGATACAATCAGGATCACCATGCTATGCTCCCCCCGCCCAGGAGTCCCGGCCCGGCAACCGCACCCAGAGACCAAGATTTACAACATAGTAAACACATCACAACTGAGAGAACCTGTCCAACTAAGATATAGAGGTCACCTCATCCATTTCCAAATTTCGGTTCAGAGGTGGCCAGGACTACGTCCAACCACGCTCTGCTACCATTTGTGAGCCGCTCATCACCAAAGACATCACAACAAAATTTTTTAACTTTCCAAATCTGACACATTTTCTAAGTTTGACATCCACAAAAAAAATTTTAAAAAAACTACAACTTACCTTGATGACCGGCTCACTTGTTCACTCGAACTAGGAGGAGACTCCTAGTGGAAGAATGTCCACACGCTGGGTAACCATTGGGGAATTGGACGAATGAGGTGACCTCGATTTTTTTTTTTTTTTTTTTTTTTTTTTTTTTTTTTTTTTTTTTTTTTTTAAATTCAACAATTACAAATTTATTGATTCTCTTAAAAATATATAAATCATATACAATATTTTATGTGACAGTATTCCATTAGGAATATATAAAATATTTAAAATATATGACATGGTATTCAGAATGTAAATTTCAAAATATTCAAAATTTAATATTTAAAAAATATTCCATTAAAATTATATAAAATATGTAAAACATTTAAAATCTCTTACATGGCATACAAATCACCATTGACATGCACTAACAAGCAATTCTATCCTACAACAATTTAAACAATCATATTACATAACAACATGCGCCCTCTGAAATCTAATTAAAAAATTAAAAAGGAGAATCATATAATTAGGAAAATATAATGGAAACATAAGATAGGTGATTATACACTCTGTGTGGAATTCACAAGTGCATGTGCTTAATTTTCCTTAAACCTGCATAAACTTGAGTAGCACAAAGGCTTGCAGATTTCAGAGTGCACCATTATTAAAAAACTAACAAATAGTCAGGTACATATATCTCTCAGCCATGTAATATGTTGTGTGCATGGAATTATGAGCATATACTTATACAAAAGAATTTTCACAGTGACTGAAAATGGATAGAGAATGAAATTAAATATGAGTATATACATCTACAAAAGAATTTTAAAAGGTCACTGTACATTGATAGAGAATTAAAAATAATACGAAATCACAAAATGGGAACTTCATCTGGTACAAAGGTTCAGTCCTAATTTATTAACAGTCGAAATACTTCTGAATTACAGTTCTAGTACAGGGCAATGTATTGTTACAATTGTAGGTGATCTGCAACTCTTTTCATAATCAGATTTACAAGTTCCAATAAAAGGCAGCCACAATATAAGTTCCACACAGATTATAGTAAAAAAATTGTACTGGACATTACATGCTTTGACAATTCAACACAAGACAATTATATGAACACACTGAATCACACAACGAGATATTAAGGAACTCGGCTGAATTTTGCTTCACTAGGCCCCATGAACACACTGGCCAATTCCTAACACATTTTCTTAAGTTTTTTATTTTTGTTTTCTTTTTTTTTTTTTGTAGGTCAAAAAAAAAGTTTTGCACATAAGATACACTGTCACCGCAAACAGCGGAGAAGCTACTCATCATTAGAAAGAAATCTCAGAAGCTATTCAAGTTCTGCAGAAACCTGCATATTAGATTCCAAGCATACAGTGAAGTAACAAAAATCCAGAATTAAGCAACTATTGTTCGTTTTTATTTTTTTTTTCTGTTAAGAATCAGCCAGGCCTCACTTGACTCCAAAAACAAGCAGCGCGAAAGCGCATCCCCGGCAAAAGTTAGTAATTTTCACTTTTTCATACCTGTTCATAGTGCATGCACACGTGCTGTCGAAGTTCCTCAATCCTCACACACATTATAACATCTTGATCACTTCCACGGTTAGTCGCCAGACCGGGAGACCCCCGGCACATTTTACACTTAGCCTGCCATGATTAATTAAAAAAAACCCAGGCCTTAAAAAAAATCAAACAAAAACTTTTCAAACGCAGACCTCCACAACAGCTCTTGATGAGAACAGCTGACAACGACCCACTCCTCGAGTCAAGACACCTCTCAACCCCCATAGCTCATCAAAACAGCTGGCCCAAACTCAACGAAAAAAAAACCAAAACTCAACCTACCACTGGAGTCAAAACCAGCCACTATTCCACGACAAACACCGCTCCCAGCAGCGGGACCGAAAAGTACAGTTGCCCGAAGTCTCAGACAGATAGCGACAGCGTTCACAATCCACTGAGGGCATCTATGCCGCGATTCAATAATGACAATATCGTGAGTTGCCGTAACGTCTCATAGGTGGCGAGAGAGTCCACGGGCGCAAACTACACAGATTAACGGAGTCTATCATCCAGATTCGATTTAACCAATTTTCGGAATTCGCCGTAACGCCTAGATACGGCACAATGTGGCTGAAGAACAATAGGCCTAACCCAAAATAGTTTGTCAAACAGTTCCATGTTAGTGTCCTAGAAGAGGAAAAGGAGGTGGTTTTTTGCGTCGGGTATAATACCCGGAAGTGTGCACCCCTCCAGACATTTGTATAAGCAAATGTTTCCACCTGCCCTCGTAAAAACTTTGGTAGTAGAATTTAAACTCACGAGAAATCTATGAAAAACCAATAAAAGTTCAATATACAGTGTATTGTTTCCTAAAATATGTATCACGTTCAAATTGAGGATCAAGATTAAATGTCCATAGTATATACATAAAAAATAGTTGCTTGAAGGTGTAAAACTAAATTGTACAGAATTTTAACAGATTAACATATCTATGAATGAATAAATAGTCTATTACGTGAGGCGTGACAAAGGCCCTATCTGCCGATTTTGAGTTAGTGTCCATGTTATTTTTAATTAATTTTGCTATCGCTTCCTAAAAGGTTCTAGAACAAAGTTACGTAAACATTTTGGCCCGCTCTCACCCCTAAAGGGTTGAAAACTACCCCTAAAAGGTTGAAAATATGAAACGACGCGAGAATGCATTTTTAAGCCCTGAAATTAGGTACTTATAGGTTTTGGGGGGTTGCTGATTACGATTCTGACGTAAAAAATTATATTCGACACAAAGGGTAGTTTTTAAAAGGTTAAAGCAGACTATAATCGGAGGGTGTAAATATTAAACTTCGCGAGAATGCCGGTCAAAGCCTCGAAAGTGAGTACCTATAGGTTTTTGGGGGTGCTGATTATGATTTTGACGTCAAGGGATACACCCGACTCAAGGGTTGAAAACCACTCCTAAAGGGTTGAAAACATGAAACAGCGCGAAGATGTACTTTGAAGTCGTGAAATTGGGTACTTACAGGTTTTTGGGGGTGCTGATTACGATTTTCACATCAAGGAATACATCCGACGCAAGGGTTGGACTGGAAAGGGTTGAAAACCACCCCTAAAATGTTGAAAACATGGAACAACGCGAAGATGTACTTTGAAGTCCTGAAATTGGGTACCTACAGGTTTTGGGGGGATTTTTAACCTACATTTAATTAAACATCACAACATTAATAATATTTAACAACATATTAGAACTCTTGTACAATAACAAACAACACCGACGTTCAGATGATGCTCCAAAAAACACGTGTCAGCTGTAAGCAGTAAGCATCAGGTAGCGTGTCGCTAGAGGGTCCGTGTTTCTAGCGGTCATAATTCGAAATGCAGTCGAAAAAAATATATATTTCATCCATGCTTACAAACTTTAATCAAAGAAAAGTCGAACCATACACATATTATTTTTTTAATTATATATTCGATTGATATAGCGAACCAGCAGTACAGACAGTGACAGATTGCAACATATATTCCTTCGTTTACAATAGACGTTAAAAATATAATAATAATACTGAATTTTATTGTCAATTTGAAAAAATTTAGTTTAGTCTAAATTAATAGGCTCTCAGGACCGCACCCGAACATATAACGTAGGATAACAAAATCTAACTGCTGGAGCGCGTTTACATTTTTAGTTATAACTCGGTAAATTTAAAAAAAAAATTTTCAACTAAAATACATTTTGTAGGATGTTTAAAGAGTTACAACTTTTGACGTATGCGCTATAGTCGAAAAACCTACTGTACACTAGATATTTTGCCTAGAATTCAAAAATGTTTACACGATGTCGGCAAAATACACTTTTAAACTCCTGTAACTTATCAAGTTTTAGTAGTAAAGGAATGAAACAAAATTCACAATTTTTAAGCTTTTATAGACTTTATTTTTAGTCCATACTAATTTCTGGATAAAACGCATTGTTACTGAGATATTTAATAAAAAACGAATTATGGCGAAAATTCAAAAACTTGAATTTTTTTAAAACGTTACGCGTTACTGTACATCAATACATATATGCTTCAGAAAATATGAGGACGTTACTAATATAATAGACAATCGAGAGCTACAGTATCTCGGCTTAATATACATATTTGACAAAATTGCGGGTCGTCCCTTTTTAAATTTCTTGGAAAACATTTGCAGAAGTTATGATATTTTCCTACAGAACTTCGTTATTCTTTAAGATAAACAATTGATTAACCAACCAAGTTTTAGGAAATTAACAGTGCTTATATTTGATAATAATTTAGTTACGATCTAACGATTTTTCGCTGAGTTATGTAAGTTTGAATCACGTGATTTCATCAAAAAAAGGTGAATCATCATCTTGTTTTAGCTCTATCATGAGAATCATTTGACGTAACGAAACCAAACAAAGTAAAAAATGTTAATCTGTGAATAAGCTTTAATTATGATTTATACAAATATTTTGAAAAATGGCGTTATTTTTTAATTATTTGCAGATGAACGTTAAAAAATGCGTTTTTTGGCAAAAGTTTGAACCCTTGTAACTCGCAAACAACGAATTGTTTCGAAAAAGTGTATACAACATTTTTTGCTTAGAATATAATTATCTATCGGTTTCCCTGGTAAGTTAAATTTTGTTTTTTTAACCACAGAAAAAGGGCTGAAAACAACCCTTAAGTTTAAGAGCGGGCCACAAAATTTCCTTAACTTTATTTTGTAACCTTTTATGAAGAAATTCCAAAAAAATTCAGGAGGATCCATGGACACTGACACTGACTCATGGACACTGACTCAAAATCGGCAGAAAATTCCTCACGTAATAGATTAAATGATAAAAACACCAATATTTCATTTTGGTATTATATTCTGAAACTTATGATTCTGCTTACGACTACTACTTCATTTCCTTATATCATTCATTCTTTAATATTCTTTTTAACTTTCCTTATTATAATACATTTTAGGTTAGTTGTCTCCAAGTCGCTTATATTAATATAATAGATATTTACCAGATATCCGTCGTGCGACTTCGTTTTTCTTGTCTTATGACGCGTTTCGGCAACGAATTGCCATATTCAGAAATCTTAATCACTCATTAGAGATCGTTAAAAAATTAAAAATACCAAAATCAAAAAGTGCACTTTTACTGTAATGATTTTGGTATTTTTAATTTTTTAACGATCTCTAATGAGTGATTAAGATTTCTGAAGATTCGTTGCCGAAACGCGTCATAAGACAAGAAAAACGAAGTCGCACGACGGATTTCCTTATTACTTTGTTTTATCACCTATATCTTACTTTGTTGTGTCCACACATATTTTTATATCTTACCCTCGTATTTTTAAATTTGTGTGTTGTGTGTGTGTGTGTGTGTGTGTGTGTGTGTGTGTGTGACGACCAATGTGTAAATTACCACAAATGTGCGCTTAACCATATGTGTCACTAAAGCCTGTGTGATTTAACGACTGTAAGTTTCATTGACCCAGTTAAAACAAGAGGTTTGAAAAAAATGATTTTAATTTCCACAGATAGCGTGTGCAAAATTTAATTGAAGTAAAACACGTATCATAACGAAAGACTATAACACCACCCATGAACAAATAGCTCTGTCCGTAGTGATTACGTAATTTAGTGTGCAACACTGTTACCCTTGTACCTTACGTTTTCCAAATTTATTTATTAACTGTTCTATCACAGACGTATAATTAATTCGTAAGTTTTATTATTTTATCGTAAAGATGTAAAAATAATGTTGTTGAGTTATACAATCTACATTGCCGCAGTGTTAAGTAAGTAAACCGAAATTTCAGACTTGTACTTGTAAGTAAACCGAAATTACACGCTCTCTGATCGCAAATTTTTCGCAAAATATATTTGAGCAGACTGCTAAACTTACCACATGTTAGGATTGTTAGGCCTATAGTTAGTCTCATTTTCCCTAAAGTAAAATTATTTTTTTTCTTAGGCTAAGCATTTCACCTATTAATTCCTCCATTGCTTGAGCTTTTCCCCGTCATCATCCCCGTGACCAAACACAACCACAACCGAAGTAATATTCTGTTTTTTTTTTTGTGACGCTTTAATGCCAATTTTTCTTCTACATTAAGCTAAACTGTAAGCATATACTTGCAGAAATGCAAGTACATTGCATACTTGTAAATGCATAATTGCAGAGTATGGTGCTAATGTTTCTTAAAGTAGGCACTCTGGTTTCACGGTAAATTCCTCAATATTTGGTAAAAACTGATTATGATAAACAGCATAATGCAACAACTATCGGTTTGTTCTTGATAAATTTCGTTTCATCTTCCTTTTCTAAAATCTCTTTCTTTGTTTCCATCACCGTCTTTCAGTTCCTGTTACCTGTCAGAGATTCTATATTTTCTAAAAGAGGTGACCATGTGTACCATTCAATTATTAAGCCTGTTTAATCTTTCTAGACTTCTTATTCTATTTAATTTAAAAAAAAGTAATGATGATTGCAAGACTCACAATATAGCTCTGTAACCCCGTTTGTTAATGTTAGTATTCGCGTGTCACAGTCATTAGTTTTAGATATAATAAAACTACGTTAAAACATTTTTTTTACATTTTCTCAGTACTCACATACGTATATGGTAGACAATTAGGTAAAATAAAAGTTCCAGATATAACCGGAAAATTTAGGGTGTTCAACCATCATTCATTATTCTGATAATTATATAAATTTTAATTTAAAGAATTAAATAAAGTGATTTAAGTGTTCAACATGCAATTTCATAAACGTTCCAGGGTGTATACTAACCTGACTCTGTATGTGTGTGAACATGCGCGTGCGTGGGAAAAACACTCTTCAGACCTACATAGGAGCACATCTTGCGCACTGTCAGAAAGTAACATTTTAATATTTACCTGCTGAATTCAGACTCTAAACTCAAAAACTCTAAGCACTGTCCTTATACTCACATAACAATTAGGATTCTTAACAACCGTATACGATACAGAAATAGTTTTCAAATAATTATAACAATTCTGAAATGTATTAACAGCTCTTGTGTGCTGCATTTAAAACACTGTTGATCAGTAATATACGAGACACATTTTACGTTACGCATTATACATCACAATGCACGAAGATATTACGTCTTTCTGTTCTTAGTTACCAGTTATTAATATGAGTATTTGCTACGCAATATTAATTTCGTAAACAACAGTCGAGTTATAACTTTTCTGTACTCTTATATGTATGAAGTTAAATGAATATGTTTTGTCAAGACCGTTAATTTGAACAATTTTCCATTTAATATTAATAGTAAAAATTGTAAATTGCATGTTCAAGCGGTTTATTAAACTGATATTATTGTTATTAGTTAGTAGCACATTATACGCGTATTCATAAATGAAGTGACTGAAGTAAATCTCTAATTTTTTCACCCACTTCAAAAAGAAGGAGGTTCTATATTCGTCCATATGTTTTTTGTTTTATGTATGTTCGCCGATATTCGAAAACGGCTAGACAGATTTTAATAATTTTTGTCTTTTTTATTTAAGAGGGTGTGTTTCTGCAGTAGCCCCATAGTATTTAAAATTAGTATTGGACTGGTATTAATTCAGTACCAGCAGAATGCTATAATTATACTGGTGCTTTGACAATTCAATAAGAGACTGGCGTTACTCCGTTACTAGGGTTGTGTTTTTATCATTAGCTTTTGTTATTTTCAAATTAGGATGTAAAACTCTATGGAGTTCTTCAATACTTACAAAACGCTTACACGACGATACACCTCTGGATGTTGGTCCTCTTGACCATCTAACATATGAATCATGCAGCTAAACATATTTGATATATCTCTATTCTGTACATGCCGTAGCTACTGAAAATGAATTGGCAGTAAGAATCCCGTACTTGTGATTTTCGAAAAAAGCAATCAAACCATTTTTTAAATTTGAAATTTGAAAAACCTTTGTTACTTTCATCTTCATCAATACGACCATCAACAGATACATCAAAAAGTACATTCAATTTTATCCAACGATTATTAAAATATAACCACGACTAAAGGTACGTCATTGCTAAATAAATACTCTTTACTTTGGTCTTGGGTGTTAGGATTTGCTCGCAATGATATGAATTCTCTACATCTATCACCTACTATATCTATGTAATCTATGTCCCTTATAGTACATGTATGTGGATCTAATAACAAATAAGCTAGACAAGCAACTGCTGCTGTGTCAATATACTGTTTACCACGTGAATCAATGTTCAGCCGTTCATCACCGATGAAATAAACCACGTAAAATGGACATATTATAATTTATAGTTACATATTTATTTAACTCAGCAATGAGCGCTCTGATATTTCTTTGTTCGATACCTTGAGTCTGCATTTGTTTGTCATCTCTGTATTCCGCACTTTCTATCACATGGATTATCTCAGAAATAGTGTAATTCAATACATCGTCAAAGTTGAGTATATCGTTAATATATAAGTTTGTATGCTTTAATAACAATTGAAGTTCAATTCTTACTCGTTCAATATTTATTTAGAATCCTCTGTATTTCTACAGATTTTTGCGACTTTCTGCTATAATTACTAATCCTGCGTTACACAGAGGTAATGAATGACAGTTGTTCAGCCACTTCTACGACGTCTTTAGAAATAAACTATTTGTATTTTTACTTAAACTTTGGCTACATCTATTCTGTATCTTCATGATATTTGAAAATAGAATTATTCTTGACACTATCCATTGCTTTGTATCCAATGAATTCTTTAATTCTGGCAGCAAAGGCATAATGTCCATGTTATTCTAAAACGCTTGAAAAGGAACTTTACGTTTCCTTATATTGCTAGACCAACACGTGAATACTACCGCATTAGACAATTCAACTAAATTATTGGATAGAAGATCATCGCGGGACAATGTTTCAAGTTTAAAAGTTGCCCTGGCTATAATAATTTTCTACACTCAGCATAAGGAACATCAGCGAATTCATTTATTGATGACATAAAATCATCTTCATTATTACAGTTATATTGTTTAAAATTTTCATGCATCTTTCCTAAGCGTTGTGCTCTTTGCTTCTCTGTTTCGTTTTGTCTTGCTTTCTGATTACGTCCCATGCTGCCGTTAACATTTTATTTCGTTCATAAGGAAGGTCATCATCCATACGTTGGTGAATAAAAAGAAGGCGATCTGGCGCTGTTCATTTGACTCATGATACAATCTATTACGACTCAAGCTATGTGTGTGCTCACACTGGTCGCTTCATTCGGTGCTCAAAGGTTCACGGTAGGATCAACAGGCGACAATTGAGATAGTTGCTGCGGATCAAGTGCATAGTAATATCATGTTGGCTTTGACATATTTTTCAACACTGAAGTATCCAAAGCAACAATTTGAATATTTTCCAATACAGTGAAATACTGGTGGTAATTTCCAATTAACTACATCATTTCAGTTTCTTGGTTTTAATCATAACACAGTATACTATTGTGCAAAATATAGTATAGTATAGTATATTGAACCTAAATTTTTGTGACATTACCTTTGGATCAAGAAGAATAATGTGGATTCCTTCGTATATGACCAGTAGGGTACATATATGAAAAGCTGCAAATGTGAATCCGTCTATTCTGCGTTATTTTTAAGGTAATTTTTGTAAGGGTGAAATATATTAGCACCCAATCATCAAATGGCAACACTGTTTTTTCGTATCATCTATTTCGTTACACGTTGAATCAGCTTACTGACCTAGGAGCTTGAGATGTACGGGAGTGAGCAGACCACCGTAGTGCCGTACATGAAGTTGTCACTTAAAAAAGTAACTTGGCACCGATTTCAAAGTTGTATTTGGATTGAATTATTAAAATTTTGTATTTTGTCAGTATTAAGTAAATAAATTTCCAATGCATACGTTAACTTAATTAATATTTAAAGAGCTAAGTTATATAAAACGAAAGAATCCACATTATTCTTCTTGATCCAAAGGTAATGTCACAAACATTTAGGTTCAGTATACTATACTATACTATATTTTGCACAATAATATAATGTGTTATGATTAAAACCAAGCAACTGAAATGATGTAGTTAATTGGAAATTACCACCAGTATTTCACTGCATTGGAAAATATTCAAAATGTTACTTTGGATACTTCAGTGTTGAAAAATATGTCAAAGCCAACATGATATTACTATGCACTTGATCCGCAGCAGCTTAGTTGTTAATTACGGGTAGCTGCACTTAAAGGACGCTGACAGGAACACTTGAGCACTGAATGCATTTTAAGTTACAAACAAGTTATAGGTAAAGTAATTTCTTTGTAAACAAATTTTTGTACACATAGGTTGTTGCGTGTGTGAGTAGGGGAGGAGAGAGATAACGAGTATAAACTTTTTATACTCCGCAGAAAGTAAGTTTTTGATTAAGCAATCGTCATTTAAAGATATCGTTCCTTCTCTCGTATTCGTAAAAAAATGAAATACAAACGGTTTCAACATAGCTATTACAAAATGTAATACTTAAAAAAAGATAGTAAGTTTACACAGCCTAATATTTATTTTCTAAATGTTAATAACCTTAACGAATCCTAAAGTTTTTCAGCCTAATATTACAGTTCTTTTGTTAACATTTGTGTTACTTTTAAATACGCTGTATTGCTGACAAAAGTAGGTGACTTATACGGCCTGTTTGTAGATATCTGATAGATCGGACAACTCAGAATGTGTATTGTGACGTTCATGAATACAAAAGTAGCTTCAAAAATTTACCGGCTAAAGGAAACTTTAGTTTAAAGTAAATTAAAGAATTAGTGTCATCTCTCTCTCTCTCTCTCTCTGTCATCAATTGCCTGACTGGTCTGATACGGTCCTCCATATTCTTCTATCATTAGCTAATCTCTTCATCTCCTAATATCTACAACATCCTACATCCTGGTAGGATGTACTGTTATCCTCTGTTATCCTACAAAAATATAATTCTGGTAGTCCAATTTCTGCATTCCTTGCAGTTCTTTTCTTTCACTGCACCCTTCAGAATAAAATTCAATAATCCTGGATGTCAGAAAGTCAGAACCAGTACCCCACCAAACTATCTCATTTTTTTTTCATTTCTTCAACACATGTTTTTACTCCTACTACTTTCAAAACCAGTTGATTCCTTACTATGTACATCCATTTTATTTTTAATATTCTACTGCACCACCACTTTTTAAATGCTTCTGTTGCTTTTCGATTGGCTTAATGTCTTTAAGATGTTTATGGAACTGCGTTAAACACCGTTTAGTACTGACGTAATCATATATAAACATGATTATGTTTAACTGTCGTGCACGTGCATGGCTAATTGTTTTGATTGATTGATTAACGCTGAGTATGCAAGAACATAAGCAGTTTAACTAATAAGCAAAATTAACAGTACAACAATTATTATTTGATATAATGTAAAATAAAAAACATAGGAATTTAAAATAAATGACAATTTAGTAAGTAAATTAAACAAAATGTATTCAAGTAATTATATCATCACTACCGTCATCATCGTCGTCATCACCATCACTATCATCATCACCAGCTCCACCACCACCACCAGCAACATCATTATCACCATTCGCAGTCAACTGGTACATCTTTTTATCACAAATAACAAACCTCTATAAACAAAACTGGAGTGCAAGTGACAAGTAAAACTTTCGTTCTCAGAATAGGCAAATAAATTTCAACCCAATAGAAACGTTAATATTTAACCATTAATTATGTTCTTATTACAATTTAAGTTTATAATGTTTGTTTAAAGTAAAATAATTTAAATAAAAGTAATTTTTGAGAGTAACGTCTGTGGATTAGCCTATATACGTTCTCGCACATGACCTACATTTAAGCATGTGGAATTTCATTATCAACGACAAATGTTTAAGAAGCTATTATAATAAATTTACCCCTTTTTTAGTATATGACTATTAAAATACGTTTGTAGTCACGAATAAGTAAATTACTATATCAAATTTATTTACACAAAAACAACGTGTATGTCAGTGATATAGATTATAGTAACTGCATATAGCCTGCATTTGCGGCTGTATCAGATTTTTAAGCCGTGAGTTTACTAATTTACCGTAAGTACTTATTTCATTGGTGTGGTCTGAGTGAAAACAAATGACTACATACAAAATGCTGTCTTTGGTTACCTTTAAATGTGTAAATGTGTAATTTTAAATTTAAATGTGTAACCGTAAAAATGTGCTCATTATAATGTGCTTACCCGACATTTTCCTTTATATAAAATTGTACACGTTTACATTAACGTTTACAATAAAGTTAACTATAACATTTACATTATAAAATTTTGTATAAAAAAATCTAGCTGATGAAACCTGTATGGAACACGTTACTGTTGAGTTAAGGCATAAGCCAGTTTTAAGAAATACAGTTGTTCTATAATATGAAGGAGTACAAAAGGGTATTGAAGCCAAGTTGAAATTTTAAGATGATTGGTTGGAAGAGAACACGACGATAGCCCCATTAAAACGATCACAAAAGAGGACTGATTAAGAACGTAAATGCATTACTTACCATTCACTTGTGAAAGAATTTAAATATTTTCCATTAATTTTCTAAACGAAAATGTTAATACAGAAAATTTAATTTTTTCCGTTACTTTCCTACACGATAATGTTAATACATATACTGTATTATCAAGAGGCTAATATGATCGATCTGACAATAATTGTATACAAATGTTTTGAATAATTACAGATTGATGTACACAGTAGATTATTTGTTTACAGTTGGAGATAATGTTTCTTGTAGCATTGAAGGTAAATATGATTCTGTAAATACAGAAAATAAAAAAAAACTTTCATAAACATACCCCATACGTCAGGCAGCAATGTACAATGTTTACCAGAAAGTATGTTTTTCCTAAAAAGTTGCAATACTGTGATTTTATTATTAATAATACAAATTATGGTAAAATTAAATATAAAAAAAGAGTAAAATTATACATTTTTGTAGCAGTAATCTATTTTATATTTGGCGAAATTAAACTTCCTCATCATAAATCCAATGTAGCCTATACTTCAAAATTTTAGTATTTTGAGTAGACGGCACTACATACTCGGTAGTAATACCTCTGAAACCTAAAGAGACTAATGATGTAATTTTTTACAAAAAATAAGATTAATATAACAGTGTCATAAAAAGTATTTATGAGAAACAAGGAAAAACAGTACCTAAGTACTTCATGTCACACTTATGAAGATTTTGAAGAAGCGATTTTTCTCTTGTATTGTTTTCTTAAATATATTTATAATAAGAAAACATAATTTTTCTAGCAATGAATCCTTGTAAACCTTACTAACGCTATCTTATTACAAAAAAAATGATTTAATGATTTGTGAAATTCAGAACTAAAATGTGTGAAACCCCAACTAGAGCATAATTTTTGTGATACTTGATTGCTAAATATTAGTCCCAGATTTACAAGGTACTGAATAAGACAGCAAGAGGTAACAAGTTGAAACTATTAACTAAGAACTCAAATGAAAGAAATATCATACTTAAGGAATCATAGACCCTAACCACCACCGAAAACATCGAATACATCACCCTCTCCCTATGTCAGTCATCAAACTAAAAAAAAAAAATTAAAACGAACCCGCATGGGTTTTATAAATACTTTGTGACAATTAGTGGCATACAGAGGCTTGTTAAATGGCTGGTGGTAACACTAAAAGAATTCACTTCCTTGAATCCTTTTATTTATTAGACGTTAACTCTATTTATAATAACTTTAAATGATTACTTTTAACTTATTCTAAAATTAGGCCTTTATAAAAACTTGAAAACTGTACTACATTATAATATTTAAAAGGATTTACAATTAATATTTAAGTAAACTCTCATAGAAAATACTAGATTAGAGTAAGAAATTTTTAGTAGATACATTTCTTATTTGTAAAAGCTTTTATTACCACATAACTCAAATAAACAATTGAGAACCAGATCATCGTAACCATGTTTTTAGAACAATTTACGTTTAAAAATTAACAGTAATATTTTCTACGATTATCCATTATATAGTTTAACGGGCAATAATGTTTTTCGTATTGCTATGAAAGTAAAATTATTGTCTCTTAATGGATTTGTGTTACCAATACATTCCCGGTCTGATTCAGTCGAGACTGCTGAACTTTGCAAAACCATCATTGCCTGTTAAGCTTTATAATTTAAAAAATTGTGTTTTATTGTTTTGTGTTGCTTTAATGTCAAAACGACAAAGCTACACATTACAAATAAACGAATTATTTCTACCATATTTATGGTTTTATAGAAAAAATTAATAATAATTTATTATTGGCAATTAATTTTTCTGACCCTTTAGCATCTGTCACCATTTTCTGCACAGCCTTCATAATATCTTTCCTTGTATTTATATTCAGACAACATAATTCACTAAAGGTCTGTAATCAATTATACTTATACCCTTTTGTCTATGTAAACTTATTTTTGCGTCTCTGTTATGAATAAAACCAGGCTGACCGTATTTTGACTATCTAAATTTTTCTTATTGACTTTTCTTATTACTTTTCGTATTTTGGCTAAACTTTTCTTATCTCAAAAATGTAACACAAAAAAAAGAATCATCTAAGTATATTAGTACAATAACTCAAAATAAAAAGTCACTTTGCCAAAGCGATTGCAAATTAATTATTGCTTGCATTGGACGATACCAAAGACGATAAAATGTTTGATCGTCTTTTCGATTAACTACATAGTCTCAAGTTTAAATTATATCTTAAAATTATTCAAAATAATTACAAATATACAAATATTACATTTTTTCTAAATATGAATTTCATGAGATCCAGTATTAATAGAATAATTAAGAAAAATTTTACAATAAAAAGAATGAAGTGAATAAAAATATTTTTTGAAAAAGTAACATTGTAACAATAGTGGTGATAAATTATAGGCTACCATTCAATAAATTAACAATTCAAGACTTACGGGTTACTGACTATGCCGAACCTTTAAATTACCATATCTATTGAACAAGTGAAATGAAAAATGAAAAATATAACAGTCACGTGTGTAGTCAAATATAATGTGCCATCAACACAATTTAACTACATCAAACATTGTGCTTATGTAAGTACTAAGACTCGACTGAAGAATGCACGCATTCTATAACTTAAGTTTACCACATTTGATCATCCCCGTAAAATAATAAGTCAGCGCAATAAATAAAACTGAGAAAGAATAAAACATACACTCTAGAATATGTAATAAGATGTAATTGTTTTATTACAAACATTTTTCAGACAAGCAAATTACTTGGAACAAATATATTTGAAAGACGTGAAGATAAGAATAGGCTGTGAGAGTTATACTGAACTCACGTTTCTTATGGTAAACAAATCAAAAGTTTAGGTTAGATAATTTCTTGCCAAATTGACTTGTAATTTTGAATCCAACATTTAAGCTAGATAACCTTACACATTTTATGAACACGACGACGAACAACAAATATAACGAGAGAATGGTGCAATACGTTTGCGGATATTGACACATAATGTTGTAGTCTTGTTTTACTTAGAAGGCATTAATGTGAACGTATTTTACTTCGTTTTTAATTGTAAGTGTATCACTTCTTAATGTTGAACAATTGTTACTTTACATAAATTCATTTCTATTAGTATTATTTTGTTGGAGATTAAGCAATGACGGTATTTGTAGAGTTTGAGTTTGAGGTCCGTTTTGATGTATGCTTTACATGTAGTTTTATTTTCGCTAGCAACAGCCCATTGTCACTACCTTCATTAAATTTTGTTACGATTAGTACGTCTAGTATTTGGGTCAAATGTACATTTCGGTTGGTAATTATATACTTAATTGTGATAGCTTCCCGTCTTGTATTTTCCCTCGTATACGTATGCTGTGGTTTATGATCGAAGAAAGTATTATTAATTCTAAGCTCATTGTGTGTACAGATTTCAATTAGCCTTTCTCCATTGTCGTTCTTGGCCTCTTGCTTAAATCGCAGTTTAATTTTTAGGATTGTATCATTATCCACAAAACAGTTAAAGTTTTCTTATTATTAATTCCTCTTTACTTAGTGCGTCTGGCGATTCTTGCATATCGTCATAGAACTTTTTCTTTTCATGTATGGATTTATTATAGTCAGAAGCATACACAGACATAACACTGAATACCTCTTGTTCTTTCATCGAACCCAACAGAAAGTTTCTTAGATATATTGGCATTTTTCAACGCTGCCCTTATATTTTTAGTGGATTACAAGTCATATTACTTCTTTTGGTTGATTTTATTTTTCATTGCCAATATGCCTACATAATAACCACTCTGTATCATTTCTGTACCTTCCTTCTTGGCGTCAGACTTTTCTCAGAGGTCAATTACATGGTTTTTTTTAGTTCTATTATGGTTTCTTTATTAATGGTATTCTATGATCTTATGTTTCATTCTAAATCAAACAAGGTTTGATTTCTTCCACTGTCTCATTTCTTGGTTTCTCTGCATTGTTTGTCATCCGTAAATTCATCCTAATCGGAGGTAAATTGTTGGTTCTCTGCCCCATCCTTGGAGGGAAAATATCGTTCCAACAATGGATGGATTATTTTGTCCATTTACTCCAAAATTAAAAAGAAGTGGACACAAAAAAGCAATTAGATATATTAGTGGACAACGTAGAGATACCCATTACAACAGATGAAACAGAAGACAAGCCAAAGAAGTTAAGAAATAAGAAATACGCTGGTGAGGATAAAATCAGTAAGGAATTATTGAAGTCTGGAAGAACAAAAGTGCTTCAACTAATAAATAAATTATTTAATAAGGTTAAAGAGGAAGAACATACAGCGGATGACTGAGAACAAGTATCCTCATCTCAGTATTTAAGAAAGGGAATATAAGGAAGCTTGAGAACAAATTGTGGTATCAATCTACTCAGTACTACTCTTAACCTATTCATCTAGCTACCGGCAAAAAAGTTGTATGGATTAATATGTCTTCAGGACGAGCATCAAGTTATCCGCATTGGAAAAACTAGCTTTGATGCAATATTTATTTAGAACGTATTTTCACTCTGGCATTCAAGTGGCTTGCAATAATTGACAAACTAATCTTTTCAATCCGCCTTGTTACTTCTAATTTACAGTTGAGAATGACGCGTTTCAAAGTAGGCCTAAATGCTTCATCAGATAATAGAAAATCCCTCTTATGAGGTTGTCACTTGTTAAAATACCAATTTCGCACTTAAACAGTACGCGTTAGTAGGTGCGGACCAAATCACGTTTGGTCGACCAATGTATAAAATGATTACTTACTTTGAAAGAACAGAGAATGTTGTAGCTGAACCAGTGTGATGAACGAAAATCAATCCGTTAAAATTTGAAAATTTTAAAATATAACATGACATACCTGAAACACTACATAATATATTGTCACCGGACAAAAGGCTTGCCGCATGACAACTGGCGCCAATCGTACACACTATCGTTTTTGGTGGCCCTAAAAAGGACCGAGTGCGAGAAGACTGATGTTGGTCGTGCCGCGCTAAGATGTTCGGCGGCTGCGCCCGCTGATCGTGGCGTACTGCAGTCCTCTTCTTTCGGCACCGGTTGTAGAGTCGGCTGCCGGCCCAGCGAAATCCATCGCTGGCGCGGAACGGGAGTGCGAAGGCGCAAGAACGGCGGCGGTTCTATTCTTCGGCTGTTCCTTCCGGCTGATTCCGCCCCGATGTCGTCCGAGAGAGGAGAGGAGATGAAGTGCGTTCGATGGCGTGGCGATGAAGAGTGCGCAAAATTTTCTTCCGGCCCGGGTTTTTTTAACTAACCGGCATCGCTGATTGGCTAGCTCCGAACACGAAGTTGGTCACGTCTCGGCGGCTGCTGATGCTGGATTGGCTCGCCTCGTATTCTTCAGGTGTCACGCGCCGTGTCGCTGGTACCGGAGAGCAGACGTAATGAATCACTGTTGCCACAACTCCACCGGGTCTTGAATGCTCTCCGGTAGCCAGCCTACTGCTCTTCTCCAGATGTTGTGGAGGTGTCTGTTGGGCGCCATGTTGATTGGTGTGCCGGCTGGTAGCTCGCTGGCGTGGCTGGATCTTGCATCCGCAAGACGATCGCGGCCCCACGTTGGGCGCCACTTGTCACCGGACAAAAGGCTTGCCGCATGACAACTGGCGCCAATCGTACACACTATCGTTTTTGGTGGCCCTAAAAAGGACCGAGTGCGAGAAGACTGATGTTGGTCGTGCCGCGCTAAGATGTTCGGCGGCTGCGCCCGCTGATCGTGGCGTACTGCAGTCCTCTTCTTTCGGCACCGGTTGTAGAGTCGGCTGCCGGCCCAGCGAAATCCATCGCTGGCGCGGAACGGGAGTGCGAAGACGCAAGAACGGCGGCGGTTCTATTCTTCGGCTGTTCCTTCCGGCTGACTCCGCCCCGATGTCGTCCGAGAGAGGAGAGGAGATGAAGTGCGTTCGATGGCGTGGCGATGAAGAGTGCGCAAAATTTTCTTCCGGCCCGGGTTTTTTTAACTAACCGGCATCGCTGATTGGCTAGCTCCGAACACGAAGTTGGTCACGTCTCGGCGGCTGCTGATGCTGGATTAGCTCGCCTCGTATTCTTCAGGTGTCACGCGCCGTGTCGCTGGTACCGGAGAGCAGACGTAATGAATCACTGTTGCCACAACTCCACCGGGTCTTGAATGCTCTCCGGTAGCCAGCCTACTGCTCTTCTCCAGATGTTGTGGAGGTGTCTGTTGGGCGCCATGTTGATTGGTGTGCCGGCTGGTAGCTCGCTGGCTACCGGAGAGCATTCAAGACCCGGTGGAGTTGTGGCAACAGTGATTCATTACGTCTGCTCTCCGGTACCAGCGACACGGCGCGTGACACCTGAAGAATACGAGGCGAGCCAATCCAGCATCAGCAGCCGCCGAGACGTGACCAACTTCGTGTTCGGAGCTAGCCAATCAGCGATGCCGGTTAGTTAAAAAAACCCGGGCCGGAAGAAAATTCTTCGCACTCTTCATCGCCACGCCATCGGACGCACTTCATCTCCTCTCCTCTCTCGGACGACATCGGGGCGGAGTCAGCCGGAAGGAACAGCCGAAGAATAGAACCGCCGCCGTTCTTGCGTCTTCGCACTCCCGTTCCGCGCCAGCGATGGATTTCGCTGGGCCGGCAGCCGACTCTACAACCGGTGCCGAAAGAAGAGGAGGACTGCAGTACGCCACGATCAGCGGGCGCAGCCGCCGAACACCTCAGCGCGGCATGACCAACATCACAGTTCTCGCCACTCGGTCCTTTTTAGGGCCACCAAAATAACTAGAGTGTACGATTGGCGCCATTTGTCATGCGGCAAGCCTTTTGTCCGGTGACAATATATTTGCAGCTTTAGCTTTACGAGATGACAAAATTCAAAAACGCATTAAATGAAACGAAGGTCAGGAAATTGTATGGTTTAGAGCGTGTGCGCGCGCGCGCGTGTGTAGGGTTTTCATGCATAGTAAATTCCGCAGATACGACAACATTATTGAAGCATGAATCACATCTTACATAGTAGACCTGACATGACAACGGAATCTGCTGTCTCGCCAAGGTGGTAGGCCTATGATTTATATGACACCCACAGCGCATTTGCATCATACTACTAGACAGGGCTGTACTTATAGATTTTGTTCATTTTCTTGAGTTTTCTTTTTTGAACGTTTTAAATATATATGTCTGTTATATTATTAACAGCGGTAACATTAGGTTTGATATTTTAAAATTATTTCTTAGAATTTTAGAAACATACGTTTTTACTTCCATGTTCCATAAGGAAATGGAAGAATGGTGATGCCAAAAAAAATCGTGTTCGTGATAATTGCAGATTCTGAGTGTACTACCCTAAAAACATGAAAAAAGTCATTTTTCGAAAAGTGTCTGTGTGTCTGTCTGTCTGTTTGTCTGTGTCTGTGTGTCTGCCTGTCTATAGATTTTTTTTTATGACAAACGATAACAGCCGCAAATTCAAACAGAATCAAATAATGTTTCGCATACAGTCCTGAATTGTAGAGTTCTCAAGACCTACTGTTTTTGGTGAAGATCGGTTAAGGGAAAGTGGTAGTTTACCAGCAACGTTTTATGTTTTAACAAGGGTAATTGTTTTCTATGGCAAACGATGACAGCCGCAACATTAAACAGAATCAAATACTCTTTTGCATACCTTCCTCAATTATAGAGTACTCAAGGTCTGTTGATTTTGGTGAAGATCGGTTAAGAGAAAAGGGTAGTTTACCTGAAACATTTTATGTTTTAAAAGGGTAATTTTATTTTTATGACGAATGATAACTGCCGCATATTCAAAGAGAATCAAATTATTTTTTGCATATGTTCCTGAAGTTGTAAGTACTCAAGGTCTGTTGATTTTGGTGAAGATCGGTTAAGGATAAGGGGTAGTTTCCCTGCAACATTTTATGTTTTATAAGGGTAATGTTTTCTATGACGAACGATAACTGCCGTAAATTCAAAGAGAATCAAATAATTTTTGCATACATCCATAAATTATAGTGAACTCAAGGTCTGTTGATTTTGGTGAAGATCAGTTAAGGGAAAGGGGTAGTTTACCTGCAACATTTTATGTTGTAACAAGAGAAATTTTTTCATGACGAAGGATAACTGCCGTAAATTCAAACAGAATCAAATAATTTTTTAAATATGTGCCTGAGTTGTAGAAGACTCACGGCCTATTGATTTTGGTGAACATCGGTTACGGGGAAAGGGTAGTTTACCAGAAACATTTTTTGTTGTAACAAGAGTAAAGTACTTCATTTTGATAAATAAAGTATCCTGATAAGATCTTAATAATCCACTGTAGAAACGTAGATGAAATATCTATAAATGAAGA
This sequence comes from Magicicada septendecula, assembly GCA_034769895.1. NCBI lineage: Eukaryota > Metazoa > Arthropoda > Insecta > Hemiptera > Cicadidae > Magicicada > Magicicada septendecula. The sequence continues at coordinate 184,979,293 of CM068370.1, forward strand.
GGCTAGTTGAACGGGGTGGGGGTAATTTTCTATAAATGAAAATTATAGTTGAAGCGGGAGGGGAAAATTTTTATATGTGTACTACGTTATCGGCAACAAAGTAGTAGTTTGTTGTTAAAATTCCTTCCCGGGCTGTTTGGCAGTAGTCCAATGTTTTCTGCAAAACCAGACGTTTCGGCAGTGCCGTCGACTGCCATCATCAGTGAAAATCGAGTGCGATAACGTGTGGTTGTATATGTTAGTGACCACAGTACTGTGGTTAAGGCTGAAACAATAAGTGGAAAGAAGTAGTTTCTATGGAAAAATTTCATTTCGTAAATGATTTTAAATATAAATCTTAGAACATGGAAGTCATGTGTGGTTCTCCATACCGATTTTTCGTAATTGTATAATTACGAAATGACAAATTTTCGTAATTGTCATAATCTTTTAGTTTTAAACAAACATTTTGTTTTGTTTCGATAGAAAACTGTACCATTCTATGCGCTATATTTTCAGGACATACTTTCATTTTAAATACTCGTACTTTCGCTAAGTATTTGTACTATTCAATTCAATTCAAAAAAATCGGTATGGAGAACCATACATGACTTCCATGTTGTAAGAATTATGTTAAAATAATTTACTTGAATTTCGGTTTGGTAAGTTCTAAAAAAATATCGCCACCCTCAAACTAATTTCACTATTTATAGATATTTTTGTTATTATGGGGTAGTCGTTTAATATAATGTTATTTTCAATCACTTTATCCATAAAAATTAGGTAGGCTTACTTTATTCTTATAAAGAAACCGACTACGCAGATAATCATTCCTCCTCCGAAGCGCTCCGAAGTCACTCATGGACCCTGAGCATCTTGCAGAGGGTTCATTCCCTAAAGACGAAAAGTCTGCCTATGAACCGTTCCTCTGTAAACACGTAGAGTTACACTGCCCAGCGGTCCACAGGAAGCAATCGCTATCCACGCTGGACACTTTTTCGGCTTGCACGCGTTGTGCTGGTGTGGGTTTCGGGACTTTCCATTTAAAAAGCGTGCAAACATAAGAAAATAAATATGAGTGAGGCCAGACATAACGCGAATTTTGTGTGTGTGCCCTGCCGGCCTTTTTATTGCGGTAATCACAATAATAAAACTTTGGATAAGTAAACATTACATAATTGAGATATGCTTGGCTGCCACGAACGATATATTTTCTCTCATACATGATCTAAATTAAAATGAAAAAATATAGAATTTTATTAAACTTAAATGAAATGTTTTCATAGAAACTACTTTTTTGTTGTCAATAACGTAGTACACATATAAAACATAAAAATTTACCTCCTCCATCATCAACTACCATTTTAATTTATAAAAAAAGTTACCCCCTCTCCCTTCAACTACCTTTTTTATTTATAGATATTTCATCTACCTTTCTACAGTGGATTATTACGACCTTCTTTTCAGGATACTTTATTTACCAAAATTAAGCACTTTACTCTTGTTAAAACGTAAAATGTTGCTGGTAAACTACCCCTTCCCCTTAACCGATCTTCACCAAAAACAACAGGCCTTGAGTCCTCTACAATTCATGGCTGTATGCAAAAAATTATTTGATTCTGTTTGAATTTGCAGCTATTATCGTTTGCCATAGGAAAATTCTACACACAGACACTTTTCGAAAAATGACTTTTTTTCATGTTCTGATGGTAGTACAATCAGAATCTGCCGTTATCTCGAACACGATTTTTTTCGTCATGACCATACTTCCATTTCCTTATGGAACATGGAAGTAAAAACGTTTCCCTGATTTTGGACGTAAAATACAACACTATTTAATACCATATGGGTTATTTAATAATTTTTTCTTGTAGGAGAGTTTGTAATTTCTACAGGGCGGTTTAAAGAAAACAATTCTTGTCAATATAACACAGAACAGAAAAGGACGACAATGAAAAAATTTATAAATTCTTGAGATTGAAAGAATGTTATTTACGAAACGTTATTTTTTTTGTGAGTTGGATCTTTGTCAGCTGTGAGCAGACAAGATTGAATCGACTAAAACTTTAGGACAGGCACAAAATCTATTGTAGAGTAGAATACGTATATTTTGTCTAAACTAAGTGTAGAGATGAAATGAAATTACAGGCAGATTAAAGCCTTAGCTTTAAACAGTTCACACTTGAAGCGCTGCTACAGTCATAATCTAACACACCTCACATTACACCTGTGTGCTTTGTTCTGCAAATGAACACAATATAGTTTGCTTTATAGAGCGGAACAAATGTAATTTACTTGTTCCGCATTTACTTTGCACCAGAATTAGTGTTTGTGGCACACCCAGCGCTCTAGACTCACACATACACCTCTTGGTTATGTAGCATTTTATGCAGTGTGCGAGAAACAATAGTTTTGTTACCTGCATTTACGCGTGATTGACTTTAAATGTACCCAAATGAAATAAAATGCGCAAAGTTTTGGCGAACAGTATACACTGAAGTTTTGGATGCATACAATTATACTGTCGTTTATTATAATGGTTTCATTTTGTCTATGCTACTAGGATGTAATTTTTTTTAGCAGGAATGTTCTTTACACAACATACTCACATATAGATATATTTAGGCCTATTATAATATCTGATTCTTAAAGCGCTTCTTCTACAAGTTTTGTATCAAACACCACACGCCTCTTTAGATTACGTATTTCTGATAACTCAAAGTTTTAGTTATATGTTGCCATAATGCTCCTCTAACTGTCCACAGCAATGGGAGATGATAGTGTCGTTGAAAGAGGTGGTCTCATCGTAGATCTAGACAGAAGTACTTATTTAAATAGCCACTACTTAGCGCATAAGATGTTGGTCGGTCAATATTCTTGAAAAGGGAATATTCATCTGAAGCTCTGAAACTTACGAGATAAAACAACAAAACTCTTTTAGGCTCCATGCATTGTAAATGGGCGTCTGACGAAGGATCTTTTGGCGTGCCCAGGATCTAGAGCATTATAAATAAAGCTATTAGGAGTTAAATTCGTCTAGGCAAAACAACATTAGACACAGTAAATGGAAAGCGCCTCATACGGTTAGGCCACGTAGAACAAATGACTAATGCTTATTGGCTCAAATATTTGTTAAACAAGGTTACAGGTAGGAGACAGTGGAGGGAGGACACATATGATGAAATGGAGAAAAGACGCTCGCAATCAAGGAAATTGGGACAATGCAATTTTGACGTGCAAGATGCTAAAGACATCACTCAATTTTAAAGCAATCACACGTGGATGGGTGAAAAGTTAATTGTGTTTATTTAAATAATTCCCAAGTTATTCCCGGCAAAAGTGCGATTTTACTGCAATAATCTTTCAACTATTTTAAAAACTGATAACTCTAGGGAAACAAAAATAAAAAATGGGAAATGAGTGATATTTCTAGTTCTTAAGTCTCTTAATACTGAATCAGCAATACTGGTAAAATATGTGGCTCTTAATTCACGGGACAGGAAAAAGATAGCAGTATTTCTGTTTGCAACTGTCTCAAAATGTGTTCACGATACGGTAAACAGTGACTTCCAACTCGTATTGAGGAAAACCGTGTTGTGTGCAAGATGTATTGACCGGACGAAATTGTTTACTGCAATAATAATTTACTATTCAAATAAATATTTTGTTATCAATATGACATTATTTCTTTGCTTTATACTATTCTCCCAAACAAAAGTTTTCTAATACTGTTAATACTTGAAAAAGAATATGTGCTGCTCCTGCTGTTAAACTTATAAATTGCGGTTAAACTATTAAATTAAACAGTTTTTAAATTGTTGTTGAACTTAGTAAGTGTTAACACTTTTTAATAGGGTGCTGTACTTGAAATATGTTAGTTTTTAAAGAAATAGAAAATGTTAGAGAAACAACGTAAAAAATGAATTGATTACGTTTTCTTTTATAAAACGTACATACCTTTATAAATTGTTTAAAAAAATTTAATAATATAAAAATAACAAGTAACTTCACTGAATATCCGCAAAGGAATTTTACAAAATTTGAAACAGAGTAACATATCTGTGATTAAATAACTGCAAATGAGGACGCGAATAAAATTGGACGCTTTCTTTTAAAAAATGATGGTAAATATTCCATATAACCTGCTGCACGATTGTTACTTTATTTCATTTTTCACTCATTCTTCCTATATTAATTTTACCTAATGCTCAGACTTAGTAACTGTTAATTAACGATTCGTTTCATTAACATCCATTTTATCCACAATCTCCATACCTTCTATCTCTCCTTTTTACATTTGTATGTGCGTGTGCGTGTGTTTCCTAATGCTCAGGGTTAGTAACTGTTAATCAACGATTCGTTTGATTAATACCCATTTTATCCACACTCTCCATACCTTCTATCTCTCCTTTTTACATATGTATGTGCGTGTGCGTGTGTTACCTAATGCTCTGACTTAGTAATTGTTAATCAACGATTCGTTTCATTAATATCCATTTTATCCACACTCTCCATACCTTCTATCTCTCCTTTTTACATTTGTATGTGCGTGTGCGTGTGTTACCTAATGCTCAGACTTAGTAATTGTTAATCAACGATTCGTTTCATTAATATCCATTTTATTCACACTCTCCATACCTTCTATCTCTCCTTTTTACATTTGTATGTGCGTGTGCGTGTGTTACCTAATGCTCAGGGTTAGTAACTGTTAATCAACGATTCGTTTGATTAATACCCATTTTATCCACACTCTCCATACCTTCTATCTCTCCTTTTTACATTTGTATGTGCGTGTGCGTGTGTTACCTAATGCTCAGACTTAGTAACGGTTAATCAACGATTCGTTTCATTAATATCCATTTTATTCACACTCTCCATACCTTCTATCTCTCCTTTTTACATTTGTTTGTGCGTGTGCGTGTGTTACCTAATGCTCAGACTTAGTAACGGTTAATCAACGATTCGTTTCATTAATATCCATTTTATTCACACTCTCCATACCTTCTATCTCTCCTTTTTACATTTGTATGTGCGTGTGCGTGTGTTACCTAATGCTCAGACTTAGTAACTGTTAATCAACGATTCGTTTGATTAATACCCATTTTATCCACACTCTCCATACCTTCTATCTCTCCTTTTTACATATGTATGTGCGTGTGCGTGTGTTACCTAATGCTCTGACTTAGTAATTGTTAATCAACGATTCGTTTCATTAATATCCATTTTATCCACACTCTCCATACCTTCTATCTCTCCTTTTTACATTTGTATGTGCGTGTGCGTGTGTTACCTAATGCTCAGACTTAGTAATTGTTAATCAACGATTCGTTTCATTAATATCCATTTTATTCACACTCTCCATACCTTCTATCTCTCCTTTTTACATTTGTATGTGCGTGTGCGTGTGTTACCTAATGCTCAGGGTTAGTAACTGTTAATCAACGATCCGTTTGATTAATACCCATTTTATCCACACTCTCCATACCTTCTATCTCTCCTTTTTACATTTGTATGTGCGTGTGCGTGTGTTACCTAATGCTCAGACTTAGTAACGGTTAATCAACGATTCGTTTCATTAATATCCATTTTATTCACACTCTCCATACCTTCTATCTCTCCTTTTTACATTTGTTTGTGCGTGTGCGTGTGTTACCTAATGCTCAGACTTAGTAACGGTTAATCAACGATTCGTTTCATTAATATTCATTTTATTCACACTCTCCATACCTTCTATCTCTCCTTTTTACATTTGTTTGTGCGTGTGCGTGTGTTACCTAATGCTCAGACTTAGTAATTGTTAATCAACGATTCGTTTCATTAATATCCATTTTATTCACACTCTCCATACCTTCTATCTCTCCTTTTTACATTTGTATGTGCGTGTGCGTGTGTTACCTAATGCTCAGGGTTAGTAACTGTTAATCAACGATTCGTTTGATTAATACCCATTTTATCCACACTCTCCATACCTTCTATCTCTCCTTTTTACATTTGTATGTGCGTGTGCGTGTGTTACCTAATGCTCAGGGTTAGTAACTGTTAATCAACGATTCGTTTCATTAATACCCATTTTATCCACACTCTCCATACCTTCTATCTCTCCTTTTTACATTTGTATGTGCGTGTGCGTGTGTTACCTAATGCTCAGACTTAGTAACGGTTAATCAACGATTCGTTTCATTAATATCCATTTTATTCACACTCTCCATACCTTCTATCTCTCCTTTTTACATTTGTTTGTGCGTGTGCGTGTGTTACCTAATGCTCAGACTTAGTAACGGTTAATCAACGATTCGTTTCATTAATATCCATTTTATTCACACTCTCCATACCTTCTATCTCTCCTTTTTACATTTGTATGTGCGTGTGTGTGTGTTACCTAATGCTCAGACTTAGTAACTGTTAATCAACGATTCGTTTGATTAATACCCATTTTATCCACACTCTCCATACCTTCTATCTCTCCTTTTTACATATGTATGTGCGTGTGCGTGTGTTACCTAATGCTCTGACTTAGTAATTGTTAATCAACGATTCGTTTCATTAATATCCATTTTATCCACACTCTCCATACCTTCTATCTCTCCTTTTTACATTTGTATGTGCGTGTGCGTGTGTTACCTAATGCTCAGACTTAGTAATTGTTAATCAACGATTCGTTTCATTAATATCCATTTTATTCACACTCTCCATACCTTCTATCTCTCCTTTTTACATTTGTATGTGCGTGTGCGTGTGTTACCTAATGCTCAGGGTTAGTAACTGTTAATCAACGATCCGTTTGATTAATACCCATTTTATCCACACTCTCCATACCTTCTATCTCTCCTTTTTACATTTGTATGTGCGTGTGCGTGTGTTACCTAATGCTCAGACTTAGTAACGGTTAATCAACGATTCGTTTCATTAATATCCATTTTATTCACACTCTCCATACCTTCTATCTCTCCTTTTTACATTTGTTTGTGCGTGTGCGTGTGTTACCTAATGCTCAGACTTAGTAACGGTTAATCAACGATTCGTTTCATTAATATCCATTTTATTCACACTCTCCATACCTTCTATCTCTCCTTTTTACATTTGTATGTGCGTGTGCGTGTGTTACCTAATGCTCAGACTTAGTAACTGTTAATCAACGATTCGTTTCATTAATATCCTTTTTATCCACACTCTCCATACCTTCTATCTCCCTTTTTACATTTGTATGTGCGTGTGCGTGTGTTACTTAATGCTCAGGCTTAGTAACTGTTAATCAACGATTCGTTTCATTAATATCCATTTTATTCACACTCTCCATACCTTCTATCTCTCCTTTTTACATTTGTATGTGCGTGAGCGTGTGTTACCTAATGCTCAGACTTAGTAACTGTTAATCAACGATTCGTTTCATTAATATCCATTTTATCCACACTCTCCATACCTTCTATCTCCCTTTTTACATTTGTATGTGCGTGTGCGTGTGTTTGAATTAAACGAATTGCTAAATTACTACATATGTAGACTCAACGGCACATGTTACGCAAACCCCATGTGACTTAAAACCGCCGGTTTAAATGGCCCAGTTAAAGCCACATTTTTGTGAAAAATAAGTGTAATTTTTACAAGTATTGTGTGAAGGAATTTAATTCAAGAGAAATGCATGTCATATCATATCATATCGTCACGTTACTTCTGTACGAGACTAAAGTCTAGATACATGAACAAAGTAATATCGTACTTGTTTAGTTAGAGTAGGCTACTTTCTTTTAACTACGCTTAACGTTTACGAATATCTGCTAGAGTTATAATTTTGTTCTAAGGAAGATAAGCCCTTAGGTATCCTGTAAAATCTAATTATCACAAAGAGTATGAACACAACTATCGATTTGTTCTTGCTTATCACTTTCCTTTCCTACAATGTATGTCTTTTTGTCTGTATGTCTGTCTCAGTAGTTACTTTTGTGTTAGACAATTAGATAAAATAAATGTTTCAGATATAACTGGCAATTTTAGGGCATTCAAACATTAGTCATTATTCTGTAATTTATAAATTTTAATTAAGGCGGTTAAAAAAGTGATTGTAATGTTCAACATAAAAGTTGATAAAGTTTCAGTAAATATTAACTAATGTAAACAGGAAAAAACTCTCTTTTGATCTACACAGACTCGCACACTGGCAGAAAATAACGTTTTAATGTTTACCCCTGAAGTTAGCCTCTAAACGCTTTAAGCGTTGTGCTTACACCCCGCCCTGTTATTGATTAAGATTCTTAACAATTGTATAATTAACATTTATTGTTTTATAATTACTATACGAATTACTATAAGTAGAATTATTATAAAATTATAATTAGTCTGTAAATTTTCATTGTGCAACTTTAATTTTATAAATGTTAGTCTAGGTATAATTCAGTACTGTTGTAGATGAGTAGTTGAATGGAAAGAAAAACATTGCACGTTTCCGTAAACTAATCAAACTAGCAGTTTTCACATGGCTTAGTTAAGCTCTTTAATTTAAATAAGTTGGCTATTTAATTAGAGAATACTGACTGTGACAATTATAAACTGCAAGTAGAAGCGGGTAATGATGTCATTATATTTTAGTAATACACGTAAATGAAGTTAACTGTAGTAATCCCCTAAAATCTGTTTGTATATGCTATAAAATTACAAAAATAAGTTCGTCTTTTATAACTGATTGAAGAATTGATTTTCTTGTTTAAGCCTGAGATAAAAAAACAACAAAACTTTAGAAAAAACTTGATTTGGTTACGTCTTATGGCGTAACAAGGTAAATTTGTTTTTTAGTTATTTTACTTAGCCCATGTTGCTTGCTTTAATTATAAAGTAAGTATTGTTTCCTAAAGATTTACAATATAGTTATCCACTTTTCTATGGATTTAAATGAGTTAAATATTCCTTGCTAGTTACTAATAAATATGAATTAATAAATTACATATGACTTTCAGTAACTGTGTACTATCTATTTATTATTTAAAAAGTATTTTGTTTTATTTCCAAATATTTCTCGTGTGCATTTATATAAGAGGAAGGTAGATCAGTTAACTCTTAAAGCAGTAATGTTAATATCGTCAAAAATTAAATATTTTACTAAGCAAGTAATTGTTGAAAACATTAAATCATTGAACGGTAGTATTCTTGAAAAAGGGTCGTGAGCATAATCTATCATTTAGTGGTACATTACTTTTTCATAAATAAGCCTAATTTCAAATGTCCATATTCAGTTGGTGATAATCCAGATTCACCTCATTCAGCGTGAACACAGTCTTCGTTACAAAAGCATACCGGAAAGCTTAAAAATTAACAAAAAGATTGGTTTTAAACGCCAGTAGGTAACAAAAATTTAAGTAAGCCTAACAGCTACAAGTGTTTAGTATACTTTCTTTACTTTAAATTCTTCATTAGTACTCAATGTTTACTTTGTATAGCAAAAATAATAAGTATTCATTTTATTTGGTACTTATTATGTCCTTTGCTTACAATTTAATTTGCGATAACAGCATTCAGCAGATTCTAAATCAGACTTGGCGCATGAGAACATTAACAGAGGAGACTACAGTGTGCGAAGAATACTGTAGAAAGCGACGATAGAGTCGGGTTTTTCTCTCCCATATAGGATAGGCCAATTTACGTGGTTCGGGAAAGTCAGTTTTAGCATAGTACTAGTACTAGTCAGCATCAGTTCCGCTGCGATAGAATTACCGAGAGTGTCGTCCCGCTGGTATTGCACTCCGACCATTGTTCATGCCCTATTGTGCCACTGAACATGACAATTGTCAGATATCAAAGTTTTAGTAGCGTGTAAGTAAGGTTGTGAATGGTAGTAACATTTGTTACAATACTTTATGCTATATAAGCTTATTGTGGGACCAGCAGAATTTAAGAAATATAAAATCGACATTTTTGTCACATTCTTACGCAATTAAAAAAAGTAAAAGATACTCAGCATTACAATTATGAACCCTTTAACATAGTATCTAACCCTGTAAATATTTTCGACTGTCCGAGGAGTAGAATATCAAATAGGTAAAGATCTATATACTACTAAAAACCATTCCTGTACTTTCAAGAAGTGGCGATTTATGAAATGCCAACAGATACCGTAAAAATAAGTGAAGGTCTTTTCAGAATTTGAAACTACAACGTGCGGCAGTGAGGTATTGATTTTACTTAATACACATGAGACTGAAAGCCATTAATGAAATTATTGAATTAAAGTTATTCTTTGGTCGCTCTGTTACCTAATAGCTAAACAAATGCATATTGCTATACATTCGTGGCTACTCTGAGCCTCTACCTCGACGATATTCTAGTGACCTTTGACGTGTTTAGCCTGATTATTAAGATTCCCACAGAAGAAGGTATAGATCTGAACAAGAAACACAAGCTTCCACCTCACTTAATCTCATGAAGGAACATGTTTTTCATAGCATTTGTTTATTTTGTAGCCCTGGAACATGCGAAATAAAGGAACACTCATAGAGGTGTAGTAGATCTATATAGAGTACTACAATACTATTTACATTATATTTCTACGGGAGCACCCATAGGCTCCACTCTTTCACGTCTTGTAGCATACCTGATAAAGAAGTGGTTTGAAGAACAAGTACTTTTTATATTTCTTGAATTCACAGTGTCTTAAAGTGACTTAAAGTAAAATGTACAATTTTCAACTATGCATTTATAAAACAAAGTGCCAATATAAATTTATAAATAAATATTTGTACATTAATATGTAAATATTAATATATATTATGAAAGTGAAAGTGTATTTACATATGCAGTGTATTACATACTGCTATAGTGTATTAAGTACTACTCATACATTTGAGCCACTTTTTATTGTAATTAACACAAAAATGTCATTCTGCAATATAAAACAGTCATTTGCTGGACTGAGATTATATTAGTTTGATGGAAATCAAAATTAGGCGACGCGCATTAGACTTCAAAGTAATGTTACTCCTGTAGATCAAGATTAGGAAAGCTGATCTTTGACTTACATATTCATTAGTCATCAACGTATTTAAAAATACAAATATTACGTTGATGATTTGAAAGATATCTACGAAGTCTTTTAATTTTATAAAAATCCGTTAACGTAACAGAAAGTTCTTTAATTCTTAAACAAGACTTATTTAGAACAAACACCTTTATAGGGCAAAATTAATTTTTCCATAAATACTCACCTTTCTACATTTATATCAATACATTAGGTCAGCAGCGCTGCCAACTATATCATAATACTGGTGGTCCTGTGAGTTACCACGATCCGTCTAGGAACACCAAAACTGTTGCTAAGGACCATATTCTCTGCAATGCAATGCATATATTCGACCTTATGTTATGTGGTATGTATACTTATCACTAACCTATAAAGAAAGCCATATTTGTTTTCACGAAGATTAAAATTAATATAACGTTGACAAAAAAATTATTTATCGGAAACAAAGGGAAACAACATCCAAGAACATTATGTAACACTTATGAAGATTTTGCAGACAAGCTTTTGTCTGCAAAATAAAAGAGGTGTGTTACTTTGTTAAATACACTTATATATCATTTATCTATATTGTGGTCTACCTTGTAATACAAGTGGTCAAACCTTCCAAACTACGGAAATAAAGGAAACATCACTTTTGTAGCAAGAAATCCGTGTAAAGCTTATTAACACCATCTATGCCTGGAAACATAAATAATTTGTAAAATTTAGAATTAAAATGTATAATATTACAGTAAAATAAAAACTTCAGTATTGTAAATATTACAAAAAAATGTTTGTAGATGTCGTTCTTTTTTCTTTGAATTTCACATATTGAGAAAGAGAAACAGAGTATTTTTGTACAATATTCTGGTTACATCAGCTTAATTTTGCTCTTACTTTTTTTCGAGATCATTGTATAAAGTGTGCGTACTCATTTCCAATGCAGGCGTTTTGTACTTGTATACAATCTATCAATTACTGTGTTCAGTTGAAGTTAAGTTTATGTAACCCCCGTAGATACCGGGCCTCATCAGATGGGGAACTAAATAATGGGATATAGCCACAATAATTTTATGCACGGTAGGGCTAAAATAACATAAACTGACCTACTCCAACTCTAGACCGTTTCAAGAGCATAAAAGTATACATATTTCTGTAAAATACTTAACAAGAAAATAGTTTACTTTACGCAAATTTACTTGCGTAGTGGGGAATCCAACTTCTTGCAACGTATTCTGCAGGGCACCATTCTTGGAACAGAGAGAAGACTGTTTCGAGCTGTTTCGACAGCATCAAAGAGTGGACTGGCACAAGAAGTATTGAAAAGCACTGTGCCCTAACAGAAAATTGTCAGCCTGGGACTACAGTTATCACCAACGTCCGAGGGATAGGGCAAGCCAATATAAGAGAGAAAGAGAGCGAGCGAGAAGGGGAGAGAGTAAGGGGGAAAGAGTGTGTGAGAGAAAGAAAAGAGGTTTATAAGAGAAAACTTTCACAAAAGACGTTTATTCTTTCAAGTGATAGATAGAGATTACGCAAAGCAGTTTTAATGTTTTTTTGTTAAAGCCAATTTAAATTTTGTTAATTTTTAAATAGGCAGCTACATTCTGTGCAAGAATTCATCTTAGTTTGGTAACAGGTGCTTTATAAATATTTCAAATAAATAACAATACTAATAATTAGCACGCTTTTAGCGGTAAATACAAAAAATTGATGGTGCAATTTATTTATGGATTTCTGTTGCCTCAGAAATTTGAGCGTGTATCTCAGTGGCAAAGCATATAAAAATGCTATTCGATACCTTGGACATTTTATTTACAATTAGATGTCGTTATAGAAATATTTTTCTAGGAGCAGTCCTAGTAGTGTTAAGATTCATCACAAATAATTTGACCAACTTTACTTAGAAAATTGTAATATTCTGCTTTAATAAACATGTTGTTACAGAACTTCAATTGTTTTATTAACTTTAAGTTACAGTAATAATATTTCTGAATGATCCCCATAAAACACTTTATAAATTTTATATATGTATGTATAAAAATTTTATTGGTTTCAGTTGTTTTAAAATTAAAATGCGTAAATTTTATGTCGCATGTGTGTGTTTTCGCCTCCTCGTGTGCTTGCTTGTTCGTATGTGCTTTCTGAGTGACTGTCATTAGTCACCTGATATGAATTCATTAAATATTTTATTTTGCGATGCAATTTTTATTAACTGGAATACATTTTAGGTCATTGCATTTTAATTGTTCCTATGCTGTATTCGTATGCTGTAAAACTAAAATGTAAAATCGTATGTGTCTTATGAAGCTAAAAATTTTTGCAATATATTTGCCAAAGTATTATGAAGAAGACACTTATTGCTAGACAACGGCATGTTTATTGCACCCTTACGTGCACGATTCCACGTGCTAAACATTCGTACTAACCATATATTCTTCTGCTATGTGGGCGTAGTCAGGATTTCAGCCCCAAGGAGGTAGGCGTTTATTGGCAAATTTATGGAATTTATGTTCACAAAATAAATCTTTTCAATAGAATATTTACATTAACGTTTATTATAAAGTCTGGAAGTAGACGTCAATTTAAGAGTGAATCATGCTCTTTTAATTTAGTTGTTTTAATTATATTATCTCCATATAAAATATTCAGAAATTCAGCTTCCTTGTAATAACAGCTGAAGTTACAAAAATTATTTTTTCTTGTACCTTATAGCTTATTGTAAGTTAACTTATTTTTTCTGTAACTTAACTTGCAATTTAGTTGAAGTAAATTATAAATTATCAGATCATTAAATGTATTGTTTTGTTTCAACAATACGATCTATTGTTTTACTTCGTCTGACCAATAGAATACGTTGTTTTGTTCGAATTCAACTATTTATTATTTCATAGGCTGGTTTTTATGTTGTATGCTAATATTTAAATGATACTGTAGTGGTGGTGGTCATTTAATAAAAAATTTATCTAGAAAACATAGTTTTTTTTAATTACTAGAAATATTTTGGGTTAATTCCTAAGACATTAAATTCTTTTCTTATCATCATTAAAATGGTCATAAACCAATGGTTGTGCCTTGTCCTTGCAACGACTCACAGTGCGTATTAAACTTATGGCTTGTACTGCAGAATCCCTTTTCTGATGTTAACTGTATTATTGGCCACTTATAATAAACAGCAGCAGGCTGTCCATTGGTATTTGTTATATTATTGAGGAAGACCAGACATCACCACAGCAACATGTACAGCAGATGTTAGCATACGTTTTAAACTAAAAATCATATTTCCAGTGAATGTGGTAAAGTTTTATATAACGTATTATCGAAAATAATATATTAATATAGTGATTACAGTGGAACGTGCTGCAAGATCCAGCAACGAAAGCTATTGCTTACTGTTTGTTATTCAGCAATTAATGGTGACGTCATACGGAAGTTAGCAGTATTAACAATACAGTGTTTGATTGTTGGTGTTACTGTGTACGTTCCTTGGCTGTTGAATGTCTGCGTTTTGAGCAGTTTTGTTGCCGACATCTCTGTGGTAATTGTGATGTTGTCTAAAGTGTCATGAAGTTACAAACACGTATGACAGATAGTAGGTCTACTCATTATCCGTGATTCCCCAAGTGATGCAGCATTTTTTTGCTATTTGATTGCTAAATGTTAGTCGCAGACTCCATGAGCTGCCAAATAAGTAAAAAAATAATAAATTGAAACTATTACGTAACAGTATAGCTGAAAGCAGTAGTACAACTAAGGACACGGGGGGATACTTTGAATATACCGTACTCACTGCATTAAACCGGTATGAATATACCAAAACTGTACAACACAAATAAAACTGTCCCAAAGGTGCATTTACAAACATTTTTTTACTTTGTATATTATATTACAACAGTAACTACACAGCCGTAGTGGCCAACCCGCGACAGACGTGCCAGTTAGTGTTAAATGGCACGCGGTAACAGAAATGATATGCTTTTCTGTAAATCTTGTTATTTGTCAAACGATAATTGTATTTACAATAATTTTAACCGCTTACGTTTTGCGTAATTTCAATAGTAGGAATATACTAAGTACAAGAAAAACTGTGCTACAAAATAATATTTGAGAGGATTAAAATAATATCAAAGTTTTCAAAGAAATAAAAACTGCGATTTAAAATAATGGATGTCAGTGGGAAATTTGTAGTAGTAGACCATCTATTTATTGATTTTGGAAGCTCCTATTACTACACGACCCATAAAAATAGAGCAACTGGGAATCAACCATAGTAGCAATATTTCTAGAACACTCTGTACTTGACTTAAAATAAATAATAACCATGTTATACAATTTCCCATTTTGTACCTTAGAGGGCAATAACATTGTTTTGATTTTTACGACAGTCAAACTATTTTCCCGTAAGATTCCTACAATAGTTTTGGTTCTATCGACAAATTTAGTAATAGCCTAAGTAATTTTTCTGCCCTGTTTGAATCTGCCACTATTTTCTAGACAGTATGGTAAAGCCCTATTCTTGTACTTGTATTTAGACGTCATAATTTAACAAAGCTGTGCAATGAATTAAACTTAGACTATAAAATATTGCGTATATAAGTTTATTTTTGTGTTTCTATTATTTTATTACACAATTTCATGCAGAGAACGGTAACCGTATTTTGCAATTTGACTTTTCTTATCAGCGAATGTGTAACACAAAAAGCAGATACATCTAAGTTTATTAGTACAATAACTCAAAATAAAGTGTCACTTTATCAAAACGATAGTGAATTTACGATTGTTTGCTTTGTACAGCGTCTCAAATGTTTTACACCTCACTAGATTTATTACAAGACCCCGCCACAAAATAAACACAGCTGCAAACATTACGTTACTAATCGCATAATTCCACGTCAAAGCAAAATGAATTGCTTCAGTTAGAAAGTAATTTCCCATTTCAAGTGCTATCATAAAACTGTCAGGTACAGATGTTCAGGTGCAGTCGTTTGAGAAATAAATAGTACGAGCACTATTGATTTCCAGACTCACTGTCAGATAAAATCTTTGTCAGTAGAAAAGTAGATCGTTTACCTGATTATCGGCATAGCCTCAAGTACGCGCTTCAGTTACATTGTAAAATTGTTTAAATAAAATATAAAATTTAAATTTGAGTATAAATTACATTTTACATTCTAAAATATAATATTATTATATTTATATTATGTAATGAAATTTATCTGATATAACATTAAATATTTTTTTAGATATTGGTTTCATGAAGTCATTCAATTATTAAGAAGTAATAAGATTTATCAATTAATTATGAAGTAATTAAATAAACAAAAGTTTAATCTGTATAAACATGTTTCTTGAAACAGTAATGATATAATAATAGTGACGATAAAATAACTTTAGCACCTTAACAAAATATTGAAAACATACATTTTATATATAGGCTACAGCTTATTGATTACCCCGAACGCAAGTTACAAATTATCATGTCTGCGAAGGAAGACAACCTTATAACACAAAATATAAGTAATGTGTTTCGTCATATGAATGCCACCAAGGCAACTTATCTGCATCAAACATTGAACTTATGTAACTGCTAAGACTCAACTGATGAGTACACGTGTCCTAGCGTATTTAGAATAACCTACATGAGTAGGCCTATTTAGTTTTGCTTAGGGCATGCGTAATATACTCTATAGATAAATTTAAAGGTGCTAAGAGAAGTAAAGAAAAAGGATATTGCAATAAATAAAGCTGAGAAAGTTTAAGTTTATAAAATGTGTTATAAAATGTAATGGTTTTTTTATCACGTACATTCTGCAGACCACCAAGGAACCTAGGACAACATATTTGGATGAAATGACAGAAGAATGGATTATATGGCTACTGAAACCCATATTTCCTGTGGTAAACAAATCGATAGTTTAATTTACATAATTCTTTGTCAAATTGACTTATAATGTCTACCCCTAAATAACGTCCGTACAAACTCTCCCTGCAAGAAAAATTAATGATTGAAGACTGTAGGAAAAGCAATAAAATATTCAATAAAAACAAAATTAATCAATGGACCTAATGATTGCTAATAGAAATTTACAATTCAATTTTAAATTGATATTAATATTTGTAATAGCAGTTATGTATTATAGAGCAATCACAAATATGAAGGTACAGAGATGTACACATATTTGCAATGTCACTTTATAATCAAAGGACCTCGGTACATATACATTTGTTTGCAATCTGACTTAAGAAGTTTCTTTAGTCATTCCTTTTATATCATGTAATCTGTCTCAATATCTTTTGTTTTGTTTTGTTTTTTGGTTATCACACACATTTGAATATGCATTTATGCTGGATCATGTTTCCTGTTCCCTTTACACAGCCTATTTAAGTTCTCTTTTTCAAAAGTACTGTGAGAGGGGAATTATGGCAACACGTACATGCAAACTTTGAATCATCAAAAACATACCTATAGTCTAACAAAGGTGTGCTATGCTTGATAGAAATAATAATTTAAGAAACGTTCTAAGAAACGGGTATCATGTTAAATATGTCCATATGTAATTATGTGATGTAAAGAAATTTTAAGCTATAAGAAATTTCTCCTAGTAGTATAAACAAAATGAAACTATGACAAAGAACGCGAGACTTTAATGTACACAGTCCACATAAGTGATTATATTTGATTTTAGTACCGTACATTTAAAGTCACACAAGCGTAAATCTAGATAACGAAACTATTGTTTGCTGCATACAGCATAAAGTAATGCATAACGAAGCGCTCTATGTGTGTGCTAGACAGCCGCGAGAGACTCTCACACTGGTGCAAAGTAGGTGCGCAACAAGTAAGTTGGTTACATTTGTTCCGCACAATAAAGCAAAACTACGTGTTGTGCACGTTTACAGAACAAAGCACACAGACGTAATGTTTGATGTGTTAGATTATGACTGTAGCAACGCTTTTAGTGTGACTGTTCAGAGCTAAGCCTTTAACCTGCCTGCAGTTTTCTGTTATATCTATGCTTAGTTTAGGCTAAATATAGCATTTTCTACTCTAAAGAATTTTTTCCAGCACTTCCAAAGTAGTAATTAATGCATTTTCCTCAACTCATAATCAACAAGTTGAAAGTCACAAAGCAGAATCTAACATTAACAAAAATATTAGATTTACTAACAATATTAACTAGTAATGTCTGCTAACTCCCTCAGCTGCAAAACTCAAAATTTGTAACAAAATACGCTTATTATTAAGTAAAGTCAAATTAATATATTTTAATATATTTCTAATATTAATAATAATATATTAATAATATAATTAATATATTTCTTCGTGTGTACGATTCTTAGCGTTAGTCGAGAAACACCACGAAGAGGAGATTATACGTAAGGGAACATTAACCTACTACATTTATGAATGTTTTACATATGCAACCATAATACTTTTCAAAAACATTTACAGATAATAATATTATGGTAAGATTTTTGCAAACGTGTTTTATAAAATACAACTCAGCTTGCCTCTTTAATCCTCTCAAAAATTTCCAAGGTGTGTTGACATAATGTTAATTTTATCAAGTTGTTAAAGATACCAAGTTTCTATTTCGAAAAAAATTCCTGGCAACTTGATGTCCTGTGTATACTATCACTGTTTTCCAAAACGATAATTTCTATTTTTGTCCGATGGTGCCCCTAAATTTCAACAAATTTCAAAACAAATGCTACAATCGGATTTGCGCTCACTTTATGTTTTTTTTAAAAAGAATAGGTAGACCTTCACACGTTTTGCTATCTTCAGAATGACTACGGAGGTACGGAATAAACATCGTGTCCACCTGTACGATTAAATATAACCATCAAGAGTGTCAGTGAGTATTCCACACATTACGACTTTAAGTTCACTCTTTTCTGGCAGCGTAAGAAAGTGAAAATCTCTTCTTTGGTGAGTAAAGAATCTTTGGCAGAGCAGAAGTTTTGTATAAAGCAGAGAGATTATCTTAGCGGAGTTAACAACATCATTGGAGTTTGGAATTTGGAGTAAATGGTGCTGTAACAGCTTATATCCTATTGGCATCTAAAATGTACTGTAATACTGGATTGCTAAATGAGAAAATAAGTTATACTCTGGAAGCTATTTAAAGCCAACAACAGGACAAAATTCAGCTATTCAATAAAGATTAATTAGTTACAAATATTCATTTAATACTACAAGAATGTAAAAAAGATTGTTTATACCCGCGTGTTTTGTTTAAGGAAAAAATTACTGAAAATAAACACACCGTGCATCTACAGATATACTACGATTAATAAGTAAGTTCTATAAACACCCTTATCCAACGTTTGACTTTACGGGGTAGATACTGTTTAGACCGCCATATCAATGCCTGTCACTGTGTATAGTAAGCTGGTTAAACAGCTCGGCTGTAGTTAGCGGAGTCTAGGCTTGTTTTGTTAAGTACGTGTGAACAAATACTGGCCTCATTAATATTCATGCGCTAAGACGCTTGTGATGTGATAGAACACGCCTAGGAAACAAGCGCGTTACAGGTAGGATTAGGTCCAGGCAGGTGAAGGGAGTTGATCAGATTTAACTTAGAGGTGCAGCGTGTTCTTGTAGCCAGAGACACCTGACGAGAATTATAATAATATCATTTACACATTAAATCTTGTTAACTAAAGTTCTTCCTAAGTAAACTAATTCCGTTTTTTTCTTTTCTGAGCCGTGTTTTATAGATAATTATTATGTTTTGTTTTCAAATCGCCCTATAGTCCTTACAAAGTCTTCCTGCAAGAAAGATGAATTAATCGACCCCATTTGGTATTAGGTAGTGATGTAGCATACGTATCATATTACACAATATTTAATTTTTAAAACTTAACTGGAACGTAGAAAACTCATTGAAACCATTTGAAATGCAAGTGTAATATTGTATCGTTAAAAAAATGCAACTCTATCACGATATTTAACAATTTAAGACAAACGTTTGGCTAATGCAGATCGCTATGTTATTAAAATTCTAGTAAGCATTTTCCAAGAATTATAAATAGATCTAGCAAAATATGTTTATAATTAGCATTTATTGTTAATTTGCATGTGGATAGCACTCCAAAAGGTGGAAAAGCTGGTCTATCGGTTTATTAATTCACGGTGTTTTTGTAACATATTTCATTACTACTAACTTGATTCCTACTACCAAGTGATAATACATGATTAATTTGCCTCTTTATAAATTGTCAAATAAAATTAAAATATCTCTAAAATAAAAAAATAAAATATAAAAATTAAATTAAAAACTCCATAATATTTAAATAACAGCTAGTTGTTTGAAAGTAAATAGAGAATTGTTGTTTGAAAGTAAATGCACTATAGAGAATTAGAAACAGCTTTACGTTCCTGCGAATGAATAAATACAATAAGGGCACTGGCTGGTAAATATTGTGAGGTTTTATAAAGAAACGTTGGAATATATTTAAAAAACTCATGACTGCTGTATGATCGATACTTCGTTCCCTTCTCATACATTCTTCTTGTATTATTTTATCTAACGCTCCGTCTTAATTATTGTAATCAACCAATCGTTTCATCCCTATCCACTTTATCCATACTGTTCCTAACTTGTATCTCTCCCTTTCATATTTGTGTGTGTGTGTGTGTGTGTGTTTGAAATAAACAAATTGCTAAGTTACTACAAATATACACTAAACGGTGTGTGTTACGCAGAAAGCTCTATGCTTTAACACTGCACATTTAAATGACCTGTCGAAACCAGATGTTTGTGAAAAATTAGATTAATTTTTACAGATAACGTGCGCAAAAATTTAATTTAACTTAAATACATGCGTATCATAATGGAACGAAACTCCACTCATAAACACATTACCATGTCAATGTTGATTATGCACAGTAATTGCCTATGGCACACTCTTACGCTTGTACACTGTACAACCGCCTCCAAAAATCTTACTTTTATAAGTTTATCGTAAAGTCATGAAAACATTATTGTTAAGTAACCAATTCTGCAGTAACATGATTGGTAAGTTCACGCCGCCCAGTGTTAAATAAATAAACCGAAATTTTAAACTTTCCATTACACGATACCTTATCCACCTACTATTCATCAAATAGGCTACACAAATTGTGTGTAGCTAATTCCTAGATGCACACTAATAGTTATTAGTTACGTTTTGTGTTAAAGCTTCCCAAAGTAAGCACTCCCTTAATAAATTTTCAGCATAAACAGAACTATCGTTTCGTTCTTGTTAATTTTTGTGTTACATTTTTTTTTAAATGTCTTCTTTTTTATCACTGTCTTTAAGTCTTATCGTCTATGAAATGTGAGTATGTCTATTCTCTAATTTTTAAGTCTGTAAAACTTCCTCGATCGATCTAATCTTTGTAACAGAATCTTGAAAATTACAAGACACAAACCACGGTGCTATCAGTCCCTTGACTTATGTTAGCGTTTGCGTATCACAGTGATTAGATTTAGATGTAATTACTCTGGCTCCATTCCTATACACGTTTCAAGTAGCCATACATATGGTTAGACAATTAGATAACTGCTCCACATAGAATTGCAAACTTTATGGCATTCAAGAATCATTCATTATGCTGATAATTACAAATTTTAATTGAAACAGTTAGAAAAAGTGATTCAAGCGTTCAAGACAAAAGTTCATATTAATTACTATAAGTGCGTGCGCGCGCGCGTGTATACAAAACATTCTTTTGGCTTACACACTTGTGTACTGACAGAAAATAAACGTTGTACATACACTCTGTTATCTGTTAGGAATATTAATAATAGTGTACGAAACAGATACTCTTTTAAATTAATTAGAAGGTTTATAAAATGTGTTAACAGTTCGAAACCGCTGCACGTTAATACAGTGTTGTAATTCGTAATCTATGAAGCATACACTTCTATGCATAAACATCGTAATGTATTAAGGTTATATATTACTCTATATTTTGGAATTTTCTGATGACTTTGTAAGCTCATTAATTTGAATAACTTGGTCACTAGTTAGAGAATATTAACAGCAATAGTTCTAAACTGCACTTAGAAGCAGGTAATTATATTATTGTATTTTAATATTCCAGGTAGCTGGAGTTAACTCTAATAAGTCCCTAAAAATATTTTTTGTATGCGATAAAAAAAAAAATTATTTTTTCGTGATTGACAAAAGAACTAATTACTTTGTTCCAGAAACTAAAGCCTAAGTAATAACAATATTCGAAAAATAAAATTAAATTTAGTTATATTTTCGTGACTGAATGTAAGAGAGCTTTGCTTGTTAATGAATTTTCTTTTGTTTTAAAGATTAACAGTAGTTTACACAATCTTTTTCACTTTGGTATTCTTAAATATGCTATAAGTATCTTATTCATTAAAAAAAATATATATATATATTATTAAATTACACACATGTACTCTAGAGCAGAACACTGATGTTAACTTAAAAAGCAGCAATATTTAATATTACACAATACTAAAGAGTTTTAAGCAAGCACATAGTTGTTAAAAACATTCAATTCTTAGAGAACGATATTTTTTTAAAAAGATACCTTCTTTAAATACCGGATACTAAAGTTTTTAACATAAACTATCTCTTAACGGCATATTACTTTTTCATACATTTTCGATAAACGTCTTTAATTGGCAATTTTGCAAGTCACCTCAATTAGCGTAAACGGAGTTTTCTTTACAAAACACATTCTGGATACCTCCAAAATTATAAAAGAGGTTATGTTCTAATATCACAAGATAACGAAAATTTATGTAAGACTAACAGATACCAGTATTTAGTGTTCTTCTTTACTTTTTATGAAAGTAAAAATTAATAGGTTGTTGATTCATATGGAAGATAAACATTATTTGTTGTATAAATTTGCACCAATATTTGTAACCTCTATGTGTCGGTTTATGTAGCAATGAATAAGAACGAACGATAGTCATTGCACCGTTAACATGGTTTTAAAGAAATGGTCTATACATAAGCCTGTAATTACTTAACATGTGCTCAAAATTCTTCCTGAATAAAGAGTCAAGTAAGTTGAGTAGAAGTCAGATAACAAGGTGGAGTACTTACGTTTATCAATACAAAATATAACAATAAGTAGATAGTATTATGAATAAAAATGTATATGGAATACAAAAAACAAGGAAACAAGAAAACAAACATGAAACATGAAACAAAAAAAAAAACAAGAAACGAGTGCTGCGCAGACTTGTTTTAAGTTCAAGATTCCCAGATTCGCCACATAGGCCTACGTGCATTATAGAAGTTACTTGTTACTTCTCTCTCCCCCATAGGAAAATCTCCTTTCAAAGTTCCAACATTTTCTTTTGATAACACTGACGTGATGGTTTGTTTTGATGTGGTAATGACGTGATCCATCTGTTTCCAAACGTGCCTGTAGAAGTCATTTATTGTGACATATAAACAGACTAGGTGGCCGCTCATATTTTGGTGAGTAACTTTATTTAACAAGAAGAGTAAGGTCGGTACACAAACGGTTACATATCTCAAAGTTAATCATTCAAATATTTTTACCTTAAATATGGTTAAGTAAAGAAAAATGCTTTGCCAACGATGTGGTTTTTAGTATTTACTTTGTATAGTATAAGTTGATACTATTTATTTTGGTTCTAGCTGGTAATTTAATTTTCTCTCAGAGCAAACAGTAATCAGACTAGGCGCATCAGTACATTAACAGATGAGAGTACATGGCGCTCTATTAAGTATAATGTAGAAGCGATGGTAGAAACAATTCCTTTTTCTCTTACATATTGGACAGTTCAATTTACTATGGTGTGTTAGTAAGAGTTATGTTGTACTGATAATTAAATAAATACAATTAGCCAACACCAGTTCCGCGGAGTCAGAGGCGCCCTCTTGCCGGCATAGTGCTCCAAGTACTGTTCACATTCTGTCACTGAACGTGTCGTTTCTCGATTCGCGCAGTTTAGTAGCTTGGCTGTAAGTTATAACATATTAACCTTTAATAAGGTATAAGGTATAAAGAATAAACTTTATAAGTTATAAATAATAACAACCTGTGTTACAGTCTTTTACTAGTTGTATATGCTTGCTGTATGGCTTGTGACATATATGAAATTTAAAATCGGCATTTGTGTCGCATCTCGTGTGTAATTAATAAACGTAAGAAATACTCCATATTATAATTATTAATTTCAACACGTTTCTACCCTTGTAAAATTACTTTTCGTCAACCAAAGAGATTATTATCAATTGGCCAAACACCTCATAACACTAAGCACCATTCCTGAAAATTACGAACGTGCTGACTTAAAAAATGAATAAAAAATATTGTAAAAATAAAACAGTGTATGAAACTACAGATCTGACAAAGTTGAAAACTACAGCGATGGGGTACTGATTTTTTTTATTACACAACAGATGGAAAGCACTAGTGACATTATTGTATTACTAAAATCTTTACTTTGGTCGCTACTACATAAATAGTGTTTCCAATGGCTCTGCTTCCTCAGTTAACATTTGAAGCAATAAGTATAATAAAATGAGGGCGTTCACATTATTTTTGAATGACCTAAAATATTATATCACAAAAATTTTAAGTCTTGTAAACATACAGTAGATGTATATTGTAAAGGTTGTAGGTTGTTGTATCTTCACCGTACATTTAACAACAAAAAATAAAGAATGAAACACTCATTAACCAACACGAGAACACCTAAGAGAGGAATGACAAATGAATAACTGTGTACTAAATGTTATATCCGATCCACGAACTAATTAAAACAATTAAAATAATTAAATCAGCAAACGAAGAATAATAAATAGTGATGAAGAAGAAAATATAGAAGACAACATAATAATGTGATTAACCAAAATGACCGAATAGATATGGTAAGTAAGAGGACAAAAACAAATTATAATGACAACCAGCCCTAACAAGAGACTGAAGAGAATATAAATAAACACAAGTAAAGTGATAAGCGAAGAAGACTTAACAAATATATCATACTAGGTGACCCGTGCGAATACTTCGCACCGTTAGTGGTCAGTTACGTAATATAATAAAGTGGAAATAAGTAAATGTAAATATTTATCAATCCAAAATATTTTATTATAAAAAATAGTAACAAAATCAGTCTTATTGTAAATGATATTAACATTATATACAGTATTATATACGCATTAGTTTTTTTTTAAAATTAATTTCACAAAACTTCTTTAAAAACAATGTTGGAGGTTATGACGTGATCATCGTTCACTTTTTGCCCGTATGAATCTTCAACACAAACAAAGATATCTTTAAACATACGGACTCGTGAAAAAGCCACGTATAACTGTCGATGCGAAAAAACAGGTTCTGGTAAATATAATCCTGCCCTTTGAAGCGTCTGACCTTGTGCTTTGTTAATGGTCATAGCGAAAGCAACTTTTATGGGGAATTGTTTTCTTACCATTTGGAAAGGCACAGTACGATCAGAAGGTGTAAGGTTAATCCGAGGTATGAGCACAGTTTTATCGGAGTGAATAATTTTAGCAGTGATGATGTACTCGCCTAAGTGAGTTACCACTAACCTTGTACCATTAATTAATCCCTGTTTAGCGTTAAGATTTCTAATTAACATTATGATTGCATTTTTCTTCAAAATCAATTTATGAGGTGGTAAACCGGATGGATTCAAAGAGTTTAAGAATTCTATGGGGTACAATTGAGCATTGTCTGTTTCTTCATGTTGGACACAATCAGAACTGAAGTAAACCTTTTCCTCTCCAAGTAACAAATTGGAAATGATATATTCATTAATTTTTGTACAATCATCGTTTTTTGGAGATAGAATCGCCGTTGAATAAAACTGCGAAATATTTTGTTCATTGATTTCTGTGGCATTGAATATGGTGGTAATAATACTATCATAATTACAATAACAATGTTTCGGGATTTTGATCGCTTCATTCTCGTAATCTGTTTGAACTTCTAAATCACCGTTACCCAATTTAAGTAACCATTCATTGAAAACAGGCACATCATTTGCCCTCATATTTTGAGTCAACTTATGAATTTTACATGAGACCATAAGGGCGATCGTTTAACTGTATTTTCAACGATGGCTGTTCTATTGGCATGTCTAACAACGGGTAACACCTGACGAAAATCTCCACCAAACAGAATTATTTTCCCTGCATAAGGAAGATTATTATTCATAATGTCCTTTAAAAGTCGATCGACAACGCTTAGCGCATCTTTGGGAACCATTGAAATCTCATCCCAAATAATGAGATCTGAGTCACGAAGAAGTTGTGCATCCTTTGTGTGAGTGCGAATCGATGAGGCCGATGTGTCCAAGATGGGTACAGGTAGTTTGAAAATCGAATGTGATGTGCGTCCCCCGGTAGGTGATTGGCAGCAATGCCTGTCCATGCAACTGGTATAACAACCTTGTTTTCACCTCGTAAAATGTGGCACAATGTTTTGTAGACAAATGTTTTACCGGAGCCCCCTGGTCCGTCAATAAAGTAACAATTCGGAATTTTATTTCTTACTGCATGTAAAACTTCCTCAGCTATTGCCTTCTGTTCTAGGTTTAACTTTTCATAAGCTGCCTTGCCGTTCGTACTTTCTTCTTCTACGTTGTAGGTTTCTTCTGTTGTATGTTGTGCGACGGTTAGGACAGGAGTCGGCAGTTTAAATTGTTTGCAAGATCTACCATGATATTTAAAAATATTTTCCAATTCTTGCAGTGTGAGGTTGTAAGCTTCAGGTGGCGTGTGCTGTCTCTGAAAATCTTCTGAAAGTGCGTCCTGAAATTTTGTCCACAACTCAGGTATATTAGCAGGAGAACAGAATATGCAGATGATAGCGAAAAGGCATCTCAATTGCGTTGGCATTTTGTGACTGACAGCCTCCTGCAAACATTCTTTCCATTCGGCGTCGTTAATGACTAAATGTAATTTTTCTGCAGCTTCTTGAAATGAGTTGCACAGAATTCCATCAACTGTACGTAAATCGTCAAACGACTGCGGTCCTTTGACGTGCAGAAGTAGTACACGGAGGTAATATTTTTCGATGTCGACTTGATTGACAGTGTAGATCCATCCAAAGCACTTGGTATTTTTTTTGCGAATATTCCATCGTCCATTTGACCACACAAAATGTTCTGGAATTTCGTGGTAAAGGTAATTGCGGGCGGCAATATTTTCATTGCACAATTTAAAAAATTCCATGAGTTTGGAGACTCTATCACGGTTAGCGTCAGCTTCGAATCCGGCCTGAAAGTACACCATTTGTTCTTCCGGTAAGTGAACAGGAAGTCGCTCAATTGTATGAGATCGGTGGAAAAGTCGGCGTTCGTGTAATCGCCACATAGCCTCTGGTGGGCCCACATAACGACAGTTCAAATAGATGTCCACTTCGTCAACAATGAGTTGTTGTTGACCTTCAGAATCTGAACGTAATCGTAAAGCTGCGCAGTCATGTCCTTTATACACGTATTTGTACAAATATTTAACAGATTTGATTGAACAAACAATGCTCGAGATTGATATGGGAACGATATTTTCTACTGAGAAATCTACAATATGGTACAATCCACCTATTATCAATAGGAAATGATCGAACTGTCTTTGTAGCGCCATTATCACGTCGTCTATACATAGGGTAACCATTAACATTTAAATTTGTTTCTTCTTGAAAATCTTTTGGATAATTTTTAATACATTTTTGTTCTTGCATGCATGGACTGTTTGGATTGATCGTACCGCAAGGTCCGTGTACCATGCATTCCTGAATAACTTCGAAAAGTTGAGGATCTGTTTCCTTATCTGGAATTTCTGCACAAATTAATGAGTCTACGTCTTCAACTGAACGTAATTGATCTTCATTGGACAAAATGAGCAGCATGTGTGCATGGGGAAGGCCTCTTTTTTGAAATTCAATTACACAAACATAACTAATGACTACGCCTAGTACATGTTTTTTTAAAAGATCATCTAATAACGCTTGCAATTTTAAATGAAAAACTCTAGACACTAAGTCAGGCCTGTGTTCAACTCTTTCATATGGTTTCAATTGAGAGGTAATTTCAATCCACTTGGGGTTGCAAGTAATTGTAAGGAATAGATCAGGCTTTCCTAGACGGGCAACAATAGCCATCGCGTCTTGATAATTTTGAAGCATATTTCGAGGACTGCCAATATAAGATGAAGGAAGAACAAGTAGAATTCCACCAACTGCTCCTCTTTGTTCAGCATCAGAGTTAAGAAAGTCCATCAAACCTTTGTAACTATCAGCTCTCAGTTCTGAGTCTTGTTGATGGGCTCGAACGAATGCCAACCTGGAACCTTCTACTTTGACATAACTGTCAACAATGTATTGTTGAAATAATTTACCAGAAACATGAAGTAAACTGAAACCATCTCTAACTGCTAAACGATAGCAATAGTATTGTAATTGAGTTGTGACTGTTCTCGATGTAGTACGATTAACTTGAACATGTGGCTGACCAACAGTCCATCCAGAATCACCACATGGGAAAAGCAATGGATAGCACATTGGATCAGAATGGGGGTTCAGGTAAGATATTTTAGTAAGTGCACCAGTTGTTTTAGAATACATAACAAAATCAACATTGCCTGGTGGAGTTCCGTCATTGGTGACAAAACAGCAGCCACCTCACTGACTGCAGGTTCATTCGATCTTCCAGGATGAAATGCATTGGTAGTCGTAAATTGTAGATGCAAATCCAGTATAGTTTGATCCAAATCTTTTATATATTTAAACAACTGTGCGTAAGGATTATGTGTATCGAGCATTGTTTGCAATGTAACCATTATTTCTTCGCAACAGTTTTTATTAGCTTCATTCACTACACGATGTTTTAATGCAGTATCAAAATCTACAACGGAAAGGCCAGCGTAAGATGGTGCAACTCCTGCAGGAGGTTGTAAACTTCCTACCATATGATACACCTGCCCATGTAATTTAAAACAATATGGACCCCTGCCAGGAATGTCAACCGATTTGATGTGAATTGAAGCAAATGCCAGAGCATTGTTGAATTGCCTAATATTTTCTAGGTAATTCTTGGTGAAGTCATCATTTTGCTCTATGAGGTTTTGAAGTTCTTCACAAACTTTAATGGGCTCTAACTTAACCTTTCCCTTGTGGCAACACATGGTAGCTGAATCATCACTAAACTTCCCTGCAAACAACCTTGCAGAGCAATAAACGCATTTTTTATCCATATCACCAACACTATGTGTTTGCACTTCATTGTCTTTAGGGAAAAGGCGGGAAGTACAATATGTTTTTGGAAGTTTATATAGTCTTCTTTTTGTACTGATATTTTGATGGAGATGAAGTAAATAAGTTGATGACACAAAGTTGTTAACTTGCACTAATTGTTGTCGTTGAGTATTGAATGTGTCTTGTCTGCGTTGGCGCTGAGCTTCTCTATCTTGCTGAAGTCGAAGTTGTCTTTGTTCGTCACTTTCGGTATTTCTTCTTCTGCGTTCTGTGACGCGTTCCAATGGTCTGGAACGTCTTCCGGGTGGTCTCCCTCTCGGTCTGCCCGGCATTATGAAAACCTAAATCACAAATTCGTGTACATGAGTTTTCATTAAAATGAGAGCTATTCTTAGTGAACGAAAAATGACGATACCCAGTGAACACATTACGTAAATGTGATATCAATATGATATAAAATCAGCGTTTTTACATCATTATTACGTCATATGATGTCATGTGTTCACTGGGTATGTATCATCACTTCAGGTAATAGGATTCCTTATACGACTATCCTATGGATAGTACTTAATTAATAAAAATAGATTATTGCAAATAACGAATGATGACAAACTGGCATAAACATAACGAAAATAAAATTTAATTTTTTAATTAATAAACTAATTTTGAAGTTGTAAAAGAATTATTAATACAAAATTAGTAAATATACAAATATTGTGACAAACATTTCGAAATAAAAATTTATTTTTTGTAATTCAAATGCAATAAATTTTTATAATTTTATAATTAATTAATTTCTT
Source organism: Magicicada septendecula (assembly GCA_034769895.1). NCBI lineage: Eukaryota > Metazoa > Arthropoda > Insecta > Hemiptera > Cicadidae > Magicicada > Magicicada septendecula. Next base: position 185,009,291 of record CM068370.1, read on the forward strand.
GTTTTAATTTGATTGACACGTTGTTTATACGTTTATACGTTGTTTATACGTTATTTATACGTTTATTTTATTCTATTCTATTCTATTCAGAGACTTCAGCGCCACCACGACACTTTATATTACCGACAACTGTTAAAATAAACAGATTGCCACCAGATGGCGACCCTTGTTTTTTTAAAATGTAATTTTTTTAAATGAAATTTTTAAAATGTAAGTTTTAAAATGTAATTTTTTAACGAAAACATTAATTTTAAGATATTTACTTATTTTTCGTCATTAGAAGGAAAAATAATCTTCAAAATGGCGTATCAAACATTAATTTTGATACAGTATTAAGAGAGATATTTCATACCGACAAAAAAACACCTTTGAGAAATAATATATAAAGAAAAGTTTTAAAATGTAATTTTTTAACGAAAACATTCATTTTAAGATATTTACTTATTTTTCGTCATTAGAGGGAAAAATAATCTTCAAAATGGCGTATCAAACATTAATTTTGATACAGTATTAAGGGAGATATTTCATACCGACAAAAAAACACCTTTGAGAAATAATATATAGACGATAATGTGCCAATAATGTGTACCAAGAGAGAATGAAACCAATAAAACAAGGAATCTACAGAAGTAAGAAACAGTAAAGAGACACAGACATAGACAAACTATTACTAAAGACTAGACCATGACAAAAACTCTTTATTCCGAGATAAAATTATAATTAATAAACAAATAAGCACAATGAAATAAGATAATGCAAGATAAGAATGAATTAGTTATCACAGTAAGAATAGAATACTATGCATGCTTTTAATACAGGCAAATCCAATTAAAATAAATAAATAAAACCTGGTAATCACCAGTAGACATGTAAAAATAACGAAAAAATAATAAATAATGGTAACCAGAGTAAAAGTGTAACCTTTAAAACATTGAGAGTAGGGAGAAAAGCATAGACCACTCTTGTCAGACAAGGGGGTCCCATGTAACCTCAATTCTGGTACAAATCAACTTGTAATTAAGAATAAATAAGAATAAAACAATGTAAAACGAGTGTAGGTTATACAATAATGAAAATAGACATTATAAAGACAAACCTAGTGACACGATTTATTAATTAAAAGTGATATGTGTGGTGTTTAATGTAATTACACAGACTGAAATTGGACAGAAAGATGTACCCACTAAACACACTCAGGATTCCCATAATATTGTAAACCAGAAAAGAACAGCGACATAAATGTGTAATACAATATGTAGTAATACTACTATAGTATAAAATAATTATAATGAAATGTTAATTTTACCATAAATAAGAAAAATTAAGGTAACTGTCTGACTTCACTAGATGCAAGAAGTATTAGTGAATTATGCTCAATCACACATATAATAATAGGAGGCCAACCATTATAAAACAATCTTTAGATTATAAAGACCATTTGTACACAAAAGAACCACTGAAAATTGAGTATATCATTAATCATGAACCCAACCATAATGACATATGGCATACTAAGACTATGAATAATAAATAAGACTAAAAACAAGAAACTAATTATATTTGAAGAAAAACTGAGATGTACAGAAGTTGTAATGGACATTTCAGAATGACTGTATCACAGTAAAAAAGTGAACAGAACAAATTATTTCAATAAATAGAGTGAATGAAATTAACCATGCACTAGGCCAAAGAAAGCATAGATCAAATATTGTAATTTTATTAATTTTAGACAATTATTGTATTAGAAATTATCATAAAAGGACTTGAGAGGAACCATATGATTGAAATGTAACCACCATTTGTTCTGTTTCAATAATTAATCATGTAAAATCATAAGAAATATGTCATAGAAATATGTAAGAAACATTAACTTTTTAATTATAACACTCACATATGTCTTGTGAGGACTTATTTTAAAGAACAAATCAATTGTAATAACATGGTGTGGCTATATTAAATATTACTCATAACGCAAGGACGTTAAACCAATTTTAAAGATATTCTATTTATTTTGGACGAAAACGAGGGCGTAACAATGATACTCTCCACACCAAAATCGTTAACAATTTTCTGCAAATTAATTAATCCGCGAAGGGAGTGACCTCGCTATAAGGAATAGCAGCCTCTCTAAACCAATGGAATCGATCAAAATCGACCGGTGGGTATGTGCTCCCAAAATTGGAACAGCGAAGAAGAACGAATTTACACACACTTCATCTCAGACTAGCGAAGCGAGACGACGGCCATTTTCTGAGCGCGAAAAAAGTCGTATTTAACCCAAATCAGCTGTGCGAGTCTAAAAGTAAACAAATGTGGTCAACCTAACGCTTATATCAGAGCGAATTATAATTGCAGAGTCCACAATAAACTGCAATAAAGTGAAATGACAGGAAATATGGTGTTTAATTATAATTATTGAATATTAACTGAAAACAGAAATTTTACGATGTTACGTTGAGACATGGAAGTAACCATGATACCTCCTAGAGGTTAAAAGTGAATGAATACATTAAATAACCTTTATTAACAAACATTAATGAACCTTATATGAATATTTTTTATAGAAACAATAAATATTTTTTGACCTATATTATAAAAGTTAAACAACTTAGAGAAGTAAACAACGAATAGTATGAGCTCGAGTATAGGTTATCTAAACTTCTGAGTTCGATTGTTACCATACTTAAACAATCATAATTGTTTACCTGACTAGAGTGCCACATGCAATGGACATGATAATTACCAACGAACCTTAAATGAACTTATAATTATAATCACTTATGTATTTTATTACGTATGGATTAAGGAGTTACCCGATATTTTGAATAGTTAATACTTGGTAGCAATTCAGTATGCCTGAAGGTGTTTTAATGTTGACAACAGTAATAATGTTGACAACCATATGTTAATAATTGTAAAACTTTTAACATTATTTTGTTTCTAAATATTTACTTCAGCATGCCTGAAGTTAATTTATTGTTGACAATAGTAAATTTCATAACCACAGGTTAATAAATTTAAAAAACTTTTCTTGTCATTTTGTTTCAAAATATTAATTCACTACACCTGAAGTAAATGTAACGTTGACAATAGTCGAAGACATATTTCCATGTTAATGATTTGAGAAAACTTTTAATATAATTGTTGTTTATAATAATTAATTCCGACTACTCATGTTAAACAGTAGCGCAGACATTTTCTGTTTTGTATCTTGCAGTCTCAAAGGAACCACTGAGAATTTGTAATAAACACAATGAACCAAAGTTCAAGGTTATATTTTAAATTTATGTTAAAATCCAAATATTTTAATTACCCTGAGATTAAGAGCTAATAAGTAATAAAGTCAATGACTAACGATGGAAACAGCCAGTACTAAATATAAAGCAATAATTTCCAACATCCTTTAAAAAATGTTAATAAATTCTAATTGATAACAAAAAAAGAGTTGACGACTTTTATTGAATAGGCAATACTGTTACGAGTTAAATTACCATTAGTACTTCCACAGGTGGCAACGTGTGACTCAGATATATGAGAATCGAGTTACCTACTCGTTCGTTAACGAATTTGATATCTAACTAGAACGTTGAATTCAGTAAGTACATAACTTGTGTTTATTTCAGCAACATTAGAATCTGCGGCGAACTACGCCTATCCACGTGCGCCTGCGAGGGAACCGACTCGAATAATTCGTCATCAGACTTTTTATTACACATCATTAAGACAATTTTACAGAAATTTAACTAACTTAAAATATAATAAATCAACTACTCAACGAGAAGAAACACAAACATCGGAAGAAAGCATTACATTACGATATACATGTATGTGATACATTTATTGACTGAAACTAGCCGGCTGAACTGACGTTCTGAGTGTGTAGTTTACCACCAACATTCCAAGGGAGATGACAAATGTCAATGTGTTCCTGACAGTGAATTTTACGTTATCTATATTAAAAAGGATGATGAAAGAAAGCACCTGTTTTCTTTAATATCTAATGTGGCCTATTTAAGTTACAGACAATTTGTGGATAATATAATATTCTTGTTTTTCTTTAAAAAGAAACTGTAAAAAACTGTCCGTGGCTTCAACTGGATAGTCTCCACTTTTGTCGTCTTTGTTCATTTGTCTTCATCTGTCTATAGCTCCTTCTGTTTGTAATGTTATCAAGAATTTCAAACCTTTTTCTTTGCTATCCACTCATTCACTCGCAATATACGCCCCCATGAAAATGTTTCTTGCAGCAGTTACTTACAGCAGTTTTCTTTGCTCTCCTATTCTCGTTAGTACTTTATCAATATGAAGTATCGATAAAATGCGTGTGTGTGTGTGTAAAAGTGCACATATAACTTTTGAAACAAAGCAAATACTATTTTTTAATTATATGATCTTCATTTAAATGTATGGTTTCTTCTTTCGTATTCTTAAGGTATCTAGTAGAAGAACTATTAACATAATTCTTAGTAAATTTATTAAATTTATATTTCATTTTTAATAGCAAGCTTAAAAGTAAACTCTATGAGTAGGAAACAATTTTTATTAGAACCTTAATTACGTTCTATTTGAGAGATAATGTTGTCCACTCATTAATGTTCTATCAGACAGATCATTAAAATGTTTTATGTGTTTAAGATACTTGTTCATTTTGAAATATTGAAACATTATTAATATTATTTATACGTTCAAGAAATTTTTTTTGATTGTAATTAACACCAAATATTTTACTCATTCTACAATATGACGTACGTGTGTTAGTCCTAAAAGTAATAATATTCGTGCTGTTCAAGACTAAAAAAGCTATCTATTAATATAAATAATAATTAGTCATCAACGTATAAAATAATACAAATTTTACGTTGTTGGTTTGAAAGAAGTGAGAGGTCTGATATCTTTATAATAATCCGTTAGCCTATAGGAAAGATATTTAATTCTCTAATAAGTGTTGGCTGTCACAAATACATTATTACTCTTACCACTGTATAGTTTGCAATAATTAAGGAACTGCTGTAGACAATAAAGTAAAAGGAAGGCTTGTTAGGAAGACTTTGTCCCAGAAGATTTGTCCAATTTGTGCCGTTATATGCAAATTAATGCACTCGCTTTCTCCAAGTGACCTGATTTCTCTCTCTCACTCTCTCTCTCTCTCTCTCCCTCTCTCTCTCTCTCTCACACACACACACACACACACACACACACACACACACACACACACACACACACACACACACACACACACAATGTGATTCAGGTCACAACAAAGATACATTCCTCAGGTTATTAACTTACTGTAACTTACCACTGACTGATGCATATATTATGACACCCGTTACATTGAGCAAATACGTAACTTAAATCTGATTACTGTTCCCTTATTTATATAATCAGTGTAATCATTGCACTGATAGTCCCGCCTCTTGGTCTTATGGTCAAAACTCAAGCATTTCAACTATTGGTGAAAAGAGGTTTTACTCTTGATTCTGTAAGTCATAAATTCAAATCCAAGCACTGATGAAGTTACAAACACAGTATTCCCGTTAGAGTAGACTTTCTAAATGTCAATATCTAATACATAACATTAAGAAACAAGCACTATCATGTCTATACGTTATGATAAAATTGTATCCATACAAGAACACACTGTGATCCATCTCTAGCCGTGCACTCAGATCAAATCACACGATTAGTTCCAATTAAATTAAATTTATGTATATAGTGGTAATCTGTGCTAAGAAAACGATATGGGCAACAAGTGATACTTTGCACAATACTGTATACTGCAACAGTACAACCATTAACGTTACTGTGCATTGCCAAAATAAATGAAATAAATAATAAAAATAAATAAATATGAATTAATAAACATGATTCAGATTGCATAAGCTGGATCGTAGTTAAAAATAGGGAACGCAGAATTCATGCATGGACATGCATTTTGGACACACCTTTCGCTAGCGTTGTGTACGCGCGTATTTTGTTTGTGTGTGTGAAGCCTGTCCGTTCCTGAAACGGAACGGGTCTGTAACCAACCCTTTTCAAGTAGAATAGTTGTAAGTTTTATTTTAATTATAAGAAAAATATGAACGATAGGGTAAAACAAAAGACACCAAAGTGTATAGAAATTAAAGGTGAAAAAAGTGTTAAAAGACCGTATCGATGTGACGAAAGGTGCAATTACTATATGTAAAAAATAAATAGCTCTTTTGTGATTAACATAAAGAAGTGTAATTTACGTATAGTAAACATATAAAAATTAGTGATCGATTGAGCATCGAGTGATGTGAAACAAACTTCGTAATTCGCGAAGATAGGCGAAAACTGTGAATTCAACCAGAGTGGGAGAAGTGACGCTTCGACAGAATCTGACAGGTTAAATATTGTTCAGACATGAGTTTTTGCACGACCTGACTATAAATACCAGTTTCTTCTTCTCGATTCAACCGTTACCACATGAGGCTATGTCAGTCGACGACGCTAATTCACATCTATAATAAGAGTCACAGGACAAACTAGATGTCCAACCAGAGCAGCAGAGTACATACGATGAAGTCTATGGACACACCGGCAGCATATGATGTGAGGCAAGACGACTATTATACAATAAATGCAGTGGAACACGATCAGAGAACCAGAAGGACACGGAGGACACGACCAGAGGAACAAAGAGGACGTACGGATGATTAACCACGTAAACGAGGTGATAAAAAAACCATTGTAATTATAGACATTTGAAAGACACTAATTAAAGTTGGAATGAAAGACATTCAACCAGTATTAAAATAAATAAATTGTACATAAATGTAAAAGCAGAATAAAAGTTAGAATAATATTTCTTGTATTAAAGTTAGTAATTGAGAGTAACGTAAATGATACGAGAAATATTTAATTTTTGAATTAACGTAATTAGTAAAGTCTTGTTGATAAAGGAGAATGCATATGCAGTAGAAAGTTAAAACAAATTAATATAAAATAAATTTGAATACAAGTAAACTCATTATTGAAGCAAATTAATCATCAATTGCAAAAAATATGAGCACACAATGAGTAAGCCGAGAGCAAAATAAATATTTAATTAATTAAAAATAGATAATAAGATTTATGTATAACTTGTGTATGTGAAACCCCCATTTAATTTTATAAGTTTTTTTTTACTTTTTTTTTATTTTATTTTTATTTATTTTATTTTTATTATATTTTTGTAAAGGGGAGATACATAATATTTAGAACTAGGTGGTGAACCTAGAGGAAGCATAAAGTGTGCAAAGGCCCAAGCTACAATTACAGACATGTCCCCCCCGGTAAAAGACAGGACTTGCAAATGAAAAACTCTGTTAACAAACAAGCGTGAACTTTATTGAGCATGCAAGCATTTACATGACATTATAAGTTGTAAACTCAACAATGAGTAACCATGAGTAAAATTGAACTTCAGGATTCTATATATATGTCAGTATTCTTTACAGCATAAGATTGTGAGTGAAGTTAAGTTTAAATATAAATTGTATAGATCCTGCCACGCTATGTCCAAGTTAATTCTTGCAAGAATATTATTCACAAGTAAAATTGAAATTTACTAATCTTTCAGTGCTATATAAAATGAAATTAAAGAGGCTAGCCTTTTAGCAATTTTTGTAAGCATTTTGATATCATAATTTCAGACACATTCCCCTCCAAAAGTGAAAATTACACACAAACACATATATAACACATATCCACCATTTCTGTACTAAACCTCTCACAAAAACCCCTTGCAATAAAGAACAAATAAATATACAAACACATATAACAAGGCGCATTTAGTAATTCTCAGTTAAACCTCATTAATATGCCGATATAAATAACACGGGAAATGGAAATGCCCCCAACCAAACCAGAGACTCAAAATATTAATCAACTACCACATCAATAATAATAAGCAATTCCGCGTATATAATCATGAAAATAGTTTAAACACTTAAAGAGATCAGACAGCCCCCTTTAGTCCGGAATTCTGCCCTGACTGTATGACATGAACAAGCAGAAAATAACTAACTCTCCAATAGATTTAACTCAATAAAAAATTAACTTAGAGCAGAGCCCTAACCTGTGTGTGTGTGTGTGTGTGTGTGTGTGTGTGTGTGTGTGTGTGTGTGTGTGTGCAATTTTCTTACATAGTATAAGACTTAATTATACAAGGTCCACACATGTAGGCAGCACAGAACTAAACATGAGAGTTTTTGCAGAACTTGAGCAATTAAAAGCGGCCTGATGAGTCTGCTTCTGGGAGCTTCTGTGGATTCACAGTGTAGTGGTAGTTGAGATAGTATTAAATAAGTAGAATGGTCCCACCTGGATCGTCCGGTGTACTTAAGTAAACCGTGGTTAATCGGTAGAGCCTTGGTCGCACCAATAAGTCCTGGGGCAGAGTACCTCCACGGGTGTTTCTGTGTGCGTGAATCTCGACTGACGGCGTGTCATGGCTTAAGGGTGGACAGCTGGACGTCTACACCCGACACCCATCTCGCCCTTGTTCGAGCACCTGTGACAGGCAATGAGTTGTATAGGGTGTCATAAGGAACATGGTCTCACCATAGCTCGCACACATACGCCATCATTATTAAATTGCGAACACACACTCTAATGCTTCAGCAGTCACTATAAACACATCACCACTTATTCGTATCAACCTCGATTGAACCACCAGCTGTGCCTTATTTCATTTAACGATCAATTATGTTGGAGTATTTCATTCAGGACATGATTCTTTTATGTATACTATGATTATTAGCGACACAAAAAAAAACACAGCTGAGCGTAAGGTATCTATTATCATTTGCATTACTGTAATCAATTTCGCCCGCTACATTCACTTCTCTACTGAGTTAACTTCTAATTAGCTTTAATGCCTGACTTGAAAACTAACACACACATGGATACACAAGTTATCTTTTATCATCAGAGCTGAAACATTAACAACAAATATTTTGGGGTTAAAAAAAAATATTCTAGAAGCACGTTAAATAATACATACCTGGAGCAAAACTTTAATTTAGCCTCTCATAGAGAAGAGCAACTGAGTCTGAACCGATAAGTGCCGTCAGCCGAGAGCAGGCTACCTAGTTGAGGGTTCAAACAGAAATGAGGACGATTTGATGGTAATGTCTAACCATGAAAGCTTGGCCGATGCAGGCACACGCAGATCACAGGTGAGCCAGCCAACCGAATATCATTGCCACACAACAAACCGTCTGCATACCCAGCGACGACGAGATGCAGTGGCACTGCGTGACGTCAAGAACCCGCTCGTTTTAAAAACACATCACCCGTCTCGGCTACCGCCTTCCATGGGCCGAACAAAGTACGGCACATATGTAATTTGTTAGCGATAAGTTTTGTACGAAAGATTCGTACAAACGATATAATAATCAGTCAATATTTAATATGCGAAATGAAAGATTTTGTTTAATAAATATATAATGGAACAATTTTAAACTTAAATAACGTATCGTCTTCTTATTACGATTACACCCATGCATTCAATATATTATATAAATACAAATTGTGTTGTTATAATACATTATTACTGCAGTTACATTTACAGTGTTATATTTACATACATTAGTAAATGTAGTGCGTTAAAGTTTCTTCCAAGTACGTTTTATGTAGTAAATCGTATGAATAAATTTGAAGTGTGAATTCAAGAATTATGTTCGAAGAATCGGACTAAACTTACTTATGATGAATTCAACATATAGTTTAAGATATTTGTATATCGGATAAGTAGACGGTAGATATTCTGTAATGCTACCCCAGAAAACTAAAGCAACACCTAATGTTATAATTTCTTTTACAAATGGTAAGATTAATATAGCGTTGTCATAAAAATTGTTTATGAGAAACAAATAAAAACAGTTCCCAAGTAGTCTTGGCAAAGAACCAAAATTGGTACTTGCTTCCTCCCTTTCTAGTAACTTCCTCTCTTTGGTTCAAATCTATGTATGATACTAGTGCTCTTGCGTTAGAATTATTTAGAAAATAGTATTAAATCTTTTCTTTCTTCTAACCTGAATTTTGTACAATAAGTAGAGAACGGAAACTCTTACAACCGAAATTGTCAAAACGATTCCGATTATTGTCCGTAGACTATTTAACTTAGCCCTTATTGGGTGTTTGTAACTTAGTTTCCGCTCCACTTAAAATGGCCGTAGCAGGGATGGCCTAAACGTCTGGCGGTCTAATGAAATTAGTGGACCGCGGCCTAACAGCTCGGATAATTGTATAACTGAGCAATAACATTCAGAACTTAAAGTTTTAGTATGAATATTTAGCATTGGTGTATTAATAATCTATTTAGCCTATTTCTTTGGGGAAGACTCTGCAATCAAGTGTAAAACAATAAGCGTGTAATGGAGCACCAGTCTTACACGTTCTGTACACCAACTTTTATTTTCCTTAGCTCTAATGAAAAACCATGAATGGCTCATCAAGTTTTGAGGCGGGCATTAATATCGAGGAAATTTTTCAGCTGGCTGTGAAGAAAATCTTGACAGCGATTCTGGCCATCATTAAATCCTAACTCTAATACAGACCTTAGAAAGCGAGAAATTGAATGCCTGATATCATCAGACCTTAACATAAATCCTACAAAAATATTTCTTCTCCTATAGTTTAGGTGCCAGCAAATAATGAATATTTTGAAAGAAAACGTTTTGTTTAAAGCAATAAATAAGATTACAAATAAAGCAAAATACAATAAAATTAATCCTTAATAAAAGGAACGAAGATAAATTTTAAAGTTATTATCAAGATTTAGGAGTTTTGTGAATTGATATTATACAGAGTAACACATGTAGATGATAATTAAATTATTAAATCTATATTAGTTGTTTTTACACTACACAAATTGTTGCGGTAAATTGAACCCGACGACAATATTTATTTAATGTAAAATTAGCTGACCGATTCTTGATAATACACTTTGATGTACCATACAATTCTTTATCGGTTACGTTTCATAGGTTTCCTATATATTATATAGGATATGATTTAGTAGTCTATATATTAAATTATTTAGTGTTTAAACTTTTAATGTACGTTAAGGAGGAATATTAGGTTGCGTTTTATTAAACGTTGTGTGAAGATTGAACACATAGTTATTTAATAATTCAATTAGAAATCTAATAGATAATAAAATAGGAAGTATTTTATAACATTTAAAATTTTAATAACATATTTTACATGATTTTAAGTTAGTAACTTAAATTTTTTTAAATCAATTTAATATCAATGTCATTATATTTGTAATTTGAATGCTCTCACGTAAATTTTTAACTTGCTTAATCATTTTCTATTTCTGTTGTGAAGAAACTAACTAAAACGTACATTTCGGTTATCTTACTTGATTACTTATTCCATTATTATGAAGAGTTAGTACCAGTAGCAAATTCTATAACACAATAAAAATTATTACAGATAAGTATCTGAATAACGATTTAAAAAAGACAAATCAACACCCATACAGTAATTTTGTGTTCGTCATTAAGACTACGCGATACCCAATCGGTAATTGAGATGAGTGGTGACAATCTCATGGATAATGGTGTGAGAGGTAAATGAAACATTTTCACCTATTTCATGAGACGTGACCCTTTGACCCTGTTTGACGAATTCGTCAACACGACGCAGAAAATCATCCGTAAAGACGGAAGGGTGACCACTTCGTTCTCTCGTTTCATCAAATGATATCTCTGCGTCAGATGCTTAGAGCCGTATGTTTGCAACACTCGTTATCGCTACTCAAATAAGATAAGCCTGTTACATGGTCCCAGTTTAATCCGAGTGTTACCGCTCAGTCTGCCTTCGATCGTACAGTGTTCAAGTTTACTGAATACATAGTACATCACATTACACTTCAATTAGCACTTTCAATATTATTTCTTCAGTAGTTTAGAACAACAGATGTGGTTACGCGTGTGCTGTATCCTGTGTTTGCCGGAGAGGCTGAGTGTGTGTGTGTGTGTGTGTGTGTGTGTGTGAGAGAGAGAGAGAGAGAGAGAGAGAGAGAGAGAGAGAGAGAGAGAGAGAGAGAGAGAGAGAGAGAGAGAGAGAGTAACTACATCAAATCGCGACAGCATTTTAAATTTATACCTTAATAGTTAATACATCATGAAAGGAACAAGGAACTGCACAAACGAAATAGAAACAATGTGTATGGTAAGTTAATTTGCTATGTTGCAAGCTAATGTAAATCATATGTGTATAACCTAATTGTTTTTTCTCTTGCAGCATTTATTTGCACGAGAAACGTCAACTGAAGTATACTGTATATCGTTGACTCTATGGGAAAAATGTATGCAAGTAATTTTCAAGCAATAGGACATTTTGAGTCCAGCAATGCGTGCAGATGAAGAAGACTAGGAAGTAATGTTTTTGTTCTTGAGTAGTAGACTAAAACTTAAGTAATTATTAAAAAAAAAGTTAAAGCATGTTACAACCTTTATTATAACAGAGGTTATGCATTAACCATGTGGAAACAGAAATGCCATGGAATGGGAATACCGATACGAAATGAACACCTGTACACACTATTCTTCGCCGATGATCAGGTAGTTATAACCCAGGATGAAGAAGATCTAAGCTACATGGTCAGAAAGCTGAATGAAGAATACACAAAGATGGGATTGGAAATAAACATAAAAAGACTGAATACTTGGCAGTTAGAGATGAAGAAACAACAGATTTAGAAATAGACGAAAATGTTAAAATTAGAGGAACAGACAAATTCAAGTACCTAGGATTTACACTGAGTAAACAAGGCACAACGGAAGAGGAAATAAAAAGTAGATTAGGGCAGACTAGAACAGGGATTGGACAATTACACAGTGTTATATGGGACAACAATATTAGAAAAAGCACCAAAAAATGATATATCAGACCATAGTCCAAAGCATTATGACGTATGCAGCGGAAGTATGGGTTATTAACAGAAAGAATGAAGAAAAGATTCTTGCAACGGAGATGGAATGTTGGAGGAGTTGCTGTGGAATAACGAGAGCAGACCGAATAACAAACGAGGAGATCAAAAGAAGAATGGAAACGGAAAGAAGTGTAATTGACTACATCGAAGAAAAAAGATTGTTGTGGTACGGTCATATTCGGAGAGCCCAATATAGGTGGATCAACAAAGTGACGGAATGGAGTCCATTAGGAAGGAGAAAAAGGGGAAGACCGAGAAGAACTTGGAGGGACGAAGTGGATGAATCTATGCAACGTATAGGACTTGAGGAAGGACAATGAGAACATCGGGAGAATTGGAAAGCCAGGTTGAAGGAAGGGACCCTATTATATTATATATATATATATAACAGAGGTTATAATCTTTATGCAGAAGTCTTAACATTTAATTGCCGAGCATAATTCAATTAGAGTTGATGAAAGAATGATTTAAAAGTCAGTAATGCAGTAAAGTTCCACTGTGTCAGATTAATTTGTGTTTATGTGCCTGTTGTATGATAACGTTTACGCTACTATACTCCAGTGACGTATGTAGCATTTGGCTTCGAGAGGTGGCCGGTCGAGTCGGCTTCATAGAAAAGAAAAAACAAGTTAAAATTAATCAACATTTTTGTGTTTGAAGTACTCTGACAACGTTTGTTAACATCCTGAAATCAATCCCATTAAAGCAAATGCTAAAAACACAATAAACATTGTAACGTACCAAATTTGGTAGTTACATAGTGTAAACAATTATTACGTCAAGTGACGGGAAATCATGAAAATATTTCTAAGTAAGTAAAATAATTTAAACAAGAAGTGTGTATCTACAGATATATTATTGTAAAATTCCAACAAAGAAGAAGGAAGTGTAATATAGCAGCATCGAGTACAAAAGAGAGAACGAAAAAGACCATGAGCCAATGTAAAATGTTAGAAACCAGGCCCAATAGATTCCAACAGTGAGGGGAAACAACAAAAATAATAAATATGTAAGGTGAAAAGAAGACAACAGAATCCCAACAGTGAGGGGAACCAACAAAACAATAACTATGAAGAAGAAGACTACAGGTTCCAAAAGTGAGGGGAACAAACAAAATAATGACTATGCAAAATGAAGAAGGGACAACTCAAGAGCAACCACAATGATGGCAGACAAACCAATCTATTTATAAATATAAATACTATGGAACAGCGACTACTACAATGGAAATATTGAAGAAGACGTTTAAACCAAAAGAAGAAAGGAAGAAGAAGAGCAAGGGAACATGACATGAAGAGTGAAAATAATGTATGCACAATACAAGAAATCACCATTCACCAAGTATACAAGGAACTATACTAGTAACCGGAAGAAGAATCACGATTATCAACTATGAAGAAACAGTGTTTAGCATATTAAAGAAATCACAAACAGTAATAGTGAAAATTTAATGTAAGTGTGAAAACCTGTAACAAGTCAACCAATTTTAACTCAGATAAACCCCACAGACAATACAAGTGAGAAAGGTTTATAACAGAGAAAAATGTGTTACCTTTATAGTGGAAACATCAAAGATTAAGTTGTTAAAAATGCACAGACAATTAGTGTGACAAATTTAATGAAGAATGTAATCCAAAATAGATAATCATAAGACCACCAAGAAATGTAAGATAGAACAGTAGAACCATTGTTCATAGAAACTGATAATAAAAAACTTTGTAAGTTTTTAAAATGAAATATAACTGAATGCCACGACAAGACAGAATACAATATAAAGAAACCCAGAAAAAATAATAACAAACAAACTAGTTTGCTAAGTATCAAATAACCAATGTACCAGAAATTAGGTACAACACAACAAAAAAATGTAATACCATTAGATTAAGAATATTTGTGTTATTGTTTAGAAAAATAGTGTAAACATGTGTATTAATCAACAAGTAAACCATTGTAATAGAATACCATAATGCAGTCATAATAGTAGAAGCGTATACTGCATAAGAATATGCTGCACATTGATACATAACCCCAAAGAGAATGCACCTATAACACAAACAAATCATATATGTTAATTAAACCAAGCAACCATCAACAATTGTTTCAATCAAAGATTCATTATAAATAATGATGCACGCTAATAAATAATGTTTGATTCTGAAATACACTGCACATAAGGCAGATTAAATATAATAGCACAAAGCTAGATGAAAGGAAACCCAATATAATAAGTTAGTTAAGTAAAATACAGTATTAAAACTGTCCAAGGATTAATGAAATTTTACCAGTAGTTAGAAAAACATCTAGTACTACTTCGAGAACAGATCATCATTATAATAATAATAGCTTCATAATCAAATTATTGAAAACTAACTGACTATGAATGTATAGCCAGATGTAAACAAATACAATGTGACGAATTAGTTAAGCAAAATACTCTATTAAAACTTGTTCAAGGAGTACTGAAAATGTTACCAGTAGTTAGAACAATATCTAATACTACTATGGGAACAGATCATAAGTATAATAATAGTAGTTTTATAGTCAAATTATTGAAAACTAAATGACTATGATAGTGGAACCAAATGTAAACAAACACTATGTAACCAGATAATTAAACAAAATGCACTATCCAAACTTGTTCAAAGGTGGATAAAAATGTTATCAGTAGTCAGAAAGATATCTGAAGCTACTATGAGAACACATATAAAATGTAATAATAGCAATTTAATTGTTGATTTGTTAAAAACCAACTGACTGCCATGTCAGGACCTGATGTAAACAAACCCAATACTGAGGATTGGAAAGCTGTCAGATAGCGAGAGACTAATAAATATATTAAATAAACTAGGTACTATAGTTGTACACTATTTGCATTTTCAACATTATATACCTTATGTGGAAAAATAATTAACAAAGTGACAATTTAAAAGAAAAGAGAACAGAAGGTAGTTAGATAAGAACATTAGTATATGAAACACAACATTTTCATATAATAAAGTGTAAACCGAGGTAAATAAATGTATATATTATTGTAAGAATACCAGACAAATGTCATTAAATAAGAAATAATAGTGTTATAAGCGATTATAAATAATCGAATATGGACGCTTGAGACGCCATTATCAAACATGGTTGAATAAGTAATTACACCTATTTTTTGTTTTAAGCAATTGAGAAATGGACTCAAAACGTTTAATGAGAAGTGTTTTTGTGTATTTAGAGTAAGGTAAGGTAAAATAAACTTATTAATATTAAGATTCCCCATAGGAATTTGTGAAATCGTTGCAATAAGTTAACAATGGACGGATTTTATCTTTGTTTGGACTTTATTTAAAGCCCAGGGTGTCCGCGATCTATTGCCACTAATTATTCAACGATGTGACAATTAATAAAATAGTTATAGCGATTATAAACTTTTTAAACATTTTGTGTATCAACGCTTACGTCACTATAATCTCCAACCCATATACGAAATTGGTAAAAAATTAAAAGTTTTATTTTAACAAGGTGTTTTGGGTTAGAGAGTTCAACAATTTGCACCAATCGAATGAATTAAATCAACCAGACAAGCCAGAGACGCTTAGGAGAAGCGTGACAGTCATCATCCAGTCGTCAAAGTGTCTACTAGCATAATTCAGCGAGCAAGATTGGCGAAGAAATGTATTAAGTTATATTTGAATTGTGCGCGACACATTACATAAGTACGCTACAGACATAACCTGTATATTTCACAATAACCACGAGTGTCTAGTGCGGAGTGATTTAAATAATAAAATACGGCCAGTGTATAATATCGGTCGTATTTTCGAGTTTGTGTCTTATAAAAAACCAGGGAGTACTATATTTTCACTATTTAATAAATAAAATGGAAATAATAATTTCTATTATTAAGCAAAAATTATTGTTTGGGTACTACTCTAGTCAGTAGTATCGAAGTGTATCAATAACGATGAAAATTATCAGAATTCGATAAAAGAATTATTTCGCATTTTATTAATTTAAAACATAATGTTTTACGTAATTAAAAAAGTCAATACTAATTTAAATATTACAAATATGAGCGTCACGAATAGTCACTCATTTGAATCATTTCGTTTGATTTGACTAATAAATAATTTTTTTGCGAAAAATATTCTAATGAACTGATAGTTACACATCAGATGAATTATGAATGAAATATATGTATTTACACTAGTAAGAATTCAATAAATAATAGATTTAACCACAATAACTACTTACGTTTGGTTACCTAACCTAGAAATAATAACGACAAATTGTCACCTTTCCATAATTCTGTTCTCAAGTAAGATAAATTAAATGAAAGCTATTTCAAGAGTTTTTTGTTTATTATAAACTTTTTCTCTTGCCAATGAATGATTTTTATAGCCAACTAATAAATAATAACAATAATTTTTAACAGTGCTGCACAACGCACATGTTTTCAATGTAACTGCTGTGTCCTTGTATCCAGCGTACGATAGTACGATAATTATCAATTATATGGTACCGACTTTTATATTTAATGTTTGTTTGTTTTTTTTGTATTAATTATTTCTTAATTATTGTTATAAAAGATAACATCTTGCATCTGGCATCATGCAACTTCAAAGATCACACGAACTTGGTAATTTAACTGCGTAAAGAGGACATAACCTCTCTAACTAAAATTATTGTAACAACCTTCAGTGTTACCAGCCTTGAGGTTAAAAGAGTTTCTTTTTAAAAAATTGTTCATAATAATTATTTTCCTGTAAAACTATTAGTGATTGATTGTTGATTTAAAGGAGTTAATGGCATTTCAAAACTGTTAATAAATCTCAATTATTTTTTACCAGTGGAAAGAGTTTTTAATTTCAAAAATTAAAATAGTTTAGTTTTCATTACTAGTTCTATCATAAGGTGGCGGCAGAAATTGAATATTTATTATAATTCAAATCATAATTAAGCCCTCAATTTATTTATTTGTGCATATATATTATTTAGGATACTCAAGTGGAATATCCACATGTATGTGTAAAGTGTATGTTACAGCAGAAGCAGTCACCAAACAGAACAGTAATATCTTCCACATATGGTAAGTGGAGAGGTGAACAGTGGAGTGCTAAAATACTTTTTAAATTGAAAGATATAAACGGGAATACCCACACAATTGACAATAATCAACACACTAATAATAATTACATTTAAAAATTTTACCATCTTATATCGTTGTGGATACCGGAGCGTATCTACAACAATCACATACTACTATACACTACTATCTTGTAGTATCGTTGTATACGTTACAACGTGGCGCCCAACGTCTGAGCGCGGATTAGGGAGAAAACAATTGACAATATAACCAATAAGTTCCTAACCCAATCCGTTAGTAGACAGCAAGTGCATTGCCAGAGCGACAAGATGTATACTAGAAGGTCGACCTCAAAAAAGCGAGCAGCAGTGGCAGAGAGGGAGGCCAGACTAGAAGAGAAGGATACAACATCAACAGAAGATGTTGAAAAGATTCTATTAGAAATCGAGGATAAACAACTTGAACCGGCGGAGGAGGTTCAGCAACCCGATGATGAGCCGGAAGTCATACCCCAAGAAGTTCAACAGGAAATACGCCAACCAGAGAAACCAGCGCAGACGGAGAGCATGATGATGCAGGAAATGCTCAAAATATTGAAGAAGATGGAAGAAGACAATCGATCGTTGAAGGAAGACTTAAATAGCAGAATAAACGAAACCAGTCAATCAACGAACCAGAAGATAGAGGAAGGCCTGAAATCCACAGACCAGAAGATAGAAATAATGAATAAGAAGATGGATGAAACCAGCCGGTCCACTAAGGAGGACAATCGAACTTTGAAGGAAGAGTTGAACAGTAAAATAGAGGAAACCAGTCGGTCCACGAACCAGAAAATAGAAGAAGGCCAGAGGGAGAGCCAGAAAAATATAGAATTGTTGAAGGAGGAGTTAAATGAGAAAATAAATGAAACCAACAGGAGAATGGAAGAAGGACAGAAAAAGACTGAAGAGCTATTGGAGAAGAAGATGGCAATAATGAAGGAGGATTTGTCTGCCAAGTTGGGGATTAAAATCGACCAAACCAACAAGAAAATTGACGAGATAAATGCGAAGATTAGTCGAGATATCGAATTAATGCAAAACGATAACGAGAAAATGTGGCAACAAATGGCCAACAATAGTGACAAAGTGGAAGAAATTGCTAAAAATACAATCGAGTTGGTCGACAGAAAATTAGAAGAAAATTTAGAAGCAACAGAGGAGCGGATGGCCATATTAACAGCCGAGATTCATGGAGAAATATCAGAAATACGGAAGGATGGAGAAAATAATAATCAAAAGTTGATACAGACGGAAATAGATGTCAACCGCCGAATCAATGATATTGAGAAGATACACAGCGCCAAGATAGAGGTTGCAGAGCGGAAGCAAGCCGAGATGATGACAGCACAGTCTACACTGGGTGAGAAATGTGAGGAGGTTTCCGTAAAGGTGGATGCCATCAAACACCAAGTAACTAATGACAGAGACCAGTTGACAGAACGCCATCAGAGGGAATTTAATGATATTCGGGACGAAATGCACCGTTTACGAACACTCCCAAATATTTTATCGGGACTAACGCACCTGGAAGGTAGAGAGCAGATAGATTTCCGTGCATATGTGAAGAATCCGTTGGAATTTTTGGAGAGAGTGGAAGAAGTTATAAACCGAAATAGAGAAAATAGATGGTCCAGCATCAAAGGAATGCTGGACGAGTCATTCCGGAATACTTTTGACAATTGGTGGACAGCGACTAGACATGAAGTGGAGAGTTACGACGCATTCAAAGTAGCCTTCAAACAGAAATACTGGTCTGAGACGACTCAAAACATTATTAGGGACGATATTACTAATGGTAAATTTGACTTAAACGGCAGACAATCAATGACAACTTATTTTCTAGGCAAGATCTGCCTGGCCAGAAACTTAGAGCCAGCCATCCCGGAAGAATGCTTAGTCACCAAGTTAGCATATCACTTCAACCAAGGAATATCACAAGGTAGGCTAAACTCCCAAATCAAGACCATCCAAGGAATGTGCGCCCTACTAGAAAGTCATGAGCGAGAAAGATACTACCAGCGGAACCGCCAGGGTCCCGGACAAACGTATGATCGGGGAGGTCCCGGAAATGTGAATCCCACCAACAACAATACTGACAGAAACAATTATGGAAGGACCTTCAACAACCCTCCACGTTTCCAGAACCAGCAAGGACCACGTCAGAATGGAGGTGGCAATCATACTGATCATGTGGACAGAGGAAATTTCAATAACACCCGACCAAGTGGATATCAAAGGGACGGCCATTATCAACGGGGTAATAATTATTATCGACCCTACAATAATCAATCCCCAAACAATCAACAGCGACAGAGTAATGGGAACCACAACCACAACCAGTTCCGGAGAGTGAATTACGCCCATGCTAGCCGAGGGGGAGGTAGGCGAAATTACTATCAAGGGCGAAGAAGCTTACCGAATCACCATAGTAATTCCAACCACAGCGACCGAGAAGACCGAGAGTCAGGTTATAGGTCAAACAGAAGCGACAGTAGTGAAGGTAACGGACCAGTCACTCGAACAACCGAAACCTATCACAATGGAAACGGGCAAGGAGCCCAGGAACCCATCGCATCTACTTCGCAAGACAGGCACACAAACGGTGACCTGCCTTTAAATGGGAACCGGCAGTGAAAAGACTAACAACACCCTCACTGAACCGGACTATTGGGTCTAACATTTTGGCAACGAAATTGACATCTAATCAAGTACATCGCAATAATTATCGAAAAAACATTAGGCAGGACCTAATGGAGGAAAAAGAAGACAGTATCAGTGACACAACCAATAACGAGATCGCGTATATATCCGTAAAAGTCAACGGAATAAGCACAACCGCTATGGTAGGTACCGGAGCTAATGTCTCATTAATCGACAAATTAGAATTAAACCGAATACAATCAGAAAACCAGACAACAATACCAACACTACCCATCAATAATATAATACTCATTGGAGCCACTGGGCGACAAAATAAAACCATTCGACACCAAGTACAGTTGGAAGTATCGAGTAATGGAGAGACGATTCCAATGGTGTTCCTCGTAGCAAGTGGACTGCCATTTACACTACTTATCGGATGCGACATACTGCGGAAGTATACAGCCATAATCAATATGGACAAAGATACAGTGTTACTGAAAGCAGATGAAGTTGAATGTACTGCAAATCTTATAGAACATAGGAAGGCACCCCCAGAACATGTGATCTATTATATACGGGAAGGCCATGAACATAAGAAGATGTCTATCAACCAAGAAATTCGCAGCAATCCAGAAGATGTATTATGGGTCGAAAAGATTGATGAAATTAGAGCATTCCAAACAAATAACATTAACCATGAGTTGACTTATGAACAACGTGAAAACCTAATACAAATCTACCATCGATACCGACATGTGTTCTCTGATACACCTGGCAAGATAAAAAACTTTCAATGTGAATTGAAATTTAAAGACCAAACTGAATTCAAGAGAAAGTCATATCCAATCGCTTTTTCACTTAAAGAAGCCGTTCGTGAAGAAATACAAAGATTAATCGAGAATGATATCATTGAAGTTAGCAATTCCCCGTACACTAATCCCATTGTAGCTGTACCCAAGAAAAACGGCGCAGTGAGGATTTGCTTGGATGCGAGGGAAATAAATACGTCCATAATTAATGACAGGACGTCGCCTGGCGAAATCGACGAGACATTAAAGAGATTTTATGGCACAAGGTATTACAGTATATGGGATACTGTCTGTGGTTATTGGCAGGTGGAGTTACACCCCAATAGCCGGAAATTCACAGCATTTATTTTCGAAGACCGTAACTATCATTTTAAAAGGTTACCCTTCGGCCTTGTGAACTCTGTGGCCATTTTTGTTAAATGCATGGATGAAATATTAGGACATAATACTTTGCAATTTACGACAGTGTATGTCGATGATCTGTTAATCCCATCAGATAATTGGGAAGAACACTGTAACCGGGTGGCACAAGTGCTAAATAAATTAGAAGAAAACAACATCACGCTCAAACTAGACAAATCAAAGTTAATAGCCAAAGAAGTACAATTTTTGGGGTTCAACTTATCAGAATTTGGAATCACACCGGCCCAAGAAAAGATGGAAGCCTGTAACCTCTCTATGCTTTTTAGTATTTATCTTAATTCCTTTTAAATTTCTATTTCCTTGCTAGTTGGCTTTCAAAGAGAGGTTACAAGTTATTTAGAACTAGGCAGGAGCCTAGAGAAGCAAAATTTATGCTGGGTCCAGTATGACGGGACTTGGAATGAACTCAGCCATAATATAGCAATAACATATTTATTATATCTCTGGAATTCATACTTGTGTACAAGATAAATATGTATCTATATAAAGACTACCAAAAGGTACATCATGGCAAGCATGTATAAATTAAGTGTACATCAACATAAGTGTGCACAAAGTAAATGTGTATACATATATATAATAGAAAAAATTTGAATCACAACTAGCATATATAATTCCAGTTTACCTAAGAACAAGTGTATGTAATTGAATAGAATTACATCAGAACAAGTGTATATAACAGTATATAAGTTAAATGTACATACATAAATAAAATATAAAATGCACAAACACATGTAAAATTCTCCCCGTCGTGTGGCTAGCTAGACACATACAACACGCACACAGAACACAAGGTACACAACTCACAATCATTTACTTTCAGCACGCATGCCCCTGTAACGCACCCACCCACTGAGTTAAGCAACTATCATTTTATGTCCCGGCAGTGATAAAATATACGCCCGTCGGCCACCCGTTCAGTAGGATAACATAAACTCCAAACCCCTTTAAAGACGAATAATTCATGAAGCATAAATGAAACTGGACCACCCATTTGTCTAGCATTCCGTTTATTAATGACCCATGATGAGTGTGTGAACCTTTGTTCCGTTCACAGCACCAGGTAATGTTAACAAACTCCTCACCTACTTCCAGACAGTGTTTATAAAATTCTAGACAGTATTGACTTCACAAAATCTCAAAAAGGAATTAAATCCTTATGTACATTAATAACAGAAATTAATTGATTGAGGCTTTACAATATCAGAAGATTTGGACAATATGTATATCTATTTAATTTACCCAAAAGGAAAAGGATGAAAACCAGTTTTATATTCCAAAATTAAACAGCAACTTCTCTACGTGTGAAGTCAACCCATATATGTGTTTGCCAGTTAAGAAAACAATCAGCTTAGCCCTTGTGCAAGGGGCAAAATCGGCTAAAATATTTCAAGAACATTAATAAATCGTTTCGATTAGCCTCAGATAACTGTATAAAATAATTAGAAAAAGAGTACAATAAGGTGGTTGTGCTCTGGCATCTGTGGGAGCGCGCCCACATGTAGTTGACAAAACTTGACAGGCCATCAGCCTGTCTGAGAATGCCCCAGCGCGTGTCCAAGAAACTAAGTGCCCTTTGTAAACCCTTAAAACGTCCCAAAAAAAACATCAGGAAAGCCCCCAACCCTTAATTGTGACACCACAGTCAATATAATATTTTTTTTTTTATACACCACTGTTCCAGCCGGAACAGGGCTACAGGGCAGTAACCTAAATTTGTGTAATGAGTAAAGCGAAAAGAAATACAACAGTAAAATGGTACAAGAGTGAAATGGCTGGCGCGCTCTCGCAGTGCAGCACGCACTTACAGTCATAGCATTTAGTGTTATAGAAAAAGGGTTATAAAAGTTCAGTAATTTTTTTTTATAGAGAGTGTTCAGAGTCATGATCACAGTTCACTTCCCAATTAGACAGTCTGGACATGTGGTCCCCTGGCTTCTAAGTTATTCACATAAACAGGCACACTGCCGGTTCGGCCCCCAAAAAAGAAAAAGCATAAATGTCACCTCATAAGTGCTGGCGAGTGCAACGTAGGAATTCGATCTCCGTCTCCCTCTTCGTAGGCGATCCTGACATGGTCCACAGCTTGAGCAGATGTTCGGCTCACAGCCAGCCAGGAACCCGACTTAGGGCGAGAACCCTAAGGAATCAAGTAAATTAGAGAACAGTCTAAAAGAATGTACACCCGAGTTAAGGTAATTAACCTCTTAACGGGCCGCCAGCTAACTCTCACCAAAGGCACAAAATTAATTAATTAAAGTTTTTACAACCTGCTTAAATAGTCTACATTCAGCTATGGAATAAGTGAATTTGCATTGTGAACAGAACTTATTAAATTGTGGCATAATATAAAGTGAACTGTACTCAGTCAACATGCTTCGACAAAATTTTGCAGGTTAAACCGGCCACGTGCAGAGCAGTAATCATAATTTAGTCAGAAAAATTTTTAACAGCAAGTCACTCACAGCATTGAGAATGTTTTACCTTCAATTAAGTTTCATACAAAAAGCTCTCACACTTCATTCTCTATTCGTGAAGCTAATTAACAAGACAGCGACAGTATACAACATGCACCACACAGTTCACTACTTGACTGCACACCAAGTTTTTGTAATTAATTTTTTTCTTTATGTAAAGCACTTTTACTATGAGAATGACTCTTGAAACTTCTCGCATTATAACAGAAAATACTAAGGCATGGCAATACAAGGGGCGTAGCGTACTACAATAAAAAAATATCTCTTACGTCTTTGTCAGGTCGCACACACATATAAATACGTACTTCACACGATAGCGTAAATCTTGTTATTAAATATCCACACAACTAATAAAAAATAATTAAATCTTACCGGGGTGTCGTATATTCTCTACTCAATCATGTAGAAGATACCAAACTGCGTAGAAACGAATCGAAGAGCGGAGATGGATTACGATCTTTTCCAGGAGAGGCAAACGTGGACTGACACCTGCTGCATACAATCTCCACAGCACTGGCCGAGCTGCGCGCGCAACCGCACACCGCGCCGCTCCCCTCATACCGTCGAACAAAGTCCGCGAGTGTATCACATTATGTTACCGTAAACTGACTTGTTCTAAAATATTTTGTAAAAGCCGGCTCCGCGCCTCACTCACGCATATTACAACTATGAAAACCTTCTAGAATTCATATTTTGCAACCGCCGGCTTCGAACCGGCACACCCCCACCCCGAAAGGGCAACCCGGTTGCCCCACAAAACTCGGGAAAGTACCCTGCAGTGTACTCCCAACTGAAAATTCCGGTGGACATCGTGGGTAAGGTGGCTAGGCAAACCCGCTCCCAGGAGAACTGAGGCTCAGAAGGGAAAACGAAGGAGACGAAAGAAGAGGTGTATAGTGTAAGTGTGTGGTTGCTGCACGCTGACCTGATCAGGGCCAGCCCACAGCAAAGAGGGACAGAGAAGAAAGACCAAAGAAAGTTCGGGAGCTCCCTGAGTTCCGACCTCCTGAGGCTTGTCCACCCAAACCAGAACACGATAGCCACCTAAACAGGGCCATCTGCCCCATATAATTACGGAAAGATCCCCTAATACTATTCCCCATTTTACACACTACCATACTGCACGGGCCAAGGGGAAAGAGGGGCGACGACAGTCCCCATGATCCCGCTGGGACCTAACGGAAAACCATGTCAACTGTGACTATGTCGCCTTTCCAAAGTATATATATATATATATATATATATATATATATGTGTTTTACATGTGTGCTCCAAGGGCATGTACCCAGGAAGCAGCTCCCCAGAGCCCACAACCGGCCCCGGGAAGCTACTCCCTGGCATCCTCTCTCCAACTCCTTTTTTTTGCTTTTCTAGTTTTTTTTTTTTTTTTTTTTTTTCTTCTAGGTAAGGTTAGGAAATTGGAAGGTGGGTGGTCAAGGATGATTACGGTCACGGGCTGGGACTGAAGGTAAGGACATGGCTCCCTCCGGACATAGGACAATTGGAGAAAACCAAGGCTCGCGCAGGCAGGGGCGCATCCCTGAAGTAGACGAAACCCACCGGGACCGTGAGAAACATCTACCCGCTACCCTATGCTCGATCTCGCCCCCGGAGCACACCCTCTCAAAGCCGAAAACATCACCAACGCGCACAGAGACCACCGTCACCCCCCCTTTTTTCAGCCCGTTTACCCTTTTTTAAACAATTTTAATTTGGAAATGTGTGTAGTAATCTCTTTAGGATTACCACCCGGCTCCTCCAACCGCGCCGTCACCGGTGACGTAAACCCGAGAATGCGGTATGGCCCCGACCAACGATAGCACAATTTAGCGGCTCTTTTGTCTGCGGCTGAGCTGATCGGATGGCTCTGGCAGTAGACCCAGTCCCCGGTCTGGAAGGGGTTCGGAATTCGCCCCTGATTATATCGTCGACGGACCAGCTCGTGCGCTCGTAGCAAATTCTTCCGAGCCTCCCTCCATCTCTCCGCAGTTCCATTATCGGGCTCCCGTGGCAGAAGATCATCAATATTCCACAAGTTAGTCAACGGGAGTGCGGGCGAGAATCCAAACATGATCTCAAAAGGCACGGCCTTATGACTGTCATTCAGGGCCGTGTTAAAAGCTAGCTGTAACCACTTTAAGTTCTGGTCCCAGGTAGTCTGTTGTTCAGCGTGGTAGGCAATAAGTGCGGACCGCAGATTCCTATTGAACCTCTCCGCATGAGACGGCTGCGGGTAATACGGGGAAGTGGTTACATGCTTGATACCGCTGGCGAAACACATCCGCCGGAACTCACTCGAAATGAACTGGGGTCCATTGTCGGAGACAATGATGGTCGGAAGACCGAAATGCTGAAAAACATGGTTCTGAAGCGCGCTTATGGTCAAACGAGCTGTTGCCTGCCGTAAGGGCAGTAGCCAGGCAAACTTCGAAAAAGCATCCACACAGACAAGTAGGTAAGCGTTACCTGACTTGCTACGCGGGAAAGGTCCCACGTAGTCGATGAATAGCTTCTCCATCGGTCTGCTCGCCACTTCTGATGACAACAACCCCAACTTAGTGTTTTGAGCAGGCTTGCTTAAGCCGCACAGATGACAGGCCTTCACACGCGTCGCAATGTCCCTATCCATGCCCTTCCAGATGAAGTTCTTCCTAATACTGGAAATGGTCTTCGAAATTCCCTTATGTCCACCTACCGGGGAATTGTGATAGTAGCTGAAGACCATAGGCACAAGTTTGCTAGGCAGCACTATCTTCGGGGCCCGTCCTTTCTTCTCTCTGCAACATAGGACGCCCCTGGACAAGAAGTAGGGGACCTGCACGTTACCCTCTTTTAGATTTTGGATGATCGGACCCAACTCTTCATCATTTAACTGATGGGGCAACACATCAGTAAAAGCTAACGGAAAGTCTAGTAGAACAGAACAGGGTTGCTCCGGCTGGGCTTCGCTGGGCTGGGAGAACATACGGGACAAAGCATCTGCAACCACATTTTGAGTTCCCCGAATGTGTTGCACCTTAAATTTAAAGGATGAGATTTTAACCACCCATCGTCCAATCTTGCCCAGCTGCCGGGGATGAGCAAGAAGCCAAGAGAGAGCCTGATTGTCGGTCTCGAGCAGGAACTCAGCGTGTTCCAGAAAACGCCTGAACTTATCTAGAGCGTATACAACGGCCAAACACTCTAGCTCATATACTGATGACTTTCTTTCTTGTTGGGTCAATGTTCGTGAAATAAAGGCCACAGGCTGCCTAGCACCATCAACGACTTGGGACAGAACCGCCCCGAGCGCCACCGAACTCGCGTCCGTCTGTAAAATAAACGGTTGAGAAAAATCCGGCATCCTCAGCACCGGCGGGGAAATAATAGCCTCTTTCAATGTTTCAAACGCTTTTTGCTGGCTTTCGCCCCACACAAACTTGGCCCCTTTCTTTCTTAATTCATTTAGGGGTGCGGCAATCTCCGCTGCATTGGGGATAAACCGCCGATAAAAGTTGACCATCCCCACAAACCGGGCGATGCCTTTGGCATCCCTTGGTGGGGGAAAATCCCGGATACCCTGAGTCCTTTCAGGGTCTACTGTAACGCCTTGGTGCGACACCAGATGCCCCAGAAAAGAGATGCTCTCCTGGGCGATTCGCACTTTCTCCGGATTGACCGTAAGGCCCGCTCTTCTCAACCTACTCATCACCTCCCTGAGATGGCTCAGATGTTCATCATAAGTTTTGCTGTAGACCAGCAGGTCATCTAGATAGTTGAAAATAAACTTAAACTTCACATCCTGAAACACTAGGTCAAGCAGACGCGTGAGCGTTTGAGCGCCCACCGCCAGACCCATGGGAACCCGTGTATACTGATATAAATTCCACGGGACACAAAACGCCGTATACGGTCTACTCTCCTTGGATAAGGGTATCTGGTGATATGCCGCGTTGAGGTCAATCACGGTGAAGTACTTGGCCTCACTAAACCAATCAAAAGCTGAGTGGAGATCCGGAAGGGGAACCGAATCCACCTCAATATTAGCATTTAACTTCCTGTAATCGATTACCATACGATGCTTACCCCCAGGCTTGGGTACAAGGAACGCTGGACTGGCATAACTGGAATTAGAAGGTTCAATTACCCCTTGCTCTAAAAGCTCTTGAACCTTCTCCCTCAGAACGGCCATCTTCGGAGGGGCGAACTTATATGGGTGTGACCTCACTATCTTAGTGTCTGTTAAACGGATCTTATATTCTAATAAATGTGTGAGTCCCAACTTGGGAGTTAAGACAGAGGGAAATTCCTCACACAAACGGTCTAAAGCTCTCTGCTGGGCGGGAGTGAGATGATCTCGTGCAGAATCGGGACAAGCAACCTCTTGGATACCTCCCTTAGCTCCCTGGTATCCAAGAAATGGAATAACTACACCCCGATTAAATTTAAAATAACACTGGTGCCCATGGATGTCCAACACGAGACCACTTTTAGCGATGAAGTCGGCACCTACAATACAGTCAACTCCCAGAGCCGGAGAAACCAGAAAAGGCCACACCCAAGAAAAGCCATCAATCTTGAACTTGAAGGAAACCACCCGGGAGATGGGCAGAATTTCCCTAGAAGCAGTCCAGCATACCACAGACGACTTACTCGACCCTTTTATTAAGCCCTGTTTCTCAAGGTCCGCGCATACTCGAGATGAGATGATAGATCGGGCTGACCCGGAGTCAACTAACGCTCTGAGTTGACCCTTCTTTACCTCGAGCGACAGGAAGGGGCATACAGAAGCCTTTTGAGGGACGGTGGTAAGGACCTTGATTTGAGAAGAGTCTGGACCTATCCTCGGCCTGGAGGCGCTAGAATTCAGAAACGTCTTGCAATGAGGGGAAGACAACCTCCGATTTGTCCCCCCCTGATAATTTAGTTTTTTGGATACCGGACCCTCGGGGGAAGCGCCGGACGCATACCACCCTCCGGACAATCGCGGGCAACATGCCCCTGTTTATGACAGCGAAAGCACACAACGCCCCTCACTCGTCCGCTCCGATCACCATTATTTCTCTCTGGTCGCGGTTGGGACTGAACAACCCGTCGTTCTACCACTCGGGGTTCACCCAGACTGGCCCTTCCTGGCCCACGGGATTCATCTACGGACTGTATGGCGCGAGATAACGCACACAGTTTCTCCAGATCTTCATAAGTCCGCGGTCGCTCGGCAAAAGTTAAGCGCGATCTCTCCTGGGGAGTAACCCCTTGGAAGATCCACTGTACCACTTCATTCTCGGGCAGTCCCAACCCTAAAATCCGGACCGCCTCACGGAGGCTCTGCACGAACTTCGAAATATTCTCCCCGTGTGCTTGTACTCGATAAAAATATTTGTCCTGCAGCTGCTTACGCAAAAGCCCAGGCACGCATGCGTCCAACACCCCCCGATGGAAAGACGCCACACTGCCGCCATCTCGTATAGTGCGCGCGACCTGCTCAGCCACTGACCCCCGACAATAGGGATACACGAGTTCAAGAAGTGTCCCGTCCGACATCCCCGGGAAGTCGGACAGCTGAAACAAAATCCGAAAAAAACTCATCAACTGGTCCACGTCCAGTCCGTCCACCACCGGAAGCCCCTGCATAATTGAGGACATGGGGTGAGGTAAGTTATTATACGAGATACGCGCTCCTCCCAAAAGCGTCGGCAATGGAGCCGCAGGGTTCGACGTCTGCTCTATGTTCATTTCAGGAGGCTGGGGAGAGCTCACGGAAAGCGGGGACTTCACAGGCTCGAAGTTCCGCAATGCTTTAGCCACCTGTTCCGCTATCAGCTTCACCGTAGCGCTGACTTCCGCGATAGTAGTCTGTGCGGACAAGTTCTCCAGTCTATGTTGCAGGTGTTCCGCTCGCTGTCGTACTCTCTGTCTTGCCATGAGGTTGGAAGGGGCCGACTCAAAATCTTCCATTACCTCCCGCAACTCTCCCCACTTCTCCTGGCACAACTCAAGCTCGGCCGTCACATCAGTGACCTTTACAAGCGACGTTGTGCCTCCGGACGCGAGGGCGTCTCTCAACTGCTTCCTCAAAGAGGCAACATCCCCTTGGGGCCTCCCACCCCGGGACTTAATTTCAAACTCCAACTCGTTTTTGAGAAATAAATCGGGATTTATCACACTCATGCCGCCACTGCTCTAAACACCTATCTAACAAACCACAAACAACATCAAAACGAAAAATCACTAACCAGGAAAACCTTGAGTACTGTTCTTCCATCAAGAAGACCCCCGGGTTCTCTAGCGCTGCGGAAACCTGGCCTATTCTGAACCATGCAAACCCCCACGAAAGGCGACAAGAGACAACAGCAATACAACACACAAATAACAGCAAACAGCAACTCGACACACACGTCGTACCAACACATAATTCACAACAACCCACTAACAATCAAGTACAAGTCCTAATTCGGAAATACAGAATCATTCGACATCAACCGGACACAAATCGGTTCCGGTACCGATTTCCGATCGGGCCATACCGCATCCCGTCAATATACTACGCTCAACACCGACCCCAATGAACATTCCATATTCCAGGCCACATTTAAGACTCCCCGGCAATACAAGCTATCAAAATTTTTAAACACTATTAACCGCCTCAGTGGTGCGACCCGACTCACAAATTTAAACAACTTACAATTAGCCTACACTGGCATCTATCCACTATTTTACAACAATCATTAATTTACAACTGCCTTAATATTCCCGAGTCTGCAAGCCCCGTCACACACCAGGACCCAAGGGTTCAGGCCTAAAATGAACCACGCTCCGGCTACCATTTGTAACCTCTCTATGCTTTTTAGTATTTATCTTATTTCCTTTTAAATTTCTATTTCCTTGCTAGTTGGCTTTCAAAGAGAGGTTACAAGTTATTTAGAACTAGGCAGGAGCCTAGAGAAGCAAAATTTATGCTGGGTCCAGTATGACGGGACTTGCAATGAACTCAGCCATAATATAACAATAACATATTTATTATATCTCTGGAATTCATACTTGTGTACAAGATAAATATGTATCTATATAAAAACTACCAAAAGGTACATCATGGCAAGCATGTATAAATTAAGTGTACATCAACATAAGTGTGCACAAAGTAAATGTGTATACATATATATAATAGAAAAAATTTGAATCACAACTAGCATATATAATTCCAGTTTACCTAAGAACAAGTGTATATAATTGAATAGAATTACATCAGAACAAGTGTATATAACAGTATATAAGTTAAATGTACATACATAAATAAAATATAAAATGCACAAACACATGTAAAATTCTCCCCGTCGTGTGGCTAGCTAGACACATACAACACGCACACAGAACACAAGGTACACAACTCACAATCATTTACTTTCAGCACGCATGCCCCTGTAACGCACCCACCCACTGAGTTAAGCAACTATCATTTTATGTCCCGGCAGTGATAAAATATACGCCCGTCGGCCACCCGTTCAGTAGGATAACATAAACTCCAAACCCCTTTAAAGACGAATAATTCATGAAGCATAAATGAAACTGGACCACCCATTTGTCTAGCATTCCGTTTATTAATGACCCATGATGAGTGTGTGAACCTTTGTTCCGTTCACAGCACCAGGTAATGTTAACAAACTCCTCACCTACTTCCAGACAGTGTTTATAAAATTCTAGACAGTATTGACTTCACAAAATCTCAAAAAGGAATTAAATCCTTATGTACATTAATAACAGAAATTAATTGATTGAGGCTTTACAATATCAGAAGATTTGGACAATATGTATATCTATTTAATTTACCCAAAAGGAAAAGGATGAAAACCAGTTTTATATTCCAAAATTAAACAGCAACTTCTCTACGTGTGAAGTCAACCCATATATGTGTTTGCCAGTTAAGAAAACAATCAGCTTAGCCCTTGTGCAAGGGGCAAAATCGGCTAAAATATTTCAAGAACATTAATAAATCGTTTCGATTAGCCTCAGATAACTGTATAAAATAATTAGAAAAAGAGTACAATAAGGTGGTTGTGCTCTGGCATCTGTGGGAGCGCGCCCACATGTAGTTGACAAAACTTGACAGGCCATCAGCCTGTCTGAGAATGCCCCAGCGCGTGTCCAAGAAACTAAGTGCCCTTTGTAAACCCTTAAAACGTCCCAAAAAAACATCAGGAAAGCCCCCAACCCTTAATTGTGAAACCACAGTCAATATAATATTTTTTTTTTTATACACCACTGTTCCAGCCGGAACAGGGCTACAGGGCAGTAACCTAAATTTGTGTAATGAGTAAAGCGAAAAGAAATACAACAGTAAAATGGTACAAGAGTGAAATGGCTGGCGCGCTCTCGCAGTGCAGCACGCACTTACAGTCATAGCATTTAGTGTTATAGAAAAAGGGTTATAAAAGTTCAGTAATTTTTTTTTATAGAGAGTGTTCAGAGTCATGATCACAGTTCACTTCCCAATTAGACAGTCTGGACATGTGGTCCCCTGGCTTCTAAGTTATTCACATAAACAGGCACACTGCCGGTTCGGCCCCCAAAAAAGAAAAAGCATAAATGTCACCTCATAAGTGCTGGCGAGTGCAACGTAGGAATTCGATCTCCGTTTCCCTCTTCGTAGGCGATCCTGACATGGTCCACAGCTTGAGCAGATGTTCGGCTCACAGCCAGCCAGGAACCCGACTTAGGGCGAGAACCCTAAGGAATCAAGTAAATTAGAGAACAGTCTAAAAGAATGTACACCCGAGTTAAGGTAATTAACCTCTTAACGGGCCGCCAGCTAACTCTCACCAAAGGCACAAAATTAATTAATTAAAGTTTTTACAACCTGCTTAAATAGTCTACATTCAGCTATGGAATAAGTGAATTTGCATTGTGAACAGAACTTATTAAATTGTGGCATAATATAAAGTGAACTGTACTCAGTCAACATGCTTCGACAAAATTTTGCAGGTTAAACCGGCCACGTGCAGAGCAGTAATCATAATTTAGTCAGAAAAATTTTTAACAGCAAGTCACTCACAGCATTGAGAATGTTTTACCTTCAATTAAGTTTCATACAAAAAGCTCTCACACTTCATTCTCTATTCGTGAAGCTAATTAACAAGACAGCGACAGTATACAACATGCACCACACAGTTCACTACTTGACTGCACACCAAGTTTTTGTAATTAATTTTTTTCTTTATGTAAAGCACTTTTACTATGAGAATGACTCTTGAAACTTCTCGCATTATAACAGAAAATACTAAGGCATGGCAATACAAGGGGCGTAGCGTACTACAATAAAAAAATATCTCTTACGTCTTTGTCAGGTCGCACACACATATAAATACGTACTTCACACGATAGCGTAAATCTTGTTATTAAATATCCACACAACTAATAAGAAATAATTAAATCTTACCGGGGTGTCGTATATTCTCTACTCAATCATGTAGAAGATACCAAACTGCGTAGAAACGAATCGAAGAGCGGAGATGGATTACGATCTTTTCCAGGAGAGGCAAACGTGGACTGACACCTGCTGCATACAATCTCCACAGCACTGGCCGAGCTGCGCGCGCAACCGCACACCGCGCCGCTCCCCTCATACCGTCGAACAAAGTCCGCGAGTGTATCACGTTATGTTACCGTAAACTGACTTGTTCTAAAATATTTTGTAAAAGCCGGCTCCGCGCCTCACTCACGCATATTACAACTATGAAAACCTTCTAGAATTCATATTTTGCAACCGCCGGCTTCGAACCGGCACAAGCCATACAGAGTTTCCCGGTACCGAAAAATAAAAAACAGTTACAGTCGTTCCTCGGAATTTGTAATTACTACAGAAAATTCCAGCGCAACTATTCGGAATTAACGGCTCGATTCTCATCACAATTATCGTCAAAGGAAAAGTGGAAATGGGGGTCTGACCAAGACACTACCTTTGAGCTAATCAAGAAAAAATTTCTCGATACAGTAATGCTACACCATCCTAATTTTGAAAGACAATTTTTTATGAACTGTGATGCTAGTGATCTTAGCCTTGGTTCAGTATTATACCAGGAGGACCAAGAAGGTAATCACCAAGTAATTAGTTTCGCAAGTAGAACTCTTAATAAATGCGAGCGAAATTATCATACGACAGAGAAAGAGCTACTGAGTATAGTGTTTGCCTGTGAGAAATTCAGAACCTTCATATTAGGATACCCTATTACGGTAAGAACAGACCACAAGTCTATATCTTTTCTAAAAAATTGTAGGCTAAAACATGGTAGACTAACAAGGTGGACACTGACACTCCAGGAATA
Source organism: Magicicada septendecula (assembly GCA_034769895.1). Taxonomy (NCBI): domain Eukaryota; kingdom Metazoa; phylum Arthropoda; class Insecta; order Hemiptera; family Cicadidae; genus Magicicada; species Magicicada septendecula. Next base: position 185,044,008 of record CM068370.1, read on the forward strand.
TAACATCCAATGGGAATACATACCAGGGAAAAGCAACATAGCGGCCGACGTGTTGTCCCGAGTGAACATCATAGCCCAGACATTCGAGGGAGAAAAAGAAACCATCGCCAAAGTCTACCACATATTAAAGAACAAGTCTGAATTAACCAACATACTATCAGACATAAACATTTATCAGAACAAGGATCCTAAAATCTCACAAATTATCCAACGGTTGGCAAACGATGATGAGAAAATAATACCATATTACTGTACTCACAACCAATTACTATTCACTAAAACTCAGAAAGATAGTGAACAATGGAAGGTTGTCATACCGAAAACCATTGAAAAAGAACTAGCAATTGATTACCATGTGCGTTACGGTCACATGGGAGAAGTCAAAGTAGTCAAGGCACTACAGGAGCATGTACACTTTAAAGACATGAACGCAAAGTGAGAAAATATATTCAAAATTGTCATATATGACAATTGGTCAAGTGTAGTAATGAAAAAAGAGAAAAGTAATGATACCCATAACATCAACAGCCAAATTGTAAAAAGTATTTTTAGATATTTGTGGACCATTTCCACGGAGTGGTGGAAGGCATCAATACAAATATGTAGTAATCATATTCGACCACTACACAAAATTCACAAAACTTTATCCAATAAACCGAGCTACAACTAACAAGATACTAGACATTGTGATATCCAAATATATACCAGAAGTGGGAAAACCGCTATCAGTAATTACAGATCATGGAACACAATTCCGAGGACGAAAGTGGCGGGAAACTCTAATCCATCAAGGCGTGAAGACCTACAAAACGTCTGTGTATCACCCCAACAGCAACCCTGCTGAGAGAGTGTTGAGAGAAGTAGGAAGGATCTTAAGAACCTACTGTCACAGCCAGCAGAGGAAATGGGAGGAATATCTATCCCCGGCTGAAGACTTCCTGAACTTAGCTTATCATCAATCAACAGATGAGACACCCTATATGGCTATGTATGAGCGAAGACCACCCCGGGAGATTACAGAAATCATAAACTTTCCAACAGAAAATGAATTCAAATTTAATAAAACAAAATTTTACAATAACGCAGTTGAACGAGCTGACAAACTTAGGCTCAAATACCAGAAATCGCAACCTAAAGTCATAAAGTACGAAGTGGGAGACAAAGTACTCATAAAAAACCGAGAACTCCCAAGTGCAATTGAAGGTATTGCGAAAAAACTGCTACTGCTATTCACAGGCCCATATACTGTAACCAAAAACAACCTGAATAACACTTATGAGTTACAAGACCCAATAACAAAGAAAATAAAGGGCACATACAACCAAGCTTCAATGAAACGGTATATCGAAGATTAAATTATAAGATAAAAGTGAAATATTGCGATGAAAATTATTTGTTACTGATATTAAGTGAAAGATGAAAATATACTTGTGAATATAACTATTAACTATATAAAGATAAAAGTGAAATATGGCGATGAAGATTATTGTTGATTATTAAGTGAAGAATGAAAATATAATTATGAGAATAAATATTGACTATGTGAAGAAAGGGTGAAATATTGCTATGAAGATTATTTGTTGTTTGTATTAAATATAAAGTGAATATATAACTATGAAAATGAACGTTGACTATATTGTAATTTTGTAATGCGAAAAATATGTTCCAAAGAAGTTATGTAAAGGATCAAGAAAATTGTATTTTACAAATAATAGTACTACTACCAAAGAAAGAAATACTATACGAGGCCGACGCACAACATCTATGGCACCGAATTTCCAAGAGCTACGTCAACAGTAAGTTAACATCACACCCGTACTACCAATGAAAGAAAAAAGAAGTACTATACGAGACTGACACTCAAGAACCTTGGCACAAGTTACTTCCAAGAGCCACGTCAACAGAAAGTTAACATCACACCCGTACTACCAATGAAGAAAAAAAAAGTACTATACGAGACTGACACTCAAGAACCTTGGCACAAGTTACTTCCAAAAGCCAGGTCAACAGTAAGTTAACATCACACCCGTACTACCAATGAAAAAAAAAATGTACTATACCAGACTGACACTCAAGAACCTTGGCACAAGTTACTTCCAAGAGCCACGTCAACAGTAAGTTAACATCACACCCGTACTACCAATGAACGAAGGAGAAAATAAGAAGTTGGAGGAACGAAACCAAATAAGTATCATTAATGTAGATGAAAGATAACACACAACCATAGTGTTTTCTAGTGTCTTTTACTAGAAGAAAGCCTATAACGCATGGACTATATCTCAATTGAAACCATGAGAAAATATATTCATGAATTACATCCAGAGAAGTAAACCCCGAAATGAAGAAGATTATGAGATGACGTTTAAAGTGATACAAAGAGAAGAGATTAATTGATGACGAAGAAGAAAAAAAATAATATATTAACGAAGATGGTCATGAGAGTATACCAGTGATGAAATGTAAAACAAACTATCCCTGTAATATGTGAAGAATTTAGTTGAGTTGAATCAAGAAGAAGAGAGTACAACAATGAATAAACCGCAGATGCGTGAGATTGTGCCGTCTCCCTTGTTAAGACAACACAAAAGTCGGGAACTAGTTCAATTCTTTACCAGTAAATTAAACTAGCTGCCGTTGTTAGTAAAAATACTTACCAACAAATTACAAAACAATTACGATATAGGAAATTGACAAGGTTTGCATAAATTTATTCACTCACTAGGTGTTAGCGAAAACATATCTTTATTGCTATTCAAATATTATGCTTGATTTTAAAGAAAAGTTATTTTAGTAAATTCTGCTTTTACTGCTTCAAAGATCTTAAGTATATTATTCGTTTTATCTCAAAATTTATTCATATAGATGTTAGTTTTAATACCACGGATCCGGGTCTCAACTTTCTCAAAATAATTAATTTATCAAAACTTCAACCATATTATTAGAAGAATAATATTGGTGATACTCTACATTATTATCTTACATTTATCTATACATTGCGGTTACTATTACTTCATTACAAAATTACAAAATTTACAAATCTGATAATTTGTTCTTTACATTGCTAAAGTTCTTTAAAGTTCTTTGTTACTTCTTTTATTAAGGCGAAATTTACAAAAGTTGTGGTTTGATATCACCTGAATTTCATATGATGTTGTTGTTGTATCCTTTGGGGCATCTCCTGTCGTCTTCTAAGGGTGGAGTACGTCGTTCCTGGTGAATCTACATCGGGTTGATTATTTCTGCTCTCGAAGATCGGTTGTTTACCTGAAGTTCCAACTGTGGTAGTTTCACTTTCCTTGGTCCAGACTTTTGTAGTTAACATTTTTTTTTTAATTATAGTTCTCACTTTGCAGTACTAAAGTCTAGTAGTTACCTATCTTACATTTACATTTTATATTTTAAAAAGAGATGTGTTGGCTACCTTTTTCTTTCTGTATGTATTCTCACTAACTAATTCACACTACATTATTCACAATAAAACCATCTCACGCTGGATATATGTTTAACGCCATACACTTACGTGTATGTACACAACACCAAAACTCACATCTTGTCATGGCGAAGTTCTACTGGCGAATGCGCGTATAGTTTAGGGGCGAAGGCTCAGTAAGCTGGTGCGTATTTACGCACTAAGAAAATAGTTCGTACTTCATATATTATTAATTATTCATTAATTAGAATGTAAATACTTTAGGTTTACTTTATTATGACTTAGGGATTTCTTTATTTATATAGTCACATTTTTAATAATTAACGTAATTATTATTATTATTCTTTACTTAATACCTTTCTTGGCGTGTTGGTACTGGAAAGTTTCAAGTTGATTCAGGAATCTGGGTATAGGTAAGGGTGTATGATACTCTTACTTATTAAAATTAAAAATTTTAATTTGTGCGATTTTCGATATATTTAAAATCGTCACATCCTCCTGCACTTAACTATGAAAAACGGGGGGGGGGGGTGGAATAATAATAGGAAATCTAATAAACAATTATATTTTGACACAAAATTTCATACTGAAATTTCTCTCTCTCAGATTATTTCTATTCATCAATTGATTATCTTACACTTATGTCACATCTAAATTCTACTACATCTACAATATAAAATACACAAAACGTAAATCTACCTTATTTTAATTCTTACATCTACTACCGGTTTTTTCTTGAATTGGTCACTCGTTTTACGGAGTTATACTCATGAGTATGTTACTAATAATAATCACGTATTGTAAGAACAATAGAATTACTTTTAGTTTACAGCGCTAAGGATTATTTTTCTTTCTTTCTTTCTCTCTCTTCATCTTCATTATCATTGTCATCAGATTTCTCATGTATAATATCATTCTCGCAGGACATTAGCTAAGGTTGATCAGGCCTCGCTAGTATTCGTACGAGGGGGTTTTGAGTTTATACTCACTTATAGTATAGGATGTTGCACAATCTTATCCTATTTCGGTATAAGTATATACAACATATTTTATTCTTAATACTTAGATAGTATTCTAGGTTTGCTATCTTTCTCGTAGTCTTTCTTCTGTATTTTGACACGTAAAACATTTTTTTATTTGAGACAGATGGCTTCTGCGAACGTAATTTTCTGTATTGGGTTCATACAGAGCTACAGTAACGGGGGTGATGAATCTATGAATTTGGTAGGGGCCACACCATCGATAAGATAGTTTCGAAGTGGTCCTATCAACTGCTTTACTCATAGGATGAGTTTTATACATTACTAAATCACCTATTTTATACTTTATTTGTTTATTATTATTCTCATGATACTTCCTTGATTTTTGTAAATTCGCTCTCAAATTTGCACGAGCTTCGTTCCATATTTTTCGTATGTTATTCGCATTCACGTCGCGGGGTAATAACTCATTGATTTTCCACTTTGTGGTTAAAGGATGGTTGGGTTTGTACTTGTACAGTAAATCAAATGGTGTTGATTTATGACCTTCATGATACGCTGAATTGAATGCAAATTGTATCCACGAAATATTTTGATCCCAGGTTGTCTGGTCTTTAGCATGATAAGATATTAATGCTGATTTTAAGTTACGCAAGTGTCTTTCTGCTAGGTTTCCTTGCGGTCTGTACTCGGTCACGGTAATATGATTTATACCTAATTTAAAACACATGTCGTTAAATTCTTTCGACTTAAACTGGGGTCCATTGTCAGATATTAAGCTTAAAGGTGTGCCATAGTCTTTAAATAGTCTTTCTTGTAGAATTTTAATTGTCGTAGATGCTAATGCACGACGCATAGGATACATCAACACGAATTTAGTGAATGAGTCTACACAAATTAACAGCATAGTATTTCCGGATTTATAGCGGGGATAAGGTCCAGAATAGTCTATGTATATTTTCGAGAAGGGAGTGGTAGGTATTTCGGAGATTAATTTTCCGACTTGACTGGTTCTTGCTGGTTTTCTCAGGGCACAAATTTTGCATTCTTTCACGAACTTTTTTATTTCACTGTTCATGTTTTCCCAGTGGTATTCCTTGCGAATACGATGTATAGTTTTCCTAATTCCCATATGAGCTCCAATTGTCGATGAATGGTAGTACTCCATTAACATGGGTTTGATTATTTCCGGGGCGATTATTCTCAGTAATTTTCCGTTTGCCTTTTTAAAACAAAGTACTCTTTTACTCAAGATATATTTGTCAGAGTTATTTCCTTTTTCTATTTGTTCGATTATTTTGCACAATTTCGGATCTTGTTGTTGGTGATATGCTAAATCCTTAAATGTAAGGGGAAAGTTAGTAATTAGTGTATTAACGGTAGTGGTTTCAATCTTGTCTTCTCCAGATCTTGTATTGGGTAGTTGGAACATGCGGGATAGAGTATCGGCTACTACATTTTGAGTACCACGAATATGTTGCACTTTGAACTTGTAGCAATTTAATCTTAACACCCATCTTCCGATACGACCTAACTGTTTTGGGTGATTCCATAACAATGATAAAGCTTGATTATCGGTTTCTAGTAGAAATTCTTTGTGTTCCAAAAATGGTTTGAATTTATAAAAGGCGAATACTACGGCTAAACATTCAAGTTCGTAGGCTGAGAACTTCCTTTCTTGCTCGGTCAATGTACGGGATGCATAGCTGATCGGGAGTCTAGTATTATTTATTTCCTGGTATATTACGGCTCCTAATGCTACACTTGAACTATCGGTCTGTACGATAAATGGTTTACTGAAATCCGCTAACTGCAATACAGGTGGGGATATAATGCTTTCTTTAAGTGTTTCAAACGCTTCTTGATGTTGAGTAGTCCACTCGAATTTCGTTCCTTTCTTTCTTAAGGCATTCAATGGGGCTGCTATGTCCGCTAAGTGGGGTATGTACTTATGAAAATAATTAATCATACCTAAAAATCGAGCTATACCTTTGACGCCTCTCGGAGGTAAAAATTCTCGGATTGCGCGTGTACGTTCGGGATCGATGGTAACCTTACCTTCGGCTGATACTATGTGACCTAAGAAGGAGAAATGTTTTACTGCAAAATTAACTTTACTCGGGTTTACGGTCAGTCCGGCTTTCTTTAACCTGGATAATACTTCACGCAAGTGATCCATATGTTGATCCATTGACTCACTATATACTACTATATCGTCAAGATAATGATATACAAATTTAAATTTAACGTCATGGAAAATTTTTTCTAAGAGTCGGCTACATACTGAACTTCCTTGTGATATACCGAATGGTACTCTCGTAAATTGATATAGATTAAATGGGACAGCAAAAGCAGTTAAATGTTTTGATTCCTCAGCTAGTGGGATTTGATGGAATGCTTGGTTGAGATCCATTATGGTGAAGATTTTCGCTTTTGTAAAATAGTGAAACGCACTGTGTATGTCTGGCAGTGGTATCGATTCAAATTCTATACTCTTATTTAGTTGTCTATAATCCACGACTAGTCTATGTTTGTCAGTTCCTTTTGGTACTAGGAATGCAGGTGATGAGTATGGAGACGTTGACGGTTCAATGACGTGCTGATCAAGGAGTTTGTTAATGTGGTTTCTCATTATTTCCATCTTGGGCGGAGATAATTTGTATGGGTGCAGTCGTATTACCTTGTTGTCACTAAGATTTATTTTATATTCGATTAAATGGGTTAATCCTAACTTGGGGGTGAGTACAGCAGAAAATTCTTTTATTAACTTTTGGATTCTTAGTCTCTCATTTCCTTTTAAATGACTTAGACTCGATTCATGAGGCTCTGAATGAATAGTTGCGGTTTCACTAATAGCGTCGTTACTTATTTCGGAGTCGAACTGATATTTTCGAGTACGATCAAATCTGAAGAAATATTGTTTTGCATATATATCAAGGATTAAAGCAGTTTTTCTTATAAAATCCGCGCCTAATATTAAGTTCTGTCCTAACTCTTCAGCTACTAGTAGGGGAATATACCAAGTAAAATTCTTTATTTTTAATTTCACCGTAATACTGTGCGATATCTTTAGATTTTGTTTATTTGCGGTGGTACACTTTATGTTCACCATTTGGCTACGTTTAATCAGATTATGATTACCTAATAAGGTGGCTAACTGTTTACTAATTATACTACGGGTAGATCCGGAATCAATTAAACCAAGGGTTTTCGTTGCTCCAAGGTCTATCTGTACATAGGGTAGTTGGCATATACTTGTTTTACATGCACCAATAGAGTTGCACTTCTCGATAAATTTTGTTAAATAAGGGTCTCTGCGTTTATTTTTATTTATCTTTATTTGACGCTTAGTATTGTTGTTACCTTTCCTTCTGGTGCTTCGGAAGACGTAGGATTTTCGGTCTTCCAGCTTCACATGTTTTTTGATTGGTCGGTTTTCTGTTTATAGCGCTTTTGTTTACATAACTTGCTAATATGTCCGGCCTTTCCACAGTTATAACATCTTCTTTTCACATTTACTTCGCTCGTAGGTTGTCGGGGTTTTGGTTTAGAGTATGAAACATGGGGATAGTTTTGGGTTTTATGTGTACTTACGAATCGCTTATCGCGGTAGTTTCGGGTATCATTTCCAATTGGTCTAGTTTGGAATGAATGTCTGTGTTGACTCTGGGACATAGAAACACTTCTATTCTGGTCAGAATACCAGACGTTGGATGAATGTATACAACATAGTTCTAGTTCGGTGAAAGTGGTAGGTCGCTTCACGAGTGCTAGCCGAGATCGCTCCTCGGGGGATAGTCCTACTAAGATAGTGTCTACTAACTGTTGTTCACTCCATTTAACTTGTAGCAATAAAGCAGATTCTCTTACCTCAGATATATAATGAGCTAGTCTCTCGTATGTGCCTTGTGCACGAAGTACTAAGTTTCGCTTCAATTCTTCGTAGATACCGGTGGGAATGAAATGTCTTATTAGTGTGGTATGAAGTTCTTCTACCGATTGATTATACCTTAGAGATTCTAACACTCTATCTTTTAATGGAGGTCTACACTTAGGTAAAATTACTTGCAAAATCTGGTTATCTCTTAGTTGTTGCAGTTCCTTTAATTGTAAGATGTGCTTGATAAAATCAAGGAGCTTTGTAATATTCAGCCCATCAGTGATTTGTATATCGGACAAAATACTTTCTACAGGGTGGGTTATTTTTCCACAGAGCTCGGGAGTTAGATTTATTTGACTCATCATTCTAAGTTTTTCCGCAGGTTGATTAGTCCGCAAGTGAGAAGGTAAATCGTAGGTACTGGTCATATTTTCTAGTTCATTAGGGAGTAACGTAACGTTTACTGGTTGAATATTTACTTGACTACCAGTTAACCGTTCTTTGAATGGATTTATATTTGATTCCTGCAGAATCTGAATTTTTGCAGTACCGTTTGGCTGTTCTTGAGTCGGCGATTGGGTAGGTGAAATATTTAATTTCGTCATTGCTTCTTCGATTTCGTCTAATCTAAACGATTCGGATCGTCGACGTAATTCGCGCATTATCTCAGGTAATTGTTGTAATGCTTCCTCGGCGAATTTTTGTACATCATGAGGGGTATCTTTATCATCTGGCCAGTTCAACAAATTGGTGATACGACGTGTTAGATGCTCGATTCTTTGGGTGGTGCGTAATATTACTGCGGGGGATTTTTCATCACGCAGGGTTTGTGCGTACGAAGTTAGTTCCGTATACTTATGATAACACGTTTCTTTTTCGCTTTCGAAATCTAAAACACTCAAACGATTTACTAGTGAGGGTTTGTCCGGTTTATTTTCACGTAACGTCTTGCGAAGTTCCGCGACAGTTACATTAGAGTAGGGAAGACCACGCAATAATGCTTCATAACTTAATTCGTCTTTCAACAACAAATCGGGGTTAAATTGAGCCATTTTTGATAATAACAACTTTAAATACACGACGTATTACGAACGACAAATCTTATGCCACTTACTTTAATTCGTTTTCTCAATGTTTAACATAGTTAACATAAATTCATTTAAACACATACACATATATATCTTATTTCATATTAAGCTTCCATATGCAATCTTATCTTAATTAATCAACATAACTTATCTCACAACAATTATATTCTCAGTATTGACATATATAATTAATCAAAACAAAACGATAATACCATTTTAGTAGAGAGAAATTTCATATACGGAAAGTTCATTGCTTTAACAATAGCACAAAGAGTCAGCTGTTTCGGGGTGTCGTCGAGTTGCGTAGGGTGGTAATTCAGGACAATACAAAACAGGAAAGAGCTTGTCTAATGTGGTTTTGTTTTCTTACGGGGAGGAGGGGTTATGAATGAGAAGGGTGTATACAAAGGAGAGAGTTTACATTCCACAACACGTATTTAACATGAACCGACTGGCTTCTATCGACTGGTTTGGAATTGAATACTTACCAGCTATGACTTGCTTAATACGGCAAACTAGCGATACCAATATTATTATAATATAATTAAAATTTTACTCATTTATTTTTTTGTTTATTTCTGAGTGAATAAATTTATGTTTGTCCTAGTTATCGTTAACGAATTATAAAATTACACAACAACAGCAACATAATTATTTCTTGCTTTAAAGTAGAAATGGTGCAATTCTATGTATGTGACACTCTGTAAACAATTAATTAATTTTTTCTTTAATAGCAAAGTCAATTATTTTTACAATAGCAGAGTGGCGCAATTTTGTGCCGTCTCCCTTGTTAAGACAACACAAAAGTCGGGAACTAGTTCAATTCTTTACCAGTAAATTAAACTAGCTGCCGTTGTTAGTAAAAATACTTACCAACAAATTACAAAACAATTACGATATAGGAAATTGACAAGGTTTGCATAAATTTATTCACTCACTAGGTGTTAGCGAAAACATCTCTTTATTGCTATTCAAATATTATGCTTGATTTTAAAGAAAAGTTATTTTAGTAAATTCTGCTTTTACTGCTTCAAAGATCTTAAGTATATTATTCGTTTTATCTCAAAATTTATTCATATAGATGTTAGTTTTAATACCACGGATCCGGGTCTCAACTTTCTCAAAATAATTAATTTATCAAAACTTCAACCATATTATTAGAAGAATAATATTGGTGATACTCTACATTATTATCTTACATTTATCTATACATTGCGGTTACTATTACTTCATTACAAAATTACAAAATTTACAAATCTGATAATTTGTTCTTTACATTGCTAAAGTTCTTTAAAGTTCTTTGTTACTTCTTTTATTAAGGCGAAATTTACAAAAGTTGTGGTTTGATATCACCTGAATTTCATATGATGTTGTTGTTGTATCCTTTGGGGCATCTCCTGTCGTCTTCTAAGGGTGGAGTACGTTGTTCCTGGTGAATCTACATCGGGTTGATTATTTCTGCTCTCGAAGATCGGTTGTTTACCTGAAGTTCCAACTGTGGTAGTTTCACTTTCCTTGGTCCAGACTTTTGTAGTTCACATTTTTTTTAAATTATAGTTCTCACTTTGCAGTACTAAAGTCTAGTAGTTACCTATCTTACATTTACATTTTATATTTTAAAAAGAGATGTGTTGGCTACCTTTTTCTTTCTGTATGTATTCTCACTAACTAATTCACACTACATTATTCACAATAAAACCATCTCACGCTGGATATACGTTTAACGCCATACACTTACGTGTATGTACACAACACCAAAACTCACATCTTGTCATGGCGAAGTTCTACTGGCGAATGCGCGTATAGTTTAGGGGCGAAGGCTCAGTAAGCTGGTGCGTATTTACGCACTAAGAAAATAGTTCGTACTTCATATATTATTAATTATTCATTAATTAGAATGTAAATACTTTAGGTTTACTTTATTAACGCTTAGAGATTTCTTTATTTATATAGTCACATTTTTAATAATTAACGTAATTATTATTATTATTCTTTACTTAATACCTTTCTTGGCGTGTTGGTACTGGAAAGTTTCAAGTTGATTCAGGAATCTGGGTATAGGTAAGGGTGTATGATACTCTTACTTATTAAAATTAAAAATTTTAATTTGTGCGATTTTCGATATATTTAAAATCGTCACATCATCCTGCACTTAACTATGAAAAACGGGGGGGGGGGGGTGGAATAATAATAGGAAATCTAATAAACAATTATATTTTGACACAAAATTTTATACTGAAATTTCTCTCTCTCAGATTATTTCTATTCATCAATTGATTATCTTACACTTATGTCACATCTAAATTCTACTACATCTACAATATAAAATACACAAAACGTAAATCTACCTTATTTTAATTCTTACATCTACTACCGGTTTTTTCTTGAATTGGTCACTCGTTTTACGGAGTTATACTCATGAGTATGTTACTAATAATAATCACGTATTGTAAGAACAATAGAATTACTTTTAGTTTACAGCGCTAAGGATTATTTTTCTTTCTTTCTTTCTCTCTCTTCATCTTCATTATCATTGTCATCAGATTTCTCATGTATAATATCATTCTCGCAGGACATTAGCTAAGGTTGATCAGGCCTCGCTAGTATTCGTACGAGGGGGTTTTGAGTTTATACTCACTTATAGTATAGGATGTTGCACAATCTTATCCTATTTCGGTATAAGTATATACAACATATTTTATTCTTAATACTTAGATAGTATTCTAGGTTTGCTATCTTTCTCGTAGTCTTTCTTCTGTATTTTGACACGTAAAACATTTTTTTATTTGAGACAGATGGCTTCTGCGAACGTAATTTTCTGTATTGGGTTCATACAGAGCTACAGTAACGGTGGTGATGAATCTATGAATTTGGTAGGGGCCACACCATCGATAAGATAGTTTCGAAGTGGTCCTATCAACTGCTTTACTCATAGGATGAGTTTTATACATTACTAAATCACCTATTTTATACTTTATTTGTTTATTATTATTCTCATGATACTTCCTTGATTTTTGTAAATTCGCTCTCAAATTTGCACGAGCTTCGTTCCATATTTTTCGTATGTTATTCGCATTCACGTCGCGGGGTAATAACTCATTGATTTTCCACTTTGTGGTTAAAGGATGGTTGGGTTTGTACTTGTACAGTAAATCAAATGGTGTTGATTTATGACCTTCATGATACGCTGAATTGAATGCAAATTGTATCCACGAAATATTTTGATCCCAGGTTGTCTGGTCTTTAGCATGATAAGATATTAATGCTGATTTTAAGTTACGCAAGTGTCTTTCTGCTAGGTTTCCTTGCGGTCTGTACTCGGTCACGGTAATATGATTTATACCTAATTTAAAACACATGTCGTTAAATTCTTTCGACTTAAACTGGGGTCCATTGTCAGATATTAAGCTTAAAGGTGTGCCATAGTCTTTAAATAGTCTTTCTTGTAGAATTTTAATTGTCGTAGATGCTAATGCACGACGCATAGGATACATCCAAACGAATTTAGTGAATGAGTCTACACAAATTAACAGCATAGTATTTCCGGATTTATAGCGGGGATAAGGTCCAGAATAGTCTATGTATATTTTCGAGAAGGGAGTGGTAGGTATTTCGGAGATTAATTTTCCGACTTGACTGGTTCTTGCTGGTTTGCTCAGGGCACAAATTTTGCATTCTTTCACGAACTTTTTTATTTCACTGTTCATGTTTTCCCAGTGGTATTCCTTGCGAATACGATGTATAGTTTTCCTAATTCCCATATGAGCTCCAATTGTCGATGAATGGTAGTACTCCATTAACATGGGTTTGATTATTTCCGGGGCGATTATTCTCAGTAATTTTCCGTTTGCCTTTTTAAAACAAAGTACTCTTTTACTCAAGATATATTTGTCAGAGTTATTTCCTTTTTCTATTTGTTCGATTATTTTGCACAATTTCGGATCTTGTTGTTGGTGATATGCTAAATCCTTAAATGCAAGGGGAAAGTTAGTAATTAGTGTTAACGGTAGTGGTTTCAATCTTGTCTTCTCCAGATCTTGTATTGGGTAGTTGGAACATGCGGGATAGAGTATCGGCTACTACATTTTGAGTACCACGAATATGTTGCACTTTGAACTTGTAGCAATTTAATCTTAACACCCATCTTCCGATACGACCTAACTGTTTTGGGTGATTCAATAACCATGATAAAGCTTGATTATCGGTTTCTAGTAGAAATTCTTTGTGTTCCAAAAATGGTTTGAATTTATAAAAGGCGAATACTACGGCTAAACATTCAAGTTCGTAGGCTGAGAACTTCCTTTCTTGCTCGGTCAATGTACGGGATGCATAGCTGATCGGGAGTCTAGTATTATTTATTTCCTGGTATATTACGGCTCCTAATGCTACACTTGAACTATCGGTCTGTACGATAAATGGTTTACTGAAATCCGCTAACTGCAATACAGGTGGGGATATAATGCTTTCTTTAAGTGTTTCAAACGCTTCTTGATGTTGAGTAGTCCACTCGAATTTCGATCCTTTCTTTCTTAAGGCATTCAATGGGGCTGCTATATCCGCTAAGTGGGGTATGTACTTATGAAAATAATTAATCATACCTAAAAATCGAGCTATACCTTTGACGCCTCTCGGAGGTAAAAATTCTCGGATTGCGCGTGTACGTTCGGGATCGATGGTAACCTTACCTTCGGCTGATACTATGTGACCTAAGAAGGAGAAATGTTTTACTGCAAAATTAACTTTACTCGGGTTTACGGTCAGTCCGGCTTTCTTTAACCTGGATAATACTTCACGCAAGTGATCCATATGTTGATCCATTGACTCACTATATACTACTATATCGTCAAGATAATGATATACAAATTTAAATTTAACGTCATGGAAAATTTTTTCTAAGAGTCGGCTACATACTGAACTTCCTTGTGATATACCGAATGGTACTCTCGTAAATTGATATAGATTAAATGGGACAGCAAAAGCAGTTAAATGTTTTGATTCCTCAGCTAGTGGGATTTGATGGAATGCTTGGTTGAGATCCATTATGGTGAAGATTTTCGCTTTTGTAAAATAGTGAAACGCACTGTGTATGTCTGGCAGTGGTATCGATTCAAATTCTATACTCTTATTTAGTTGTCTATAATCCACGACTAGTCTATGTTTGTCAGTTCCTTTTGGTACTAGGAATGCAGGTGATGAGTATGGAGACGTTGACGGTTCAATGACGTGCTGATCAAGGAGTTTGTTAATGTGGTTTCTCATTATTTCCATCTTGGGCGGAGATAATTTGTATGGGTGCAGTCGTATTACCTTGTTGTCACTAAGATTTATTTTATATTCGATTAAATGGGTTAATCCTAACTTGGGGGTGAGTACAGCAGAAAATTCTTTTATTAACTTTTGGATTCTTAGTCTCTCATTTCCTTTTAAATGACTTAGACTCGATTCATGAGGCTCTGAATGAATAGTTGCGGTTTCACTAATAGCGTCGTTACTTATTTCGGAGTCGAACTGATATTTTCGAGTACGATCAAATCTGAAGAAATATTGTTTTGCATATATATCAAGGATTAAAGCAGTTTTTCTTATAAAATCCGCGCCTAATATTAAGTTCTGTCCTAACTCTTCAGCTACTAGTAGGGGAATATACCAAGTAAAATTCTTTATTTTTAATTTCACCGTAATACTGTGCGATATCTTTAGATTTTGTTTATTTGCGGTGGTACACTTTATGTTCACCATTTGGCTACGTTTAATCAGATTATGATTACCTAATAAGGTGGCTAACTGTTTACTAATTATACTACGGGTAGATCCGGAATCAATTAAACCAAGGGTTTTCGTTGCTCCAAGGTCTATCTGTACATAGGGTAGTTGGCATATACTTGTTTTACATGCACCAATAGAGTTGCACTTCTCGATAAATTTTGTTAAATAAGGGTCTCTGCGTTTATTTTTATTTATCTTTATTTGACGCTTAGTATTGTTGTTACCTTTCCTTCTGGTGCTTCGGAAGACGTAGGATTTTCGGTCTTCCAGCTTCACATGTTTTTTGATTGGTCGGTTTTCTGTTTATAGCGCTTTTGTTTACATAACTTGCTAATATGTCCGGCCTTTCCACAGTTATAACATCTTCTTTTCACATTTACTTCGCTCGTAGGTTGTCGGGGTTTTGGTTTAGAGTATGAAACATGGGGATAGTTTTGGGTTTTATGTGTACTTACGAATCGCTTATCGCGGTAGTTTCGGGTATCATTTCCAATTGGTCTAGTTTGGAATGAATGTCTGTGTTGACTCTGGGACATAGAAACACTTCTATTCTGGTCAGAATACCAGACGTTGGATGAATGTATACAACATAGTTCTAGTTCGGTGAAAGTGGTAGGTCGCTTCACGAGTGCTAGCCGAGATCGCTCCTCGGGGGATAGTCCTACTAAGATAGTGTCTACTAACTGTTGTTCACTCCATTTAACTTGTAGCAATAAAGCAGATTCTCTTACCTCAGATATATAATGAGCTAGTCTCTCGTATGTGCCTTGTGCACGAAGTACTAAGTTTCGCTTCAATTCTTCGTAGATACCGGTGGGAATGAAATGTCTTATTAGTGTGGTATGAAGTTCTTCTACCGATTGATTATACCTTAGAGATTCTAACACTCTATCTTTTAATGGAGGTCTACACTTAGGTAAAATTACTTGCAAAATCTGGTTATCTCTTAGTTGTTGCAGTTCCTTTAATTGTAAGATGTGCTTGATAAAATCAAGGAGCTTTGTAATATTCAGCCCATCAGTGATTTGTATATCGGACAAAATACTTTCTACAGGGTGGGTTATTTTTCCACAGAGCTCGGGAGTTAGATTTATTTGACTCATCATTCTAAGTTTTTCCGCAGGTTGATTAGTCCGCAAGTGAGAAGGTAAATCGTAGGTACTGGTCATATTTTCTAGTTCATTAGGGAGTAACGTAACGTTTACTGGTTGAATATTTACTTGACTACCAGTTAACCGTTCTTTGAATGGATTTATATTTGATTCCTGCAGAATCTGAATTTTTGCAGTACCGTTTGGCTGTTCTTGAGTCGGCGATTGGGTAGGTGAAATATTTAATTTCGTCATTGCTTCTTCGATTTCGTCTAATCTAAACGATTCGGATCGTCGACGTAATTCGCGCATTATCTCAGGTAATTGTTGTAATGCTTCCTCGGCGAATTTTTGTACATCATGAGGGGTATCTTTATCATCTGGCCAGTTCAACAAATTGGTGATACGACGTGTTAGATGCTCGATTCTTTGGGTGGTGCGTAATATTACTGCGGGGGATTTTTCATCACGCAGGGTTTGTGCGTACGAAGTTAGTTCCGTATACTTATGATAACACGTTTCTTTTTCGCTTTCGAAATCTAAAACACTCAAACGATTTACTAGTGAGGGTTTGTCCGGTTTATTTTCACGTAACGTCTTGCGAAGTTCCGCGACAGTTACATTAGAGTAGGGAAGACCACGCAATAATGCTTCATAACTTAATTCGTCTTTCAACAACAAATCGGGGTTAAATTGAGCCATTTTTGATAATAACAACTTTAAATACACGACGTATTACGAACGACAAATCTTATGCCACTTACTTTAATTCGTTTTCTCAATGTTTAACATAGTTAACATAAATTCATTTAAACACATACACATATATATCTTATTTCATATTAAGCTTCCATATGCAATCTTATCTTAATTAATCAACATAACTTATCTCACAACAATTATATTCTCAGTATTGACATATATAATTAATCAAAACAAAACGATAATACCATTTTAGTAGAGAGAAATTTCATATACGGAAAGTTCATTGCTTTAACAATAGCACAAAGAGTCAGCTGTTTCGGGGTGTCGTCGAGTTGCGTAGGGTGGTAATTCAGGACAATACAAAACAGGAAAGAGCTTGTCTAATGTGGTTTTGTTTTCTTACGGGGAGGAGGGGTTATGAATGAGAAGGGTGTATACAATGGAGAGAGTTTACATTCCACAACACGTATTTAACATGAACCGACTGGCTTCTATCGACTGGTTTGGAATTGAATACTTACCAGCTATGACTTGCTTAATACGGCAAACTAGCGATACCAATATTATTATAATATAATTAAAATTTTACTCATTTATTTTTTTGTTTATTTCTGAGTGAATAAATTTATGTTTGTCCTAGTTATCGTTAACGAATTATAAAATTACACAACAACAGCAACATAATTATTTCTTGCTTTAAAGTAGAAATGGTGCAATTTTATGTATGTGACACTCTGTAAACAATTAATTAATTTTTTCTTTAATAGCAAAGTCAATTATTTTTACAATAGCAGAGTGGCGCAATTTTGTGCCGTCTCCCTTGTTAAGACAACACAAAAGTCGGGAACTAGTTCAATTCTTTACCAGTAAATTAAACTAGCTGCCGTTGTTAGTAAAAATACTTACCAACAAATTACAAAACAATTACGATATAGGAAATTGACAAGGTTTGCATAAATTTATTCACTCACTAGGTGTTAGCGAAAACATCTCTTTATTGCTATTCAAATATTATGCTTGATTTTAAAGAAAAGTTATTTTAGTAAATTCTGCTTTTACTGCTTCAAAGATCTTAAGTATATTATTCGTTTTATCTCAAAATTTATTCATATAGATGTTAGTTTTAATACCACGGATCCGGGTCTCAACTTTCTCAAAATAATTAATTTATCAAAACTTCAACCATATTATTAGAAGAATAATATTGGTGATACTCTACATTATTATCTTACATTTATCTATACATTGCGGTTACTATTACTTCATTACAAAATTACAAAATTTACAAATCTGATAATTTGTTCTTTACATTGCTAAAGTTCTTTAAAGTTCTTTGTTACTTCTTTTATTAAGGCGAAATTTACAAAAGTTGTGGTTTGATATCACCTGAATTTCATATGATGTTGTTGTTGTATCCTTTGGGGCATCTCCTGTCGTCTTCTAAGGGTGGAGTACGTTGTTCCTGGTGAATCTACATCGGGTTGATTATTTCTGCTCTCGAAGATCGGTTGTTTACCTGAAGTTCCAACTGTGGTAGTTTCACTTTCCTTGGTCCAGACTTTTGTAGTTCACATTTTTTTTAAATTATAGTTCTCACTTTGCAGTACTAAAGTCTAGTAGTTACCTATCTTACATTTACATTTTATATTTTAAAAAGAGATGTATTGGCTACCTTTTTCTTTCTGTATGTATTCTCACTAACTAATTCACACTACATTATTCACAATAAAACCATCTCACGCTGGATATACGTTTAACGCCATACACTTACGTGTATGTACACAACACCAAAACTCACATCTTGTCATGGCGAAGTTCTACTGGCGAATGCGCGTATAGTTTAGGGGCGAAGGCTCAGTAAGCTGGTGCGTATTTACGCACTAAGCAAATAGTTCGTACTTCATATATTATTAATTATTCATTAATTAGAATGTAAATACTTTAGGTTTACTTTATTAACGCTTAGAGATTTCTTTATTTATATAGTCACATTTTTAATAATTAACGTAATTATTATTATTATTCTTTACTTAATACCTTTCTTGGCGTGTTGGTACTGGAAAGTTTCAAGTTGATTCAGGAATCTGGGTATAGGTAAGGGTGTATGATACTCTTACTTATTAAAATTAAAAATTTTAATTTGTGCGATTTTCGATATATTTAAAATCGTCACATCATCCTGCACTTAACTATGAAAAACGGGGGGGGGGGGGTGGAATAATAATAGGAAATCTAATAAACAATTATATTTTGACACAAAATTTTATACTGAAATTTCTCTCTCTCAGATTATTTCTATTCATCAATTGATTATCTTACACTTATGTCACATCTAAATTCTACTACATCTACAATATAAAATACACAAAACGTAAATCTACCTTATTTTAATTCTTACATCTACTACCGGTTTTTTCTTGAATTGGTCACTCGTTTTACGGAGTTATACTCATGAGTATGTTACTAATAATAATCACGTATTGTAAGAACAATAGAATTACTTTTAGTTTACAGCGCTAAGGATTATTTTTCTTTCTTTCTTTCTCTCTCTTCATCTTCATTATCATTGTCATCAGATTTCTCATGTATAATATCATTCTCGCAGGACATTAGCTAAGGTTGATCAGGCCTCGCTAGTATTCGTACGAGGGGGTTTTGAGTTTATACTCACTTATAGTATAGGATGTTGCACAATCTTATCCTATTTCGGTATAAGTATATACAACATATTTTATTCTTAATACTTAGATAGTATTCTAGGTTTGCTATCTTTCTCGTAGTCTTTCTTCTGTATTTTGACACGTAAAACATTTTTTTATTTGAGACAGATGGCTTCTGCGAACGTAATTTTCTGTATTGGGTTCATACAGAGCTACAGTAACGGTGGTGATGAATCTATGAATTTGGTAGGGGCCACACCATCGATAAGATAGTTTCGAAGTGGTCCTATCAACTGCTTTACTCATAGGATGAGTTTTATACATTACTAAATCACCTATTTTATACTTTATTTGTTTATTATTATTCTCATGATACTTCCTTGATTTTTGTAAATTCGCTCTCAAATTTGCACGAGCTTCGTTCCATATTTTTCGTATGTTATTCGCATTCACGTCGCGGGGTAATAACTCATTGATTTTCCACTTTGTGGTTAAAGGATGGTTGGGTTTGTACTTGTACAGTAAATCAAATGGTGTTGATTTATGACCTTCATGATACGCTGAATTGAATGCAAATTGTATCCACGAAATATTTTGATCCCAGGTTGTCTGGTCTTTAGCATGATAAGATATTAATGCTGATTTTAAGTTACGCAAGTGTCTTTCTGCTAGGTTTCCTTGCGGTCTGTACTCGGTCACGGTAATATGATTTATACCTAATTTAAAACACATGTCGTTAAATTCTTTCGACTTAAACTGGGGTCCATTGTCAGATATTAAGCTTAAAGGTGTGCCATAGTCTTTAAATAGTCTTTCTTGTAGAATTTTAATTGTCGTAGATGCTAATGCACGACGCATAGGATACATCCAAACGAATTTAGTGAATGAGTCTACACAAATTAACAGCATAGTGTTTCCGGATTTAGAGCGGGGATAAGGTCCAGAATAGTCTATGTATATTTTCGAGAAGGGAGTGGTAGGTATTTCGGAGATTAATTTTCCGACTTGACTGGTTCTTGCTGGTTTGCTCAGGGCACAAATTTTGCATTCTTTCACGAACTTTTTTATTTCACTGTTCATGTTTTCCCAGTGGTATTCCTTGCGAATACGATGTATAGTTTTCCTAATTCCCATATGAGCTCCAATTGTCGATGAATGGTAGTACTCCATTAACATGGGTTTGATTATTTCCGGGGCGATTATTCTCAGTAATTTTCCGTTTGCCTTTTTAAAACAAAGTACTCTTTTACTCAAGATATATTTGTCAGAGTTATTTCCTTTTTCTATTTGTTCGATTATTTTGCACAATTTCGGATCTTGTTGTTGGTGATATGATAAATCCTTAAATGCAAGGGGAAAGTTAGTAATTAGTGTATTAACGGTAGTGGTTTCAATCTTGTCTTCTCCAGATCTTGTATTGGGTAGTTGGAACATGCGGGATAGAGTATCGGCTACTACATTGTGAGTACCACGAATATGTTGCACTTTGAACTTGTAGCAATTTAATCTTAACACCCATCTTCCGATACGACCTAACTGTTTTGGGTGATTCAATAACCATGATAAAGCTTGATTATCGGTTTCTAGTAGAAATTCTTTGTTTTCCAAAAATGGTTTGAATTTATAAAAGGCGAATACTACGGCTAAACATTCAAGTTCGTAGGCTGAGAACTTCCTTTCTTGCTCGGTCAATGTACGGGATGCATAGCTGATCGGGAGTCTAGTATTATTTATTTCCTGGTATATTACGGCTCCTAATGCTACACTTGAACTATCGGTCTGTACGATAAATGGTTTACTGAAATCCGCTAACTGCAATACAGGTGGGGATATAATGCTTTCTTTAAGTGTTTCAAACGCTTCTTGATGTTGAGTAGTCCACTCGAATTTCGTTCCTTTCTTTCTTAAGGCATTCAATGGGGCTGCTATATCCGCTAAGTGGGGTATGTACTTATGAAAATAATTAATCATACCTAAAAATCGAGCTATACCTTTGACGCCTCTCGGAGGTAAAAATTCTCGGATTGCGCGTGTACGTTCGGGATCGATGGTAACCTTACCTTCGGCTGATACTATGTGACCTAAGAAGGAGAAATGTTTTACTGCAAAATTAACTTTACTCGGGTTTACGGTCAGTCCGGCTTTCTTTAACCTGGATAATACTTCACGCAAGTGATCCATATGTTGATCCATTGACTCACTATATACTACTATATCGTCAAGATAATGATATACAAATTTAAATTTAACGTCATGGAAAATTTTTTCTAAGAGTCGGCTACATACTGAACTTCCTTGTGATATACCGAATGGTACTCTCGTAAATTGATATAGATTAAATGGGACAGCAAAAGCAGTTAAATGTTTTGATTCCTCAGCTAGTGGGATTTGATGGAATGCTTGGTTGAGATCCATTATGGTGAAGATTTTCGCTTTTGTAAAATAGTGAAACGCACTGTGTATGTCTGGCAGTGGTATCGATTCAAATTCTATACTCTTATTTAGTTGTCTATAATCCACGACTAGTCTATGTTTGTCAGTTCCTTTTGGTACTAGGAATGCAGGTGATGAGTATGGAGACGTTGACGGTTCAATGACGTGCTGATCAAGGAGTTTGTTAATGTGGTTTCTCATTATTTCCATCTTGGGCGGAGATAATTTGTATGGGTGCAGTCGTATTACCTTGTTGTCACTAAGATTTATTTTATATTCGATTAAATGGGTTAATCCTAACTTGGGGGTGAGTACAGCAGAAAATTCTTTTATTAACTTTTGGATTCTTAGTCTCTCATTTCCTTTTAAATGACTTAGACTCGATTCATGAGGCTCTGAATGAATAGTTGCGGTTTCACTAATAGCGTCGTTACTTATTTCGGAGTCGAACTGATATTTTCGAGTACGATCAAATCTGAAGAAATATTGTTTTGCATATATATCAAGGATTAAAGCAGTTTTTCTTATAAAATCCGCGCCTAATATTAAGTTCTGTCCTAACTCTTCAGCTACTAGTAGGGGAATATACCAAGTAAAATTCTTTATTTTTAATTTCACCGTAATACTGTGCGATATCTTTAGATTTTGTTTATTTGCGGTGGTACACTTTATGTTCACCATTTGGCTACGTTTAATCAGATTATGATTACCTAATAAGGTGGCTAACTGTTTACTAATTATACTACGGGTAGATCCGGAATCAATTAAACCAAGGGTTTTCGTTGCTCCAAGGTCTATCTGTACATAGGGTAGTTGGCATATACTTGTTTTACATGCACCAATAGAGTTGCACTTCTCGATAAATTTTGTTAAATAAGGGTCTCTGCGTTTATTTTTATTTATCTTTATTTGACGCTTAGTATTGTTGTTACCTTTCCTTCTGGTGCTTCGGAAGACGTAGGATTTTCGGTCTTCCAGCTTCACATGTTTTTTGATTGGTCGGTTTTCTGTTTATAGCGCTTTTGTTTACATAACTTGCTAATATGTCCGGCCTTTCCACAGTTATAACATCTTCTTTTCACATTTACTTCGCTCGTAGGTTGTCGGGGTTTTGGTTTAGAGCATGAAACATGGGGATAGTTTTGGGTTTTATGTGTACTTACGAATCGCTTATCGCGGTAGTTTCGGGTATCATTTCCAATTGGTCTAGTTTGGAATGAATGTCTGTGTTGGCTCTGGGACATAGAAACACTTCTATTCTGGTCAGAATACCAGACGTTGGATGAATGTATACAACATAGTTCTAGTTCGGTGAAAGTGGTAGGTCGCTTCACGAGTGCTAGCCGAGATCGCTCCTCGGGGGATAGTCCTACTAAGATAGTGTCTACTAACTGTTGTTCACTCCATTTAACTTGTAGCAATAAAGCAGATTCTCTTACCTCAGATATATAATGAGCTAGTCTCTCGTATGTGCCTTGTGCACGAAGTACTAAGTTTCGCTTCAATTCTTCGTAGATACCGGTGGGAATGAAATGTCTTATTAGTGTGGTATGAAGTTCTTCTACCGATTGATTATACCTTAGAGATTCTAACACTCTATCTTTTAATGGAGGTCTACACTTAGGTAAAATTACTTGCAAAATCTGGTTATCTCTTAGTTGTTGCAGTTCCTTTAATTGTAAGATGTGCTTGATAAAATCAAGGAGCTTTGTAATATTCAGCCCATCAGTGATTTGTATATCGGACAAAATACTTTCTACAGGGTGGGTTATTTTTCCACAGAGCTCGGGAGTTAGATTTATTTGACTCATCATTCTAAGTTTTTCCGCAGGTTGATTAGTCCGCAAGTGAGAAGGTAAATCGTAGGTACTGGTCATATTTTCTAGTTCATTGTTCTTGAGTCGGCGATTGGGTAGGTGAAATATTTAATTTCGTCATTGCTTCTTCGATTTCGTCTAATCTAAACGATTCGGATCGTCGACGTAATTCGCGCATTATCTCAGGTAATTGTTGTAATGCTTCCTCGGCGAATTTTTGTACATCATGAGGGGTATCTTTATCATCTGGCCAGTTCAACAAATTGGTGATACGACGTGTTAGATGCTCGATTCTTTGGGTGGTGCGTAATATTACTGCGGGGGATTTTTCATCACGCAGGGTTTGTGCGTACGAAGTTAGTTCCGTATACTTATGATAACACGTTTCTTTTTCGCTTTCGAAATCTAAAACACTCAAACGATTTACTAGTGAGGGTTTGTCCGGTTTATTTTCACGTAACGTCTTGCGAAGTTCCGCGACAGTTACATTAGAGTAGGGAAGACCACGCAATAATGCTTCATAACTTAATTCGTCTTTCAACAACAAATCGGGGTTAAATTGAGCCATTTTTGATAATAACAACTTTAAATACACGACGTATTACGAACGACAAATCTTATGTCACTTACTTTAATTCGTTTTCTCAATGTTTAACATAGTTAACATAAATTCATTTAAACACATACACATATATATCTTATTTCATATTAAGCTTCCATATGCAATCTTATCTTAATTAATCAACATAACTTATCTCACAACAATTATATTCTCAGTATTGACATATATAATTAATCAAAACAAAACGATAATACCATTTTAGTAGAGAGAAATTTCATATACGGAAAGTTCATTACTTTAACAATAGCACAAAGATTCAGCTGTTTTGGGGTGTCGTCGAGTTGCGTAGGGTGGTAATTCAGGACAATACAAAACAGGAAAGAGCTTGTCTAATGTGGTTTTGTTTTCTTACGGGGAGGAGGGGTTATGAATGAGAAGGGTGTATACAAAGGAGAGAGTTTACATTCCACAACACGTATTTAACATGAACCGACTGGCTTCTATCGACTGGTTTGGAATTGAATACTTACCAGCTATGACTTGCTTAATACGGCAAACTAGCGATACCAATATTATTATAATATAATTAAAATTTTACTCATTTATTTTTTTGTTTATTTCTGAGTGAATAAATTTATGTTTGTCCTAGTTATCGTTAACGAATTATAAAATTACACAACAACAGCAACATAATTATTTCTTGCTTTAAAGTAGAAATGGTGCAATTTTATGTATGTGACACTCTGTAAACAATTAATTAATTTTTTCTTTAATAGCAAAGTCAATTATTTTTACAATAGCAGAGTGGCGCAATTTTGTGCCGTCTCCCTTGTTAAGACAACACAAAAGTCGGGAACTAGTTCAATTCTTTACCAGTAAATTAAACTAGCTGCCGTTGTTAGTAAAAATACTTACCAACAAATTACAAAACAATTACGATATAGGAAATTGACAAGGTTTGCATAAATTTATTCACTCACTATTTGTTAGCGAAAACATCTCTTTATTGCTATTCAAATATTATGCTTGATTTTAAAGAAAAGTTATTTTAGTAAATCTGCTTTTACTGCTTCAAAGATCTTAAGTATATTATTCGTTTTATCTCAAAATTTATTCATATAGATGTTAGTTTTAATACCACGGATCCGGGTCTCAACTTTCTCAAAATAATTAATTTATCAAAACTTCAACCATATTATTAGAAGAATAATATTGGTGATACTCTACATTATTATCTTACATTTATCTATACATTGCGGTTACTATTACTTCATTACAAAATTACAAAATTTACAAATCTGATAATTTGTTCTTTACATTGCTAAAGTTCTTTAAAGTTCTTTGTTACTTCTTTTATTAAGGCGAAATTTACAAAAGTTGTGGTTTGATATCACCTGAATTTCATATGATGTTGTTGTTGTATCCTTTGGGGCATCTCCTGTCGTCTTCTAAGGGTGGAGTACGTTGTTCCTGGTGAATCTACATCGGGTTGATTATTTCTGCTCTCGAAGATCGGTTGTTTACCTGAAGTTCCAACTGTGGTAGTTTCACTTTCCTTGGTCCAGACTTTTGTAGTTCACATTTTTTTTTTAATTATAGTTCTCACTTTGCAGTACTAAAGTCTAGTAGTTACCTATCTTACATTTACATTTTATATTTTAAAAAGAGATGTGTTGGCTACCTTTTTCTTTCTGTATGTATTCTCACTAACTAATTCACACTACATTATTCACAATAAAACCATCTCACGCTGGATATATGTTTAACGCCATACACTTACGTGTATGTACACAACACCAAAACTCACATCTTGTCATGGCGAAGTTCTACTGGCGAATGCGCGTATAGTTTAGGGGCGAAGGCTCAGTAAGCTGGTGCGTATTTACGCACTAAGCAAATAGTTCGTACTTCATATATTATTAATTATTCATTAATTAGAATGTAAATACTTTAGGTTTACTTTATTATGACTTAGGGATTTCTTTATTTATATAGTCACATTTTTAATAATTAACGTAATTATTATTATTATTCTTTACTTAATACCGTTCTTGGCGTGTTGGTACAGGAAAGTTTCAAGTTGATTCAGGAATCTGGGTATAGGTAAGGGTGTATGATACTCTTACTTATTAAAATTAAAAATTTATTTTGTGCGATTTTCGATATATTTAAAATCGTCACAAGATGATCCCAACGATATTTATTATTTGTCGAAATAACAACCACTTTATATTTTTTGATTATTTGAGATGAATTGACTGATGGATAATGCCAGCAATCATTTATTATTATTGATGGAGATGATGTGCCTCCGTATTTATTGATATTAGTATGGCCAGTGGAGTTGTATGCCAAAGTGAGCCGCTCTGAACTGCCCCAGCTAAACTTATGTTAGGGAATTAGGGAACTAAATAAACAAGGGAGATAATTACATAGAAGAGAAATAATTATGATTCAAATAGAAGAAAGTGAAGGGATATATATAAAAAAGCATATGAGTCGACATGGAACGTACAACAATTGATGAATTCTTCAATAAGAAAAATAAGTATACTAATTCAGAATTAATCAATTCTTATAGGAAGGCATATGTAACGTACCAAATTTGGTAGTTACATAGTGTAAACAATTATTACGTCAAGTGACGGGAAATCATGAAAATATTTCTAAGTAAGTAAAATAATGTAAACAAGAAGTGTGTATCTACAGATATATTATTGTAAAATTCCAACAAAGAAGAAGGAAGTGTAATATAGCAGCATCGAGTACAAAAGAGAGAACGAAAATGACCATGAGCCAATGTAAAATGTTAGAAACCAGGCCCAATAGATTCCAACAGTGAGGGGAAACAACAAAAATAATAAATATGTAAGGTGAAAAGAAGACAACAGAATCCCAACAGTGAGGGGAACCAACAAAACAATAACTATGAAGAAGAAGACTACAGGATTCCAACAGTGAGGGGAACAAACAAAATAATGAATATGCAAAATGAAGAAGAGACAACTCAAGAGCAACTACAATGATGGCAGACAAACCAATCTATTTATAAATATAAATACAATGGAACAGCGACTACTACAATGGAAATATTGAAGAAGACGTTTAAACCAAAAGAAGAAAGGAAGAAGAAGAGCAAGGGAACATGACATGAAGAGTGAAAATAATGTATGAACAATACAAGAAATCACCATTCACCAAGTATACAAGGAACTATACTAGTAACCGGAAGAAGAATCACGATTATCAACTATGAAGAAACAGTGTTTAGCATATTAAAGAAATCACAAACAGTAATAGTGAAAATTTAATGTAAGTGTGAAAACCTGTAACAAGTCAACCAATTTTAACTCAGATAAACCCCACAGACAATACAAGTGAGAAAGGTTTATAACAGAGAAAAATGTGTTACCTTTATAGTGGAAACATCAAAGATTATGTTGTTAAAAATGCACAGACAATTAGTGTGACCAATTTAATGAAGAATGTAATCCAAAATAGATAATCATAAGACCACCAAGAAATGTAAGATAGAACAGTAGAACCATTGTTCATAGAAACTGATAATAAAAAAACTTTGTAAGTTTTTAAAATGAAATATAACTGAATGCCACGACAAGACAGAATACAATATAAAGAAAGCCCAGAAAAAATAATAACAAACTAGTTTGCTAAGTATCAAATAACCAATGTACCAGAAATTAGGTACAACACAACAACAAAATGTAATACCATTAGATTAAGAATATTTGTGTTATTGTTTAGAAAAATAGTGTAGACATGTGTATTAATCAACAAGTAAACCATTGTAATAGAATACCATAATGCAGTCATAATAGTAGAAGCGTATACTGCATAAGAATATGCTGCACATTGATACATAACCCCAAAGAGAATGCACCTATAACACAAACAAATCATATATGTTAATTAAACCAAGCAACCATCAACAATTGTTTCAATCAAAGATTCATTATAAATAATGATGCACGCTAATAAATAATATTTGATACTGAAATACACTGCACATAAGGCAGATTACATATAATAGCACAAAGCTAGATGAAAGGAACCCAATATAACAAGATAGTTAAGTAAAATACAGTATTAAAACTTGTCCAAGGATTAATGAAAATATTACCAGTAGTTAGAAAAACATTTAGTACCACTTTGAGAACAGATCATCATTATAATAATAATAGCTTCATAATCAAATTATTGAAAACTAACTGACTATGAATGTATAGCCAGATGTAAACAAATACAATGTGACGAATTAGTTAAGCAAAATACTCTATTAAAACTTGTTCAAGGAGTACTGAAAATGTTACCAGTAGTTAGAACAATATCTAATACTACTATGGGAACAGATCATAAGTATAATAATAGTAGTTTTATAGTCAAATTATTGAAAACTAAATGACTATGATAGTAGAACCAAATGTAAACGAACACTATGTAACCAGATAATTAAACAAAATGCACTATCCAAACTTGTTCAAAGGTGGATAAAAATGTTATCAGTAGTCAGTGAGATATCTGAAGCTACTATGAGAACACATCTAAAATGTAATAATAGCAATTTAATTGTTGATTTGTTAAAAACCAACTGACTGCCATGTCAGGACCTGATGTAAACAAACCCAATACTGAGGATTGGAAAGCTGTCAGATAGCGAGAGACTAATAAATATATTAAATAAACTAGGTACTATAGTTGTCCACTATTTGCATTTTCAACATTATATACCTTATGTGGAAAAATAATTAACAAAGTGACAATTTAAAAGAAAAGAGAACAGAAGGTAGTTAGATAAGAACATTAGTATATGAAACACAACATTTTCATATAATAAAGTGTAAACCAAGGTAAATAAATGTATATATTATTGTAAGAATACCAGACAAATGTCATTAAATAAGAAATAATAGTGTTATTAGCGATTATAAATAATCGAATATGGACGCTTGAGACGCCATTATCAAACATGGTTTCAATAAGTAATTACACCTATTTTTTGTATTAAGCAATTGAGAAATGGACTCAAAACGTTTAATGAGAAGTGTTTTTGTGTATTTAGAGTAAGGTAAGGTGAAATAAACTTATTAATATTAAGATTCACCATAGGAATTTGTGAAATCGTTGTAATAAGTTAATAATGGACGGATTTTATCTTTGTTTGGACTTTATTTAAAGCCCAGGGTGTCCGCGATCTATTGCCACTAATTATTCAACGATGTGACAATTAATAAAAAAGTTATAGCGATTATAAACTTTTTAAACATTTTGTGTATCAACGCTTACGTCACTATAATCTCCAACCCATATACGAAATTGGTAAAAAATTAAAAGTTTTATTTTAACAAGGTGTTTTGGGTTAGAGAGTTCGACAATTTGCACCAATCGAATGAATTAAATCAACCAGACAAGCCAGAGACGCTTAGGAGAAGCGTGACAGTCATCATCCAGTCGTCAAAGTGTCTACTAGCATAATTCAGCGAGCAAGATTGGCGAAGAAATGTATTAAGTTATATTTGAATTGTGCGCGACACATTACATAAGTACGCTACAGACATAACCTGTATATTTCACAATAACCACGAGTGTCTAGTGCGGAGTGATTTAAATAATAAAATACGGCC
The DNA here is from genome assembly GCA_034769895.1 of Magicicada septendecula. Taxonomy (NCBI): domain Eukaryota; kingdom Metazoa; phylum Arthropoda; class Insecta; order Hemiptera; family Cicadidae; genus Magicicada; species Magicicada septendecula. Next base: position 185,074,062 of record CM068370.1, read on the forward strand.
AGTGTATAATATCGGTCGTATTTTCGAGTTTGTGTCTTATAAAAAACCAGGGAGTACTATATTTTCACTATTTAATAAATAAAATGGAAATAATAATTTTTATTATTAAGCAAAAATTATTGTTTGGGTACTACTCTAGTCAGTAGTATCGAAGTGTATCAATAACGATGAAAATTATCAGAATTCGATAAAAGAATTATTTCGCATTTTATTAATTTAAAACATAATGTTTTACGTAATTAAAAAAGTCAATACTAATTTAAATATTACAAATATGAGCGTCACGAATAGTCACTCATTTGAATCATTTCGTTTGATTTGACTAATAAATAATTTTTTTGCGAAAAATATTCTAATGAACTGATAGTTACACATCAGATGAATTATGAATGAAATATATGTATTTAGACTAGTAATAATTCAATGAATAATAGATTTAACCACAATAACTACTTACGTTTGGTTAACTAACCTAGAAATAATAACGACAAATTGTCACCTTTCCATAATTCTGTTCTCAAGTAAGATAAATTAAATGAAAGCTATTTCAAGAGTTTTTTGTTTATTATAAACTTTTTCTCTTGCCAATGAATGATTTTTATAGCCAACTAATAAATAATAACAATAATTTTTAACAGTGCTGCACAACGCACATGTTTTCAATGTAACTGCTGTGTCCTTGTATCCAGCGTACGATAGTACGATAATTATCAATTATAAGGTACCGACTTTTATATTTAATGTTTGTTTGTTTTTTTTGTATTAATTATTTCTTAATTATTGTTATAAAAGATAACATGTTGCATCTGGCATCATGCAACTTCAAAGATCACACGAACTTGGTAATTTAACTGCGTAAAGAGGACATAACCTCTCTCACTAAAATTATTGTAACAACCTTCAGTGTTACCAGCCTTGAGGTTAAAAGAGTTTCTTTTTAAAAAATTGTTCATAATAATTATTTTTCTGTAAAACTATTAGCGATTGATTGATGATTTAAAGGAGTTAATGGCATTTCAAAACTGTTAATAAATCTCAATTATTTTTTACCAGTGGAAAGAGTTTTTAATTTCAAAAATTAAAATAGTTTAGTTTTCATTACTAGTTCTATCATAAGGTGGCGGCAGAAATTGAATATTTATTATAATTCAAATCATAATTAAGCCCTCAATTTATTTATTTGTGCATATATATTATTTAGGATATTCAAGTGGAATATCCACATGTATGTGTAAAGTGTATGTTACAGCAGAAGCAGTCACCAAACAGAACAGTAATATCTTCCACATATGGTAAGTGGAGAGGTGAACAGTGGAGTGCTAAAATACTTTTTAAATTGAAAGATTTAAACGGGAATAAACACACAATTGACAATAATCAACACACTAATAATAATTACATTTAAAAATTTTACCATCTTATATCGTTGTGGATACCGGAGCGTATCTACAACAATCACATACTACTATACACTACTATCTTGTAGTATCGTTGTATACGTTACAACGTGGCGCCCAACGTGGGGCTTTAAAGGAGAATATCGACACACATACACTGTATCGTTGTAGTTACGTTACAACGTGGCGCCCAACGTCTGAGCGCGGATTAGGGAGAAAACAATTGACAATATAACCAATAAATTCCTAACCCAATCCGTTAGTAGACAGCAAGTGCATTGCCAGAGCGACAAGATGTATACTAGAAGGTCGACCTCAAAAAAGCGAGCAGCAGTGGCAGAGAGGGAGGCCAGACTAGAAGAGAAGGATGCAACATCGACAGAAGATGTTGCAGAGATTCTATTAGAAATCGAGGATAAACAACTTGAACAGGCGGAGGAGGTTCAGCAACCCAATGATGAGCCGGAAGTCATACCCCAAGAAGTTCAACAGGAAATACGCCAACCAGAGAAACCAGCGCAGACGGAGAGCATGATGATGCAGGAAATGCTCAAAATATTGAAGAAGATGGAAGAAGACAATCGATCGTTGAAGGAAGACTTAAATAGCAGAATAAACGAAACCAGTCAATCAACGAACCAGAAGATAGAGGAAGGCCTGAAATCCACAGACCAGAAGATAGAAATAATGAATAAGAAGATGGATGAAACCAGCCGGTCCACTAAGGAGGACAATCGAACTTTGAAGGAAGAGTTGAACAGTAAAATAGAGGAAACCAGTCGGTCCACGAACCAGAAAATAGAAGAAGGCCAGAGGGAGAGCCAGAAAAATATAGAATTGTTGAAGGAGGAGTTAAATGAGAAAATAAATGAAACCAACAGGAGAATGGAAGAAGGACAGAAAAAGACTGAAGAGCTATTGGAGAAGAAGATGGCAATAATGAAGGAGGATTTGTCTGCCGAGTTGGGGATTAAAATCGACCAAACCAACAAGAAAATTGACGAGATAAATGCGAAGATTAGTCGAGATATCGAATTAATGCAAAACGATAACGAGAAAATGTGGCAACAAATGGCCAACAATAGTGACAAAGTGGAAGAAATTGCTAAAAATACAATCGAGTTGGTCGACAGAAAATTAGAAGAAAATTTAGAAGCAACAGAGGAGCGGGTGGCCATATTAACAGCCGAGATTCATGGAGAAATATCAGAAATACGGAAGGAGGGAGAAAATAATAATCAAAAGTTGATACAGACGGAAATAGATGTCAACCGCCGAATCAATGATATTGAGAAGATACACAGCGCCCAGATAGAGGTTGCAGAGCGGAAGCAAGCCGAGATGATGACAGCACAGTCTACACTGGGTGAGAAATGTGAGGAGGTTTCCGTAAAGGTGGATGCCATCAAACACCAAGTAACTAATGACAGAGACCAGTTGACAGAACGCCATCAGAGGGAATTTAATGATATTCGGGACGAAATGCACCGTTTACGAACACTCCCAAATATTTTATCGGGACTAACGCACCTGGAAGGTAGAGAGCAGATAGATTTCCGTGCATATGTGAAGAATCCGTTGGAATTTTTGGAGAGAGTGGAAGAAGTTATAAACCGAAATAGAGAAAATAGATGGTCCATCATCAAAGGAATGTTGGACGAGTCATTCCGGAATACTTTTGACAATTGGTGGACAGCGACTAGACATGAAGTGGAGAGTTACGACGCATTCAAAGTAGCCTTCAAACAGAAATACTGGTCTGAGACGACTCAAAACATTATTAGGGACGATATTACTAATGGTAAATTTGACTTAAACGGCAGACAATCAATGACCACTTATTTTCTAGGCAAGACCTGCCTGGCCAGAAACTTAGAGCCAGCCATCCCGGAAGAATGCTTAGTCACCAAGTTAGCATATCACTTCAACCAAGGAATATCACAAGGTAGGCTAAACTCCCAAATCAAGACCATCCAAGGAATGTGCGCCCTACTAGAAAGTCATGAGCGAGAAAGATACTACCAGCGGAACCGCCAGGGTCCCGGACAAACGTATGATCGGGGAGGACCCGGAAATGTGAATCCCACCAACAACAATACTGACAGAAACAATTATGGAAGGACCTTCAACAACCCTCCACGTTTCCAGAACCAGCAAGGACCACGTCAGAATGGAGGTGGCAATCATACTGATCATGTGGACAGAGGAAATTTCAATAACACCCGACCAAGTGGATATCAAAGGGACGGCCATTATCAACGGGGTAATAATTATTATCGACCCTACAATAATCAATCCCCAAACAATCAACAGCGACAGAGTAATGGGAACCACAACCACAACCAGTTCCGGAGAGTGAATTACGCCCATGCTAGCCGAGGGGGAGGTAGGCGAAATTACTATCAAGGGCGAAGAAGCTTACCGAATCACCATAGTAATTCCAACCACAGCGACCGAGAAGACCGAGAGTCAGGTTATAGGTCAAACAGAAGCGACAGTAGTGAAGGTAACGGACCAGTCACTCGAACAACCGAAACCTATCACAATGGAAACTGGCAACCCAGGAACCCATCGCATCTACTTCGCAAGACAGGCACACAAACGGTGACCTGCCTTTAAATGGGAACCGGCAGTGAAAAGACTAACAACACCCTCACTGAACCGGACTATTGGGTCTAACATTTTGGCAACGAAATTGACATCTAATCAAGTACATCGCAATAATTATCTAAAAAACATTAGGCAGGACCTAATGAAGGAAAAAGAAGACAGTATCAGTGACACAACCAATAACGAGATCGCGTATATATCCGTAAAAGTCAACGGAATAAGCACAACCGCTATGGTAGGTACCGGAGCTAATGCCTCATTAATCGACAAATTAGAATTAAACCGAATACAATCAGAAAACCAGACAACAATACCAACACTACCCATCAATAATATAATACTCATTGGAGCCACTGGGCGACAAAATAAAACCATTCGACACCAAGTACAGTTGGAAGTATCGAGTAATGGAGAGACGATTCCAATGGTGTTCCTCGTAGCAAGTGGATTGCCATTTACACTACTTATCGGATGCGACATACTGCGGAAGTATACAGCCATAATCAATATGGACAAAGATACAGTGTTACTGAAAGCAGATGAAGTTGAATGGACTGCAAATCTTATAGAACATAGGAAGGCACCCCCAGAACATGTGATCTATTATATACGGGAAGGCCATGAACATAAGAAGATGTCTATCAACCAAGAAATTCGCAGCAATCCAGAAGATGTATTATGGGTCGAAAAGATTGATGAAATTAGAGCATTCCAAACAAATAACATTAACCATGAGTTGACTTATGAACAACGTGAAAACCTAATACAAATCTACCATCGATACCGACATGTGTTCTCTGATACACCTGGCAAGATAAAAAACTTTCAATGTGAATTGAAATTTAAAGACCAAACTGAATTCAAGAGAAAGTCATATCCAATCGCTTTTTCACTTAAAGAAGCCGTTCGTGAAGAAATACAAAGATTAATCGAGAATGATATCATTGAAGTTAGCAATTCCCCGTACACTAATCCCATTGTAGCTGTACCCAAGAAAAACGGCGCAGTGAGGATTTGCTTGGATGCGAGGGAAATAAATACGTCCATAATTAATGACAGGACGTCGCCTGGCGAAATCGACGAGACATTAAAGAGATTTTATGGCACAAGGTATTACAGTATATGGGATACTGTCTGTGGTTATTGGCAGGTGGAGTTACACCCCAATAGCCGGAAATTCACAGCATTTATTTTCGAAGGCCGTAACTATCATTTTAAAAGGTTACCCTTCGGCCTTGTGAACTCTGTGGCCATTTTTGTTAAATGCATGGATGAAATATTAGGACATAATACTTTGCAATTTACGACAGTGTATGTCGATGATCTGTTAATCCCATCAGATAATTGGGAAGAACACTGTAACCGGGTGGCACAAGTGCTAAATAAATTAGAAGAAAACAACATCACGCTCAAACTAGACAAATCAAAGTTAATAGCCAAAGAAGTACAATTTTTGGGGTTCAACTTATCAGAATTTGGAATCACACCGGCCCAAGAAAAGATGGAAGCCATACAGAGTTTCCCGGTACCGAAAAATAAAATATCGGTATGGAGAACCATACATGACTTCCATATTCTAAGATTTATATTTAAAATCATTTTCAGCCAAACAGCCAGGCTGTGTCTTACCTGCCTTTTTATTGCTGTATTAAATGAAAAATATTATATTACATTAAAATGAAAAAATTATAATTTTATTGCCTGGCAACAAAATTATTTTATTTTTAACAATTACCATTGTTTCAAAAAGTTTAAATAAATTTTCAAGTACTTTACTCTTGTTAAAACGTAAAAGGTTGCTGGTAAACTACCCCTTCCCCTTAACCGATCTTCACCAAAATCGAAAGTCATTGAGACCTCCACAATTCAGGAAAGTATGCAAAAAATTATTTGATTCTGTTTGAATTTGCGGCTGTTATCGTTTGCCATAGAAAATACGCTTGATAAAAAAACGTTGCAGGTAAACTACCCCTTGCCCTTAACCGATCTTCACCAAAACAATAGGTCTTGAGTACTCTGCAAATCAGGGCTGTATGCAAAACATTATTTGATTCTGTTTGAATTTGCGGCTGTTATCGTTTGCCATAGAAAATACCCTTGTTAAAAAAACGTTGCAGGTAAACTACCCCTTCCCCTCAACCGATCTTCACCAAAAACAATAGGTCTTGAGAATTCTACAATTTAGGGCTGTATGCAAATAATCTTTTGATTCTGTTTGAATTTGCGGCTGTTATCGTTTGCCATAGGAAATACCCTTGTTAAAACATAAAACGTTACTGGTAAACTACCCCTTTCCCTTAACCGATCTTCACCAAAAACAATAGGTCTTGAGTACTCTACAAATCAGGTCTGTATGCAAAACATTATTTGATTCTGTTTGAATTTGCGGCTGTTATCGTTTGCCATAGAAAATACCCTTGTTAAAAAAACGTTGCAGGTAAACTACCCCTTTCCCTCAACCGATCTTCACCAAAAACAATAGGTCTTGAGAACTCTACAATTTAGGGCTGTATGCAAATAATCTTTTGATTCTGTTTGAATTTGCGGCTGTTATCGTTTGCCATAGGAAATACCCTTGTTAAAACATAAAACGTTACAGGTAAACTACCCCTTTCCCTTAACCGATCTTCACCAAAATCCACAGATCTTGAGAACTCTACAATTCAGGGCTGTATGCGAAACATTATTTGATTCTGTTTGAATTTGCGGCTGTTATCGTTTGCCAAACAAACAAAATTACCCTTGCTAAAAAAAAAACCGTTGCAGGTAAACTACCCCTTTCCCTCAACCGATCTTCACCAAAAACAATAGGTCGCGAGTACTCTACAAATCAGGGCTGCATGCAAAAAATTATTTGATTCTGTTTGAATTTGCGGCAGTTATCGTTTGCCATAGAAAAAAAATCTACAGACAGACACACAGACAGACAGACAGACAGACAGACAGACACACAGACACTTTTCGGAAAACGACTTTTTTTCATGTTTTGAGTGTAGTAGAATCAGAATCTGCAATAATCTCGAACACGATTTTTTTTGCCATCACCATACTTCCATTCCTTAAGGAATATGGAAGTAAAAATAAAATAATTTTGTTGCCAGGCAATAAAATTATAATTTTTTCATTTTAATGTAATATAATATTTTTCATTTAATACAGCAATAAAAAGGCAGGTAAGGCACAGCCTGGCTGTTTGGCTGAAAATGATTTTAAATATAAATCTTAGAATATGGAAGTCATGTATGGTTCTCCATACCGATATTTTACTTCCATATTCCTTAAGGAATGGAAGTATGGTGATGGCAAAAAAAATCGTGTTCGAGATTATTGCAGATTCTGATTCTACTACACTCAAAACATGAAAAAAGTCGTTTTCCGAAAAGTGTCTGTGTGTCTGTCTGTCTGTGTGTCTGTCTGTCTATCTGTAGATTTTTTTTCTATGGCAAACGATAACTGCCGCAAATTCAAACAGAATCAAATAATTTTTTGCATACAGCCCGGTTTTGCAGAGTTCTCGCGACCTATTGTTTTTGGTGAAGATCGGTTGAGGGAAAGGGGTAGTTTACCAGCAACGGTTTTTTTTTAGCAAGGGTAATTTTGTTTGTTTGGCAAACGATAACAGCCGCAAATTCAAACAGAATCAAATAATGTTTCGCATACAGCCCTGAATTGTAGAGTTCTCAAGACCTTTTGTTTTTGGTGAAGATCAGTTAAGGGAAAGGGGTAGTTTACCAGTAACGTTTTATGTTTTAACAAGGGTATTTCCTATGGCAAACGATAACAGCCGCAAATTCAAACAGAATGAAAAGATTATTTGCATACAGCCCTAAATTGTAGAGTTCTCAAGACCTTTTGTTTTTGGTGAAGATCGGTTAAGGGAAAGGGGTAGTTTACCCACAACGTTTTTTTAACAAGGGTATTTTCTATGGCAAACGATAACAGCCGCAAATTCAAACAGAATCAAATAATTTTCTGCATACAGCCCTGATTTGTAGAGTACTCAAGACCTATTGTTTTTGGTGAAGATCGGTTGAGGGGAAGGGGTAGTTTACCAGCAACGTTTTTTATCATGCGTATTTTCTATGGCAAATGACAACTGCCGCAAATTCAAACAGAATCAAATAATTTTTTGCATACAGCCCTGATTTGTAGAGTACTCGCGACCTATTGTTTTTGGTGAAGATCGGTTGAGGGGAAGGGGTAGTTTACCGGCAACGGTTTTTTTTATCAAGGGAAATTTTTTTTTTTGGCAAACGATAACAGCCGCAAATTCAAACAGAATCAAATAATGTTTCGCATACAGCCCTGAATTGTAGATTTCTCAAGACCTATTGTTTTTGGTGAAGATCGGTTGAGGGAAAGGGGTAGTTTACCTGCAACGTTTTTTTAACAAGGGTATTTTCTATGGCAAACGATAACAGCCGCAAATTCAAACAGAATCAAATAATGTTTTGCATACAGTCCTGATTTGTAGAGTACTCAAGACCTATTGTTTTTGGTGAAGATTGGTTAAGGGGAAGGGGTAGTTTACCTGCAACGTTTTTTTAACAAGGGTATTTTCTATGGCAAACGATAACAGCCGCAAATTCAAACAGAATCAAATAATGTTTTGCATACAGTCCTGATTTGTAGAGTACTCAAGACCTTTTGTTTTTGGTGAAGATCGGTTAAGGGAAAGGGGTAGTTTACCTGCAACGGTTTTTTATCAAGGGTAATTTTACTTCCATATTCCTTAAGGAATGGAAGTATGGTGATGGCAAAAAAAATCGTGTTCGAGATTATTGCAGATTCTGATTCTACTACACTCAAAACATGAAAAAAAGTCGTTTTCCGAAAAGTGTCTGTGTGTCTGTCTGTCTGTCTGTCTGTCTGTCTGTCTGTCTGTGTGTCTGTAGATTTTTTTTCTATGGCAAACGATAACTGGCGCAAATTCAAACAGAATCAAATAATTTTTTGCATACAGCCCGGTTTTGCAGAGTTCTCGCGACCTATTGTTTTTGGTGAAGATCGGTTGAGGGAAAGGGGTAGTTTACCTGCAACGGTTTTTTTTTTCGCAAGGGAAATTTTGTTTGTTTGGCAAACGATAACAGCCGCAAATTCAAACAGAATCAAATAATGTTTCGCATACAGCCCTGAATTGTAGAGTTCTCAAGACCTATTGTTTTTGGTGAAGATCGGTTAAGGGAAAGGGGTAGTTTACCTGTTACGTTTTATGTTTTAACAAGGGTATTTCCTATGGCAAACGATAACAGCCGCAAATTCAAACAGAATGAAAAGATTATTTGCATACAGCCCTAAATTGTAGAGTTCTCAAGACCTTTTGTTTTTGGTGAAGATCGGTTAAGGGAAAGGGGTAGTTTACCTACAACGTTTTCTTAACAAGGGTATTTTCTATGGCAAACGATAACAGCCGCAAATTGAAACAGAATCAAATAATTTTCTGCATACAGCCCTGATTTGTAGAGTACTCAAGACCTGTTGTTTTTGGTGAAGATCGGTTGAGGGGAAGGGGTAGTTTACCAGCAACGTTTTTTATCATGCGTATTTTCTATGGCAAACGACAACTGCCGCAAATTCAAACAGAATCAAATAATTTTTTGCATACAGCCCTGATTTGTAGAGTACTCAAGACCTATTGTTTTTGGTGAAGATCGGTTGAGGGGAAGGGGTAGTTTACCTGCAACGGTTTCTTTTATCAAGGGAAATTTTTTTTTTTTGGCAAACGATAACAGCCGCAAATTCAAACAGAATCAAATAATGTTTCGCATACAGCCCTGAATTGTAGATTTCTCAAGACCTATTGTTTTTGGTGAAGATCGGTTGAGGGAAAGGGGTAGTTTACCTGCAACGTTTTTTTAACAAGGGTATTTTCTATGGCAAACGATAACAGCCGCAAATTCAAACAGAATCAAATAATGTTTTGCATACAGTCCTGATTTGTAGAGTACTCAAGACCTTTTGTTTTTGGTGAAGATCGGTTAAGGGAAAGGGGTAGTTTACCTGCAACGGTTTTTTATCAAGGGTAATTTTACTTCCATATTCCTTAAGGAATGGAAGTATGGTGATGGCAAAAAAAATCGTGTTCGAGATTATTGCAGATTCTGATTCTACTACACTCAAAACATGAAAAAAAGTCGTTTTCCGAAAAGTGTCTGTGTGTCTGTCTGTCTGTCTGTCTGTCTGTCTGTCTGTCTGTCTGTGTGTCTGTAGATTTTTTTTCTATGGCAAACGATAACTGGCGCAAATTCAAACAGAATCAAATAATTTTTTGCATACAGCCCGGTTTTGCAGAGTTCTCGCGACCTATTGTTTTTGGTGAAGATCGGTTGAGGGAAAGGGGTAGTTTACCTGCAACGGTTTTTTTTTAGCAAGGGAAATTTTGTTTGTTTGGCAAACGATAACAGCCGCAAATTCAAACAGAATCAAATAATGTTTCGCATACAGCCCTGAATTGTAGAGTCTCAAGACCTATTGTTTTTGGTGAAGATCGGTTAAGGGAAAGGGGTAGTTTACCTGTAACGTTTTATGTTTTAACAAGGGTATTTCCTATGGCAAACGATAACAGCCGCAAATTCAAACAGAATGAAAAGATTATTTGCATACAGCCCTAAATTGTAGAGTTCTCAAGACCTTTTGTTTTTGGTGAAGATCGGTTAAGGGAAAGGGGTAGTTTACCTACAACGTTTTCTTAACAAGGGTATTTTCTATGGCAAACGATAACAGCCGCAAATTGAAACAGAATCAAATAATTTTCTGCATACAGCCCTGATTTGTAGAGTACTCAAGACCTATTGTTTTTGGTGAAGATCGGTTGAGGGGAAGGGGTAGTTTACCAGCAACGTTTTTTATCATGCGTATTTTCTATGGCAAACGACAACTGCCGCAAATTCAAACAGAATCAAATAATTTTTTGCATACAGCCCTGATTTGTAGAGTACTCAAGACCTATTGTTTTTGGTGAAGATCGGTTGAGGGGAAGGGGTAGTTTACCTGCAACGGTTTCTTTTATCAAGGGAAATTTTTTTTTTTTGGCAAACGATAACAGCCGCAAATTCAAACAGAATCAAATAATGTTTCGCATACAGCCCTGAATTGTAGATTTCTCAAGACCTATTGTTTTTGGTGAAGATCGGTTGAGGGAAAGGGGTAGTTTACCTGCAACGTTTTTTTAACAAGGGTATTTTCTATGGCAAACGATAACTGCCGCAAATTCAAACAAAATCAAATAATGTTTTGCATACAGCCCTGATTTGTAGAGTACTCAAGACCTATTGTTTTTGGTGAAGATCGGTTAAGGGGAAGGGGTAGTTTACCTGCAACGTTTTTTTATCAAGCGTATTTTCTATGGCAAACGATAACAGCCGCAAATTCAAACAGAATCAAATTAATGTTTGCATACGTCCCTGAATTGTAGAGGTCTCAATGATTTTCGATTTTGGTGAAGATCGGTTAAGGGGAAGGGGTAGTTTACCTGCAACCTTTTATTTTCTATAGTAAACGATAACAGCCGCAAATTCAAACAGAATCAAATGATGTTTTGCATACAGCCCTGTATTGTAGAGTTCTCAATACGTATTGGGGTTGGTGAAGATCGGTTAAGGGAAAGGGGTAGTTACCAGCAACATTTTATGTTTTAACAAGGGTAATTTTTATTAAATAAAAGTGGTATGTGTGGTGTTTAATGCAAATACACAGACTGACATTGGACAGAAAATGTAGACATTAAACACGCTCAGAATTTCTACAATAATATAAACCAGTGAAGGACAATGTCATAAATGTGCAATATATGTATTACCACTATTATAGAACTTCTAATTGACATCTAAGAATACCTATATCACTGCAAAAGTGTGAACAGGACAACTTATGTCAATAAATAAAGAGAATCTAACTGACTATGCTCCAAGCCTTAGAACGCATGGTTCAAATTTATTAATCTTAGACAATCATTGTACTTGGAAATTAAGAATTAAATTAGGTTAATTACAATTATATATTCTCAGATTAGGAGAGTAGTTATATCTATTAACCATATGTTCTTAATCTAAAACAATAAATCTCGTCTGAAAATGTTCGACGTTTTGAGGTTACCATTGTATGAAAAGTAATCATCTTTAAGCTATGCTTATATTTAATTTACAATTTAACAATAATAGTGATAATTTGAATAATGTCTTGATGATAGTGTAATTATTGACAAATTTTTAATTAGTTCAAAGTGCCTTCCCAGATATTACGCTACCATAGTAATTAATATTGCAGTAGAGCGTAATACTTGCCTTAAATTCACTGAATTGCAAATTATTATACACCTTCCAATTGTATGAGCACTGGAATAAACTTTATAAGCTTTTAAAAAAGCTAGTATTTCGAACGGCAGATAAAAAATCAACCTTTTAGCTTCAGAACTTTATGAAAGTCGGTTAACGGTTAACGGAAAAGATTTTCGGCGAACAGCGCATTGCAGTCTGGGTAACATTATTCAAAACAAATAGACGTCTGCTTTCCTTAAATATGATCCTTAAATATGATAGATTTCACAAAGCATTTTCTATGGAATAAAATTTACAATAAATACTATTACAAACATGATTCCCTTATGCATCTTGAAATTGCAAATCATGGCATAAATTCGTCCATTAATATCAAAATTCACTTTTTTAAACTAATAGTCGATCGATTAGTCGAAACAATATTTTGATAAACGTATGCCTTAAAACTAATTACTGATTGAAAGATTGTTACTTAAAATAACTAGGATACGTATACAGTTCTTTTATAACAATTCTTAACATAATAAACATCTTAAATTGACAAAAATACAATGTTTAGTTCTAGGCTTAAGTTGGCCTAAAACATCATAAGTTAGTTTTATCGGAACTTATCATAAAACGTTGCAGGTAAACTACCCCTTTCACTTACCCGATCTTCACCAAAATCAACAGGTCTTGAGAACTCTATAATTCAGGGCTGTATGCAAAACATTATTTGATTCTGTTTACATTTGCGGCTTTTATCGTTTGCCATAGAAAATACCCTTGTTAAAATATAAAATGTTGCAGGTAAACTACCCTTTTATCTTAACCGATCTTCACCAAAACCAACAGGTCTTGGGTACTCTACAAATCAGGGCTGTATGCAAAACATTATTTGTTTCTGTTTGAATTTGCGGCTGTTATCGTTTGCCATAAAAAATAAAAAAAAATTACCCTTGATTTAAAACAACAGTTGCAGGTAAACTACCCCTTTCCCTTAACCGATCTTCATAAAAATCAATAGGTCTTGAGTACTCTACAAATCAGGGCTGTGTGCAAAGTATTATTTGATTTTGTTTCAATTTGCGACTCTTATCTTTTGCCATAAAAAATACCCTTTTAAAACATAAAACGTTGCAGGTAAACTACCCCTTCCCCTTAACCGATCTTCACCAAAAACAATAGGTCTTGGGTACTCTACAAATCAGGGCTGTATGCAAAACATTATTTGTTTCTGTTTGAATTTGCGTCTCTTATCGTTTGCCATAGAAAATACCCTTTTAAAACATAAAACGTTGCAGGTAAACTACCCCTTTCCCTTACCCGATCTTCACCAAAAACAATAAGTCTTGGGTACTCTACAAATCAGGGCTGTATGCAAAACATTGTTTGATTCTGTTTACATTTGCGGCTTTTAACGTTTGCCATAGGAAATACCCTTGTTAAAACATAAAACGTTGCAGGTAAACTACCCCTTTCCCTTAACCGATCTGTACCAAAATCGACAGATCTTGAGAACTCTACCATTTAGGGCTGTATGCGAAACATTATTTGATTCTGTTTGAATTGGCGGCTGTTATCGTTTGCCAAACAAACAAAGTTACCCTTGATTAAAAAAAACCGTTGCTGGTACACTACCCCTTCCCCTTAACCGATCTTCACCAAAATCGAAAGCCATTGAGACCTCTACAATTCAGGGACGTATGCAAACAATTATTTGATTCTGTTTGAATTTGCGGCTGTTATCGTTTGCCATATAAAATACGCTTGATAAAAAAACGTTGCAGGTAAACTACCCCTTTCCCTTAACCGATCTTCACCAAAAACAATAGGTCTTGAGTACTCTACAAATCAGGGCTGTATGCAAAACATTATTTGATTCTGTTTGAATTTGCGGCTGTTATCGTTTGCCATAGAAAATACCCTTGTTAAAAAAACGTTGCAGGTAAACTACCCCTTTCCCTCAACCGATCTTCACCAAAAACAATAGGTCTTGAGAACTCTACAATTTAGGGCCGTATGCAAATAATCTTTTGATTCTGTTTGAATTTGCGGCTGTTATCGTTTGCCATAGGAAATACCCTTGTTAAAACATAAAACGTTACAGGTAAACTACCCCTTTCCCTCAACCGATCTTCACCAAAAACAATAGGTCTTGAGAAATCTAGAATTCAGGGCTGTATGCGAAACATTATTTGATTCTGTTTGAATTTGCGGCTATCGTTTGCCAAAAAAAAAAAATTTCCCTTGATAAAAAAAACCGTAGCAGGTAAACTACCCCTTCCCCTCAACCGATCTTCACCAAAAACAATAGGTCGCGAGTACTCTACAAACCAGGCCTGTATGCAAAAAATTATTTGATTCTGTTTGAATTTGCGGCAGTTGTCGTTTGCCATATAAAATACGCATGATAAAAAACGTTGCTGGTAAACTACCCCTTCCCCTCAACCGATCTTCACCAAAAACAATAGGTCTTGAGTACTCTACAAATCAGGGCTGTATGCAGAAAATTATTTGATTCTGTTTGAATTTGCGGCTGTTATCGTTTGCCATAGAAAATACCCTTGTTAAAAAAACGTTGTAGGTAAACTACCCCTTTCCCTTAACCGATCTTCACCAAAAACAAAAGGTATTGAGAACTCTACAATTTAGGGCTGTATGCAAATAATCTTTTCATTCTGTTTGAATTTGCGGCTGTTATCGTTTGCCATAGGAAATACCCTTGTTAAAACATAAAACGTTACAGGTAAACTACCCCTTTCCCTTAACCGATCTTCACCAAAAACAATACGTCTTGAGAACTCTACAATTCAGGGCTGTATGCGAAACATTATTTGATTCTGTTTGAATTTGCGGCTGTTATCGTTTGCCAAACAAACAAAATTACCCTTGCTAAAAAAAAACCGTTGCAGGTAAACTACCCCTTTCCCTCAACCGATCTTCACCAAAAACAATAGGTCGCGAGAACTCTGCAAAACCGGGCTGTATGCAAAAAATTATTTGATTCTGTTTGAATTTGCGGCAGTTATCGTTTGCCATAGAAAAAAAATCTACAGACAGACAGACACACAGACAGACACACAGACACACAGACAGACACACAGACACTTTTCGGAAAACGACTTTTTTTCATGTTTTGAGTGTAGTAGAATCAGAATCTGCAATAATCTCGAACACGATTTTTTTTGCCATCACCATACTTCCATTCCTTAAGGAATATGGAAGTAAAAACAGTTACAGTCGTTCCTCGGAATTTGTAATTACTACAGAAAATTCCAGCGCAACTATTCGGAATTAACGGCTCGATTCTCATCACAATTATCGTCAAAGGAAAAGTGGAAATGGGGGTCTGACCAAGACACTACCTTTGAGCTAATCAAGAAAAAATTTCTCGATACAGTAATGCTACACCATCCTAATTTTGAAAGACAATTTTTTATGAACTGTGATGCTAGTGATCTTAGCCTTGGTTCAGTATTATACCAGGAGGACCAAGAAGGTAATCACCAAGTAATTAGTTTCGCAAGTAGAACTCTTAATAAATGCGAGCAAATTATCATACGACAGAGAAAGAGCTACTGAGTATAGTGTTTGCCTGTGAGAAATTCAGAACCTTCATATTAGGATACCCTATTACGGTAAGAACAGACCACAAGTCTATATCTTTTCTAAAAAATTGTAGGCTAAAACATGGTAGACTAACAAGGTGGACACTGACACTCCAGGAATATAAAATCCAATGGGAATACATACCAGGGAAAAGCAACATAGCGGCCGACGTGTTGTCCCGAGTGAACATCATAGCCCAGACATTCGAGGGAGAAAAAGAAACCATCGCCAAAGTCTACCACATATTAAAGAACAAGTCTGAATTAACCAACATACTATCAGACATAAACATTCATCAGAACAAGGATCCAAAAATCTCACAAATTACCCAACGGTTGGCAAACGATGATGAGAAAATAATACCATATTACTGTACTCACAACCAATTACTATTCACTAAAACTCAGAAAGATAGTGAACAATGGAAGGTTGTCATACCGAAAACCATTGAAAAAGAACTAGCAATTGATTACCATGTGCGTTACGGTCACATGGGAGCAGTCAAAGTAGTCAAGGCACTACAGGAGCATGTACACTTTAAAGACATGAACGCAAAGTGAGAAAATATATTCAAAATTGTCATATATGCCAATTGGTCAAGTGTAGTAATGAAAAAAGAGAAGGAGTAATGATACCCATAACATCAACAGCCAAATTGTAAAAAGTATTTTTAGATATTTGTGGACCATTTCCACGGAGTGGTGGAAGGCATCAATACAAATATGTAGTAATCATATTCGACCATTACACAAAATTCACAAAACTTTATCCAATAAACCGAGCTACAACTAACAAGATACTAGACATTGTGTTATCCAAATATATACCAGAAGTGGGAAAACCACTATCAGTAATTACAGATCATGGAACACAATTCCGAGGACGAAAGTGGCGGGAAACTCTAATCCATCAAGTCGTGAAGACCTACAAAACTTCTGTGTATCACCCCAACAGCAACCCTGCTGAGAGAGTGTTGAGAGAAGTAGGAAGGATCTTAAGAACCTACTGTCACAGCCAGCAGAGGAAATGGGAGGAATATCTATCCCCGGCTGAAGACTTCCTGAACTTAGCTTATCATCAATCAACAGATGAGACACCCTATATCGCTATGTATGAGCGAAGACCACCCCGGGAGATTACAGAAATCATAAACTTTCCAAAAGAAAATGAATTCAAATTTAATAAAACAAAATTTTACAATAACGCAGTTGAACGAGCTGACAAACTTAGGCTCAAATACCAGAAATCGCAACCTAAAGTCATAAAGTACGAAGTGGGAGACAAAGTACTCATAAAAAACCGAGAACTCCCAAGTGCAATTGAAGGTATTGCGAAAAAACTGCTACTGCTATTCACAGGCCCATATACTGTAACCAAAAACAACCTGAATAACACTTATGAGTTACAAGACCCAATAACAAAGAAAATAAAGGGCACATACAACCAAGCTTCAATGAAACGGTATATCGAAGATTAAATTATAAGATAAAAGTGAAATATTGCGATGAAAATTATTTGTTACTGATATTAAGTGAAAGACGAAAATATACTTGTGAATATAACTATTAACTATATAATGATAAAAGTGAAATATGGCGATGAAGATTATTGTTGATTATTAAGTGAAGAATGAAAATATAATTATGAGAATAAATATTGACTATGTGAAGAAAGGGTGAAATATTGCTATGAAGATTATTTGTTGTTTGTATTAAATATAAAGTGAATATATAACTATGAAAATGAACGTTGACTATATTGTAATTTTGTAATGCGAAAAATATGTTCCAAAGAAGTTATGTAAAGGATCAAGAAAATTGTATTTTACAAATAATAGTACTACTACCAAAGAAAGAAATACTATACGAGGCCGACGCACAACATCTATGGCACCGAATTTCCAAGAGCTACGTCAAAAGTAAGTTAACATCACACCCGTACTACCAATGAAAGAAAAAAGAAGTACTATACGAGACTGACACTCAAGAACCTTGGCACAAGTTACTTCCAAGAGCCACGTCAACAGTAAGTTAACATCACACCCGTACTACCAATGAAGAAAAAAAAAGTACTATACGAGACTGACACTCAAGAACCTTGGCACAAGTTACTTCCAAGAGCCACGTCAACAGTAAGTTAACATCACACCCGTACTACCAATGAAGAAAAAAAAAGTACTATACGAGGCTGACACTCAAGAACCTTGGCACAAGTTACTACCAAGAGCCACGTCAACAGTAAGTTAACATCACACCCGTACTACCAATGAAAGAAGGAGAAAATAAGAAGTTGGAGGAACGAAACCAAATAAGTATCATTAATGTAGATGAAAGATAACACACAACCATAGTGTTTTCTAGTGTCTTTTACTAGAAGAAAGCCTATACCACATGGACTATATCTCAATTGAAACCATGAGAAAATATATTCATGAATTATATCCAGAGAAGTAAACCCAGAAATGAAGAAGATTATGAGATGACGTTTAAAGTGATACAAAGAGAACAGATTAATTGATGACGAAGAAGAAAAAAAAATAATATATTAACGAAGATGATCATGAGAGTATACCAGTGATGAAATGTAAAACAAACTATCCCTGTAATATGTGAAGAATTTAGTTGAGTTGAATGAAGAAGAAGAGAGTATAACAATGAATAAACCGCAGATGCGTGAGATGATCCCAACGATATTTATTATTTGTCGAAATAACAACCACTTTATATTTTTTGATTATTTGAGATGAATTGACTGATGGATAATGCCAGCAATCATTTATTATTATTGATGGAGATGATGTGCCTCCGTATTTATTGATATTAGTATGGCCAGTGGAGTTGTATGCCAAAGTGAGCCGCTCTGAACTGCCCCAGCTAAACTTATGTTAGGGAATTAGGGAACTAAATAAACAAGGGAGATAATTACATAGAAGAGAAATAATTATGATTCAAATAGAAGAAAGTGAAGGGATATATATAAAAAAGCATATGAGTCGACATGGAACGTACAACAATTGATGAATTCTTCAATAAGAAAAATAAGTATACTAATTCAGAATTAATCAATTCTTATAGGAAGGCATATGTAACGTACCAAATTTGGTAGTTGCATAGTGTAAACAATTATTACGTCAAGTGACGGGAAATCATGAAAATATTTCTAAGTAAGTAAAATAATGTAAACAAGGAGTGTGTATCTACAGATATATTATTGTAAAATTCCAACAAAGAAGAAGGAAGTGTAATATAGCAGCATCGAGTACAAAAGAGAGAATGAAAATGACCATGAGCCAATGTAAAATGTTAGAAACCAGGCCCAATAGATTCCAACAGTGAGGGGAAACAACAAAAATAATAAATATGTAAGGTGAAAAGAAGACAACAGAATCCCAACAGTGAGGGGAACCAACAAAACAATAACAATGAAGAAGAAGACTACAGGATTCCAACAGTGAGGGGAACAAACAAAATAATGACTATGCAAAATGAAGAAGAGACAACTCAAGAGCAACTACAATGATGGCAGACAAACCAATCTATTTATAAATATAAATACTATGGAACAGCGACTACTACAATGGAAATATTGAAGAAGACGTTTAAACCAAAAGAAGAAAGGAACATGACATGAAGGAAGGAAGGAAGGAAAGAACATGACATGAAGAGTGAAAATAATGTATGAACAATACAAGAAATCACCATTCACCAAGTATACAAGGAACTATACTAGTAACCGCAAGAAGAATCACGATTATCAACTATGAAGAAACAGTGTTTAGCATATTAAAGAAATCACAAACAGTAATAGTGAAAATTTAATGTAAGTGTGAAAACCTGTAACAAGTCAACCAATTTTAACTCAGATAAACCCCACAGACAATACAAGTGAGAAAGGTTTATAACAGAGAAAAATGTGTTACCTTTGTAGTGGAAACATCAAAGATTATGTTGTTAAAAATGCACAGACAATTAGTGTGACCAATTTAATAAAGAATGTAATCCAAAATAGATAATCATAAGACCACCAAGAAATGTAAGATAGAACAGTAGAACCATTGTTCATAGAAACTGATAATAAAAAACTTTGTAAGTTTTTAAAATGAAATATAACTGAATGCCACGACAAGACAGAATACAATATAAAGAAAGCCCAGAAAAAATAATAACAAATTAGTTTGCTAAGTATCAAATAACCAATGTACCAGAAATTAGGTACAACACAACAACAAAATGTAATACCATTAGATTAAGAATATTTGTGTTATTGTTTAGAAAAATAGTGTAAACATGTGTATTAATCAACAAGTAAACCATTGTAATAGAATACCATAATGCAGTCATAATAGTAGAAGCGTATACTGCATAAGAATATGCTGCACATTGATACATAACCCCAAAGAGAATGCACCTATAACACAAAAAAAATCATATATGTTAATTAAACCAAGCAACTATCAACAATTGTTTCAATCAAAGATTCATTATAAATAATGATGCACGCTAATAAATAATATTTGATACTGAAATACACTGCACATAAGGCAGATTACATATAATAGCACAAAGCTAGATGAAAGGAAACCCAATATAACAAGATAGTTAAGTAAAATACAGTATTAAAACTTGTCCAAGGATTAATGAAAATATTACCAGTAGTTAGAAAAACATCTAGTACTACTTTGAGAACAGATCATCATTATAATAATAATAGCTTCATAATCAAATTATTGAAAACTAACTGACTATGAATGTATAGCCAGATGTAAACAAATACAATGTGACGAATTAGTTAAGCAAAATACTCTATTAAAACTTGTTCAAGGAGTACTGAAAATGTTACCAGTAGTTAGAACAATATCTAATACTACTATGGGAACAGATCATAAGTATAATAATAGTAGTTTTATAGTCAAATTATTGAAAACTAAATGACTATGATAGTGGAACCAAATGTAAACAAACACTATGTAACCAGTTAATTAAACAAAATGCACTATCCAAACTTGTTCAAAGGTGGATAAAAATGTTATCAGTAGTCAGAGAGATATCTGAAGCTACTATGAGAACACATATAAAATGTAATAATAGCAATTTAATTGTTGATTTGTTAAAAACCATCTGACTGCCATGTCAGGATCTGATGTAAACAAACCCAATACTGAGGATTGGAAAGCTGTCAGATAGCGAGAGACTAATAAATATTTTAAATAAGCTAGGTACTATAGTTGTCCACTATTTGCATTTTCAACATTATATACCTTATGTGGAAAAATAATTAACAAAGTGACAATTTAAAAGAAAAGAGAACAGAAGGTAGTTAGATAAGAACATTAGTATATGAAACACAACATTTTCATATAATAAAGTGTAAACCGAGGTAAATAAATGTATATATTATTGTAAGAATACCAGACAAATGTCATTAAATAAGAAATAATAGTGTTATAAGCGATTATAAATAATCGAATATGGACGCTTGAGACGCCATTATCAAACATGGTTTCAATAAGTAATTACACCTATTTTTTGTATTAAGCAATTGAGAAATGGACTCAAAACGTTTAATGAGAAGTGTTTTTGTGTATTTAGAGTAAGGTAAGGTGAAATAAACTTATTAATATTAAGATTCACCATAGGAATTTGTGAAATCGTTGTAATAAGTTAATAATGGACGGATTTTATCTTTGTTTGGACTTTATTTAAAGCCCAGGGTGTCCGCGATCTATTGCCACTAATTATTCAACGATGTGACAATTAATAAAAAAGTTATAGCGATTATAAACTTTTTAAACATTTTGTGTATCAACGCTTACGTCACTATAATCTCCAACCCATATACGAAATTGGTAAAAAATTAAAAGTTTTATTTTAACAAGGTGTTTTGGGTTAGAGAGTTCGACAATTTGCACCAATCGAATGAATTAAATCAACCAGACAAGCCAGAGACGCTTAGGAGAAGCGTGACAGTCATCATCCAGTCGTCAAAGTGTCTACTAGCATAATTCAGCGAGCAAGATTGGCGAAGAAATGTATTAAGTTATATTTGAATTGTGCGCGACACATTACATAAGTACGCTACAGACATAACCTGTATATTTCACAATAACCACGAGTGTCTAGTGCGGAGTGATTTAAATAATAAAATACGGCCAGTGTATAATATCGGTCGTATTTTCGAGTTTGTGTCTTATAAAAAACCAGGGAGTACTATATTTTCACTATTTAATAAATAAAATGGAAATAATAATTTCTATTATTAAGCAAAAATTATTGTTTGGGTACTACTCTAGTCAGTAGTATCGAAGTGTATCAATAACGATGAAAATTATCAGAATTCGATAAAAGAATTATTTTGCATTTTATTAATTTAAAACATAATGTTTTACGTAATTAAAAAAGTCAATACTAATTTAAATATTACAAATATGAGCGTCACGAATAGTCACTCATTTGAATCATTTCGTTTGATTTGACTAATAAATAATTTTTTTGCGAAAAATATTCTAATGAACTGATAGTTACACATCAGATGAATTATGAATGAAATATATGTATTTAGACTAGTAATAATTCAATGAATAATAGATTAACCACAATAACTACTTACGTTTGGTTAACTAACCTAGAAATAATAACGACAAATTGTCACCTTTCCATAATTCTGTTCTCAAGTAAGATAAATTAAATGAAAGCTATTTCAAGAGTTTTTTGTTTATTATAAACTTTTTCTCTTGCCAATGAATGATTTTTATAGCCAACTAATAAATAATAACAATAATTTTTAACAGTGCTGCACAACGCACATGTTTTCAATGTAACTGCTGTGTCCTTGTATCCAGCGTACGATAGTACGATAATTATCAATTATAAGGTACCGACTTTTATATTTAATGTTTGTTTGTTTTTTTGTATTAATTATTTCTTAATTATTGTTATAAAAGATAACATCTTGCATCTGGCATCATGCAACTTCAAAGATCACACGAACTTGGTAATTTAACTGCGTAAAGAGGACATAACCTCTCTAACTAAAATTATTGTAACAACCTTCAGTGTTACCAGCCTTGAGGTTAAAAGAGTTTCTTTTTAAAAAATTGTTCATAATAATTATTTTCCTGTAAAACTATTAGTGATTGATTGTTGATTTAAAGGAGTTAATGGCATTTCAAAACTGTTAATAAATCTCAATTATTTTTTACCAGTGGAAAGAGTTTTAATTTCAAAAATTAAAATAGTTTAGTTTTCATTACTAGTTCTATCATAAGGTGCCGGCAGAAATTGAATATTTATTATAATTCAAATCATAATTAAGCCCTCAATTTATTTATTTGTGCATATATATTATTTAGGATATTCAAGTGGAATATCCACATGTATGTGTAAAGTGTATGTTACAGCAGAAGCAGTCACCAAACAGAACAGTAATATCTTCCACATATGGTAAGTGGAGAGGTGAACAGTGGAGTGCTAAAATACTTTTTAAATTGAAAGATTTAAACGGGAATACCCACACAATTGACAATAATCAACACACTAATAATAATTACATTTTAAAATTTTACCATCTTATATCGTTGTGGATACCGGAGCGTATCTACATCAATCACATACTACTATACACTACTATCTTGTAGTATCGTTGTATACGTTACAACATACGCGTTATTGAAACGTTGTTTACAAGATACTTATTGATTGAGTTGATTTGAATATATTTCTATTTCAAACGTAGACACAAATAGTGTGAAATATAAAGCTGATTGTATATTTAAAAATAAGTTACTACTATATTAGCGTTCACATCTAAAAAGTAATAAAATAGTCTAAAAATTAAGAGATTTACAAAATTGTTTAATTTTTTTGACCCTGTGTCGGTGGTGGGGGGGGGGTGCGGTTTCGTCTCTCCCGTATATACGCCCCTGCTATACTCTACATTCAGCTCCCCTCGATAAACTGCGCGTAGAAATTAGACAGATGGTGTTAGCTTTCTTTTACGGTTTAAATGCCAGGTGGTTGTTATCAAATACTGCACTAATGAAACTCTGGGCTCCTAGAACGACAACTTCGGAAAAATTGAAACACATCGACTTACTGATGATTCATCTGTCAGGTAACCTTATACCTTCTCTGATTTGACACATTTCTTGCATGAAGAAATCGAATTACGGACCTGACTTCCCACACGGCGGCATTAGAATTAAGATTAAGAAAAAAAGAATTTCGACGAAACCGAAACATCGAAGCATGATAATGTTCTTAGGCTTTTGAAACGTATAATGTGCATAAACTGCAGACTCTCCTGTTCAACGATGTTCGTACGGATTTCTGACCGATTCACGACTACAGACCGGACACGTTGTTGGAGATCCTGTGCTGGTGCCTGAAGCATTACCTTCCAACAAGATATACAGAGACCCGAATGTATATTTTATACGTTTATAATTGTTTATTTTATAATTGTATACAAGAAATAAACAAGACAATATTGTTTATTTCGTTCAGCATTTAATTTCTCCATTTCAAGCTCGTCGATTTCATTTTTCTTGATTCCCATCTCATTCTTTTTACGAAGACGATATTGTTTAATTCGCTCGACGATTAATTTCTTCTGTTCCATATCGCCTTTTTGTTCAGTTTTCAATCTCTTGTTCTGGCGATATTGCTTGGCTATCGCAGCATTCTTTCGTTTCTTTTCTTCTTGTTTCTTGTTTTGAAACGCGCGAATTTTCTCATCTTCAGTTGTATTTGATGCGAACGGGGTATTCATCAAGAATTCATTTAATTCTTCACGATCCCTGTCTTCGCGTTGTCGTTGACGCAGGCGTCGCACACGTTCAGTGGAAGAAATCACGACTAACACTGAACAATATACACTGATATGCATCTTATTTCACTGTGACCAAATTTATTTATTACTAACATCACCTGGAGCGTTACATTTTTCGATGACGTTACACATTTTGCATCACGCATATTGTGGAAAACATTATCATGTTTTCTATATAACTATATAACAAATATTTACTATATAACAAATATATTTACTATATAACAAACATTATCATGTTAAAGACGACAGAGACCGAAGATTTCTAGACTGTGGGGAATCGAAAGTGTGGAAGCTTTACATTTTTCGATGACGTTACACATTTTGCATCACGCATTTTGTGGAATGACCCCCAGCCTAAAAACATTATCATGTTAAAATGTTTAATGTGCACATGGAAAATGAAAACAAAGTTCAGGAACGTAGTTGAAACTCACGCAGACTAGTAAGGCTGATGGGCAACAGACATTAACGCTCTTTGTGTATACTGCGTAGAAAATCTGCAAATAATCATTTGCTCCAAGCAACAAAATAGGAAGTTGGTATTAGCCAAGATTACCACTCGGTGATCTGTTATACCTTTGAACAAAAAGGTGACTAGACAAAACTACAGTATATAAACTTTTGCCTGTCTCGATGATCGAACCGCTCTCGTCAGCAATCGAAAATATAAATCACTTCACCACAATTAAACGTGAGTTTCATTTCTTGTGTACGTTTTATTGTTAAAAAATGCAAATTTTTATCATAGAACATTTAAAAATTTTCAAAGCTTTGCTACTTCTGCAATAATCCTGTCACCATGTTGTGGAAGTTGAATAACATCCCTTACAACAACTTGCGTTACTTCAAATTAGTTAAAATATTCAAGAATAATTCCGTAAGGGTATGTTACTGATATTTGTACATACAGAAATCGTATGTATACATAATGATTAATTACAAATTATTTTAGAGGCGGAACTGAGACAGTCCTAAGCAATATGAAGACATCTCTCATCCTTCCACACGAGTCATGTTGTTTCGATCATTTTATCTATTCTTCTGCCGCTACGATTTAAACCATTTCAGCTCTCTTACAATATTAATAATTTACAAATTATTTTTCTCTTCTCATATATACGAGTCTTATTACTGTGCTCGTCTTCTCGTCTTCTTGTATTATTGTGCAAGTCTTTTGTTTATAAACTATCAAAATGCTCTTGTATGATCAAATCAGATTTGTTTCATCGTAAGTATATTATTTGTGTACGTACATACACAGCGAGTTTCTGTAAATGAGATGTAGAGTTAAGAAGTTTTATCATGTTCCATATTTAGTAATTCAAACACAAACTCATATTATCTGTCAATTTTTGTGCATATTCATCACCCTCTGTGCGTTTTCCAACAGCATTACTTAGCTAATATTTGTACTGAATTCCTAAACTTCCACCTAACGTACAATTTTACAATTTTTCCTTTACCGTTTATATACCTCTATCCGTATCTCATTCCCTCTCTTCCCCCTCATCCATTTTCCTTTTGTTTTCTTTCTCTTACCCCTCACTCTGTATATTTCTTTCTTCCTCTCTTTTTCATTCTTCTACCTTTGTTTTGCTTAGGTTATAGTGTTTCAATTATTCTTGTTACAGTAACGATCCCACTTTTCTAATCTCATCGTAAAACCCAAAGTAATAAATTTTTATTAACCTAGTGTGTGTGTATGTGTGTGTGTGTGTGTAAATCCACGCACATATTCAATTGTACATTTATAGAACTCACTGCTAAATTACTAAACGCTTTTTACAAAAAACCTTTCACCTACAGCCAAATGTAATTATCCCAAAACACATTAGCTGTCAGTGACCAAAATGTTTAATTTTTCCATGTGAACTCGTGCAAAATTTAATTCAAATAAAGCGCATATCGTAACTAAAATCAGCAATTACAAATACACGTCGCCCTTATAATGAGATAAAGCAATTTATGGCGTCGATCTGTTACGCTTGTGAGTTCTACCTTGGGGCTACAGTTAATCAGACATACCGTGGTTGAAAGTTAGGGAATGTGATTTTGTTATTTGCTGCCAAAATATTATGTGAATCGTTTGAAAATATTTAATTATATTACTAAACATTTATAACTAAATGGTTCGTTACTACAATATTGTTAAAATTTAATTTAAGAAGAAGGATTTTGACTATGTTCGTCCATTTTAAATCAAGTATTTTATGTAATTTTTAAAAATACATTATTATTTACAATTTTAATGCTTAGTTATATTTACTTAATATTTTTAATGTATTTAAAATCAATATATTAATGTTTTAATTTATTTGTAATGTTGAATTAAACAAAATATTGTTTTGTATAATGCAAGTGGCATGAGTGAGGCACTAAAGAGCACCACTACCACCTCAGTATAAAGTCGATCGCAATTTAGGAAACGTACTAAATTAAAACCAAATAAACAAGTTTGCGAAATAACGTAGAGTATATGGATAAAATAAGGCTAGAACAAAACATTAACAATAAAACGTATATGAGAATAATGAATTACAATATAAAATGTTGCGAAACTAAAGTAAAATGAAAGTTGAATCATTGTTGTTCAGTGAGCCGTTTAATAGTTGCTGAAACATAGGCCTACTATGTGATTTAAGAGTGATTATCTGATTGTGAATATTCTGCGTTTGTTAACACTATCCACGAGTAGCTTAAAAGCTGCCTTGTTGACAAATTGTATTTAAATAAGCTTATCGACGACAAGTCATTACGTTTAGAGACTACAAATTTTATAAGAGTTACCTTTTATTGGTAACATTTACAACGTAGACACGTCTTAACTGCTTGAAATCACGCTGCAATCTATACATTTGTAGTGATTTTATACCTCTCGTGGCTCTATCGTACAAACATTCAGTAACCCTGGCAAACGGTGTAACGTCAGGTTATGTTGGTAAACAGTCAGTCTACATAACGCTGTATGCACTCAATCGTGTGAAAGCAAAGCAAACCAATCAGGATCTACAAGCGCGGAGACAGCCTAACTCAAATTTTTACAGTATACCCGGTCAGTCTCCGCTCTCAAATAAATATCAGGGTCTTCTGTGATCTATTGTATTTTCTATAATAACCCATTCCAAACCCTTTCGTCTATTCCTTTTAGGTCTGTAAGTTTTTCATCAACATACTTACGTTAATATATACAACCTTATATTTGTTTAACACTTAAGGGTGCGTCAGCTAAATCCGGAGAAAACAAAAGGTTTATTAAAACACTTGTTTATTCATTAAAACGTTACACATAAAAACAACTTTTTTGTACATTGCTTAAGAAACCCTTACTGAGTTTTATTATCGATATGATCACTACCTCGATCGTTTTTCTGAAGCGCGAGCACTCTCTCTTCAACTGCTCCTTGTGCAAATCCTTGTTAAGGATTGCCACGTTGGGGTGACTGAACTTGTTAGACACCCTTTCAGTAAAACTCCAAACGTAATAATCAAGGGGATTTCAATCAGAACTAATGAGAGACCAAAATTCCTTAGATCAGAATAAGTCCACGTTATCGGAAAACCAGTTATGCAATAAATGGCTTGTGTGAGCCGATGCACCGTCCTGTTGAAAGGTGTACGTCTCCCCGAGGCTACACGTGGTTTCCTATGGTTTCTCTCCATGTCTTCACTATGGCTACCCGTGGCTTCCTATGGTTTCTCTCCATGGCTTCACTATGGCTACCCGTGGCTTTCTATGGTTTCTCTCCATGTCTTCAATACAGTTCTCAGAGTCTGGTGGTAAACCTCCATCGTGATCGTTTCTCCGTTTTTTAAAAATAATTTGGAGTGTTCTAACAAACAGCTGATGTTTTTTCGAAAATTTTGTTACCCTACAGGTTAGGTAAAATTTGGTGAAGACGTTTCCAAACAATATAAGAGTTTGAAGAGCGAGGTCCGTAGAGCAATGTGCAGTCTACTAAATTCCAGTGCTAATAAAACTTGCGTTGACAAGGATTATTAAAGATTACACGACAGATTGATTTATAAATTGAATATACACGGAAGACAGTGTTAGATAACAGTCAAACGTAATTGTGTTAGAATATTGTCATAATAGTTATTGTTTTAAAGCTGTAAAAACGTCTCGCCTTTAAAAAAACATTCCTTTGTTTACATTCCAATATAACAGGTTTAAACCTTATTTTTGGTGTGTGGCCTGCATTGCATTTTATAAAATAGTGATGTATGTAACACAATTAAGGTTTTTTAAAATGTTAGTACATATGCCTAAACGTAATAGAGTTCATCTCCCTCTTCTGCTTTTCAAGTCTATACATGGTTACTTGGTCTGAAATTTATCGTTACAACATAGTTCAATTTCCATTACTTCTTTTGTATAGGACATAGTACAGCAGTAGTTTCGGAATTTACACAAATGCACACAGCACGATTTTTATACTTTGTTCTATAACGATGAGATGCATTTTTAAGCTCTTCATTTCCGCTTCCAATTTTGGAATACCATTGACCGGCTACAACTGAAAATTGAGTCTTCTAACCTCTAAAGCAACTAGGCCTATATCTCGGCTGTGTATAAAGCAATTACTTGTCTTGATACTCAATATATTCAACCACAGATAAGGGTAAACAAGTCTAAAATCTGTTTTGGTGTAATTTCTGGGCTTTTTCCCTTAAACTATTAGAAATTGTTTTGCAAAGTTTTTCAATATTTACTTGTGATTCAAAGTAAATATTTTTATCAAAGCTTTATTATCAAAAAACTGTTTGTTATAAAAACTTTATCTTACTCATGAGTCACACGATACGGATAATGTATTCCATGATATTGAATACATGTTCGATAGACAAGATATTCTAATTATTTTGTATTCCATAATAAATTTTGTTTTGTTGAAATTGTCAGATATGCTGTAGAGTGTTATAGAGTTTTGTAAGAAATATTGGTTTATACATTATTTTAAGCTTACACAGGTTATATTGTGTTCAAGTCCCTGTACAGAACAATAGTTGTAGACTGCACTTTTAATCGGTATGATACGTTTAATCTTAGATGGTGGGTGAAATACGATAACAAAATTTTGCACCTATTACCGAGTAGTTTTTACTTATTAAGCTTTTGAAACTTACAATAACGTTGAATATAACTTACGGTTGAAGAATAAACAAAACAGGTAAGGCTTTGACCGAAAAAAAACCGAATGTAAAATGATTTGTTTAGCTACGTTTTTGTTGTCCAATATTTGTTGAATCATGTCCGTTATCGATTTGTGTTTAATAACCGGCGTATACACTTTGCCCCTATTAGTAAATTGTTATTTTTTATTAGACAAAATATTTATATTTGCATGCAGCTATACGTTATAATATTGTTTGTTATCTTAATAAATGTTTCAAAATATATGAAGAATGAAATATATATCTCTGTGTAGAGAAATTAAACCTTTATTGAAATTGATTAATACTACGTCAATTCCGATAAAGCATTAGTAATTCAGAGAGATAATTTTCTACGTTTCCACAAAATTTGACACACACACACACACACACACACACACACACACACACACACACACACACACACACACACACACACAACTGCTTGTCTGATTACATTTTGTCGACATTGTTAGGACCACTGAACATGTTCACATAAACAGATTCGTTGGCCTGTATACACACGCGCGCGCACACTCACATATATACTCATAGTCAAAAACAATGTTCAGTTTTACGGTCCATGAAGTCAGCTTGATTTTATACGTTGTGTTTACGTCTTTCGCTTAATATTAGCTACTAAACGGGTTAATCCCTGTGCTACGGTTTAAGGTCCGCGCACACTACGCCAGCACGAACCGGCACGGACCAGCACAGCAGGCACCGGCATTTGCCGGTCATGAAGGTTTCCATGTTTTCAAATACAAGCGCGCACACTAGAACAGCACCGGCACGGACCTGCAACCAGCAGCGACCGGTAGTGCAGGTCGTGATGGTCAGGGTAGAATCTCGACCTGCATTGAGGGTTGCATGTTCGTGCCGTGACGGTGTAGTGTGCGCAGGCGACCGGCAGGGACCAGCAGCAACCAGCAGTTTTCAGCCGATTGCTCGACCTTCGTTACAGTTCGCCGCGTCTCGGCAGTTCTCGGGTTCTTGTTTTCGCGGTATTCTGTAACGAGGAGAGTTATATTGTGGAGCTGCTGTCTACGTTTACTTTCGTTAAAACTGTGTACTACACGTGGATGAAGATAATTCATATTTCGATAGAGTATTTTTGATAAAGTATGTCGGAACGAATTATGTCCAAGAGCTCGTAAAATTTCAATCTTGACATCCAAAAATACTGAAAGAACTTTCTGGGATCCTCTTCCAAGTCTGGAAACAGGTAATGAAACTCACCAAGAAACGGCCTTTTCTGGTTAATAGAACGAATCCATAACCTTGTCGTCTTTGTTCTGTCCTCTTCGTCCTTCTTTTCGCATAACAACGATGCATCAAAGATTATTTCCCCGTCAGAGTTACACAACTCCTCCATAATTTGAAACAAACTAAACTGAGGACAAAATTGCTATTTCAGCTAGATCGAAACCCCCCACCTACACGAAAGATGCAGGTTGGTGCTGGTCGGTGCAGGACAAGTGTGCGAGGGTGTACTGTTTGCAGGTCCGTGCCGGTGCTTGCTGTGCTGGTCCGTGCTGGCGTAGTGTGCGCAAACCTTTAGCGTAACACCAGCAACGGACAGGAAACAAGCGTGGTTTGCACCGTTAAACTTGCTCGCCCTGTGTTCACGCATTTCGTCTGAGCTCGTTTTGCAGTCAGGCCTAATTGAATGAATCAGAGCTCGACACGCAAAGGCACGTGCAATAGCTAGACTTGGGTAATTCTAATACTGACTTTATTAGCGTTTCTCTAATACTGCAGGTTGACAGACCTTGAATAATATGTAACAGTCGATTATAATGTCACGTAGTTTTCTAATAGCTATTCCGTATAGTTTCTATGTTAAAAGTAGTTTTACCCGTTAAATAAAATAAACAAAAGAAAACAGAGATTACTGTACCGTTACATGCTGCTCTATATTCAGATCTAATAAAAGAAGACTACGAATTTGCGCATAATAGCAGCTATTCTCTACATGTTAGTTGAAATAATTGTATTTCTGATAAAAACAGTTCTGTTTTATTCAAAGAAATAAAAAATATGAAGTACTAAACTGTACGAAAAATGTAAACGGTAGTTACAAAGACTAGTAGGTCTATTGGTTCGCGTTCAAGGATAATAGGAGAGCTAACTGCTTTGTTCAAGCGAACAAACTTGACATAGTTTATTGTAATTCACAGATCTGCTTCAACTTTCAGATACTTCTTAATTTTGCGCCATTTAATCTGTCAGGCAGAATGGAGCTTAGAAAAAAGTATCACTTTAGCCAGTTAGATATACAAATTTCCTAACGTAAAAGAAAATAACATGCATAAAGTAACCGGGTTGTAAAGGAATAGCCTAAATATTAGCTAAAAGCAATTAGGTTGATAACGTTTTGTCTAAGCGTAAACGTATTTTATCTTTCAGTCATACCAACTACATAACAGATTATGTTTTAAGCCTACCTATTACACAAAATAAATTTTAAAAATTACGATTGCGTCATAATTGGTTGATGGTTTTTTCTGACCACAGTTTTGTACGTGTTTATATTGTTCCGGCCAACGTTCGATAATAACAACCCTTATCCTCTATTTCAAATGTTTTAAAGAAACATATTACTTATAGGGAGTATATTACATATTGCATATTACTTATATTACAGGAGTATACGGGAGATTTCTGAACACTTTGACTTCCTGGCATTCTTTTAACATTACCTGAAATACTGTGGCATTTCTAATACTAGAATTGCGTTAGCTAACCTGCGTTAAAAAACTCATAAAAAAAAGATAGTTTATTTCATTTTTATTTGTATCAATAAGGATGACATTTTTTATGTTTTTATTATTACTTCATGTTTCTTTATGAACGTCATGTTTCCGTTCTTCGCCTATTTTATTAATATATTTGTTTTGACAGCCGTTCAACACATTTAATCAAAATTATTTTTAATTAAGTAAATTAGGTAATTATCTTAGATTAGACAACCATGTAAACAGAAATAAATTTAAATTAAAGAATAAATATTTTAAATTACTAGTCTATTGTCACACGCTTTTGAAGTGGGCGCTGATGTTAGCAGCATAGGCCTATATTTAAATATTTTCCTTATGAGACACGACTACGTCTTACAAGTAATTTGTTTAAATATATAAATATTTGTTCACACTAATTGTAAAAATTCAAATTCTTTATGGATAGCTCATTCAGTTATGGAGAGAGAGAGAGAGAGAGAGAGAGAGAGAGAGAGAGAGAGAGAGAGAGAGAGAGAGAGAGAGAGAAGGAGAGGGTAAAATATGTGTAAGACAAAAGTATGGTTTGCAATGCTACCAAGAGTAATGTAGAAGCAATTAAAAAAAGTATACACTTGTACGTGACCGAGCTCGGGTCAGGATGTAGTCGTGTCTTATATTTGTCTACTACAGTCCAGAAATGGAAGTAGGCCTACATTTTCAAGATAAAGCATAAACTGTTTTCGTCAGGTAGGCCCTATATAATTCCCACGGGAATGAATTATTGACTATAACTTACAACTGGAAAAGAGACGTCAAAATATAATACAAATGTCAGAAATACTATTCTGAAGAGGAATTTAAAGTTACGTTAAATTAGACCACATTCAAAAAGTAAAATGAAATTTTAAACAAAGAATTATGAGTGTTTAACATGAACGATGTATGGGAAAAGATATTTCGAAGTATTTAGAAGATTATGTGAGTATAAATATACTGGTATTAATTCAGTAATTCAAAGAACACTTAGGCCTAATCCTTTATTTTGCAACACTTACCTCTCCCCCCCTCTTTACATGGCAAACTCTGCTGCTTTTTTGTTTCTCTAGTTTAATTGTGTTGTATGTGTGCGTGAATGTATTATTGTATCAAATATACTGTTTTGATTGGTGTGTTTTGTCTGTCCAGGTATTAGCTTCATGTTCTTTTTTTCTTTTTTAATATGTGAAGATTTTCTAATTAAGTCCATTTGTTCACCTTTTGCTATTGATTTAATGAGTTTAACATTGTTTACATATGGAAATTGATGTTATGTGTTGACGGCGCATATCGCTAGATTGCTTTTATATATTGTTGGAGTGAGGTATGTTTCGTGTGTTCAAGTATCGCTAAATAATCGATTTTCCTGTATAGACCATGCATATTTTATTGAATTAGGTCATCATATTTCATACTCATCGTTACTACCTACATTATCTGTAATGTTATTTGTGGTAATGTATTTGTTTGTTTTTATGTTGTGTGTGTTAAGGAGCATTTTTTATTTACATTATGATTATGATTATATGATTATGTATATCAGACATAGTAAAGATAGTAAACCTATTGCAGTTGCAGATAGTAAAGCTATCTATGTTCTTTTCAAATATGTTATAGGTCTTTATATTCTATTTTTATCTTTATTTTTGTTGTATATCATATGTGTTCTCTCTATGATATAAACTTTTTCTGTTTTTGCTTGGTGTAGACCTATTGTTTCTCTTTCTTTACTTCTATCTTTTATGCTAAGTGGTATTTTTATCATTATTGATAACAGTGAATAAAAAATTAGACGTTTAGGTTGGTTGGGAAAATTACATTTTGTAGGTACCTATTAGAGAGAGCAAAACGGTTATATGATATCTTCCGTTATATCAATGTTGTGTTTATTTTTTAAATCATTTTAAGTTGAAACCATTAGTTTTATTAAAAACCTATTTATTAAAAAACAACGTACACTACTTAGCAATATTAAAGATTCGTGTGAAATGCAATGAAAAAAGAAATTCTGTTGAAGATATGGTTAATGTACTAAAAATATGTATAACGATTTAATAGAGACTTCCCACCGACGTTTTATACAAACATAGTAACAAATCAACAGTTATAATTTTAATACGTGAATTTAAAATTAATATTTTTTATTTACAACATAAGACTTATCATAATGGTGCTTCATTTTGAATAATGAGGACAGCGAAACATGCAGATGTATGAAACATTCTTCAGGTAGCGTATTCAACAATGGTACTTCAAAATGCAGAGACTATACCTAATACTCTAATTAATTTTTTAAAGGGTAAGAATAATATCATGATGTTATACGATATGTTTCTGGTGCAAAAAATACACAAGTGTTCCTTGGCGGAGAGCCAGTGCTCGGCTTTATTTCCTACACTTCCAGCCCCGTTTTGTTTCTAAAGTGCCCTAGTTTTTAGAGTCATTTATAAAATGATATTAAAAACCTCTCCCTAATTTATCCCAACAAAAATTTCATATTAACAAATTCTGTTCCATGTAGACCTACAACCAAATAAATAGCTTGGTCAACTCTACACCAACGGAACCTGCTGCTCTTATATGGTGTATTACGAAATTTCGGTTTCAAAAGTAATTCGTGCTTCACTGTTCGCTAATCTCGATTCAGACAAATGTGAGATAAATTCGAGTCTTAGTAGGTAAAATGTGTGATTTACGATTAATCAGAAAAAAATACCTAAACATTTATTAAATATAAAAACTGTTTTGGGTGTGAAAGTGGTTGTCACCTAACAAAAACCGTTACAAATTAAATGTGTTCTTGGGTATTCAGGTTTAGTTTGTATGAAAGGCTTATGACTTCCAATGAAAAATTTTTCAAAAAAGAAATCAAACGTACTAAGAGGACTGCTAAATTGGTTAAATATATGGTTCGAAGATTAGCAAGATCCTACTTAGTTTTCTACATTGTGCAAAAAAAAAAATTATATCCTTTTATTGGTAACCAATCCGATGTTTTGTCGGCAGAATTTTCCCTTTTCTGATGACTCTATGCTTTCCTCTTCATATTTTAGTAAATCCTGCATTCAACATCTTTTAAAATCTGTTCTATACGTGGCAATCATGGTCTTTCCTTGGTCCTTTTCCTATTCACATGTTAATTTATTTTAGTTTTTAAAACTTCATCAAGTCTTGGTAAATGTCCAGAAAGTTGCATAGTCTTTTCATAATGGATTTTCATATGTTTTCTTATCTTACACACTCTGAAGAACTTCCCTAATTTTTATATGCGTCCGTAGTAAAATATTTCAAACGAATTAAATATTTTTCTTCTTTGGTTTCTTCCTCTTCTTCTCCTTTTCCCAGACTTTGCGTTTTACAGCTATGTAAAGCTGTACTCCAAACATAGGCTTCACCAAATTTTGAAACTGCCATTTTGTGAGACTAAGAATGTCCTTTGTTTACTGAAATAACTTACGACGGAGGCTAAAGCGACGGAGGGCATCACAGTAACATTTCTGGAGAGATGGGAACGCATGAGAATGCTATACGACAAATTCGAAGTCGTCAGGCAACGTACCCGGCATTTACCCTGTTTCTTCAACTTCAGGAAAGTGGAAAATATTTACTTCTATAATATTTCTTAAAAGACAATTGTAAGAAAACTTATAATAACATTTTTATAAATTATAAAGACTCATATATCTTCTTCTCTTCTCCTGCACCTCACGGAGTAGGCACTTTGCCTGTTCCGCCTTCACAGAGTATCTCTCCGTCTCACTCTCACTCTGCCTACATCTCTTGTACCAAAGGGTCTATATCGAAACGCAACCTTAGGTAGACGTCCATCCTCCATTCTGTCCAGATGCTGTAACCATTCCCTGCAATATGTCTGGACTTTGTCATTTATGGAGAATACCTGTAGCTCTTTTCTAATATCCTCCTTGTGGAAACGATTCTGTCTCGTGCAACCCTTTGTTCACAGAACAAACATTTCCAAAGTTTGAATCTGGTTTTTAATCTTCTTCGTAGGAACCCATGTTTACACATCCATATAGTAAAACAGGCACTGCCATTGTTTTATAAAATTTAAGCCTCGTCTCTTTCCTTGTCATTTTCCTCAACGTTCTATCTATGACGCCACACATCATCTGAAACTTCGATATTTTTGTAGCGCTATCTTGGGTTGTGTCATTCCCAATACTTATAGCGGAACCCAGGTTATTGAAGTCAGAGATTCGTTCCAAAGATGCTCCCTCAAGGAGAATTTTTGATCTAACTGGAAACTTCCCCTAAAAAGCCATGATTTTTTATTTCTGCTTAAATATTGGAAAATTACATTGTTTACAAATATGATTTAAACGATGTAAATAATACTGCAGTTCGTCCTCTGTTTTCTGTATTAAAACTGCATGTCAGCGTATAATAACATATTCAACTCGTGTTCTGGTAAAGTCGAATTCCTGAGCCAATATCTTGTCTCTATGATTGGATGTTGTCGTCAATATGTATACATTAAAAAGATCAGGCAAAATACTACATCCCTGCCTTACTCATTTATTTACTAAAATTTCTTCAGTCTTTGTGTTCCCAGTATTTACTACTATTTTAGAGTTGCAATATAGGCTTCTAATCACAGTTATCAAATGTTGTGGATAGCCGCGACATTCAGACTCATATTTATGAACAGTAATAAAAACGCTTTAGCTATAGTATAGTTTGTACTACGGCGTGTAAGCCTAAATCCAGTAAAGCTAACGTTTTTCATTTATTTTAATGTTTCAACAATATTTTATTGTAAAGTAAAAAAGTCATTTCATAAAATGATAGTAATATTTGAAATTAATTTCAAATACTAATGAACTTTTAGCATTTTACGTATTTAAATAGCTTTATCTCTTCTTCAGTTATAAATAACGAACCATAAATAACTAACTTCCTTAGTTATAACATAAAACCATAAAAAATATTAATTATTTCAAGTATATATAGAATTTTTGTAGTACCAATAAATGTGTTAAAAACTCATCATAAGAACTGCAATTTCTATGCACACCATAATCTGTAGTGTTACAAACATTTTAGTTATTACATTCGTAGGTTATAAATTAAGTAGTATTCTACAGTATATTACAAATCTTGCATATGCATTTAAATATAACACGTCCATTAAAAATATCACAAGACACCACAAACATGATAAAACAAAAGGAAGAAAAAACTCACACTGCCTTCTCTTAACTTCCTAGTTCATATGTTTCATTCTATTATACGATCTGGAGGCATTCCAAATAATAATTAATCAAGGGAAGAGTTTTGTTCAATTATGCATACATATTTTCTCGTAATACTGGATTTCAGCATTAAACATATTGATCTATCAGTACAGGTCACTCCGTCGTTGACCTAGATTTTGGTGTTGGTGTAAAGGTCTCTGAATATTGCGTGTAAGCCAATTTTTTACATGTACTTTTAAACACATTCGGGAGCGAACATTTATGCTATACTAATTCTTTAACGTGCCCCTTTTATAAAGTCTGCCCATAACAGGCTGCATCGATGGTATTTAGCATGGTGTAAAAGTATCTGTAGTTTAAAATTTTGAATATCAATTTGGGCAAAGGAGAGATATGTCACCAGTTGATGTTGTTTGTAGATCCGTGTTTACAACATAGTTTTCATTGTATGCGTCGCAGTCCGTAAACCTAACGAAAAAAAAAAAAAAAATACTTTCAGAAAACGAATTGGATTTCTATATACTCCGTATTCAACTTATATGTTCACCGTGACATTCCTATTTATTATCAATAGGAGACTCTAAAGATTACAAGTACAGCAAGTTTTATTCTAAGTCTTCTCATCTCATATGTCATATACGCCTTTTAGGTCGCATATCTCAGTCTCATATCTCAGATATATTGGCAGTATATTCTTTTATTTTTTATTTATTTTCTTGTTGATTGATCTTGTTTCTTGAGACTGTCTGTAAATATACTAACGTCGGGTTATAATTAAATTAAGTAGGTATATTGGCTCCTAAATAGCCAATATTGATTTGATATTCATAAAATTGAAAGTGGATGTTCAGCTACCAGAACGACTCCAGCTGTGGAAATGAGCAGCTAGGCTACTAACGAATAGAATAATAGCTAATAAGTGAGTAAAGCATAATTATAGCCACACTGTGTTCTTTACATGTCGTTCGGCTGAAGATAGCTACCCTTTTAAACTGTGTGGATAGTACAAGAAGTAATTAAGAGGCTACACAAATAACGGTATTCATTACGCATGTTCGTGTGTTTGCCGTTTTATGTAGTTTTAAAACATTACTTTTATCTAAAGTATTTACAAACTTACATAAGCTATATACAAATTGATATTTAAAAAAAATAAATTTTTCAATTATCGTCTCTGTTTTCTTTCTTATCTGTTATTATAAATAAAATTAGTTCATCATCACCTGAAGCTGTTGATCAGTTTTTATTACCACTGTGTGTGTGTGTGTGTGTGTGTGTGTACTCCAGCCTCACCACAGGACGCACCACGCGTTATAGAGCTACAATAACCGACACACCTCGCGAAGACCTGATTGCAAGCAAAATAATGGTCTACCAAATGGTCTACTTATACATAGGCTGGCGTTCCGTTTCTATCAAAGATTAACTAAAAAGACCTGGTCCTGTCTAGAATTATTTGAACAGGCTTTGTGTCGCTTTCAGCAAAGTGAAAATATTCGTGTATCTCACTCGTGTAAACAAAGTGAAAATAATCACTAAAACTCGTGTAAAATTGAATGACTGGAATAGCGTTTTCCACTACATCACCAGTGCTCTTTATTACTCCGTAACTACTTTCATTAACGAATCAGATTAATAAGTAATTACTCTGTTCTTATATAAGCTACTAGCTGTATACCCGTGCTTCGCTACGGTTTTTACTGAATAAACACATTGGTTCGGTGGTTTTTTTTTTAACCTTGGGTAACCAAGCACATTATATAAATGTAATATTTACAAATTTTTAAAAGCATAAATGGGTGCTAATACTAAGTCTACTGAAGTCGTTTTGTGAAACGAAATACGGCACTTATAAAACTTCCTTGTAGACAATGTTCTTTGTTTGACCCTGTGGCTGAAGGATAGTTAAACTCTCAGAAGAGCTAACTCGTGAGCAAGCAACTGGCAACTGGCCATGGGAGAAGCAGTCTTCCCTCAGATCAACACCGGCCATTTTCAAAGACTGCCCTTGTGATTTATTTATTGTCATAGCAAAGCAGAGCTTGACAGGGAACTGGAGTCTTTTAAACTGAAAATGGTAATCCGATGGAATTAAGGGAATGCGTGGAATGAAGACTGCTTCCCCCTGACCACATCCAGTGAATATTGTTGCTTCTATGACGTTGTTGTGGAACGATTTAATCTGCAGCCTAGTACCGTTACAAAGCTTAGGCGGTACCAGGTTTCGTAGCAGTATTATTGGAGCTCCAACTTTAAGGTAAAGATTGTGCGGTGGAATGCCTGGAGGATTAAGCGTGTGCAAGAACTCTACTGGGTAAACGGACAGCATCTTCTACTTCCACCACAGAGTCCACCGATTGGTACTGGACAATCTCAGTTGGCAGTTTTTCAAATAATGTGTTATTGATATTTGCAGCAGTGTCATTCTTTGGAGTAAGGATAGCTCTTTCTTTCAGCCAAGATACATCTTTCAAGTAAAAATTAGTTAAATCTGGGTAAATTTTTTCAGCCAACGTTGTCAAGTCGCATACAACTTCACATAAGTCTTTTGTAATATTGACTTTGCCATTTTCTTCAGGTAGATTTCCATTACCGACCTGTAAAAGTAAACTTGAAAACTCGTCTGCCTTTAAACTGCCTTTAAGATGCACCGGCATGTTGACTCTCAAGGAACGAACTTGGACTTTAGGCCACAGGACAGAACTCTTTAGACAGGCTTTAACATCATCTGCTCGAGTTCCCCTAGGTACAACAGGTAAAGTCTGTCTGAAGTCTCCGGCCATTAGAAGTGTGACTCCACCCATCAGGTTTTTATTGCTTCTAATGTCCTGCAGAGTTCTATCCAAAGCTTTAATTCCTCCCTTGTGAGCCATGGTGCACTCGTCCCAAATTATCAACTTACAATCCTTAAGTACCTTCGCTGTGTCGCTTTGTTTTGATATGTTGCAAAATGGGGTCTCAGAGTGGTTTAAGTTGAGAGGCAGTTTGAAGGCAGAATGAGCTGTCCTCCCTCCATCCAACAACGTTGCTGCTATACCTGACGAAGCCACAGATATAGCAATTTTCCTATCTTGTCTTACCGTGGCTAATATTAAATTAATCAAAAAGGTTTTCCCTGTACCACCTGGTGC
This sequence comes from Magicicada septendecula, assembly GCA_034769895.1. Classification (NCBI taxonomy): domain Eukaryota; kingdom Metazoa; phylum Arthropoda; class Insecta; order Hemiptera; family Cicadidae; genus Magicicada; species Magicicada septendecula. The sequence goes on from CM068370.1 coordinate 185,115,022, forward strand.
GTCAAGGAAAAATAGTCGTCCAGCCTCTGATTCAATGCTCGCAATTACTTCATTGTAGACATTTTTCTGCTCGTCGTTCAGTTTAGGCACGTTTTCAGCAACCAATTCAGATAGATGGACCGTGTTGTAAGAGAGTTCTTTCAGGTACTCGCGGTTGACTGCAGAATTTTTGGGCTCTTGACTTGGAGAAGGAAGAAAGATTTGTCGGAGAGATTGATTGGACATTGAGGAGACTAAGTTTTCTAATGAATGTAGGCATTTGTTGTAAATGATGTTGTTCCGTAGTTCAAGCTCTAAGCCCGGACATTCATACTCCATCTGTCTCTTGAAGTCGTCTGACATACTGTCTCTGTGTTTCTCCCACAGCACTAAGGGATCCGCTGCTTGACAAAACACCAAAATGACAGCGAACAGTTGTCTGATTTTCTGTGGTGACTCCGACAGAGCAGCTTCCTCCAAGGTGATGTCCCAATGATTGTCATCTTGAAGTAAACCCAACGCTCTGCAGGCAGACTGATAAGTGGAGTGAACTATGCCAGATACCCTCTTAAGGTCATTAAAACTCGTAGGCCCTTTAACTTCATGAAGGAGAAGACGTAGGTAGTAACATTCTGCATTGTTAGGGTGTACAGTATAAACCCGACCGAGCACTTGATCTTTTTTCACTCCTGGATGTCCGGGAACGGCTTTGCCTTGTTTCCGCCGACTAAACTTATTGTTTTTCCAGGTGTAGTAAGCAGGGACTTCACTGTAGATTATGGTTCTGGCAAAAAATTGTCTGATTTGCATAGTTCAAAGAATGCCAGTAGAGTGGTTTCGGGTGGATTTTGAACTTTGTCTTGAACGTTTCCGGGATTAAAATAAATTCTCTGACCATTTTCAAGGTGTACAGCCAAATGCATTACGGGAGGATATCTTTCATGGATTGGGAAGCAAAATATACGCCATGCCGCCTCGGAACTACTTATGTAACGGCCTGCTTCATATTTGGACACTTCGTCCCACTCATTTTCCAACACAAAAGCTGCTTGATCACTGCCCTTGTTCACGTATTTGCAAATATACTTTATCGATTTGACAGAGTTACACAACTCGACATTGATATGTGCCAAAAAGGTAAGTGACAGAACAGGATTGTACGGTACCACCCACCGACTGTCTAGGTCTACTCCATTGATGTTGACTGTAAAACCACCATCAGCAGGAGACCTTCGACGGTACTGGGGGTAGCCATCGTCAGCAGTTTGGGTTTCTTTAGATAAGGGACGTGGATATCTTTTGGAGCATGAGCCGTTAACCATGCAGGGCGAGTTCCTGTTTAAGCTTCCGCAAGGGCCATGAATCATTGTCGACTTAATAATTTCATGAAGTTCAGGGTCCGTTTCAGGGTCAGGTACCTCTGCGCTTATGACACTGTCAGTTTGGTCGGCCATGATCCTGTCCTGCAGCCATAGCAAGATGTGTGCGTGAGGCAAGCCACGCTTCTGCCACTTTTTTGACCGAAAATGGAACCTATAGTTAAAAGATGAATAAGTTTTTTAACTTTCAAATGAAACACTAGAGCTATGATGTCATGTCTGTCTTGAGGCTTTTGTCTGTCTCTTAAGGTAGCTCCAATTTCAGACCATTTCGGATTACATGTAAATGTGATAAACAAATCAGGACGACCATAGTGACGAACATATGTCATGGCGTCCTGAGTTCTCTCGTGGATATAGCGGTGCCCACCAGTAAAACTGGATGGTAACACGGCCCTCTTTCCCATATCTGAAACGTTAGCATCCCCCTTACACATGGCGACTTTAAGATGAACATAGTTTTCCGCTCGCAGCTTACTCTGGTTGAATCTTATAAAGTTAAGCCTTTCTGTCTCTATCTTGGCATATATATCAACCAAAAACTGGTAGAAAAGACTACGATACAGCAATAGGTAACTTTCTTCACCTTGTCTTTCCATTATTCTGTAAGCGTAAAAGTCTGAAGCGGAAACTGTTTTCTTGAGAGATGCTTTAGATTTTGGATCATATTGTGGAATATTGATAGAGTAGCCGTCTTCTCCACGGCAGAACATAAGAGGGTACTGGAGAGCGTCGTATGCACGATGAGTTTCGCTGGTCCGTAACAACTTTGTGTCTCTGCTGTGAAGAATTATGTCTCTCTTTTCAAACTCCTGTCCCACAATAACCAAAGCTACCTCGCTTGTTGCTGGCGCGTTGTAACGACCCCTATGTTCAACTGCAGGCTTCCTGTCTGCATGAATAACAACTTTGAACTCCTGCCCCTCCGGAACATTTTCCATTGCGGTTTTAAAATCTCGTATGTAGGGATTGTTATCATGCAGACATTTTTGAAGTTGGCCAATTAACCAAGGCTTAACCACAGTAAAGAGGTTGGATCTGATTTCTGTTTCTTTTTCATCGTTTCCAACAAAATAAATTTGTAGAAAAGAGGGGTCTTGCTGGGGAGAAGGTAACAAACTTCCTATTCTATGGTAAACCTGCCCTTGGACCTTAAAAGTTGGCATGAAATTTCCTTCGTGCACCTCTTTAGCTCCAAATGAAGTCATTTGAAAACATCCGTTATACTTTCTGGTATTTGCTAAAAAATGCTGAGACTGACGGTGACTGTAAGTAAGAAGACTATGGAGCGGCTCAGGAAGCTGTTGAGTAGAAGGAAGACGAACCTTGCCATTGCTGCAGCATAAGCCAGGGCTCTCTTCTTTCCACTTTTTCGCATGGCACCACTTGCATTCAATGTGGTGACCAAGAGAAACAACCTTGTCATTATTGTAGTCTGTACTACGGTCATATTTAAATCCTGATAAAGACTTTGTTTTTCATGGGATCAGTTGCCTCTTCTCAGTGTACCTTCGAACAGCTTCCTGATTAACTTCCGGATGTTTCTTTGAGTATCTAGAAACTGAACCCCTGTTAACGTCAGGGTTTGCCTTGTTGTATCTTTTAACAGCCTCTCTATGAACTTCAGGATTTTTGCTATTGTATTTTCTTACGGACTCCCTATTTTTGTGTCTTTTGATTCTGTCATTAACTATTGAACGTAGATTTTTGCTTCTTTTCTTCCCAACACTCGAATCAACTGTAGCACTGATCTCTGAGGAAGACGAAATTAGGTCAGTAGGGGGCGTCACACAACGGTTCTGGATATCACGTTTAGCAGAGTTTAGCAAATAAATAAGTGGTATATCATCCTCGGATTGGTCTTGGGGAGTTTGCTCGACAACGAATTTTTCTAGGCTCTCAGTACCAAGCGAGGTGCAGATGGGACGGTTAACAACAGTAAGTGGTATATCATCGTCGGATTGGTCTTGGGCAGTTTGCTCGACAACGATTTTTTCTAGGCTCTCAGTACCAAGCGAGGTGCAGATGGGACGGTTAACAACAGTTGATGTATGAGGAGGAATGTATTGAGGACTAAGAGGTTCAAAGTGGGCATTCATCATGGGTCCAGAACACTTGAATCGCAATATGGGCTTTCCCTCCTCATACTCATCAGGCTGTACAATCACCTCACCATCACGATACACCAGCAGATGGTAAGGGTATATTTCGGCAGCAGCCTGAATTTCACAGTGGGTGGCATATGTGGTGTACAGAGACATGTGAGCACGGTATTCAGCCAAACGTCTATAAATGTTACCACATGCCATCATTGCCATCATTGTATGCTCCTCAAACCGTTGCCAGTTGTTACAAATGTACTTTACAACGTTTGTTCGCACTTGAGACGCATGGGCGACAGTACCGTACATGAGGTAAGACAGGGAGTAAAAGAAGGACGACCCATCTGCACCCAAAGGCACAATACGGTGAGGTACCATGATCCCATCAACTTCAATTTGTTCCATCATGTATTAGGGATACAGAATTTATATAAAAAGCAGAAAAGAAAGCCTATTTAAAACAAACTAAAACAAAATTATTCTCTTCTTAATAAAAACTGTAAGAGCAACAACGGCGGTAGAACAAAAACCTATTGAATAAAGTGGAACCTACACTACAAAAATAAGAAAAATATTCAAACTTGACAAATAAACTAAAAAATAAGGTACAAACTAATAAAACAAATGTAAAAAGTAGAAAAGAAAGCCTATTTAAAACAAACTAAAACAAAATTATTCTCTTCTTAACAAAAACTGTAAGAGCAACAACGGCGGTAGAACAAAAACCTATTTAATAAAGTGGAATCTACACTGCAAATAAGAAAAATAGTCAAACTTTACAAATAAACTAAAGAATAAGATACAAACTAATAAAACAAATAGAAAAAGTAGAAAAGAAAGCTTATTTAAAACAAACTAAAACAAAATTATTCTCTTCTTAACAAAAACTGTAAGAGCAACAACGGCGGTAGAACAAAAACCTATTTAATAAAGTGGAATCTACACTGCAAAAATAAGAAAAATAGTCAAACTTGCAAACTTGACAAATAAACTAAAAATAAGATACAAACTAATAAAAAATCAAGAATATCCAATGCTCAAACTAAAACTAACAAAATAATCGTCTTAAACAAAGTAGCAGGAGTGTGCAGTGGCAGTGTAGCGACTGAACTAAACTGAACAAAACAAAGCAGCATTCTGGCCTGTTACCAGTGGCCTTTAGACTGAACCCCATGACGCAAGTGTGTCTGAGTTGTGTCCAGACCAGACTAAACATAACAACTCTTTATGAACTACATTGCAACGTAAACAAATATGTTACGTAAATTGTGTGATAGTACTTCTGGGAACACGTTCTTATCGCAGGGTTCTTATTGACCTTTGTGTTCTTTAAAAGAGGGTTAAGTTAACTTGTAGAACAAATTTCATGTTTCTATCTCATCTAGAAGCTGCCTAACAGTTGTCACGTTTTAACTGTCATGTATTTCTTATGAGAATATTCGGTCACTTTGACCCCTCCAAAACCCCCTAAAATTTTGAATTTTGTCAAACCCCGTCTTATTGCACATCTACAGTATCTAGTGAATATCTATGTAAAGTTTCATCTTTCTAGGCCTTGTCATTGTTGAGATACAGTGATGAGTCAGTGAGTGGGCTTTGGCAAATATATTATAGATATATATTGTACTGCTGTAAAATACCCCAGTACATATTGAGGCCTCAATCTGTGTAAAATTGAAAAATTCATAATTTAAAAATTAAAATTGGCACCCATATTGAATGTATGTTAAAGCCTAGGAGCAAGCTTTGGCTAGGTATAAACATTTTATGTGTAAAACATCTAACTAAAACCATAAACTTATTGTAATTATTCATAAAACTCATTAATAAGTTGAAATTCATGAGAAATTGTTTTTAATAATATGGAATTAATTTAGTTATAATTGTGTTTTGATAGAATATCATAGAACAAACAGGACATATTTGTGAATAACTAATCAAGTTTACCTGCAGTTTGTGAACAGATTTTGTATTATAACAAATCGATAAATCACTCAATATGTAAAAATTGAAAGCAAAAGGACTATAACGATGTAACATTCAGTAAGGTTAAGTATTTTTAATGAATCCAAGACGTTAATAATCGCTAAATGTGCGAAATTGTAACCGTGATGGTTGGTCAGATAAACGTAAAGTTTTCTATTTCTGGGACGCTTAACTAGGCATGGGTTTAGAGATAGTGTCACTCTGATCTTGACTTTCATTGAGTGCAGACGTATTGTTAAGCAGTGAAATAATCATTACTGCGTTCGGTAACCTACTAGTGAGGAACTAAAATAAGGTGGTATTTATTATTGTGTACAGACAAATTTAACTTTAATTATTGTATGTGTGCCTTTGTTGATTTCAAATTGTTGTTTGTGACTAATTAAATTTGGTAATTACAGACTTCATTGGTGTCTGTTATTTTGTTTCCACTGTACAATACGACAATCCGTGGGACCTTCGTAACAATATCTTATGTTATGAGCTAATTAATCAAGAAACAAAGCTATCAATGTTTTCAGTTTTACCACAAATCCGAGTGTTACGTCCAGTACTTACGACCCATGATATTGGAGTTCAGAATGATTTTAGTTTAACATGAAATACGTTCAAGAGGATACAGCGTAGTAGTTTTCTACCGTTTCCAGTTGTAATATAGTAGCTGCACATTTTGCAACTCAAATATCGTACACATGTCCCTGAAAATTGATCCATCCAGATTTAATTTAGTTCACTGGTAACAGTGTCTTCTGCATGTACTATCAGTTTCCTTTCTTTTATTACTAGTCACTTCTATATATAATTATAAGGCCCTTGTAGTATTTTAGATGGTTTAACCATTTTATTAACAACAACAACAACAATAATAATAATAATAATAATAATTATTATTATTTTTATTTGAACCACCGAAGTTATTCTGGTAGGGTAAGTGCCTAAGAAAGCTATACAATGAAGGTAGTGTTGCCATCACTACACTTCAACCACCCATTATGGAATCACGGTGGTTCCACAGGTATTGGTTTCCAAGAATATGATTTCAAAGGGGACCCAGGAATTAGGCACCGAACTTCTATAGCTTTGTACCCAATTGATATATCCAGGGATATATCTACTATGCCCTTAAATTACCAGTACAAAAACCAAAAATTGGGAGGTACCAAAATTAATTTTCGCCTACATTTTGTCTGATAATATAACTCTCTGATACGGCATAATTATATTTGTCTGATAATATGACACTCTCTTCGATAAAAAAGTTTCAAATTATCTAATGGTAAGTACATATGTGATATTACACAATAAATTAGTTACTATAAACACCAACGTTATAGTTTTCGTAATATATGTCGTCCAAAGCATTTAATAACTTTAAACTCTGACGTCTCAGATTGATTACATCTCAAATTAAAATCTATCTGTAAATGAGACTCTTTATTTGACCTGTTTCGTAACAGATAATGGTTGTAGGTTCCGGGTTACGCCAACTGAGAAACAATGAAATAGGATGACTATTATCTAAAGAAACAAATGGTAATGGGAGGTTTTTTAAACGGAGACTAGCATGATAAATTATCTTAGACGGGTCGTATATAACTGTATAATGTACAGTTCTTGGCTATAAATTGTTATGCGCATATATTATAAACAGAATCGATATTATAACGAAGAGCTCTAGTTTTTAGAACAGCTTTAAAACTGTCCGCCGTATTTTGAAATAATAGTTAACTCACTAGTTATATTCCTTTTGAATAATTTTAGTAGAAATTTATTCAGTTCAAATGTACAAAATATTGTGGTGTTATGTAGTGCGTAAACAAAACATTATCTTTAGTGTAAATATGCTTGGTATTTTTATTGTTGTAATATAATTGCAAGTATACGTAAGTATACAGGACTATATTTAATGTGCTAATCATATCTGATTCTGTAGCTGATGTTATACAAAAAACTTAATTTCGCGGTTGCCATTTGTATATGCTGCTTTAGACATTTCACGTGGTGTTATGCTTAACCCATCTGAAAGTAAGTACAGTACAATCTCTACAGTAAACATTATGAAACAATATTTGTTTGTTTTAAACCTGTTAAAAACCGAAAATGGCCTCTCACAGATTGCAGGGTATACAGGAATAGTATTGACTACTTGCCGCATACATTTCACTTAACGCTAAGTAATATCTTTTCAAGTAGCTAAAGAAGAGCAGATAAAGTTTGAGTTAGTATAATGTTTCCCTTATAATTCCAGTACATCAAATTCATTAAGATTTAAAATTCCCAATCTGAAGAATCTCTAAAACACACACACACACACACACACACACACACACACACACACACACACACACACACACACACACACACACACACACACACACACACACACACACACACACACACACACATTTAACTGTAAACTGCATCAAAAATCTGCATATATAAAAGTTTTACTGATACCTTATCTATAGCTTATACCATAAAATGTACGTATTGATAATCAGACGTCTCTAAGTCTTCTCTAATTAAACTTAAACTTAATATTTCGGAATAAACAATATAACTGGTGTGTTAGAAGTTACTGGTTGAGAAAAATCCAGATTGTAGGTCATAGTAATAATCTGCTGATGATTTGGCAATATGCTATTCTTCCTTGTGCAGAACAGTCAGTTGGAGATGCCAATACTTAATGTTTTGCAAATTCAACACTTACATCTCACACAATTTTTAAATTCATGTCTCATTTAACCATTTATTAATGAATTTTAACTACCTTAATAACATAGATAATATTCCAATTTTATACCTAAATTAATCAGATGGCATTCCTAAAGTGTACGTAAATAAACACAAACGAAAGAGAAAGAAAATTTCGAACTTCTTAAAAAAAGTTTTTAAGGTGCTATCATTTAAACTTGTACTGAGAAATCGCTGAATACTACTAATTCCTTTTTTGATATCTTAATAAGTTTACTGCATAATATACAATACTTAAACTTATATAGTAAACAGTGTGAGATTAATATCGTGCTGTTACTTTCAGTTAAACAAATATGATAAGTGAAATTGGGAATTTACTTTTGGAGTGTAAATAAAATAAAATGAAGGTAAGTAGCATAGCCTAAATTATATTTTCACAAACATAATAATTCATATGTCTGTTTTAAGAATATTGAGTTAAACAATATTAACTTATTCATTTTAAATATTTTAATTTATTTGGTTTTGAATTTTTACTTTCAACTCGCACCACTACACGTGCTGCTGTTCCGTAAATAAACATGATAGCCGACGCTTAAGTATACAGCCAAATTTATATTTAATTCCCAATATTTCTTTTGCAAAATTTAAACTTGATTCTGTGTTATTTTTAAAACTACACTATTTATATAACACAATAATATATAATGATTTGGTATTCTGGCGTGTCACTTATTTTCACTAACGAAGTGTAAGTGTTCAGCTTTGGGGTTATAATCCTGTTGATAGTCATGCAATTCAGTGTCTGTTTAGGGATCTTATTACTTGTTACCTAGTAAGTAGTCTTTTAATTTTAGTTTTATTAATTCTTTCTTTCTCTTATTTCACTAATGCCAATAATTATACTTTTCTTGTACGTTTGATACTACCTCCTTTACAGGCACTCTTCTTAATTACTAATATGGTTATACGTTGACGTTATTTACTGTTCTTCTGTTTACTATTAACTATTTACTTATGTATTCCAATTTTTTAAAGCAGGTTGGTTTTAAAGTCACAACGGTGGCTCTTATGTAAACCGCGCCCTCCCCCGCAAGTTAGAAGATAGCGAGCTACCACATACATTGTTTCGTTATTCCCGTCATGACTTAATATCGGAATCAGTGTTTTGATAACTAAATCGCATAAATAATAAGGGTACGGGTAATTTTTTCCATAAGATTGTTAAGTAAAGAATAAGGAAACAAGTTAAAATAATCGGATTTATCATTTTGTCCGTTTATCGGACAGTCCGTCTGTCCCATTAAAATCACTTAGAATGTAATAAAGTAGAAAAATGCCTCACTTTAATAAATGCTGATATAAAATTCTCTTAAAGGGAATCATTGCTCGAAGAGGAAACGAGATTTTAAACATTACAGAATTAAAATCAAGTTTTATATTATTTAAATACAGTTTTATGATACGTAAATGGTACTTATTAAATTACAAGTTTACTTAGTTGTAACAGACAAATTATAAAATGATGATCAAAATACAGTTTATAATGTATAAAATTACAAAGACGTACCACGCAAAACGTACAGGAAATATATTGTATTACACTAAAATTTTAATTTTCTTAATTCCACACATTGCCTACTTTAAAAAAAAATTAGTTAATAAAGTTGTGTTAGTGGCTATAATAACAAAGAGAAATAACATTGTTGTAAACCACTGTAAATAAAAATTTCGGTTTACAGCTTCCAAGCTTTATTTTATTCAAGCTAATCGGGAATTTTTATTTATAGTACTGTGCAACAGTGTTATTCTGTTTGTAAACAATTGCAACATGTGTCTTAAATTAAATAAACCTATTATTTAAAACAATGACACTGGACCAACTGGCTATTTCAGAATTGCCTTCTCCGGGATTTTGATTCAGCAAAAAAATCAATCATGAAATTGAAGTCTTTACGTATTCCGTGCAGTCTCATATTTGATGCTTATAAGTATCAGTCCAGATAGTCATTCTTGTGACATTGTGCTTCTCAAATATGAATTGATGATTTTTAATGTGGAAAACGATCTTTCGTCGGCTGTTGCTGCTGTAACAGGCAGAATCACGAAAAGAATGTAGGCAGTACAAACTAGTGGAAAATTGGAAGAAAGGGTTGCGTATTGTAACGTACCAAATTTGGTAGTTACATAGAGTAACCAATTATTACGTCAAGTGACGGGAGATCATGAAAATATTTCAAAGGACATAAAATAATGTAAACAAAAAGTGTGTATCTACAGAGATATATTATTGTAAAATTCCAACAAAGAAGAAGGAAGAGTAATTTGCATCATCGGATACAAGGAAGAAAGAAAATGACAAGGAGCCAATATGAAATGTTAGAAACCAGGCCCAATAGGTTCCAAGCAGTGAGGGGAAGCAACAAAGATAATAACTATTTAAAATGAAGAGAAGACAACAGAATCCCAAACAGTGAGGGGAAACAACAACAATAATAACTATTTAAAATGACGAGAAGGCAGCTCAAGAGCAACCACAATGATGGCAAGACAACCAATTTATTTATAAATATAAATACTATGGAACAACGACTACCACCATTGGAAATATTGAAGAAGATGACGAGAATAAGTGAACATTGACTATCACAAGCAATACCCAACCCAGGAGAACACCGATATTGAACAACAATTAAACATGAAGAATGAAGATAATATATGGACAATACAAGAAATCACCATTCACCAAGTATACAAGGAACTATACTAGTGACCGGAAGAAGAATAACGATTATCAACTATGAATAAACCAGTGTTTAGCATAATTAAGCAAGCACAAACAGTAATAGTGAAAACTTAATGTAAGTGTGAGAACCTGTAACAAGTTAACCATTTTTTAACCCAAATAAACCCCACAGACAATACAAGTGAGAAGGTTTATAACAGAGGAAAATGTGTTACCATTATAGTGGAAAAAATCAAAGATTAAATAGTTAAAATGCACAGACAATTAGTGTGACCAATTTAATCAAGATTGTAATCCAAAATAGATAATCATAAGACCACCAAGAGAAATGTGAGATAGAACAGTAAAATAATTGTTCATAGAAACTGATAATAAAAGCTTTGTAAACTTCAAAATGAGATATAACTAAATGCCACAGCTGGACAAGACAAAATATAAAGAAAGTCCAGAATAAATAATAACAAATAAACTAGATTGTTAAGTATCAAACAACCAATGTACCAAAAGTTAGGTACAACACCACAAGAAATGTAATACTATTAGATTAAGAATACTTGTGTTATTGTTAAAAAAATAGTGTAAACATGTGTATTACTTAACAATTAAACCATTGTAATAGAATACCATAATGAAATCATAATAGTAGAATCAAATACTGCATAAGAATATGTTGCACAATTGTGACCAGATAACATGAGACATAACCTCATAGAAAGTGCACCTATTACATAAAGTCATATATATTAATTAAAACAAGCAACTATCAACAATTGTTTCAATCACAGACTAATTATAAATAATAATGCCAAATAATAAATAATGTTTATACTGAAATACACAGCAAATAAAGCAGATTCAATATGATAGCACAAAGCTAGAAGCACAGAAACCCAATGTGACAAGTTAGTTAAGCAAAATACATTATTAAAACTTGTTCAAAGGTGAATCCAAATGTTACCAGTAGTTAGAAAAATATCTAGTACTACTATGAAAACAGATCACAACTATAAATATACTACTATTATAGTAGTTTTATAATCAAATTATTGAAAACTATCTGACTATGATTGTGGAACCAAGTGTAAACAAACACAATGTACCAAGATAGTTAAGCAAAATGCACTATCCAAACTTGTTCAAGGGTGCATAAAAATGTTATCAGTAGTTAGAGAGATATCTGATACCACTATGAGAACACATATCAAATGTAATAATAGCAATTTAGTAGTTGATTTAATAAAAACTAACTGACTGTCATTGCAAAGCATGATGTAAACAAACCCAATATTAAGAATTGGAAAGCTTTCAGATAAAGAAAGACTGATAAATACATTAAATAAACAATGTACTATAGTTGTACACTATTTTAATTTGTAACATAATATACCTTATATGGTAAAATAATTGAAAAAGTGACAATTTAAAGAAAGGAGAACAGAAGGTTTTCTGATAAGACTATTAGTGTATGAAAAACAACATTTTTCATAAAACAAAATGTGAACAGATGTAAATAAATGTATATAGTATTGTTAGAATGCCAAACAAAGGTAATTGAATAAGAAATAATAGTGTCATAAGCGATTATAAAAAATCGAATATGGTCGTTTGAGGACGCCATTACCAAATATTGTTGGATTAGTAATTACAACTATTTTCTGTATTAAACAAATGAGAAATGGACTCAAAACGTTTAATAATAAGTGTTATAGGGTAATTAGAGCAAGATATGGTGAAATAAACTTATTAATATTAAAATTCACCATATGGGTTTTGTGAAATGTTGTAGTGAGTTAATAATGGACGGATTTTATCCTTGTTTAGACTTTATTTAAAGCCGAGAGTGTCCGCGATCTATTGCCACTAACCATTCTACGATACGATGATTAATAAAAAAGTTATAGCAATTATAAACTTTTTAGTTATTTTGTGTATCAACGCTTACGTCACATTTAGTCTCTAACCCAAACAAAAATTGGTAAAAAATTAAAAGTTTTATTTAACTGAGGTGTTTTGGGGTAGAGAGTTCGACAATTTAAACCAATCAAATGAATTAAAATAACCAGACAAGCAGGAGACGCTTAGGTGAAGCGTTCAGTCATCTTTCAGTCGTCAAGGAGTCTACCAGCATCATTCAACGAGCAAGGTTGATGAAGAAATGTAGCAAGATTTATTTAAATTGTGCGCGACATGTTCATAAGTTACGCTATACACACATAACCTGTACACAACAGAGTAATAACGAGTGTCCAGTGCGAAGTGAATTTAAAATAATAAACCGGCCAGTGTATAATAAAGGTCGTGTTTTCGTGTTTTGTGTTTTATAAAAAACCAGGGAGTACTCTATTTTTATTATTTAACAAATTGAATGGAAATAATAATTTTCGTTAGTGAACGAAGAATATTGTTTGGGTACCGCTCTAGTCAGAAGTACCGAAGTGTATTAATCATGATGAAAATTATCAGAATTACCAAAAGAATTATCTCGCATTTATTAATTTAAAAAATAAATGTTTTACGATTTTATCGTAATTAAAGAAATCAATATTAATTTACATAACGAAAATATGAGTGTAATGAATAGTCGCTCATTTGACTCATTTCGTTTGAATTGACGAATAAATAATTTATTGCGAAAAATATTCTAATCAACTGATAATTACACATCAGATGCAATATAAATAAAATATATGTGTTTACATCATTAAGAGTTCAATGAATAATTTAATTATTCAAAAATAAATACTTACTTTTTGTTAACTAACCTAGAAATAACAACGACAACTTTGTCACCTTTTCATTATTCTGTTCTCAAGTAATTTCAATTCAATGAAAGCTATCACAAGAGTTTTTTTTATTATAGATTTTTTCTCTTGCCAATAAATGATTTTAATAACTAACAAATAAATAATAATAGTAATTTTTAACAGTGCAGCATAAAGCACGTGTTATTAAAACGACTGTTGTATCCACTAAACTCAACGTACGATAGTACGATATATATCGGTTTTATGGTACCGATTTTTATTTTTAATGTTTGTTTGTTTTTTGTAGTAATTCTTTATTAAATATTGTTAGAAAAGATAACATCTTGTATCTGGTATCATGCAACTTCCAAGAACACACGAATTTGTTAATGTAACTGTGTAAAGAGGACATAACCTCGTTAACTAAAATTATTGTACCAGACCCCAGTGTTACCAGCCTTGAGGTTAAAAGAGCTCAAGAATTGTTCATAATAATTATTATTTTGTAAAAACATTAGTGATTGATTGTTTATTTAAAAGAGTTAATGGCTTTTTAAAACTGTTAATAAATCTCAATTTATTTACCAGTGGAAAGAGTTTTGATTTTTTTTAAAGATAATTTAATTTTCATAACTAGTTCTATCAGAAGGTGGCGGCAGAATTTGAATGTTCAGTACAATTCAATTTACAGTTAAGTCATTATTTACTTTATTGTGCATGTAAAAAGTATTACTTAGGATATTCAAATAGAATATCTGCATATGTGTATACAGTGTATGTTGCAGCAGAAGAGGTCACCGGACAGAACATTGATAACATCCACATATGGTAAGTGGGGAGGTGAACAGTGAAGTGCTAAATACTTTTTTAAACTGAAAAAATTAAACGGGAACACCCACAACAAAGCTACTAATAATCAACACACTAATAATAATTCTAATTTAAACCAAATATTGAAGAGTGACTTGAAGATAACATCTTCTAACAACAACAACACTCATACATTTATCTGTTTTGTAACAGTATTCACACACTGCTTTAGACTAAAATCTATGTGACTGAGAGAGAAAGAGAGAGAGCATAGACATGGTCATATGTAATGGTTGTAAGCAAACGACTGCTATTGAGAAATACCGATTCACAGTACATTATCAAAACTCATTCAACGCTCACTTTCCTCTCATCTAAAAAAATATGTCTCTGCCATGGTTCTCGAAGACCTTTAATTTGCACAAGGTACTTGTAACGCATCATCACAATTTCTCCTTTTTTTAATTAACATTTTTATTTTACTTCTACATTTCTTCCACTTGAATCCCAGGATTTTAAACTCTGGCGTTAATATTTTAGCGCCTTATGGAAAATGGATTCTTTCTTTCGCAATAAGTAGGAGTTTTCTGACAGAGGGCACAACATTTTGATTTTTGTAGAAATCCTAAAGAATATTTCTTAACTACACACTTATCGAAATCATCAAGAAAATGTTTCCTTTTCTTACATTTGTTAGTTTTCCCCCGGTGTGGAGGCTTTTCTTTCTGGGCAAACAAATAAATAACACGATAATTTACTTACTAACTGCAAGTAACTAAAAGTACACTAATCCTAAACGATAGTTCAAAAATGTTTAATATTACTATATCACAACTACTTGAAAAGTTGTAAACACAAACCAATACGTCTTTGTACATCTCTCTTCTTCTTCTGATATTTCCTATCCGTTTCGGATGTTGGATATCATACAGACTATTTTAATTTTCTGTACTGCTGCATGGAATAAGTCAGTTTTATTCTTGCCAAACCAGGTCCTTAAATTTCTCAGTCATGTGATTCTCGGTCGCCCAACTCCTCTCGTTTCAAGTACTTTCCCTGTAGTATGGAAAGCAATAAGTAAAATCTCTGTTCATTCTCATGAGATGTTCCAGCTACCGAAGCTTTCTTATTTTCACTGTGCTAATAACTTCTCTTTCTTTCTTCATCTTTCTAAGAACTGCAGCATTAGTTATATGTTCTGCCCATGGAATGCTCACTATTCTACGCTTGAACATAACAATTTACAAATTTTATAAATTTCTATTATTTTAGCAAAATTTATGTACTGTTACATTTTACAGCAGTACAATATAGCAACTAAACACAAAGCTTTGCAGTAATAGGCACTGATTTTACTTCCATATTTTCCTTAAGGAATGGAAGTATGGTGATGGCAAAAAAAATCGTGTTCGAGATTATTGCAGATTCTGATTCTACTACACTCAAAACATGAAAAAAAGTCGTTTTCCGAAAAGTGTCTGTCTGTGTGTGTGTCTGTGTGTGTGTCTGTGTGTCTGTGTGTCTGTAGATTTTTTTTCTATGGCAAACGATAACCGCCGCAAATTCAAACAGAATCAAATAATTTTTTGCATACAGCCCTGATTTGTAGAGGACTCGCGACCTATTGTTTTTGGTGAAGATCGGTTGAAGGAAAGGGGTAGTTTACCTGCAACGGTTTTTTTTTATCAAGGGAAATTTTTTTTTGGCAAACGATAACAGCCGCAAATTCAAACATAATCAAATAATGTTTCGTATACAGCCCTTAATTGTAGAGTTCTCAAGACCTTTTGTTTTTGGTGAAGATCGGTTAAGGGAAAGGGGTAGTTTACTTGTAACGTTTTATGTTTTAACAAGGGTATTTCCTATGGCAAACGATAACAGCCGCAAATTCAAACAGAATCAAAAGATTATTTGCATACAGCCCTAAATTGTAGAGTACTCGAGATCTATTGTTTTTGGTGAAGATCGGTTAAGGGAAAGGGGTAGTTTACTTGTAACGTTTTATGTTTTAACAAGGGTATTTCTTATGGCAAACGATAACAGCCGCAAATTCAAACAGAATCAAAAGATTATTTGCATACAGCACTAAAGTGTAGAGTTCTCAAGACATATTGTTTTTAGTGAAGATCGGTTAAGGGAAAGGGGTAGTTTACCAACAACGTTTTTTTAACAAGGGTATTTTCTATGGCAAACGATAACAGCCGCAAATTCAAACAGAATAAAATAATTTTCTGCATAAAGCCCTAATTTGTAGAGTACTCAAGACCTGTTATTTTTGGTGAAGATCGGTTGAGGGGAAGGGGTAGTTTACCTGCAACGTTTTTTATCAAGCGTATTTTCTATGGCAAAAGATAACTGCCGCAAATTCAAACAGAATCAAATAATTTCTTGCATACAGCCCTGATTTGTAGAGTACTCGCGACCTATTGTTTTTGGTGAAGATTGGTTGAGGGGAAGGGGTAGTTTACCAGCAACGGTTTTTTTATCAAGGGAAATTTTTTTTTGGCAAACGATAACAGCCGCAAATTCAAACAGACTTAAATAATGTTTCGTATACAGCCCTGAATTGTAGAGTTTTCAAGACCTATTGTTTTTGGTGAAGATCGGTTAAGGGAAAGGGGTAGTTTACCAGTAACGTTTTATGTTTTAACAAGGGTATTTCCGATGGCAAACGATAACAGCCGCAAATTCAAACAGAATCAAACGATTATTTGCATACAGCCCTAAATTGTAGATTTCTCAAGACTTATTGTTTTTGGTGAAGATCGGTTATGGGAAAGGGGTAGTTTACCAGTAACGTTTTATGTTTTAAAAAGGGTTTTTCCTATGGCAAACGATAACAGCCGCAAATTCAAACAGAATCAAATAATGTTTTGCATACAGCCCTGATTTGTAGAGTACTCAAGACCTATTGTTTTTGGTGAAGATCGGTTAAGGGGAAGGGGTAGTTTACGGGCACCGTTTTTTATCAAGCGTATTTTCTATGGCAAACGATAACAGCCGCAAATTCAAACAGAATCAAATAATTTTTTGCATACGTCCCTGAATTCTAGAGGTCTCAAGGACTTTCGATTTTGGTGAAGATCGGTTAAGGGGAAGGGGTAGTTTACCTGCAACCTTTTACGTTTTAACAAGAGTAAAGTACTTGCAAATTTATTTAACCTTTTTGAAACAATGGTAATTGTTAAAAATAAAATAATTTTGTTGCCAGGCAATAAAATTAAAATTTTTTAGTTTTAATGTAATATAATATTTTTCATTTAATACGGCAATAAAAAGGCAGGTAAGACACAAACACACAATTCACGTTATTTCTGGCCTCACTAATGTTTATTTTCTTACGTTTGCACGCTTTTTAAATGGAAAGTGCCGAAACCCTCACCAACATAACGCGTGCATGCCGAAAAAATGGACATCAATTTGCTTACTGGCGAAGCTAGTAGTTAATGAATGGGTAGGCAAAAATCTTATCTTAAATTTTTTTTAAGGAATCACTAAAAGGACGGTGGGTCAAATCGGACGCTGAGGTAGAGTTTGCTGTAACCGAATGGTTCCACAAACAGCCGTAAGAATTTTACTAGCAGGGAATCTACAGGTTAGCGCAACAGTGGAACTCATGTTTTAATGTTATTGGAGACTTCTTTTAAAATCGTTGAATAAAAAATGCTTTACAGCTCTATACGTGTGTCTATTGAACAATCCTTGTATTAGTCATACACAATAATACAACTGATTGAACTTCAAATTTTTAAACTTGGTTAGTTTCTATATATATGTTTAATGTTACAAATAATTCAAATAACAATCTTGATCATCTGTTAGTTCAGCGGAATAACAGTGACACTTTTAATAACCGCATAAAATAAACACTTAGTAACAACACAGGCGCTTTAACTTAACTGTTTGGACCACAGAAGTGAGGCATGCCTCAACGCTCTATGTGTACAGCGCGGGACAATCCCCCCTCCCTACACTTCTGTATCACACCACTACATTGCTTACATACGATGTATACAAAAAACGCTGAGGCAAGTTCAGGTTGCCTCATTCGATTTAAACGAACTATGCCGAATCTCACCTGTCACCATCTAGCGGTCGCTCAATAAAGCACGTTTCGGTTTAATAAATTTGACAGTCACAGTAACAATGTATAATCTTTACGTTATGTAGTTCATACGTATTTATAATTTTTATTCTACAGAATTTGTTAGGGTAGGCATTGCCTCAATTGCCTCCATGTAACTTCGCCACTGATATATATGTGTACAACGTTATCGGCAACAAAGAAGTAGTTTTTGTTAAAATTCCTTCCCGGGATATTTGGCCGTAGTCCAATGTTTTCTACAAAACCAGACATTTCGGCAATGACATCGACTTCCATCATCAGTGAAAATCGAGTGCGATAACGTGAGGTGGTATACGTTAGTGACCACAGTACTGTGGTTAAGGCTGAAGCAGTAAGTAGAAAGAAGTAGTTTCTATGGTAATATTTCATTTCGAAAATGATTTTAAATATAAATCTTAGAATATGGAAGTCATGTATGGTTCTCCATACCGATATTACTTCCATATTCCTTAAGGAATGGAAGTATGGTGATGACAAAAAAAATCGTGTTCGAGATTATTGCAGATTCTGATTGTACTACACTCAAAACATGAAAAAAAGTCGTTTTCCGAAAAGTGTCTGTGTGTGTGTCTGTCTGTCTATCTGTATGTCTGTGTGTCTGTCTGTCTGTGTGTCTGTAGATTTTTTTTCAATGGCAAACGATAACAGCCGCAAATTCAAACAGAATCAAATAATGTTTCGCATACAGCCCTGAATTATAGAGTTCTCAAGACCTATTGTTTTTGGTGAAGATCGGTTAAGGGAAAGGGGTAGTTTACCTGTAACGTTTTATGTTTTAACAAGGGTATATCCTATGGCAAACGATAACAGCCGCAAATTCAAACAGAATAAAAAGATTATTTGCATACAGCCCTAAAATGTAGAGTTCTCAAGACCTGTTGTTTTTGGTGAAGATCGGTTAAGGGAAAGGGGTAGTTTACCTACAACGTTTTTTTAACAAGGGTATTTTCTAGGGCAAACGATAACATCCGCAAATTCAAACAGAATCAAATAATTTTCTACATACCGCCCTAATTTGTAGAGTACTCAAGACCTGTTGTTTTTGGTGAAGATCGGTTGAGGGGAAGGGGTAGTTTACCAGCAACGTTTTTTATCAAGCGTATTTTCTATGGCAAACGATAACTGCCGCAAATTCAAACAGAATCAAATAATCTTTTGCATACCTCAGTGAATTGTAGAGGACTCAAGGCCTTTAGATTTTGGTGAAGATCAGTTAAGGGGAAGGGGTAGTTTACCTGCAACCTTTTACGTTTTAACAAGAGTAAAGTACTTGAAAATTCATTTAAACTTTTTCAAACAATGGTAATTGTTGAAAATAAAATAATTTTGTTGCCAGGCAATCTGAAAATTTCAGATTGTGTACCACAAAATCTGAAAAGATTATACGATAGTTTATGAAATGGTTAATAATACGTCAGTGGAAGGTGTAATGAGATATTAGCAGAAATGGAAACCTGGGGAATGTTAACTGTTCTGTAGATACAATTTTGTCAGAATGTTTGGAAATGATCATCAACATTGAAGAAAAAGTAAGCATATTAAGAAACATATGTAAGTACTTATTATAAAAAAATAATGTTTGTTTTTTGATAAAGTCATTTTGATTATAAAATATAAATATTTACAACAAGAAAAGAATTTTCAGTTTTCAAAATTTATATATATTTTTATAAAACAATGGGTTCTTCATTGAGGTGGGGACCATGTCACTCACTCCATCTCAAGCCTCCTCTCCCATTTTGCAGAAAAAGAGGATCCTGTCATGGCTGATACTTTGACGACAGTGACAGGGCTTTCCACCAAATTCAGCAGAGTGACAGGTAGGCCCAACTCTGATTGGCTCCTCAGATTTCCCCAGCGTTAGTAGGTTCTATGAAAATATTTTATTTCAAAAATGATTTTAAATATAAATCTTAGATATGTTTTATAAATCTCATGTTTTATGTTTTAACATAGGTAATTTTTTATATGACAAACCATAACTGCCGTAAATTCAAACAGAATCAAATAATTTTTTACATATGTGCCTGAGCTATAGAGAACTCAATGTCTGTTGATTTTGGTGAAGATCGGTTACGGGGAAAGGGCAGTTTACCTGAAACATTTTTTGTTGTAACATGAGTAAAGTACTTAATTTTGATAAAGTATCCTGATAAGATCTTAATAATCCACTGTAGAAACGTAGATGAAATATCTATAAATGAAGAGGCTAGTTGAACGGGCTGGGGGTAATTTTCTATAAATCAAAATTATAGTTGAAGGGGGAGGGGATAATATTTTTTATATGTGTACTACGTTATTGGCAAGAAAGAAGTATTTTTTTGTTAAAATTCCTTCCCTGGCTGTTTGGCTGAAAATGATTTTAATATAAATCTTAGAATATGGAAGTCATGTATGGTTCTCCATACCGATATTTTTATCTGTGTGGGGTAACAGATTTTTATGGCAGCAATGAAAAATTCGTAGAACCTTTAAGAAATAAGTTTTTTAAAAAGAATCATTACTTTTCCTTCTATTTTAATTTGTTTAAGAATGTGTCCTGTTTTGTACTATTAATCAAAATTCTGTAGTGTGAGATCAAGTTCATCTGACAAAGTAATCAGTGATTACTAATCACCTTTATATACATGGAATGTGAATTTTACTTCCATATTCCTTAAGGAATGGAAGTATGGTGATGGCAAAAAAAATCGTGTTCGAGATTATTGCAGATTCTGATTGTACTACACTCAAAACATGAAAAAAGTCGTTTTCCGAAAAGTGTCTCTGTGTGTGTCTGTCTGTCTATCTGTGTGTCTGTCTGTAGATTTTTTCTATGGCAAACGATAACTGCCGCAAATTCAAACAGAATCAAATAATTTTTTGCATACAGCCCTGATTTGCAGAGTACTCGCGACCTATTGTTTTTGGTGAAGATCGGTTGAGGGAAAGGGGTAGTTTACCAGCAACGGTTTTTTTTTAGCAAGGGTAATTTTGTTTGTTCGGCAAACGATAGCAGCCGCAAATTCAAACAGAATCAAATAATGTTTCGCATACAGCCCTGAATTGTATAGTTCTCAAGACTCATTGATTTTGGTGAAGATCGGTTAAGGGAAAGGGGTAGTTTACCTGTAACGTTTTATGTTTTAACAAGGGTATTACTTCCATATTTCCTTAAGGAATGGAAGTATGGTGATGGCAAAAAAAATCGTGTTCGAGATTATTGCAGATTCTGATTCTACTACACTCAAAACATGAAAAAAAGTCGTTTTCCGAAAAGTGTCTGTGTGTGTGTCTGTGTGTGTCTGTGTGTCTGTAGATTTTTTTTCTATGGCAAACGATAACTGCCGCAAATTCAAACAGAATCAAATAATTTTTTGCATACAGCCCTGATCTGTAGAGGACTCGCGACCTGTTGTTTTTGGTGAAGATCGGTTGATGGAAAGGAGTAGTTTACCTGCAACGGTTTTTTTTTTATCAAGGGAAATTTTTTTTTTTTGGCAAACGATAACAGCCGAAAATTCAAACAGAATCAAATAATGTTTCGTATACAGCCCTGAATTGTAGAGTTCTCAAGACCTTTTGTTTTTGGTGAAGATCGGTTAAGGGAAAGGGGTAGTTTACTTGTAACGTTTTATGTTTTAACAAGGGTATTTCCTATGGCAAACGATAACAGCCGCAAATTCAAACAGAATCAAAAGATTATTTGCATACAGCCCTGATTTGTGGAGTACTCAAGACCTGTTGTTTTTGGTGAAGATCGGTTGAGGGGAAGGGGTAGTTTACCTGCAACGTTTTTTATCAAGCGTATTTTCTATGGCAAACGATAACTGCCGCAAATTCAAACAGAATCAAATAATTTTTTGCATACAGCCCTGATTTGTAGAGTACTCGCGACCTATTGTTTTTGGTAAAGATCGGTTGAGGGAAAGGGGTAGTTTACCAGCAACGGTTTTTTTTATCAAGGGAAATTTTTTTTTTGGCAAACGGTAACAGCCGCAAATTCAAACAGACTTAAATAATGTTTCGTGTACAGCCCTGAATTGTAGAGTTTTCACGACCTGTTGTTTTTGGTGAAGATCGGTTAAGGGGAAGGGGTAGTTTACCTGTAACGTTTTATGTTTTAACAAGGGTATTTCCTATGGCAAACGATAACAGCCGCAAATTCAAACAGAATCAAACGATTATTTGCATACAGCCCTAGATTGTAGGTTTCTCAAGACTTATTGTTTTTGGTGAAGATCGGTTGAGGGAAAAGGGTAGTTTACTTGCAACGTTTTTTTAACAAGGGTATTTTATATGGCAAACGATAACAGCCGCAAATTCAAACAGAATCAAATAATGTTTTGCATACAGCCCTGATTTGTAGAGTTCTCAAGACCTATTGTTTTTGGTGAAGATCGGTTAAGGGGAAGGGGTAGTTTACGGGCACCGTTTTTTTATCAAGCGTATTTTCTATGGCAAACGATAACAGCCGCAAATTCAAACAGAATCAAATAATTTTTTGCATAGATCCCTGAATTGTAGAGGTCTCAAGGACTTTCGATTTTGGTGAAGATCGGTTAAGGGAAGGGGTAGTTTACCTTCAACCTTTTACGTTTTAACAAGAGTAAAGTACTTGCAAATTTATTTAACCTTTTTGAAACAATGGTAATTGTTAAAAATAAAATAATTTTGTTGCCAGGCAATAAAATTAAAATTTTTTAGTTTTAATGTAATATAATATTTTTCATTTAATACGGCAATAAAAAGGCAGGTAAGACACAAACACACAATTCACGTTATTTCTGGCCTCACTCATGTTTCTTTTCTTACGATTGCACGCTTTTTAAATGGAAAGTGCCGAAACCCACACCAACATAACGCGTGCATGCCGAAAAAATGGAGATCAATTTGCTTACTGGCGAAGCTGGTAGTTAATGAATGGGTAGGCAAAAATCTTATCTTAAATTTTTTTTAAGGAATCACTAAAAGGACGGTGGGTCAAATCGGACGCTGAGGTAGAGTTTGCTGTAACCGAATGGTTCCACAAACAGCCGTAAGAATTTTACTAGCAGGGAATCTACAGGTTAGCGCAACAGTGGAACTCATGTCTTAATGTTATTGGAGACTTCTTTTAAAATCGTTGAATAAAAAATGCTTTACAGCTCTATACGTGTGTCTATTGAACAATCCTTGTATTAGTCATACACAATAATACAACTGATTGAACTTCAAATTTTTAAACTTGGTTAGTTTCTATATATATGTTTAATGTTACAAATAATTCAAATAACAATCTTGATCATCTGTTAGTTCAGCGGAATAACAGTGACACTTTTAATAACCGCATAAAATAAACACTTAGTAACAACACAGGCGCTTTAACTTAACTGTTTGGACCACAGAAGTGAGGCATGCCTCAACGCTCTATGTGTACAGCGCGGGACAATCCCCCCTCCCTACACTTCCCTATCACACCACTACATTGCTTACATACGATGTATACAAAAAACGCTGAGGCAAGTTCAGGTTGCCTCATTCGATTTAAACGAACTATGCCGAATCTCACCTGTCACCATCTAGCGGTCGCTCAATAAAGCACGTTTCGGTTTAATAAATTTGACAGTCACAGTAACAATGTATAATCTTTACGTTTTGTAGTTCATACGTATTTATAATTTTTATTCTACAGAATTTGTTAGGGTAGGCATTGCCTCAATTGCCTCCATGTAACTTCGCCACTGATATATATGTGTACAACGTTATCGGCAACAAAGAAGTAGTTTTTGTTAAAATTCCTTCCCGGGATATTTGGCCGTAGTCCAATGTTTTCTACAAAACCAGACATTTCGGCAATGACATCGACTTCCATCATCAGTGAAAATCGAGTGCGATAACGTGAGGTGGTATACGTTAGTGACCACAGTACTGTGGTTAAGGCTGAAGCAGTAAGTAGAAAGAAGTAGTTTCTATGGTAATATTTCATTTCGAAAATGATTTTAAATATAAATCTTAGAATATGGAAGTCATGTATGGTTCTCCATACCGATATTACTTCCATATTCCTTAAGGAATGGAAGTATGGTGATGACAAAAAAAATCGTGTTCGAGATTATTGCAGATTCTGATTGTACTACACTCAAAACATGAAAAAAAGTCGTTTTCCGAAAAGTGTCTGTGTGTGTGTCTGTCTGTCTATCTGTGTGTCTGTGTGTCTGTCTGTCTGTGTGTCTGTAGATTTTTTTTCAATGGCAAACGATAACTGCCGCAAATTCAAACAAAATCAAATAATTTTTTGCATACAGCCCTGATTTGTAGAGGACTCGCGACCTGTTGTTTTTGGTGAAGATCGGTTTGAGGGAAAGGGGTAGTTTACCTGCAACGGTTTTTTTTTAACAAGGGAAATTTTTTTTTTTTGGCAAACGATAACAGCCGCAAATTCAAACAGAATCAAATAATGTTTCGCATACAGCCCTGAATTATAGAGTTCTCAAGACCTATTGTTTTTGGTGAAGATCGGTTAAGGGAAAGGGGTAGTTTACCTGTAACGTTTTATGTTTTAACAAGGGTATATCCTATGGCAAACGATAACAGCCGCAAATTCAAACAGAATAAAAAGATTATTTGCATACAGCCCTAAATTGTAGAGTTCTCAAGACCTGTTGTTTTTGGTGAAGATCGGTTAAGGGAAAGGGGTAGTTTACCTACAACGTTTTTTTAACAAGGTTATTTTCTATGGCAAACGATAACAGCCGCAAATTCAAACAGAATCAAATAATTTTCTACATACCGCCCTGATTTGTAGAGTACTCAAGACCTATTGCTTTTGGTGAAGATCGGTTGAGGGGAAGGGGTAGTTTACCTGCAACGTTTTTTATCAAGCGTATTTTCTATGGCAAACGATAACTGCCGCAAATTCAAACAGAATCAAATAATTTTTTGCATACGTCAGTGAATTGTAGAGGACTCAAGGCCTTTAGATTTTGGTGAAGATCAGTTAAGGGGAAGGGGTAGTTTACCTGCAACCTTTTACGTTTTAACAAGAGTAAAGTACTTGAAAATTCATTTAAACTTTTTCAAACAATGGTAATTGTTGAAAATAAAATAATTTTGTTGCCAGGCAATCTGAAAATTTCAGATTTTGTACCACAAAATCTGAAAAGATTATACGATAGTTTATGAAATGGTTAATAATACGTCAGTGGAAGGTGTAATGAGATATTAGCAGAAATGGAAACCTGGGGAATGTTAACTGTTCTGTAGATACAATTTTGTCAGAATGTTTGGAAATGATCATCAACATTGAAGAAAAAGTAAGCATATTAAGAAACATATGTAAGTACTTATTATAAAAAAATAATGTTTGTTTTTTGATAAAGTCATTTTGATTATAAAATATAAATATTTACAACAAGAAAAGAATTTTCAGTTTTCAAAATTTATATATATTTTTATAAAACAATGGGTTCTTCATTGAGGTGGGGACCATGTCACTCACTCCATCTCAAGCCTCCTCTCCCATTTTGCAGAAAAAGAGGATCCTGTCATGGCTGATACTTTGACGACAGTGACAGGGCTTTCCACCAAATTCAGCAGAGTGACAGGTAGGCCCAACTCTGATTGGCTCCTCAGATTTCCCCAGCGTTAGTAGGTTCTATGAAAATATTTTATTTCAAAAATGATTTTAAATATAAATCTTAGATATGTTTTATAAATCTCATGTTTTATGTTTTAACATAGGTAATTTTTTATATGACGAACCATAACTGCCGTAAATTCAAACAGAATCAAATAATTTTTTACATATGTGCCTGAGCTATAGAGAACTCAATGTCTGTTGATTTTGGTGAAGATCGGTTACGGGGAAAGGGCAGTTTACCTGAAACATTTTTTGTTGTAACATGAGTAAAGTACTTAATTTTGATAAAGTATCCTGATAAGATCTTAATAATCCACTGTAGAAACGTAGATGAAATATCTATAAATGAAGAGGCTAGTTGAACGGGCTGGGGGTAATTTTCTATAAATCAAAATTATAGTTGAAGGGGGAGGGGATAATATTTTTTATATGTGTACTACGTTATTGGCAAGAAAGAAGTATTTTTTTGTTAAAATTCCTTCCCTGGCTGTTTGGCTGAAAATGATTTTAAATATAAATCTTAGAATATGGAAGTCATGTATGGTTCTCCATACCGATATTTTTATCTGTGTGGGGTAACAGATTTTTATGGCAGCAATGAAAAATTCGTAGAACCTTTAAGAAATAAGTTTTTTAAAAAGAATCATTACTTTTCCTTCTATTTTAATTTGTTTAAGAATGTGTCCTGTTTTGTACTATTAATCAAAATTCTGTAGTGTGAGCTCAAGTTCATCTGACAAAGTAATCAGTGATTACTAATCACCTTTATATACATGGAATGTGAATTTTACTTCCATATTCCTTAAGGAATGGAAGTATGGTGATGGCAAAAAAAATCGTGTTCGAGATTATTGCAGATTCTGATTGTACTACACTCAAAACATGAAAAAAGTCGTTTTCCGAAAAGTGTCTCTGTGTGTGTCTGTCTGTCTATCTGTGTGTCTGTCTGTAGATTTTTTCTATGGCAAACGATAACTGCCGCAAATTCAAACAGAATCAAATAATTTTTTGCATACAGCCCTGATTTGCAGAGTACTCGCGACCTATTGTTTTTGGTGAAGATCGGTTGAGGGAAAGGGGTAGTTTACCAGCAACGGTTTTTTTTTAGCAAGGGTAATTTTGTTTGTTCGGCAAACGATAACAGCCGCAAATTCAAACAGAATCAAATAATGTTTCGCATACAGCCCTGAATTGTATAGTTCTCAAGACTCATTGATTTTGGTGAAGATCGGTTAAGGGAAAGGGGTAGTTTACCTGTAACGTTTTATGTTTTAACAAGGGTATTACTTCCATATTTCCTTAAGGAATGGAAGTATGGTGATGGCAAAAAAAATCGTGTTCGAGATTATTGCAGATTCTGATTCTACTACACTCAAAACATGAAAAAAAGTCGTTTTCCGAAAAGTGTCTGTGTGTGTGTCTGTGTGTGTCTGTGTGTCTGTGTGTCTGTAGATTTTTTTTCTATGGCAAACGATAACTGCCGCAAATTCAAACAGAATCAAATAATTTTTTGCATACAGCCCTGATCTGTAGAGGACTCGCGACCTATTGTTTTTGGTGAAGATCGGTTGATGGAAAGGGGTAGTTTACCTGCAACGGTTTTTTTTTTATCAAGGGAAATTTTTTTTTTTTGGCAAACGATAACAGCCGAAAATTCAAACAGAATCAAATAATGTTTCGTATACAGCCCTGAATTGTAGAGTTCTCAAGACCTTTTGTTTTTGGTGAAGATCGGTTAAGGGAAAGGGGTAGTTTACTTGTAACGTTTTATGTTTTAACAAGGGTATTTCCTATGGCAAACGATAACAGCCGCAAATTCAAACAGAATCAAAAGATTATTTGCATACAGCCCTGATTTGTGGAGTACTCAAGACCTGTTGTTTTTGGTGAAGATCGGTTGAGGGGAAGGGGTAGTTTACCTGCAACGTTTTTTATCAAGCGTATTTTCTATGGCAAACGATAACTGCCGCAAATTCAAACAGAATCAAATAATTTTTTGCATACAGCCCTGATTTGTAGAGTACTCGCGACCTATTGTTTTTGGTAAAGATCGGTTGAGGGAAAGGGGTAGTTTACCAGCAACGGTTTTTTTTATCAAGGGAAATTTTTTTTTTGGCAAACGGTAACAGCCGCAAATTCAAACAGACTTAAATAATGTTTCGTGTACAGCCCTGAATTGTAGAGTTTTCACGACCTGTTGTTTTTGGTGAAGATCGGTTAAGGGGAAGGGGTAGTTTACCTGTAACGTTTTATGTTTTAACAAGGGTATTTCCTATGGCAAACGATAACAGCCGCAAATTCAAACAGAATCAAACGATTATTTGCATACAGCCCTAGATTGTAGGTTTCTCAAGACTTATTGTTTTTGGTGAAGATCGGTTGAGGGAAAAGGGTAGTTTACTTGCAACGTTTTTTTAACAAGGGTATTTTATATGGCAAACGATAACAGCCGCAAATTCAAACAGAATCAAATAATGTTTTGCATACAGCCCTGATTTGTAGAGTTCTCAAGACCTATTGTTTTTGGTGAAGATCGGTTAAGGGGAAGGGGTAGTTTACGGGCACCGTTTTTTTATCAAGCGTATTTTCTATGGCAAACGATAACAGCCGCAAATTCAAACAGAATCAAATAATTTTTTGCATAGATCCCTGAATTGTAGAGGTCTCAAGGACTTTCGATTTTGGTGAAGATCGGTTAAGGGAAGGGGTAGTTTACCTTCAACCTTTTACGTTTTAACAAGAGTAAAGTACTTGCAAATTTATTTAACCTTTTTGAAACAATGGTAATTGTTAAAAATAAAATAATTTTGTTGCCAGGCAATAAAATTAAAATTTTTTAGTTTTAATGTAATATAATATTTTTCATTTAATACGGCAATAAAAAGGCAGGTAAGACACAAACACACAATTCACGTTATTTCTGGCCTCACTCATGTTTCTTTTCTTACGATTGCACGCTTTTTAAATGGAAAGTGCCGAAACCCACACCAACATAACGCGTGCATGCCGAAAAAATGGAGATCAATTTGCTTACTGGCGAAGCTGGTAGTTAATGAATGGGTAGGCAAAAATCTTATCTTAAATTTTTTTTAAGGAATCACTAAAAGGACGGTGGGTCAAATCGGACGCTGAGGTAGAGTTTGCTGTAACCGAATGGTTCCACAAACAGCCGTAAGAATTTTACTAGCAGGGAATCTACAGGTTAGCGCAACAGTGGAACTCATGTCTTAATGTTATTGGAGACTTCTTTTAAAATCGTTGAATAAAAAATGCTTTACAGCTCTATACGTGTGTCTATTGAACAATCCTTGTATTAGTCATACACAATAATACAACTGATTGAACTTCAAATTTTTAAACTTGGTTAGTTTCTATATATATGTTTAATGTTACAAATAATTCAAATAACAATCTTGATCATCTGTTAGTTCAGCGGAATAACAGTGACACTTTTAATAACCGCATAAAATAAACACTTAGTAACAACACAGGCGCTTTAACTTAACTGTTTGGACCACAGAAGTGAGGCATGCCTCAACGCTCTATGTGTACAGCGCGGGACAATCCCCCCTCCCTACACTTCCCTATCACACCACTACATTGCTTACATACGATGTATACAAAAAACGCTGAGGCAAGTTCAGGTTGCCTCATTCGATTTAAACGAACTATGCCGAATCTCACCTGTCACCATCTAGCGGTCGCTCAATAAAGCACGTTTCGGTTTAATAAATTTGACAGTCACAGTAACAATGTATAATCTTTACGTTTTGTAGTTCATACGTATTTATAATTTTTATTCTACAGAATTTGTTAGGGTAGGCATTGCCTCAATTGCCTCCATGTAACTTCGCCACTGATATATATGTGTACAACGTTATCGGCAACAAAGAAGTAGTTTTTGTTAAAATTCCTTCCCGGGATATTTGGCCGTAGTCCAATGTTTTCTACAAAACCAGACATTTCGGCAATGACATCGACTTCCATCATCAGTGAAAATCGAGTGCGATAACGTGAGGTGGTATACGTTAGTGACCACAGTACTGTGGTTAAGGCTGAAGCAGTAAGTAGAAAGAAGTAGTTTCTATGGTAATATTTCATTTCGAAAATGATTTTAAATATAAATCTTAGAATATGGAAGTCATGTATGGTTCTCCATACCGATATTACTTCCATATTCCTTAAGGAATGGAAGTATGGTGATGACAAAAAAAATCGTTTTCGAGATTATTGCAGATTCTGATTGTACTACACTCAAAACATGAAAAAAAGTCGTTTTCCGAAAAGTGTCTGTGTGTGTGTCTGTCTGTCTATCTGTGTGTCTGTGTGTCTGTCTGTCTGTGTGTCTGTAGATTTTTTTTCAATGGCAAACGATAACTGCCGCAAATTCAAACAAAATCAAATAATTTTTTGCATACAGCCCTGATTTGTAGAGGACTCGCGACCTGTTGTTTTTGGTGAAGATCGGTTTGAGGGAAAGGGGTAGTTTACCTGCAACGGTTTTTTTTTAACAAGGGAAATTTTTTTTTTTTGGCAAACGATAACAGCCGCAAATTCAAACAGAATCAAATAATGTTTCGCATACAGCCCTGAATTATAGAGTTCTCAAGACCTATTGTTTTTGGTGAAGATCGGTTAAGGGAAAGGGGTAGTTTACCTGTAACGTTTTATGTTTTAACAAGGGTATATCCTATGGCAAACGATAACAGCCGCAAATTCAAACAGAATAAAAAGATTATTTGCATACAGCCCTAAATTGTAGAGTTCTCAAGACCTGTTGTTTTTGGTGAAGATCGGTTAAGGGAAAGGGGTAGTTTACCTACAACGTTTTTTTAACAAGGTTATTTTCTATGGCAAACGATAACAGCCGCAAATTCAAACAGAATCAAATAATTTTCTACATACCGCCCTGATTTGTAGAGTACTCAAGACCTATTGCTTTTGGTGAAGATCGGTTGAGGGGAAGGGGTAGTTTACCTGCAACGTTTTTTATCAAGCGTATTTTCTATGGCAAACGATAACTGCCGCAAATTCAAACAGAATCAAATAATTTTTTGCATACGTCAGTGAATTGTAGAGGACTCAAGGCCTTTAGATTTTGGTGAAGATCAGTTAAGGGGAAGGGGTAGTTTACCTGCAACCTTTTACGTTTTAACAAGAGTAAAGTACTTGAAAATTCATTTAAACTTTTTCAAACAATGGTAATTGTTGAAAATAAAATAATTTTGTTGCCAGGCAATCTGAAAATTTCAGATTTTGTACCACAAAATCTGAAAAGATTATACGATAGTTTATGAAATGGTTAATAATACGTCAGTGGAAGGTGTAATGAGATATTAGCAGAAATGGAAACCTGGGGAATGTTAACTGTTCTGTAGATACAATTTTGTCAGAATGTTTGGAAATGATCATCAACATTGAAGAAAAAGTAAGCATATTAAGAAACATATGTAAGTACTTATTATAAAAAAATAATGTTTGTTTTTTGATAAAGTCATTTTGATTATAAAATATAAATATTTACAACAAGAAAAGAATTTTCAGTTTTCAAAATTTATATATATTTTTATAAAACAATGGGTTCTTCATTGAGGTGGGGACCATGTCACTCACTCCATCTCAAGCCTCCTCTCCCATTTTGCAGAAAAAGAGGATCCTGTCATGGCTGATACTTTGACGACAGTGACAGGGCTTTCCACCAAATTCAGCAGAGTGACAGGTAGGCCCAACTCTGATTGGCTCCTCAGATTTCCCCAGCGTTAGTAGGTTCTATGAAAATATTTTATTTCAAAAATGATTTTAAATATAAATCTTAGATATGTTTTATAAATCTCATGTTTTATGTTTTAACATAGGTAATTTTTTATATGACGAACCATAACTGCCGTAAATTCAAACAGAATCAAATAATTTTTTACATATGTGCCTGAGCTATAGAGAACTCAATGTCTGTTGATTTTGGTGAAGATCGGTTACGGGGAAAGGGCAGTTTACCTGAAACATTTTTTGTTGTAACATGAGTAAAGTACTTAATTTTGATAAAGTATCCTGATAAGATCTTAATAATCCACTGTAGAAACGTAGATGAAATATCTATAAATGAAGAGGCTAGTTGAACGGGCTGGGGGTAATTTTCTATAAATCAAAATTATAGTTGAAGGGGGAGGGGATAATATTTTTTATATGTGTACTACGTTATTGGCAAGAAAGAAGTATTTTTTTGTTAAAATTCCTTCCCTGGCTGTTTGGCTGAAAATGATTTTAAATATAAATCTTAGAATATGGAAGTCATGTATGGTTCTCCATACCGATATTTTTATCTGTGTGGGGTAACAGATTTTTATGGCAGCAATGAAAAATTCGTAGAACCTTTAAGAAATAAGTTTTTTAAAAAGAATCATTACTTTTCCTTCTATTTTAATTTGTTTAAGAATGTGTCCTGTTTTGTACTATTAATCAAAATTCTGTAGTGTGAGCTCAAGTTCATCTGACAAAGTAATCAGTGATTACTAATCACCTTTATATACATGGAATGTGAATTTTACTTCCATATTCCTTAAGGAATGGAAGTATGGTGATGGCAAAAAAAATCGTGTTCGAGATTATTGCAGATTCTGATTCTACTACACTCAAAACATGAAAAAAGTCGTTTTCCGAAAAGTGTCTCTGTGTGTGTCTGTCTGTCTATCTGTGTGTCTGTCTGTAGATTTTTTTTCTATGGCAAACGATAACTGCCGCAAATTCAAACAGAATCAAATAATTTTTTGCATACAGCCCTGATTTGCAGAGTACTCGCGACCTATTGTTTTTGGTGAAGATCGGTTGAGGGAAAGGGGTAGTTTACCAGCAACGGTTTTTTTTTAGCAAGGGTAATTTTGTTTGTTCGGCAAACGATAACAGCCGCAAATTCAAACAGAATCAAATAATGTTTCGCATACAGCCCTGAATTGTATAGTTCTCAAGACTCATTGATTTTGGTGAAGATCGGTTAAGGGAAAGGGGTAGTTTACCTGTAACGTTTTATGTTTTAACAAGGGTATTACTTCCATATTTCCTTAAGGAATGGAAGTATGCTGATGGCAAAAAAATCGTGTTCGAGATTATTGCAGATTCTGATTCTACTACACTCAAAACATGAAAAAAAGTCGTTTTCCGAAAAGTGTCTGTGTGTGTGTCTGTGTGTGTCTGTGTGTCTGTGTGTCTGTAGATTTTTTTTCTATGGCAAACGATAACTGCCGCAAATTCAAACAGAATCAAATAATTTTTTGCATACAGCCCTGATTTGTAGAGGACTCGCGACCTATTGTTTTTGGTGAAGATCGGTTGATGGAAAGGGGTAGTTTACCAGCAACGGTTTTTTTTTTTATCAAGGGAAATTTATTTTTTTTGGCAAACGATAACAGCCGCAAATTCAAACAGAATCAAATAATGTTTCGTATACAGCCCTGAATTGTAGAGTTCTCAAGACCTTTTGTTTTTGGTGAAGATCGGTTAAGGGAAAGGGGTAGTTTACTTGTAACGTTTTATGTTTTAACAAGGGTATTTCCTATGGCAAACGATAACAGCCGCAAATTCAAACAGAATCAAAAGATTATTTGCATACAGCCCTAAATTGTAGAGTTCTCAAGACCTGTTGTTTTTGGTGAAGATCGGTTAAGGGAAAGGGGTAGTTTACCTACAACGTTTTTTTAACAAGGGTATTTTCTATGGCAAACGATAACAGCCGCAAATTCAAACAGAATCAAATAATTTTATGCATACAGCCCTGATGTGTAGACTACTCAAGACCTCTTGTTTTTGGTGAAGATCGGTTGAGGGGAAGGGGTAGTTTACCTGCAACGTTTTTTATCAAGCGTATTTTCTATGGCAAACGATAACTGCCGCAAATTCGAACAGAATCAAATAATTTTTTGCATACAGCCCTGATTTGTAGAGTTCTCGTGACCTGTTGTTTTTGGTAAAGATCGGTTGAGGGGAAGGGGTAGTTTACCTGCAACGGTTTTTTTTATCAAGGGATTTTTTTTTTTTGGCAAACGGTAACAGCCGCAAATTTAAACAGACTTAAATAATGTTTCGTATGCAGCCCTGAATTGTAGAGTTTTCACGACCTGTTGTTTTTGGTGAAGATCGGTTAAGGGGAAGGGGTAGTTTACCTGTAACGTTTTATGTTTTAACAAGGGTATTTCCTATGGCAAACGATAACAGCCGCAAATTCAAACAGAATCAAACGATTATTTGCATACAGCCCTAAATTGTAGAGTTCTCAAGACCTGTTGTTTTTGGTGAAGATCGGTTGTGGGAAAGGGGTAGTTTACTTGCAACGTTTTTTTAACAAGGGTATTTTATATGGCAAACGATAACAGCCGCAAATTCAAACGGAATCAAATAATGTTTTGCATACCGCCCTGATTTGTAGAGTACTCAAGACCTGCTGTTTTTACTGAAGATCGGTTAAGGGAAAGGGGTAGTTTACCTGCACCGTTTTTTTATCAAGCGTATTTTCTATGGCAAACGATAACAGCCGCAAATTCAAACAGAATCAAATAATTTTTTGCATACATCCCTGAATTGTAGAGGTCTCAAGGACTTTCGATTTTGGTGAAGATCGGTTATGGGGAAGGGGTAGTTTACCTGCAACCTTTTACGTTTTAACAAGAGTAAAGTACTTGCAAATTTATTTAAACTTTTTGAAACAATGGTAATTGTTAAAAATAAAATAATTTTGTTGCCAGGGAATAAAATTAAAATTTTTTAATTTTAATGTAATATAATATTTTTCATTTAATACGGCAATAAAAAGGCAGGTAAGACCCAAACACACAATTCACGTTATTTCTGGCCTCACTCATGTTTATTTTCTTACGTTTGCACGCTTTTTAAATGGAAAGTGCCGAAACCCACACCAACATAACGCGTACAAGCCGAAAAAATGGACATCAGTTTGCTTACTGGCGAAGCTAGTAGTTAATGAATGGGTAGGCAAAAATCTTATCTTAAATTTTTTTTAAGGAATCACTAAAAGGACGGTGGGTCAAATCGGACGCTGAGGTAGAGTTTGCTGTAACCGAATGGTTCCACAAACAGCCGTAAGAATTTTACTAGCAGGGAATCTACAGGTTAGCGCAACAGTGGAACTCATGTCTTAATGTTATTGGAGACTTCTTTTAAAATCGTTGAATAAAAAATGCTTTACAGCTCTATACGTGTGTCTATTGAACAATCCTTGTATTAGTCATACACGATAATACAACTGATTGAACTTCAAATTTTTAAACTTGGTTAGTTTCTATATATATGTTTAATGTTACAAATAATTCAAATAACAATCTTGATCATCTGTTAGTTCAGCGGAATAACAGTGACACTTTTAATAACCGCATAAAATAAACACTTAGAAACAACACAGGCGCTTTAACTTAACTGTTTGGACCACAGAAGTGAGGCATGCCTCAACGCTCTATGTGTACAGCGCGGGACAATCCCCCCTCCCTACACTTCCCTATCACATCACTACATTGCTTACATACGATGTATACAAAAAACGCTGAGGCAAGTTCAGGTTGCCTCATTCGCTTTAAGCGAACTATGCCGAATCTCACCTGTCACCATCTAGCGGTCGCTCAATAAAGCACGTTTCGGTTTAATAAATTTGACAGTCACAGTAACAATGTATAATCTTTACGTTATGTAGTTCATACGTATTTATAATTTTTATTCTACAGAATTTGTTAGGGTAGGCATTGCCTCAATTGCCTCCATGTAACTTCGCCACTGATATATATGTGTACAACGTTATCGGCAACAAAGAAGTAGTTTTTGTTAAAATTCCTTCCCGGGATATTTGGCCGTAGTTCAATGTTTTCTACAAAACCAGACATTTCGGCAATGCCATCGACTTCCATCATCAGTGAAAATCGAGTGCGATAACGTGAGGTGGTATACGTTAGTGACCACAGTACTGTGGTTAAGGCTGAAGCAGTAAGTAGAAAGAAGTAGTTTCTATGGTAATATTTCATTTCGAAAATGATTTTAAATATAAATCTTAGAATATGGAAGTCATGTATGGTTCTCCATACCTTTTTTTTTTATGGCAAACGATAACAGCCGCAAATTCAAACAGAATCAAAAGATTATTTGCATACAGCCCTAAATTGTAGAGTTCTCAAGATCTATTGTTTTTGGTGAAGATCGGTTGAGGGAAGGGGGTAGTTTACCTGCAACGTTTTTTTAACAAGGGTATTTTCTATGGCAAACGATAACAGCCGAAAATTCAAACAGAATCAAATAATGTTTTGCATACAGCCCTGATTTGTAGAGTACTCAAGACCTGTTGTTTTTGGTGAAGATCGGTTAAGGGGAAGGGGTAGTTTACCAGCAAAATTTTTTTATCAAGCGTATTTTCTATGGCAAACGATAACAGCCGCAAATTCAAACAGAATCAAATAATGTTTTGCATACAGCCCTGAATTGTAGAGTTCTCAAGACTTGTTGATTTTGGTGAAGATCGGTTAAGGGAAAGGGGTAGTTTACCTGTAACGTTTTATGTTTTAACAAGGGTATTACTTCCATATTTCCTTAAGGAATGGAAGTATGGTGATGGCAAAAAAAATCGTGTTCGAGATTATTGCAGATTCTGATTCTACTACACTCAAAACATGAAAAAAAGTCGTTTTCCGAAAAGTGTCTGTGTGTGTGTGTGTCTGTGTGTCTGTGTGTCTGTAGATTTTTTTTCTATGGCAAACGATAACTGCCGCAAATTCAAACAGAATCAAATAATTTTTTGCATACAGCCCTGATTTGTAGAGGACTCGCGACCTATTGTTTTTGGTGAATATCGGTTGATGGAAAGGGGTAGTTTACCTGCAACGGTTTTTTTTTATCAAGGGAAATTTTTTTTTTGGCAAACGATAACAGCCGCAAATTCAAACAGAATCAAATAATGTTTCGTATAGAGCCCTGAATTGTAGAGTTCTCAAGACCTTTCGTTTTTGGTGAAGATCGGTTAAGGGAAAGGGGTAGTTTACTTGTAACGTTTTATGTTTTAACAAGGGTATTTCCTATGGCAAACGATAACAGCCGCAAATTCAAACAGAATCAAAAGATTATTTGCATACAGC
Organism: Magicicada septendecula; assembly: GCA_034769895.1. Lineage (NCBI taxonomy): Eukaryota > Metazoa > Arthropoda > Insecta > Hemiptera > Cicadidae > Magicicada > Magicicada septendecula. The sequence goes on from CM068370.1 coordinate 185,152,308, forward strand.
CCTAAATTGTAGATTTCTCAAGACCTATTGTTTTTGGTGAAGATCGGTTAAGGGAAAGGGGTAGTTTACCTACAACGTTTTTTTAACAAGGGTATTTTTTATGGCAAACGATAACAGCCGCAAATTCAAACAGAATCAAATAATTTTCTGCATACAGCCCTGATTTGTAGACTACTCAAGACCTCTTGTTTTTAGTGAAGATCGGTTGAGGGGAAGGGGTAGTTTACCAGCAACGTTTTTTATCAAGCGTATTTTCTATGGCAAACGATAACTGCCGCAAATTCGAACAGAATCAAATAATTTTTTGCATACAGCCCTGATTTGTAGAGTTCTCGCGACCTATTGTTTTTGGTAAAGATCGGTTGAGGGGAAGGGGTAGTTTACCCGCAACGGTTTTTTTTATCAAGGGATTTTTTTTTTTTGGCAAACGGTAACAGCCGCAAATTCAAACAGACTTAAATAATGTTTCGTATGCAGCCCTGAATTGTAGAGTTTTCACGACCTGTTGTTTTTGGTGAAGATCGGTTAAGGGGAAGGGGTAGTTTACCTGTAACGTTTTATGTTTTAACAAGGGTATTTCCTATGGCAAACGATAACAGCCGCAAATTCAAACAGAATCAAACGATTATTTGCATACAGCCCTAAATTGTAGAGTTCTCAAGACTTATTGTTTTTGGTGAAGATCGGTTGAGGGAAAGGGGTAGTTTACTTGCAACGTTTTTTTAACAAGGGTATTTTATATGGCAAACGATAACAGCCGCAAATTCAAACGGAATCAAATAATGTTTTGCATACAGCCCTGATTTGTAGAGTACTCAAGACCTGCTGTTTTTTGGTGAAGATCGGTTAAGGGAAAGGGGTAGTTTACCTGCACCGTTTTTTTATCAAGCGTATTTTCTATGGCAAACGATAACAGCCGCAAATTCAAACAGAATCAAATAATTTTTTGCATACATCCCTGAATTGTAGAGGTCTCAAGGACTTTCGATTTTGGTGAAGATCGGTTATGGGGAAGGGGTAGTTTACCTTCAACCTTTTACGTTTTAACAAGAGTAAAGTACTTGCAAATTTATTTAAACTTTTTGAAACAATGGTAATTGTTAAAAATAAAATAATTTTGTTGCCAGGGAATAAAATTAAAATTTTTTAATTTTAATGTAATATAATATTTTTCATTTAATACGGCAATAAAAAGGCAGGTAAGACCCAAACACACAATTCACGTTATTTCTGGCCTCACTCATGTTTATTTTCTTACGTTTGCACGCTTTTTAAATGGAAAGTGCCGAAACCCACACCAACATAACGCGTACAAGCCGAAAAAATGGACATCAGTTTGCTTACTGGCGAAGCTAGTAGTTAATGAATGGGTAGGCAAAAATCTTATCTTAAATTTTTTTTAAGGAATCACTAAAAGGACGGTGGGTCAAATCGGACGCTGAGGTAGAGTTTGCTGTAACCGAATGGTTCCACAAACAGCCGTAAGAATTTTACTAGCAGGGAATCTACAGGTTAGCGCAACAGTGGAACTCATGTCTTAATGTTATTGGAGACTTCTTTTAAAATCGTTGAATAAAAAATGCTTTACAGCTCTATACGTGTGTCTATTGAACAATCCTTGTATTAGTCATACACGATAATACAACTGATTGAACTTCAAATTTTTAAACTTGGTTAGTTTCTATATATATGTTTAATGTTACAAATAATTCAAATAACAATCTTGATCATCTGTTAGTTCAGCGGAATAACAGTGACACTTTTAATAACCGCATAAAATAAACACTTAGAAACAACACAGGCGCTTTAACTTAACTGTTTGGACCACAGAAGTGAGGCATGCCTCAACGCTCTATGTGTACAGCGCGGGACAATCCCCCCTCCCTACACTTCCCTATCACATCACTACATTGCTTACATACGATGTATACAAAAAACGCTGAGGCAAGTTCAGGTTGCCTCATTCGCTTTAAGCGAACTATGCCGAATCTCACCTGTCACCATCTAGCGGTCGCTCAATAAAGCACGTTTCGGTTTAATAAATTTGACAGTCACAGTAACAATGTATAATCTTTACGTTATGTAGTTCATACGTATTTATAATTTTTATTCTACAGAATTTGTTAGGGTAGGCATTGCCTCAATTGCCTCCATGTAACTTCGCCACTGATATATATGTGTACAACGTTATCGGCAACAAAGAAGTAGTTTTTGTTAAAATTCCTTCCCGGGATATTTGGCCGTAGTCCAATGTTTTCTACAAAACCAGACATTTCGGCAATGCCATCGACTTCCATCATCAGTGAAAATCGAGTGCGATAACGTGAGGTGGTATACGTTAGTGACCACAGTACTGTGGTTAAGGCTGAAGCAGTAAGTAGAAAGAAGTAGTTTCTATGGTAATATTTCATTTCGAAAATGATTTTAAATATAAATCTTAGAATATGGAAGTCATGTATGGTTCTCCATACCTTTTTTTTTTATGGCAAACGATAACAGCCGCAAATTCAAACAGAATCAAAAGATTATTTGCATACAGCCCTAAATTGTAGAGTTCTCAAGATCTATTGTTTTTGGTGAAGATCGGTTGAGGGAAGGGGGTAGTTTACCTGCAACGTTTTTTTAACAAGGGTATTTTCTATGGCAAACGATAACAGCCGAAAATTCAAACAGAATCAAATAATGTTTTGCATACAGCCCTGATTTGTAGAGTACTCAAGACCTGTTGTTTTTGGTGAAGATCGGTTAAGGGGAAGGGGTAGTTTACCAGCAAAATTTTTTTATCAAGCGTATTTTCTATGGCAAACGATAACAGCCGCAAATTCAAACAGAATCAAATAATGTTTTGCATACAGCCCTGAATTGTAGAGTTCTCAAGACTTATTGATTTTGGTGAAGATCGGTTAAGGGAAAGGGGTAGTTTACCTGTAACGTTTTATGTTTTAACAAGGGTATTACTTCCATATTTCCTTAAGGAATGGAAGTATGGTGATGGCAAAAAAAATCGTGTTCGAGATTATTGCAGATTCTGATTCTACTACACTCAAAACATGAAAAAAAGTCGTTTTCCGAAAAGTGTCTGTGTGTCTGTGTGTCTGTAGATTTTTTTTCTATGGCAAACGATAACTGCCGCAAATTCAAACAGAATCAAATAATTTTTTGCATACAGCCCTGATTTGTAGAGGACTCGCGACCTATTGTTTTTGGTGAAGATCGGTTGATGGAAAGGGGTAGTTTACCAGCAACGGTTTTTTTTTATCAAGGGAAATTTTTTTTTTTTGGCAAACGATAACAGCCGCAAATTCAAACAGAATCAAATAATGTTTCGTATAGAGCCCTGAATTGTAGAGTTCTCAAGACCTTTTGTTTTTGGTGAAGATCGGTTAAGGGAAAGGGGTAGTTTACTTGTAACGTTTTATGTTTTAACAAGGGTATTTCCTATGGCAAACGATAACAGCCGCAAATTCAAACAGAATCAAAAGATTATTTGCATACAGCCCTAAATTGTAGAGTTCTCAAGATCTATTGTTTTTGGTGAAGATCGGTTGAGGGAAGGGGGTAGTTTACCTGCAACGTTTTTTTAACAAGGGTATTTTCTATGGCAAACGATAACAGCCGAAAGTTCAAACAGAATCAAATAATGTTTTGCATACAGCCCTGATTTGTAGAGTACTCAAGACCTGTTGTTTTTGGTGAAGATCGGTTAAGGGGAAGGGGTAGCTTACCAGCAAAATTTTTTTATCAAGTGTATTTTCTATGGCAAACGATAACAGCCGCAAATTCAAACAGAATCAAATAATGTTTTGCATACAGCCCTGAATTGTAGAGTTCTCAAGAGTTATTGATTTTGGTGAAGATCGGTTAAGGGAAAGGGGTAGTTTACCTGTAACGTTTTATGTTTTAACAAGGGTATTACTTCCATATTTCCTTAAGGAATGGAAGTATGGTGATGGCAAAAAAAATCGTGTTCGAGATTATTGCAGATTCTGATTCTACTACACTCAAAACATGAAAAAAAGTCGTTTTCCGAAAAGTGTCTGTGTGTGTGTGTGTCTGTGTGTCTGTGTGTCTGTAGATTTTTTTTCTATGGCAAACGATAACTGCCGCAAATTCAAACAGAATCAAATAATTTTTTGCATACAGCCCTGATTTGTAGAGGACTCGCGACCTGTTGTTTTTGGTGAAGATCGGTTGATGGAAAGGGGTAGTTTACCTGCAACGGTTTTTTTTTATCAAGGGAAATTTTTTTTTTTTGGCAAACGATAACAGCCGCAAATTCAAACAGAATCAAATAATGTTTCGTATAGAGCCTTGAATTGTAGAGTTCTCAAGACCTTTTGTTTTTGGTGAAGATCGGTTAAGGGAAAGGGGTAGTTTACTTGTAACGTTTTATGTTTTAACAAGGGTATTTCCTATGGCAAACGATAACAGCCGCAAATTCAAACAGAATCAAAAGATTATTTGCATACAGCCCTAAATTGTAGAGTTCTCAAGACCTATTGTTTTTGGTGAAGATCGGTTGAGGGAAAGGGGTAGTTTACCTACAACGTTTTTTTAACAAGGGTATTTTCTATGGCAAACGATAACAGCCGCAAATTCAAACAGAATCAAATAATTTTCTGCATACAGCCCTGATTTGTAGACTACTCAAGACCTCTTGTTTTTGGTGAAGATCGGTTGAGGGGAAGGGGTAGTTTACCTGCAACGTTTTTTATCAAGCGTATTTTCTATGGCAAACGATAACTGCCGCAAATTCGAACAGAATCAAATAATTTTTTGCATACAGCCCTGATTTGTAGTGTTCTCGCGACCTATTGTTTTTGGTAAAGATCGGTTGAGGGGAAGGGGTAGTTTACCCGCAACGGATTTTTTTATCAAGGGATTTTTTTTTTTTTGGCAAACGGTAACAGCCGCAAATTCAAACAGACTTAAATAATGTTTCGTATGCAGCCCTGAATTGTAGAGTTTTCACGACCTGTTGTTTTTGGTGAAGATCGGTTAAGGGGAAGGGGTAGTTTACCTGTAACGTTTTATGTTTTAACAAGGGTATTTCCTATGGCAAACGATAACAGCCGCAAATTCAAACAGAATCAAACGATTATTTGCATACAGCCCTAAATTGTAGAGTTCTCAAGACCTATTGTTTTTGGTGAAGATCGGTTGAGGGAAAGGGGTAGTTTACTTGCAACGTTTTTTTAACAAGGGTATTTTATATGGCAAACGATAACAGCCGCAAATTCAAACGGAATCAAATAATGTTTTGCATACAGCCCTGATTTGTAGAGTACTCAAGACCTGCTGTTTTTGGTGAAGATCGGTTAAGGGAAAGGGGTAGTTTACCTGCACCGTTTTTTTATCAAGCGTATTTTCTATGGCAAACGATAACAGCCGCAAATTCAAACAGAATCAAATAATTTTTTGCATACATCCCTGAATTGTAGAGGTCTCAAGGACTTTCGATTTTGGTGAAGATCGGTTATGGGGAAGGGGTAGTTTACCTGCAACCTTTTACGTTTTAACAAGAGTAAAGTACTTGCAAATTTATTTAAACTTTTTGAAACAATGGTAATTGTTAAAAATAAAATAATTTTGTTGCCAGGGAATAAAATTAAAATTTTTTAATTTTAATGTAATATAATATTTTTCATTTAATACGGCAATAAAAAGGCAGGTAAGACCCAAACACACAATTCACGTTATTTCTGGCCTCACTCATGTTTATTTTCTTACGTTTGCACGCTTTTTAAATGGAAAGTGCCGAAACCCACACCAACATAACGCTACAAGCCGAAAAAATGGACATCAGTTTGCTTACTGGCGAAGCTAGTAGTTAATGAATGGGTAGGCAAAAATCTTATCTTAAATTTTTTTTAAGGAATCACTAAAAGGACGGTGGGTCAAATCGGACGCTGAGGTAGAGTTTGCTGTAACCGAATGGTTCCACAAACAGCCGTAAGAATTTTACTAGCAGGGAATCTACAGGTTAGCGCAACAGTGGAACTCATGTCTTAATGTTATTGGAGACTTCTTTTAAAATCGTTGAATAAAAAATGCTTTACAGCTCTATACGTGTGTCTATTGAACAATCCTTGTATTAGTCATACACGATAATACAACTGATTGAACTTCAAATTTTTAAACTTGGTTAGTTTCTATATATATGTTTAATGTTACAAATAATTCAAATAACAATCTTGATCATCTGTTAGTTCAGCGGAATAACAGTGACACTTTTAATAACCGCATAAAATAAACACTTAGAAACAACACAGGCGCTTTAACTTAACTGTTTGGACCACAGAAGTGAGGCATGCCTCAACGCTCTATGTGTACAGCGCGGGACAATCCCCCCTCCCTACACTTCCCTATCACATCACTACATTGCTTACATACGATGTATACAAAAAACGCTGAGGCAAGTTCAGGTTGCCTCATTCGCTTTAAGCGAACTATGCCGAATCTCACCTGTCACCATCTAGCGGTCGCTCAATAAAGCACGTTTCGGTTTAATAAATTTGACAGTCACAGTAACAATGTATAATCTTTACGTTATGTAGTTCATACGTATTTATAATTTTTATTCTACAGAATTTGTTAGGGTAGGCATTGCCTCAATTGCCTCCATGTAACTTCGCCACTGATATATATGTGTACAACGTTATCGGCAACAAAGAAGTAGTTTTTGTTAAAATTCCTTCCCGGGATATTTGGCCGTAGTCCAATGTTTTCTACAAAACCAGACATTTCGGCAATGCCATCGACTTCCATCATCAGTGAAAATCGAGTGCGATAACGTGAGGTGGTATACGTTAGTGACCACAGTACTGTGGTTAAGGCTGAAGCAGTAAGTAGAAAGAAGTAGTTTCTATGGTAATATTTCATTTCGAAAATGATTTTAAATATAAATCTTAGAATATGGAAGTCATGTATGGTTCTCCATACCTTTTTTTTTTATGGCAAACGATAACAGCCGCAAATTCAAACAGAATCAAAAGATTATTTGCATACAGCCCTAAATTGTAGAGTTCTCAAGATCTATTGTTTTTGGTGAAGATCGGTTGAGGGAAGGGGGTAGTTTACCTGCAACGTTTTTTTAACAAGGGTATTTTCTATGGCAAACGATAACAGCCGAAAATTCAAACAGAATCAAATAATGTTTTGCATACAGCCCTGATTTGTAGAGTACTCAAGACCTGTTGTTTTTGGTGAAGATCGGTTAAGGGGAAGGGGTAGTTTACCAGCAAAATTTTTTTATCAAGCGTATTTTCTATGGCAAACGATAACAGCCGCAAATTCAAACAGAATCAAATAATGTTTTGCATACAGCCCTGAATTGTAGAGTTCTCAAGACTTATTGATTTTGGTGAAGATCGGGAAAGGGAAAGGGGTAGTTTACCTGTAACGTTTTATGTTTTAACAAGGGTATTACTTCCATATTTCCTTAAGGAATGGAAGTATGGTGATGGCAAAAAAAATCGTGTTCGAGATTATTGCAGATTCTGATTCTACTACACTCAAAACATGAAAAAAAGTCGTTTTCCGAAAAGTGTCTGTGTGTGTGTGTGTCTGTGTGTCTGTGTGTCTGTAGATTTTTTTTCTATGGCAAACGATAACAGCCGCAAATTCAAACAGAATCAAATAATGTTTCGTATAGAGCCCTGAATTGTAGAGTTCTCAAGACCTTTTGTTTTTGGTGAAGATCGGTTAAGGGAAAGGGGTAGTTTACTTGTAACGTTTTATGTTTTAACAAGGGTATTTCCTATGGCAAACGATAACAGCCGCAAATTTAAACAGAATCAAAAGATTATTTGCATACAGCCCTAAATTGTAGAGTTCTCAAGACCTATTGTTTTTGGTGAAGATCGGTTAAGGGAAAGGGGTAGTTTACCTACAACGTTTTTTTAACAAGGGTATTTTCTATGGCAAACGATAACAGCCGCAAATTCAAACAGAATCAAATACTTTTCTGCATACAGCCCTGATTTGTAGACTACTCAAGACCTCTTGTTTTTGGTGAAGATCGGTTGAGGGGAAGGGGTAGTTTACCTGCAACGTTTTTTATCAAGCGTATTTTCTATGGCAAACGATAACTGCCGCAAATTCGAACAGAATCAAATAATTTTTTGCATACAGCCCTGATTTGTAGAGTTCTCGCGACCTATTGTTTTTGGTAAAGATCGGTTGAGGGGAAGGGGTAGTTTACCCGCAACGGTTTTTTTTATCAAGGGATTTTTTTTTGTTTTGGCAAACGGTAACAGCCGCAAATTCAAACAGACTTAAATAATGTTTCGTATGCAGCCCTGAATTGTAGAGTTTTCACGACCTGTTGTTTTTGGTGAAGATCGGTTAAGGGGAAGGGGTAGTTTACCTGTAACGTTTTATGTTTTAACAAGGGTATTTCCTATGGCAAACGATAACAGCCGCAAATTCAAACAGAATCAAACGATTATTTGCATACAGCCCTAAATTGTAGAGTTCTCAAGACCTATTGTTTTTGGTGAAGATCGGTTGAGGGAAAGGGGTAGTTTACTTGCAACGTTTTTTTAACAAGGGTATTTTATATGGCAAACGATAACAGCCGCAAATTCAAACGGAATCAAATAATGTTTTGCATACAGCCCTGATTTGTAGAGTACTCAAGACCTGCTGTTTTTGGTGAAGATCGGTTAAGGGAAAGGGGTAGTTTACCTGCACCGTTTTTTTATCAAGCGTATTTTCTATGGCAAACGATAACAGCCGCAAATTCAAACAGAATCAAATAATTTTTTGCATACATCCCTGAATTGTAGAGGTCTCAAGGACTTTCGATTTTGGTGAAGATCGGTTATGGGGAAGGGGTAGTTTACCTGCAACCTTTTACGTTTTAACAAGAGTAAAGTACTTGCAAATTTATTTAAACTTTTTGAAACAATGGTAATTGTTAAAAATAAAATAATTTTGTTGCCAGGGAATAAAATTAAAATTTTTTAATTTTAATGTAATATAATATTTTTCATTTAATACGGCAATAAAAAGGCAGGTAAGACCCAAACACACAATTCACGTTATTTCTGGCCTCACTCATGTTTATTTTCTTACGTTTGCACGCTTTTTAAATGGAAAGTGCCGAAACCCACACCAACATAACGCGTACAAGCCGAAAAAATGGACATCAGTTTGCTTACTGGCGAAGCTAGTAGTTAATGAATGGGTAGGCAAAAATCTTATCTTAAATTTTTTTTAAGGAATCACTAAAAGGACGGTGGGTCAAATCGGACGCTGAGGTAGAGTTTGCTGTAACCGAATGGTTCCACAAACAGCCGTAAGAATTTTACTAGCAGGGAATCTACAGGTTAGCGCAACAGTGGAACTCATGTCTTAATGTTATTGGAGACTTCTTTTAAAATCGTTGAATAAAAAATGCTTTACAGCTCTATACGTGTGTCTATTGAACAATCCTTGTATTAGTCATACACGATAATACAACTGATTGAACTTCAAATTTTTAAACTTGGTTAGTTTCTATATATATGTTTAATGTTACAAATAATTCAAATAACAATCTTGATCATCTGTTAGTTCAGCGGAATAACAGTGACACTTTTAATAACCGCATAAAATAAACACTTAGAAACAACACAGGCGCTTTAACTTAACTGTTTGGACCACAGAAGTGAGGCATGCCTCAACGCTCTATGTGTACAGCGCGGGACAATCCCCCCTCCCTACACTTCCCTATCACATCACTACATTGCTTACATACGATGTATACAAAAAACGCTGAGGCAAGTTCAGGTTGCCTCATTCGCTTTAAGCGAACTATGCCGAATCTCACCTGTCACCATCTAGCGGTCGCTCAATAAAGCACGTTTCGGTTTAATAAATTTGACAGTCACAGTAACAATGTATAATCTTTACGTTATGTAGTTCATACGTATTTATAATTTTTATTCTACAGAATTTGTTAGGGTAGGCATTGCCTCAATTGCCTCCATGTAACTTCGCCACTGATATATATGTGTACAACGTTATCGGCAACAAAGAAGTAGTTTTTGTTAAAATTCCTTCCCGGGATATTTGGCCGTAGTCCAATGTTTTCTACAAAACCAGACATTTCGGCAATGCCATCGACTTCCATCATCAGTGAAAATCGAGTGCGATAACGTGAGGTGGTATACGTTAGTGACCACAGTACTGTGGTTAAGGCTGAAGCAGTAAGTAGAAAGAAGTAGTTTCTATGGTAATATTTCATTTCGAAAATGATTTTAAATATAAATCTTAGAATATGGAAGTCATGTATGGTTCTCCATACCTTTTTTTTTTATGGCAAACGATAACAGCCGCAAATTCAAACAGAATCAAAAGATTATTTGCATACAGCCCTAAATTGTAGAGTTCTCAAGATCTATTGTTTTTGGTGAAGATCGGTTGAGGGAAGGGGGTAGTTTACCTGCAACGTTTTTTTAACAAGGGTATTTTCTATGGCAAACGATAACAGCCGAAAATTCAAACAGAATCAAATAATGTTTTGCATACAGCCCTGATTTGTAGAGTACTCAAGACCTGTTGTTTTTGGTGAAGATCGGTTAAGGGGAAGGGGTAGTTTACCTGCAAAATGTTTTTATCAAGCGTATTTTATATGGCAAACGATAACAGCCGCAAATTCAAACAGAATCAAATAATGTTTTGCATACGTCCCTCAATTGTAGAGGTCTCAGTGACTTTCGATTTTGGTGAAGATCGGTTAAGGGGAAGGGGTAGTTTACCTGCAACCTTTTACGTTTTAACAAGAGTAAAGTACTTGAAAATTTATTTAAATTTTTTCAAACAATGGTAATTGTTAAAAATGAAATAATTTTGTTGCCAGGCAATAAAATTATAATTTTTTCATTTTAATGTAATATAATATTTTTCATTTAATACAGCAATAAAAAGGCAGGTAAGACACAGCCTGGCTCTTTGGCTGAAAATGATTTTAAATATAAATCTTAGAATATGGAAGTCATGTATGGTTCTCCATACCGATATTTTCATTAAACAAATACTAGAATAGATACTAAAATTACTAAAGTAGATTTTCATCACTACTGTTTCATTAAACATATGGTATTCTTGAACTATAAGAGTGTGTTTTGCGTATGCCTTGAAAACTTTGTAGGATTATTTATGGTGCCGGGACTATTAAATGTTACTAACTAAAGTTTCCAGGCCTCTGTAGGAGAGAAAACCCAGACAATTTCTTTCTATTAGCACGTTGCACAACAAATATAGTAAATTCTCAAAACAGCATCATACATTTGTATTAGTTGTATTATGTTTTTTGTGAGCAGTAATTTATTGCAAGCAAATTTTCTTCTGGAAACCGAATTGAATAAAGCAAAACAAGCTACACAAATTTAAACATTATTTTATACGGTCCAAGTCACTTTATATAGTAATGATTTACCTTATTGAAACCGTCCAGTGACTTCAAATTGTAAATTTATGACGCGTTTCGAGTCATATGACCCTTCATCAGATATTATCACTCACAAGGAGATCACCAAATATTAAAATTCACAAAAACACAAAACACACATATGTACAATAATAAAACCTACACAAGCGTCCGACACAGTGCACTTTGTGGGCCACACGCAGTGCACTGTGTCAGCTGCTTGTATAGGTTTTATTATTGTACATATGTGTGTTTTGTGTTTTTGTGAATTTTAATATTTGGTGATCTCCTTGTGAGTGATAATATCTGATGAAGGGTCATATGACTCGAAACGCGTCATAAATTTACAATTTGAAGTCACTGGACGGTTTCAATAAGGTAAATCATTAAGCTACACAAAATTTATCCTTTCGTTTTTTGTAGCCATTTGATTTTTGAAAACTATAGTTTTCCTAAAAATGGTCCGTTTAAAATTCTGGATAATTAGCTGTAATTACTTGTCTAACTCTCCTCATTTTGTAAACATTTTTGGCAATTTTTAAACATTCTTTTGAAGCGATTAAGAAGTGTGTAAACTTCAGCGAAACGCCGTTAAACGCTTCCGCATGTTACGTTACCCCGTATAATATGCGCATTTTGTCAGGTTCCAGCATGTCTCAAACGCAGGCCTTTAAAAAATACTAAGTTATTTAAAGTGTTCAAATTCCGCATACTACGCTATTTTTATTCGAATTTTTTATTAATTTTCATTAATGCTTACTATGGAAAACAGACTACTATGGCAATGTGTTGCGCTATTTTGTGGGTGGGGACCTATGGCAGGGGCATCGACTTTGAAGATTATGTCAGATGAATCATACATTTTGTCAAACGCAAGTCTTTTGGCGTAAAAGTAAGTGAGAAAACTATAGGCCCAACAACGTTTTTGCTGCATATTTTTATGTTCCTGAAAACTGTTCCAATCGTAGTGGAATAAAATCAGTAACACCTCGATTGACCTGCTTCACTCTAAGGAGGAAGAAATAATTGGTCAAAAATATAAAGTGCTCAAAAAGTTATATGAATAACAAGTTTGTTTGGCAAGAATTAAGTTATTATGAAAAAGTAATGAAATAAACAGTACTACTGAAAACTATACAGTTATCTTGCTTAGAATATCGTGTTTAAGTATAACACTAATACTAACCTATATGTGACAAATACGTAGGTCTATGTAGGCTACGTTTATGCTGTACTGTGCACGGTCGCGTGAATATGTACGCTATTTTTAACATAACCGTACACAGTAACCGTACCTAGTTTCTTTTTTAGTATAATTTATTGTTGTATTGCTTTATCTAACAATGTAATTTTCTCGCAAAATGGGCCTACCGGTATGTAACCAAGCTGTTATTCCACAAATGTAGTGTGCCAAGTCAAGTCAAGTGTAGTTATCATTTCAGTGAATTATTTAAATTTAAAAAGTTTGTTATGGTGAAATTTACACTGAATACTTAAGTACATTTAAAACACAAATTATTTTAAACAAAGTAATAAACTTTAAATTATTTTATGCATATATCATTGATTCTCGTCACAGTCACTGAAAATTATTCGTTTACACTTAGAAAGTAGCAATTATTCTATTGTGTATCACTAAGGTAAGTAATAAAACTAATTGATTTCGAAAACGAAGGCTACTATATAATCTTATCACAAGCATATACATAAACCATAGGCCAATAAGCTAAGTTGCTTCGCTACAGACTCAATTATGTTCGTTTTCGTGTCTGATATTTAAGGTTATAAAATTGCATAGCATCGCTCGTTACTTTAGAAAATATGTTTTTGTTAATAACAGTACCTTTTTAACAGTGTAGTATTTATGTCTGAAAAACATTTTCCACTATATACAATGACCTTTGACACAGTAGGTATTATAGCCGCATCAACCTGCAAGGAGGCACAGGGTAAGCCAAGAACATTTTTGGGCGGCCCGGGCCCACTCTGGCTTCCCCGTGTCGCCGCACGTTTTTGCATGCCACCGGACTTTAGTAAGTTATACTTTTATATAATTAAGCCTTTTTAAAGGGTGAAAAATAAAGTACAAGTTATAAAGTTATATACAAATTAAACTGTTTGGGTAGTTCCGAATAATGTTTGAATAAAACAAACATACGTTGCTTGTTACTACCAGTGCGTATAAAGTTATATCCAAATTAAACTGTTTGGGTAGTTCCGAATAATGTTTGAATAAAACAAACATACGTTGCTTGTTACTACCAGTGCATATTATTACCAGGAAGCTAATACACCAATATTACCAATACCAATACACTTTTATTGTATAGAAAAATAATCTACATATAGCACTCAATCTATTCCTATGCGAAAAAAGAAATTCGTATTATTATAGGTTTTCTAGTTCTTTCTGATATCGAAATCTTTTATATTATTGTATGTGGTAAAATAAAAGTCACCCAGCTTTGAGGTATGGAGTTATATTGCTTTTCGGGGTTGCTAAGCAGCGAAAAATCCGATAACAAATGTATTGCTATAACAGCCAAGAGATCAAGCTTGCCTCGCCTTTCGTTTGAATTGCGTTTGTCTCCCATTGACTATAACGCTCATGCAGTATGCCAGCATTTATAGTAATTACATTTTTTACGTATTTACCGGCAAACTTCACACATATGGGTTTGAGACATTATTATTTTATTGTGATATATTTTCTGGTTGCACTTATGCGTATATTCTAGAATACCAGATTATTCGTTGACGTACGTAACAATAGCGTGCTCTGTCCTGCATAGAGGACAACACGGAGTAATTAACAGTTTGTTACGTATTTTTATGACAGTGTGTTCTTACCCATATGTGAAGGATACTCTCAGTACCTGTACTTGCACTCCTTTGGCAAAGCTCAGTATCATTTTTATTTTAAAAACACTATCCATTTCTTGAAACACAAGATACTTTGTCCTCTCTGGTTGTTGCTTGTATTCACGTAAAGCATTACTTGTAACACCTTACACTACTTATACGTAAGAAAATATATATTGTAATAATACTGTGGATAATCGATGTAAGAATGTGTGTAGTAACGTAGCTAATATCTTCTTGTCTTCGTTATGCTCTCACTGTTGATCTTCGTTTTTTGTAATAAAACCATACTATAATTGTAATTGTAGAGTGTTCTGGTATAATATTATCCAGGATAATTTTTATGGTGTGTATGTGTAGTAGTGACGTTCCGCTCTGTGAATCGTCTATTTGGTAAAGTTCCTGGTTCTTTGTTATTATCAAATAAACTCAGTGTATTTTGCTGTGGTAGCAAATTGAAATAAAATATAAATTTAAAATTTATATTTATAAAAAAAATTTTCGGAAAAAATATTTTCGGTGTAATTATGTGCTTAATATTTAGGAATAAATATAGGTTGGTGATCGTAATTATAATTATAATAGTATGGTGTTTATTGTGGTAATAAATTTCTGTTCTGTAAATTTGTTAAAAAGATAATCCAATTAACTTCAAGTTAGGCGAAAACGGCTCTCTTCTTCTTACTCTTGAAATGTTGTAGTTTCGCATATACTGCCTTTAAAGATTATCTAGTTTTCTTGGTTAATTAATGATTATGTCCTTTTAGAAAAGAAATCAACTCCAATTTACCAAAAAAACAAACAAAAACGTTTATTAAACCCAATAATAAGGTTGGTCGATTAATTAATCGAGGTTACAAAGCCATATCGACTCGCTCAGGGTCGGTCGATATTAGAAGTTTTACAGTTGTATTACTTAAACAGGTTCATTGAACGGTTATTTATATAAAAAGCCAGAGAAGGTCAGGGACATGAAAGTATAACACTTACAATTCAAAAAAAAAATGTCTTAAATTTAAACAATATAATGGTAATTATTAATAATAAAAGTTTATATATAATTTTGTTCAAACCAGAAAGCAGTCTAGTCGTGTCTTCTTGCGGTGACGAAACTGGATCAGAATGGCCGCCTGACGCATGCGCGTTGATAGCTTCTAATATAAACAAAGTACTGGTTGAGATAATATGGCCTTTCTTCGGTTAAATGTTCTTCGCAACGGTATATGATCTTCTGGGGTATAGTTTATTGTCACTGGTGTATCATGGAATAGTTCACTTTGTGTAAAAATGTTGTTAAATGGGTATATCTACCGATGTTTGTGCGTGTCAGTTAACCTCGAATTTTCACTTGGTGTTTGATGCGATTTCAGTGTTATTTCATGTAATTAGTTATATATGATTTCGTTTATAGGTGTTATGTAGTTCATGGGTCAACTTCACCACTTCACTTTCATTAAAATAGTTAAAAATTTAGTTTTACATAAAATGATTCAGAACTCCGTTGTAACATAACGGCCATTAAAGGTTGGTTCAATCACATATTCACAAGAAGTGCTCTCTTCGAGGTATAATAATGAACTGTCTGTATTTCCTTCGTCTCATGAAAATCTTAGCCTATATAATATATCTCATACATTGTTTCAAATTGCCATAACTTCCGATACACTTTAAAAATGTACATTATGTTCATAAAATAAATTCGTTATTAGTTAACTGTTTGAAATGTAAAATACATATTCGTTTTCACTATTCTATTCTACTAATTTTGATAGTAATTAAGTTAGTATTACAAAGTTTTATCTGAAAATTATATTTCTTATAATTTTTTGGGAGGTAGGCCTAAAATTATACTTCCTGTCTTCTATGTAAATAATAGCCATTTTCCCTAATATAATTATTATTCTATTAAAGCTGAAATTTGTATAATTATCAATTCTCACTTATTTTATTGCAATTTAGTATATTAATGATGGTTTTTTAATATAATTCATTTGTATATGACTCCCCTTAGGATAATGTCAGTGAATCTATTTCAGTTTCAATGGTATCTTATTAGACAATTAAATAATTTTACTCATATAATGACCATATCTCTAGAAAGCCTTATTTACATAGTATTTAATATGTTGAGTTTATCTTGCCTAAATATTGTCATTTTATCTGGTTTATAAGACTAGGTTTGTTAATGATTCTGCAGTTTAAATTTATTCTTTGGCCTAGATCTGATGTGTGGCTAATTTCCAAATGTTTTACTAATGTAATTATTTTATTTCCTTCTCTGACTTCTGATTCTGATATATTTGATTAAAAATTAGTTCTTTGAGCTGGCATAACAGTAATTATAGATTATACAATTAAAATATAACACCTAGATATATAAAACTGGTGTTCTGAATAACATTGTTTTGGTATATCACCTAATAACATAATAAAAAGTATTTCTACAACATTGGAATGATATCTATTTTTAGATAGTGCATTCCTAAATTAAAATGAACAATAAAATAACAATTATAATACTAATATTTCTTATGACTAATCCTTACTTATCTAAATGTTATATGTAATAGGAACCTAACATCCTGGTTCCATATATAATTGTTAACACCTTCTATAAACTTCATCATAAACAGTTTGTTCTGTAATTCCCCATTTTATAAGATTTATGCCCCCTCTTAAAGTATAACCCTGGCTATCTAAGTTATATTCCATTCTATGGAATGTTCATACAGCTTTAGTAGCCTTTTATTAGTAACATTACTATTTCATTATCAAAGTAGACACTGTTCATAAAACTTAAAGTTTGTTACTTTGTACTGTAGCTCATGCACCTTTTTAAAGTTTATTATTTATAATTTGATCACTTGCACTTGTCTATGGTGAATTATCAATATATTTACTAGTCTTTCTCTAGTTTTTAACATGAAATATTCAACCATGGGGGAACTGTGAAGATTTGTTTATACAAACTAAACAATAACTTTTTGAATGCACTAATATTTAATACTACTAACACTTTTAGTTTTTTGTCAGTTTTACAGTGATATGGTTTTTTAGGGTGTTATACTTTCTCTTTGGGCATTCATTGATTTTGGGGTTTTTTGGGGTTCTATCCCTATGGGGTTTTTGTTTTATATGGGTCGTCTTAATTATTCTTCTTTCTTCTTTGAGTTTGGTTATTCTTCCTTCTTCTGTAGTTTTGGATTATCCTTCTTTCTTCTTTCTTCTGTCTTCAGTAGCTTTGATTGTTCTTCTTTCTTCCTTCTTCTGTAGTAGTAGTTATAATTAGTCTTCTTTCTTCTTTGGTTTCAATTATTCTTCTTTCTTCTGTCTTCAGTAGCTTTGATTGTTCTTCTTTCTTCATTGTTCAGTAGCAGTAGATTTGGTTGTTCTTCTTTCTTCTCTAGTTTTAATTATTCTTCTTTCTTCTTTCTTCAGTAGCTTTGATTGTTCTTCCTTCTTCATTGTTCAGTAGTAGTAGATTTGGTTGTTCTTCTTTCTTCTTTCTTCTGTAGTAGTTTTAATTAGTCTTCTTTCTTCTTTCTTCAGTAATAGTAGTTTTAATTAGTCTTCTTTCTTCTTTAGTTTTAATTATTCTTCTTTCTTCTGTCTTCAGTAGCTTTGATTGTTCTTCTTTCTTCTTTCTTCAGTAGCAGTAGTTTTAATTAGTCTTCTTTCTTCTGTCTTCAGTAGCTTTGACTGTTCTTCTTTCTTCATTGTTCAGTAGTAGTAGATTTGGTTGTTCTTCTTTCTTCTCTAGTTTTAATTATTCTTCTTTCTTCTTTCTTCAGTAGCTTTGATTGTTCTTCTTTCTTCATTGTTCAGTAGTAGTAGATTTGATTGTTCTTCTTTCTTCTTTCTTCGGTGGTTTTGGTTATTCTTCTTTCTTCAGTAATAGTAGTTTTAATTATTCTTCTTTCTTCTGTCTTCAGTAGCTTTGATTGTTCTTCTTTCTTCTTTCTTCAGTAGCAGTAGTTTTAATTAGTCTTCTTTCTTCTTTCTTCGGTAGCTTTGATTGTTCTTCTTTCTTCATTGTTCAGTAGTAGTAGATTTGGTTTTTCTTCTTTCTTCTTTCTTCGTTGGTTTTGGTTATTCTTCTTTCTTCAGTAACAATAGTTTTAATTAGTCTTCTTTCTTCTTTCTTCAGTAGCTTTGATTGTTCTTCTTTCTTCCTTCTTCTGTAGTAGTAGTTATAATTAGTCTTCTTTCTTCTTTGGTTTTAATTATTCTTCTTTCTTCTGTCTTCAGTAGCTTCGATTGTTCTTCTTTCTTCATTGTTCAGTAGTAGTAGATTTGGTTGTTCTTCTTTTTTCTTTCTTCAGTAATAGTAGTTTTAATTAGTCTTCTTTCTTCTTTAGTTTTAATTATTCTTCTTTCTTCTGTCTTCAGTAGCTTTGATTGTTCTTCTTTCTTCATTGTTCAGTAGTAGTAGATTTGGTTGTTCTTCTTTCTTCTCTAGTTTTAATTATTCTTCTTTCTTCTTTCTTCAGTAGCTTTGATTGTTCTTCCTTCTTCTTTCTTCAGTAGCAGTAGTTTTAATTAGTCTTCTTTCTTCTTTCTCCGGTAGTTTTTGTTTTGGGTTATTCTTCCTTCTTCTGTAGTTCTTCGCCGTGTATGCCTTTGTTTCTTCTAGTCTGGTTTCCTTGTCGGGGCATATTAATTGCCTGCTTCTATCTTACCTGGGTAATTTTGTTATTATTATTTTTAGTCTTCTGGGTTTTTAAATTTGTATTATATTATATTATTTGCAGAAATTTTCTTTATTCAATCTTTCTTGTGAATAAAGTAATGAGTAAATAGTGCATTTTAATTAATTCTCATCTGGATATTCCCTATATTAGAGCTTTATTAATGATCATTGAGTAATGTATTTGTGTGGATTCTCTGTCACGCTACAGATTGCTCTCTTCCAGAAGTGATTAGTTCAGATCATACTTAGTTTGTCTGAAGTAATTGCTTATGACATTATATTATAAATTATATTTCTTTACTTCCTTCACATTTCTAAAAAAATTTTTTCTCCTATATTTTTGAGCTTATCTATATTTCATTATTAACTGGATTCTTACTGATAGTAATAGTCATCTGAGGTTCGTTATTTTTTTATTTTTCCATTTTCTTCTTAACTTGTTTCTTTATCCTTGGGATATTTATTCCCTAAAATTCCCTAACACGTTAGCTGGGGCAGTGTCCAGAGGGGCTCTGTAGGCTTCACACTCTGCTGGCCATGCTACGTCATTTATTGATTACAGAGGTAAATCATCTCTGATCAATACATAATAATACTGCTGGACTTATCTCAGACAGTCATTTATAAAAATTATATAAGAATAGTCCACCTTATGACTATTAAAAAAAATTTTAAATATCTTTGGATATTTCACTTCGTATACGAACAGATCTATTAATATTACTATCTTAGCGAATTTCTATCTCAGTTATTTTTCTCAATAGTTAGCTCTGTTGGCATTTTATTTCTCCTTGTGGTTGGAAGCTGGTATGATATAATTATCACTCATTATACAGTGTAAAGTTTTTAACTCTCTGTCATATTCTGACTGTTATCACAATCTCCTTCTGGTCATTGGTAGCATATATTTTGTATTATATTTTTGTTCCTTTCTTAATTCTTGTGAATCGTTCCACTAGTATTATGTTTGTTAAATTACTCTTTTAATTGTCTTTCTAATAACTGACATTTATTGTATGATCATCTTTTCCGTATGGATTTATTTATATGTAGTTTTTTCTTTCTTTTTCAAAATTTGATTCTGCTCTTGCTTTTTATCCAAATGCACTCTTTATTATTAATGCCATATGTTTAATATCTCTGTTTATTTGACATAAAATTCTCATTAATTTTACTTCACAATAAGTTTATTCATTTAAATTGTTTCAGTGGTTTGTACTGCCATTTCTTTATTCTTGAAAGTTTTTTCAGAATTGGTCCCATATATAATTGTTTGTAATGTGTTATCCAAATTCTTTTTCTTCTTGTTCATTTCTAAAAGTTGTCTTTAAGATAAGGTAGTAAGTTGTTTTTACTTGGGTTTTTGAATTTTGTGGTTTAATTCAAAATTCATTTTCTTCTGTCCATAAAGTTTTTTCATAAATATTTGGTAGTAAGTAGTCATTACTTTATTTTTGAATTTTTACTTTTAAATTCTTTCTTCCATACATTCAATTACTCATAATATTTTTTCATGGAAGCCTGGTTATATACTCCCTTTATCCTTTCTGAATCGATTTCTTTGATTTCATAGGTATTTTATTTTTCACATTGGATATTATATATGGTCCGATGTATAATAGCAATAACTTCTTCGTTATTCCTTCCAGTGTGCTGGGTAATTCTCGATTTCTTAATAAAATTTTTCCTCCCTTTTCATATATTATTAATTTACCACTGGCCTTTTGATACTTATTTTGCCGTTTCATCTGGTCTTCTGCCACCTTGTTATAAAATTTAGCTTTATCAAATCTGTACACATGGTTACTGGGGAACTCGAGGATATCTGTGATCTCTCGTGGGGGTGGTTTCTCGTACATAGCAGAATATGGGGTTATCCCTATAGCTGGATGGTATGCTAAGTTGAGGAATTCCTCCGTGGCTTCTAGATAGTCTTGCCACCTTTTTTGTTGATGGTGACAATAAGTCCTGAGGATCCTCCCCACTTCTCGCAACACTCGCTCTGCCGGGTTACTGCTCGGATGGTAGACCGAGGTCTTGTATGTACGAATGCCCATTGACAATAATGTATCCCTTCATTTTCTACCCTTAAACTGGGTTCCATGATCAGTAATGATCGAAGATGGTTTCCCCAGGTGTGGGATATATTGTTCAGTTAGTATCCCCAGAATTTTCCGGGTAGTCGCTCGATTAGTAGGGTATAGCTTAACATATTTGGTGAAGTGATCCATTATGATGGTTAGGTATCGATATTGGTGTCGACCTCCACTACGGGGAAATGGTCCGCAAATGTCTAGGAACACCTTCTCCAATTTTGCTTGGGAAGTGATTGGGATCATCACACCTTCCTTCTTCTCATTATTAGTTTTCACCAGCTGGCAGATTTTACAACTCTTTATATACATTTGGACCTTTCTATTGATGTTTTTTATATAGCAGCTCTCCTCCAGAGCTTTTATTACCTTGAGGGCGCCCATATGCCCGTAACGTATGTGGTAATTCACTATCAATTCCTTTTCGATCTGTGTCGGAATAATTACCTTCCAGATCTCTTCCTTCAAGGAGGTTTTAACGAACAGTATTTGTTTATTCATCTGGTAATATTTAGCAACGGTTTCATCTCCCTCTTCCAGCCGAAGTTTGAGGTTTCTCAATTTTGGGTCCGCTTGTTGGTGGGTGCTCATGTTGGTCAATATTGTTGTTAAATCGGCTCTGGTGCTAAGAAGATGATATATTTTAAGCACGCTTTCTTTCTCCCCTTCGAAAGTTTGTTCTTCCACATTGACCCGGGATAACACATCCGCTACTATATTCTTTTTACCAGGTATGTACTCCCATTGTAGATGGTATTCTTGAAGGGCAAGTATCCACCTCGTTAGTCTGCCATGGTTCAGTTTGCAGCTTTTTAAGAATGAAATTGATTTATGGTCCGTTCGGATAGTAACGGGGTATCCCAGAATGTAAGTGCGGAACTTACCGCAAGCGAATACCACGCTCAGTAATTCTTTTTCCGTCACCGTGTAATTCCTTTCGCATTGGTTCAAAGACCTGCTCGCGAAGCTAATTACTTGAGGTTGACCCTTTTCGTCCTCTTGATACAGTGTCGTTCCCAGACTGATGTTGCTGGCATCGCAATTCATGAACAACGGTAACTTAAAGTTTGGGTGGCGAAGTATTATAGTAGCCAGAAATTTGTCCTTAATTTGTTGAAAAATCCCCTCTTGTTCCTTACACCATACCCACTTGTTTTTAGATGATAATTGAGGTTGAAACCTCGCAGTTAACTCTGAATATTGTTCCTGGAACTTTCTATAATAATTGCAGAGTCCCAGGAATGACTGCAATTGCTTCCTGTTTTTGGGTGCCGGGAATTTCTGGATGGCTTCTACCTTTTCTGCCGACGGTGAGATTCCTTGATCGTCCAAGTTAAATCCTAAAAATTGCACTTCTCTGGCAATAAACTTGGATTTTTCCAACTTCAGCGTGACGTTACTGGCAGATAATTTTTTTAGCACATGTTCCACACGGTAACAGTGTTCCTCCCACGTCTCCGATGTTATCAGTAGGTCGTCGACGTACACGGTTGTAAACTGAAGTGCTTCTTGTCCCAATATCTGGTCCATGCAGGTCACAAAGATGGCAACTGAGTTTACCAATCCGAAGGGCAATCTTTTGAATTGGTAATTGCGCCCCTCGAATATGAAAGCCAGATATTGGCGACTCCGTGGGTGCAACTCTACCTGCCAGTATCCGCACACCGTATCCCAAGTGCTGAAGTATTGGGTACCATGGAAGCGTTTCAAGATTTCCTCAATCTCACCGGGCGATGTTCTATCATTAATGATTTTCTTGTTTATTTCCCGTGCATCCAAACAAAGCCGGACTTCGCCGTTTTTCTTGGGAATTGCGACAATAGGGCTGGTGTATGGGGATTGACTAGGTTCTATAATATCGTTATTAATCATTCGATTAATTTCCGCTCTTACTGCCTCTTTTCGAGAATGTGCGATAGGGTAGGATTTCCTATTAAACTCTACTGTATCTCGGAATTGAAGGGTACATTGATAATTTCTTACCTTGCCTGGCTCATCGGAAAATACTGAGCGGTATCTTTCATAAATTTGTATTAGCTGATTCGCTTGAGTATTGGGTAATTTTTCTCTATTAATTCCTCTTCGGAAATCCCTTATCTCCTGTATTTTCTGGGACCATAAATCCTCGTCTGTAAGTTCATATACTATAGTGTTAGGAATGGTGTTAGTATAGGTATAATTTATGCTACGTATTTGCTGGTGGATACTGCTGGGAAGTGTCATCTCACTACCGACTAAATCGGCCGTCCAGGTTAGATCTCCGGTAAAGAGTGATACCTTCTCCATCCGTAAATCAATAATAGCCGAGTTCCTTCTCAGTACATCACATCCCACTAATATGTTGAAAGGTAATCCTGCCGCAATTAAGAAGACCATGTTCATCGCTATACCCTTACTAACGACATTCAATGATACTTGTTTTCTGATTGTCTTGTTTTGGCGACCCGTGGCACCGATTAATATAATGTTATTTATAGGTAAGGTTGGCAATAGCTTACCACATTTTCCTTGGATTCTCTCCAATTCTGTAGTGTTAATTATGGATACATTCGCACCGGTATCGATCATTAGTTGTGCGAATGTTCCTTCAACTTCTGCATTGATGTATATTATTTCATTATTTATTATAGGGAGGCGAGTGTTGTCCTCCTCCAGTAATTCATTTCGAATATTTTTCAAATAATTACATCGAATGATTGTAATTTTATTGGGATTATTTACTATCGGCAATTCCTTTACATACCCAGGCGATAGAAGCAGCAAAAGGTCCTTATTGTTTATCACTGCCTCCTCCCGTTTAAATTCTCCTCATCTTGGTTATTAATAGGACCAGCAGAGGCATCAGTGGGGAAACCTTGAGTAGGTTCCAGTCTTTCAGTTCTCGGTTCGTAGGTTGGTTCCCTATTTGTACGCCGTTCCGGGTCATCTAGGCTAGTACTTCGCCTTGGCAGATTATAACTAGAGTTGTCCCGTTCTCGGCTTCTGTTTCGATCTTCGTACTCGTGTACGCTGCTCCGTCGTTGCTGGTTATATCTGCGATGGTTGTTTCCTTCCGCCCGTATAAAATTTACCCGTGGTCGGGAGAACCGGTTGTTGTTGTTATTGGGATTAGGGTAACCCCTATTGTTATTGTCAAACCGCTCGGTGTTATTGGTAGGATTGGTGTTTCTTTGTCTATTTACGTAATTATTCGGGTAATAATTACCTCGATTACCAGAGAACCCGTTATTATTTCTGTTATTATTCGGGTTTATATTCCCGTGGTTATTATTGTTGTTATTACCATTCGTGGGGTGTTGATTATGGTAATTCGGGTTATATCTATTTCCTTGGTACCCACTGTTGACCGGTTGACTATTATTATTTGATGACGGATTATTTCGAACTTCTGGCCGCTCATTTCTTCTTCTGCTCTGCCTGTAATATTCTTCATTCTCATAGTTCTCCAATAGCTCCGTCATCGCCTGTATGGTCTTTATCTGACTACCTCTTCGAGCTCTTATGACCTCCTCGTCGTAATGATAAGAGAGCTTGTTCACCAGGCATTCCTCTGGTATGGCTGGTTCCAGGTGCTTGGCCAGCCACACCTTCCCATGAAAGTACGCAGTCATGGTACTGCCAAACTGAGTTCTATATCGGCCATTGCAGATGTTGTCCCTTATTAAATTCTGGGTGGTCTCTGACCAATACTTAGACTTGAACAAATTTTTGAACTGCGGATAATCGGTTATTTCGCTCCTGTTCGCCATCCACCAATTATCCGTCATATCACGGAATGATTCGTCTAATAGTTCACGATTATTGGCCCATCGATTACTTTTATGTTTGGCCATATATTCCTCGATACGGGCCAAGAACTCCATTGGCTTCCTTTTATACTGGCGAAAGTTAAGCCATTCTCTGTTCTCGTTTATTGGGATATTAGTAAAGCTGGTTGGTCGGCTCCGAATTGCTTCCATGTCCTCCTGGTTCTGTCTCACTTGACCAGTGATGTTAGTCATTGCTTCCTCCATTCCGTCGCATCTTTCTGTAATTCGAGTTCGTACCTTGCTGAGTTCTTCCTGGCTTTCCCTTCGGTTTTCTTCTGCCTTCTTGCGAGTAGACTCTTCAAGATTTGTGACCTTTGTGTTCACCGCTTCCTTGAACTCTTGTACCTCCACTTCCGTCAGCCGACATCTTCCATCAACTTCTCTTATCTGTTGATTTATAGTTATGGTTTCGTCTTCCAGCCTTTTGGTCATAGATTTCTTATTTTCCTTGAGTTCCTGGTTCATTTCCTTTCTTAATAGTTCCATTCGTTCGTCTAATTTGTCTAGATTCTCCTGGTTCACTTCCCGTAATTCTTCCCGTAACAGTTGGTTATCTTCTCTTAACTCTTCCCTTAATTGTTGATGATCACTTTCGATTTTCTTATTGGTTTCTTCCATCTTTTCTTCCAAATTCTTCTTATTTTCTTCCATTTTCTTTTCCACCTTTTTACTGGTCTCCTCAATTCTCTTATTGGTCCTTTCGATTTTACGGCCCAATTCTTCCTTTGTTTCTTGGTTGTCCTTCTTCAATTCTTCCCTTAAAGATTGGTTATCATTCTTCAAATCTTCTAATCTTTTATTATTTTCTTCTGTAGTAGAATCCATTTTCTTGTTCAAGTTTTCTTCGGTGGAATCCATTTTCTTGCTTAATTCTTCCTTGGTTTCTCCTATGTCCTTTTTCAAATCTTTGCTGTTTTCTTCCATCTTCTTGCTGTTTTCTTCCATTCTCTTACTCATTGATCTGTTGTCTTCTCTTATTTGCGTGAACATTTCCATTAATTTGTCCATTTTACTTTCTTCTGTTGTTTTGGATTTCTCCTGGTCTTGGACATGGACGTCCCCTGTTTGAGTGGGTATTTCGGGTTGTTTCTCTGGTGGTGCTGGTTGTTGATGTTCTACCCGTTCTAGTATCTTTTCCACGTCCTCCACTGGGGTCGCCTCCTTATCCTCCATATCGAGTTATTTCTCGGCCTCCGCCGCTCTCTTCTTTGATGTGGCACGACGCATCATCTTCCCTGATTCCCTGGCTGACTAACCGCTGCCAAGCTGAATTAGGAATTGGGTAAGTAATTACCACCTTTCAACCCCTAATTACAGCCCTTTAGTTGGACGCCAAATTTGTAATAATACTGTGGATAATCGATGTAAGAATGTGTGTAGTAACGTAGCTAATATCTTCTTGTCTTCGTTATGCTCTCACTGTTGATTTTCGTTTTTTGTAATAAAACCATACTATAATTGTAATTGTAGAGTGTTCTGGTATAATATTATCCAGGATAATTTTTATGGTGTGTATGTGTAGTAGTGACGTTCCGCTCTGGGAATCGTCTATTTGGTAAAGTTCCTGGTTCTTTGTTATTATCAAATAAACTCAGTGTATTTTGCTGTGGTAGCAAATTGAAATAAAATATAAATTTAAAATTTATATTTATAAAAAAAATTTTCGGAAAAAATATTTTTGGTGTAATTATGTGCTTAATATTTAGGAATAAATATTGGTTGGTGATCGTAATTATAATTATAATAGTATGGTGTTTATTGTGGTAATAAATTTCTGTTCTGTAAATTTGTTAAAAAGATAATCCAATTAACTTCAAGTTAGGCGAAAACGGCTCTCTTCTTCTTACTCTTGAAATGTTGTAGTTTCGCATATACTGCCTTTAAAGATTATCTAGTTTTCTTGGTTAATTAATGATTATGTCCTTTTAGAAAAGAAATCAACTCCAATTTACCAAAAAAACAAACAAAAACGTTTATTAAACCCAATAATAAGGTTGGTCGATTAATTAATCGAGGTTACAAAGCCATATCGACTCGCTCAGGGTCGGTCGATATTAGAAGTTTTACAGTTGTATTACTTAAACAGGTTCTTTGAACGGTTATTTATATAAAAAGCCAGAGAAGGTCAGGGACATGAAAGTATAACACTTACAATTCAAAAAAATATGTCTTAAATTTAAACAATATAATGGTAATTATTAATAATAAAAGTTTATATATAATTTTGTTCAAACCAGAAAGCAGTCTAGTCGTGTCTTCTTGCGGTGACGAAACTGGATCAGAATGGCCGCCTGACGCATGCGCGTTGATAGCTTCTAATATAAACAAAGTACTGGTTGAGATAATATGGCCTTTCTTCGGTTAAATGTTCTTCGCAACGGTATATGATCTTCTGGGGTATAGTTTATTGTCACTGGTGTATCATGGAATAGTTCACTTTGTGTAAAAATGTTGTTAAATGGGTATATCTACCGATGTTTGTGCGTGTCAGTTAACCTCGAATTTTCACTTGGTGTTTGATGCGATTTCAGTGTTATTTCATGTAATTAGTTATATATGATTTCGTTTATAGGTGTTATGTAGTTCATGGGTCAACTTCACCACTTCACTTTCATTAAAATAGTTAAAAATTTAGTTTTACATAAAATGATTCAGAACTCCGTTGTAACATAACGGCCATTAAAGGTTGGTTCAATCACATATTCACAAGAAGTGCTCTCTTCGAGGTATAATAATGAACTGTCTGTATTTCCTTCGTCTCATGAAAATCTTAGCCTATATAATATATCTCATACATTGTTTCAAATTGCCATAACTTCCGATACACTTTAAAAATGTACATTATGTTCATAAAATAAATTCGTTATTAGTTAACTGTTTGAAATGTAAAATACATATTCGTTTTCACTATTCTATTCTACTAATTTTGATAGTAATTAAGTTAGTATTACAAAGTTTTATCTGAAAATTATATTTCTTATAATTTTTTGGGAGGTAGGCCTAAAATTATACTTCCTGTCTTCTATGTAAATAATAGCCATTTTCCCTAATATAATTATTATTCTATTAAAGCTGAAATTTGTATAATTATCAATTCTCACTTATTTTATTGCAATTTAGTATATTAATGATGGTTTTTTAATATAATTCATTTGTATATGACTCCCCTTAGGATAATGTCAGTGAATCTATTTCAGTTTCAATGGTATCTTATTAGACAATTAAATAATTTTACTCATATAATGACCATATCTCTAGAAAGCCTTATTTACATAGTATTTAATATGTTGAGTTTATCTTGCCTAAATATTGTCATTTTATCTGGTTTATAAGACTAGGTTTGTTAATGATTCTGCAGTTTAAATTTATTCTTTGGCCTAGATCTGATGTGTGGCTAATTTCCAAATGTTTTACTAATGTAATTATTTTATTTCCTTCTCTGACTTCTGATTCTGATATATTTGATTAAAAATTAGTTCTTTGAGCTGGCATAACAGTAATTATAGATTATACAATTAAAATATAACACCTAGATATATAAAACTGGTGTTCTGAATAACATTGTTTTGGTATATCACCTAATAACATAATAAAAAGTATTTCTACAACATTGGAATGATATCTATTTTTAGATAGTGCATTCCTAAATTAAAATGAACAATAAAATAACAATTATAATACTAATATTTCTTATGACTAATCCTTACTTATCTAAATGTTATATGTAATAGGAACCTAACATCCTGGTTCCATATATAATTGTTAACACCTTCTATAAACTTCATCATAAACAGTTTGTTCTGTAATTCCCCATTTTATAAGATTTATGCCCCGCTCTTAAAGTATAACCCTGGCTATCTAAGTTATATTCCATTCTATGGAATTTCATACAGCTTTAGTAGCCTTTTATTAGTAACATTACTATTTCATTATCAAAGTTGACACTGTTCATAAAACTTAAAGTTTGTTACTTTGTACTGTAACTCATGCACCTTTTTAAAGTTTATTATTTATAATTTGATCACTTGCACTTGTCTATGGTGAATTATCAATATATTTACTAGTCTTTCTCTAGTTTTTAACATGAAATATTCAACCATGGGGGAACTGTGAAGATTTGTTTATACAAACTAAACAATAACTTTTTGAATGCACTAATATTTAATACTACTAACACTTTTAGTTTTTTGTCAGTTTTACAGTGATATGGTTTTTTAGGGTGTTATACTTTCTCTTTGGGCATTCATTGATTTTGGGGTTTTTTGGGGTTCTATCCCTATGGGGTTTTTGTTTTATATGGGTCGTCTTAATTATTCTTCTTTCTTCTTTGAGTTTGGTTATTCTTCCTTCTTCTGTAGTTTTGGATTATCCTTCTTTCTTCTTTCTTCTGTCTTCAGTAGCTTTGATTGTTCTTCTTTCTTCCTTCTTCTGTAGTAGTAGTTATAATTAGTCTTCTTTCTTCTTTGGTTTCAATTATTCTTCTTTCTTCTGTCTTCAGTAGCTTTGATTGTTCTTCTTTCTTCATTGTTCAGTAGCAGTAGATTTGGTTGTTCTTCTTTCTTCTCTAGTTTTAATTATTCTTCTTTCTTCTTTCTTCAGTAGCTTTGATTGTTCTTCCTTCTTCATTGTTCAGTAGTAGTAGATTTGGTTGTTCTTCTTTCTTCTTTCTTCTGTAGTAGTTTTAATTAGTCTTCTTTCTTCTTTCTTCAGTAATAGTAGTTTTAATTAGTCTTCTTTCTTCTTTAGTTTTAATTATTCTTCTTTCTTCTGTCTTCAGTAGCTTTGATTGTTCTTCTTTCTTCTTTCTTCAGTAGCAGTAGTTTTAATTAGTCTTCTTTCTTCTGTCTTCAGTAGCTTTGACTGTTCTTCTTTCTTCATTGTTCAGTAGTAGTAGATTTGGTTGTTCTTCTTTCTTCTCTAGTTTTAATTATTCTTCTTTCTTCTTTCTTCAGTAGCTTTGATTGTTCTTCTTTCTTCATTGTTCAGTAGTAGTAGATTTGATTGTTCTTCTTTCTTCTTTCTTCGGTGGTTTTGGTTATTCTTCTTTCTTCAGTAATAGTAGTTTTAATTATTCTTCTTTCTTCTGTCTTCAGTAGCTTTGATTGTTCTTCTTTCTTCTTTCTTCAGTAGCAGTAGTTTTAATTAGTCTTCTTTCTTCTTTCTTCGGTAGCTTTGATTGTTCTTCTTTCTTCATTGTTCAGTAGTAGTAGATTTGGTTTTTCTTCTTTCTTCTTTCTTCGTTGGTTTTGGTTATTCTTCTTTCTTCAGTAACAATAGTTTTAATTAGTCTTCTTTCTTCTTTCTTCAGTAGCTTTGATTGTTCTTCTTTCTTCCTTCTTCTGTAGTAGTAGTTATAATTAGTCTTCTTTCTTCTTTGGTTTTAATTATTCTTCTTTCTTCTGTCTTCAGTAGCTTCGATTGTTCTTCTTTCTTCATTGTTCAGTAGTAGTAGATTTGGTTGTTCTTCTTTTTTCTTTCTTCAGTAATAGTAGTTTTAATTAGTCTTCTTTCTTCTTTAGTTTTAATTATTCTTCTTTCTTCTGTCTTCAGTAGCTTTGATTGTTCTTCTTTCTTCATTGTTCAGTAGTAGTAGATTTGGTTGTTCTTCTTTCTTCTCTAGTTTTAATTATTCTTCTTTCTTCTTTCTTCAGTAGCTTTGATTGTTCTTCCTTCTTCTTTCTTCAGTAGCAGTAGTTTTAATTAGTCTTCTTTCTTCTTTCTCCGGTAGTTTTTGTTTTGGGTTATTCTTCCTTCTTCTGTAGTTCTTCGCCGTGTATGCCTTTGTTTCTTCTAGTCTGGTTTCCCTGTCGGGGCATATTAATTGCCTGCTTCTATCTTACCTGGGTAATTTTGTTATTATTATTTTTAGTCTTCTGGGTTTTTAAATTTGTATTATATTATATTATTTGCAGAAATTTTCTTTATTCAATCTTTCTTGTGAATAAAGTAATGAGTAAATAGTGCATTTTAATTAATTCTCATCTGGATATTCCCTATATTAGAGCTTTATTAATGATCATTGAGTAATGTATTTGTGTGGATTCTCTGTCACGCTACAGATTGCTCTCTTCCAGAAGTGATTAGTTCAGATCATACTTAGTTTGTCTGAAGTAATTGCTTATGACATTATATTATAAATTATATTTCTTTACTTCCTTCACATTTCTAAAAAAATTTTTTCTCCTATATTTTTGAGCTTATCTATATTTCATTATTAACTGGATTCTTACTGATAGTAATAGTCATCTGAGGTTCGTTATTTTTTTATTTTTCCATTTTCTTCTTAACTTGTTTCTTTATCCTTGGGATATTTATTCCCTAAAATTCCCTAACACGTTAGCTGGGGCAGTGTCCAGAGGGGCTCTGTAGGCTTCACACTCTGCTGGCCATGCTACGTCATTTATTGATTACAGAGGTAAATCATCTCTGATCAATACATAATAATACTGCTGGACTTATCTCAGACAGTCATTTATAAAAATTATATAAGAATAGTCCACCTTATGACTATTAAAAAAATTTTAAATATCTTTGGATATTTCACTTCGTATACGAACAGATCTATTAATATTACTATCTTAGCGAATTTCTATCTCAGTTATTTTTCTCAATAGTTAGCTCTGTTGGCATTTTATTTCTCCTTGTGGTTGGAAGCTGGTATGATATAATTATCACTCATTATACAGTGTAAAGTTTTTAACTCTCTGTCATATTCTGACTGTTATCACAATCTCCTTCTGGTCATTGGTAGCATATATTTTGTATTATATTTTTGTTCCTTTCTTAATTCTTGTGAATCGTTCCACTAGTATTATGTTTGTTAAATTACTCTTTTAATTGTCTTTCTAATAACTGACATTTATTGTATGATCATCTTTTCCGTATGGATTTATTTATATGTAGTTTTTTCTTTCTTTTTCAAAATTTGATTCTGCTCTTGCTTTTTATCCAAATGCACTCTTTATTATTAATGCCATATGTTTAATATCTCTGTTTATTTGACATAAAATTCTCATTAATTTTACTTCACAATAAGTTTATTCATTTAAATTGTTTCAGTGGTTTGTACTGCCATTTCTTTATTCTTGAAAGTTTTTTCAGAATTGGTCCCATATATAATTGTTTGTAATGTGTTATCCAAATTCTTTTTCTTCTTGTTCATTTCTAAAAGTTGTCTTTAAGATAAGGTAGTAAGTTGTTTTTACTTGGGTTTTTGAATTTTGTGGTTTAATTCAAAATTCATTTTCTTCTGTCCATAAAGTTTTTTCATAAATATTTGGTAGTAAGTAGTCATTACTTTATTTTTGAATTTTTACTTTTAAATTCTTTCTTCCATACATTCAATTACTCATAATATTTTTTCATGGAAGCCTGGTTATATACTCCCTTTATCCTTTCTGAATCGATTTCTTTGATTTCATAGGTATTTTATTTTTCACATTGGATATTATATATGGTCCGATGTATAATAGCAATAACTTCTTCGTTATTCCTTCCAGTGTGCTGGGTAATTCTCGATTTCTTAATAAAATTTTTCCTCCCTTTTCATATATTATTAATTTACCACTGGCCTTTTGATACTTATTTTGCCGTTTCATCTGGTCTTCTGCCACCTTGTTATAAAATTTAGCTTTATCAAATCTGTACACATGGTTACTGGGGAACTCGAGGATATCTGTGATCTCTCGTGGGGGTGGTTTCTCGTACATAGCAGAATATGGGGTTATCCCTATAGCTGGATGGTATGCTAAGTTGAGGAATTCCTCCGTGGCTTCTAGATAGTCTTGCCACCTTTTTTGTTGATGGTGACAATAAGTCCTGAGGATCCTCCCCACTTCTCGCAACACTCGCTCTGCCGGGTTACTGCTCGGATGGTAGACCGAGGTCTTGTATGTACGAATGCCCATTGACAATAATGTATCACTTCATTTTCTACCCTTAAACTGGGTTCCATGATCAGTAATGATCGAAGATGGTTTCCCCAGGTGTGGGATATATTGTTCAGTTAGTATCCCCAGAATTTTCCGGGTAGTCGCTCGATTAGTAGGGTATAGCTTAACATATTTGGTGAAGTGATCCATTATGATGGTTAGGTATCGATATTGGTGTCGACCTCCACTACGGGGAAATGGTCCGCAAATGTCTAGGAACACCTTCTCCAATTTTGCTTGGGAAGTGATTGGGATCATCACACCTTCCTTCTTCTCATTATTAGTTTTCACCAGCTGGCAGATTTTACAACTCTTTATATACATTTGGACCTTTCTATTGATGTTTTTTATATAGCAGCTCTCCTCCAGAGCTTTTATTACCTTGAGGGCGCCCATATGCCCGTAACGTATGTGGTAATTCACTATCAATTCCTTTTCGATCTGTGTCGGAATAATTACCTTCCAGATCTCTTCCTTCAAGGAGGTTTTAACGAACAGTATTTGTTTATTCATCTGGTAATATTTAGCAACGGTTTCATCTCCCTCTTCCAGCCGAAGTTTGAGGTTTCTCAATTTTGGGTCCGCTTGTTGGTGGGTGCTCATGTTGGTCAATATTGTTGTTAAATCGGCTCTGGTGCTAAGAAGATGATATATTTTAAGCACGCTTTCTTTCTCCCCTTCGAAAGTTTGTTCTTCCACATTGACCCGGGATAACACATCCGCTACTATATTCTTTTTACCAGGTATGTACTCCCATTGTAGATGGTATTCTTGAAGGGCAAGTATCCACCTCGTTAGTCTGCCATGGTTCAGTTTGCAGCTTTTTAAGAATGAAATTGATTTATGGTCCGTTCGGATAGTAACGGGGTATCCCAGAATGTAAGTGCGGAACTTACCGCAAGCGAATACCACGCTCAGTAATTCTTTTTCCGTCACCGTGTAATTCCTTTCGCATTGGTTCAAAGACCTGCTCGCGAAGCTAATTACTTGAGGTTGACCCTTTTCGTCCTCTTGATACAGTGTCGTTCCCAGACTGATGTTGCTGGCATCGCAATTCATGAACAACGGTAACTTAAAGTTTGGGTGGCGAAGTATTATAGTAGCCAGAAATTTGTCCTTAATTTGTTGAAAAATCCCCTCTTGTTCCTTACACCATACCCACTTGTTTTTAGATGATAATTGAGGTTGAAACCTCGCAGTTAACTCTGAATATTGTTCCTGGAACTTTCTATAATAATTGCAGAGTCCCAGGAATGACTGCAATTGCTTCCTGTTTTTGGGTGCCGGGAATTTCTGGATGGCTTCTACCTTTTCTGCCGACGGTGAGATTCCTTGATCGTCCAAGTTAAATCCTAAAAATTGCACTTCTCTGGCAATAAACTTGGATTTTTCCAACTTCAGCGTGACGTTACTGGCAGATAATTTTTTTAGCACATGTTCCACACGGTAACAGTGTTCCTCCCACGTCTCCGATGTTATCAGTAGGTCGTCGACGTACACGGTTGTAAACTGAAGTGCTTCTTGTCCCAATATCTGGTCCATGCAGGTCACAAAGATGGCAACTGAGTTTACCAATCCGAAGGGCAATCTTTTGAATTGGTAATTGCGCCCCTCGAATATGAAAGCCAGATATTGGCGACTCCGTGGGTGCAACTCTACCTGCCAGTATCCGCACACCGTATCCCAAGTGCTGAAGTATTGGGTACCATGGAAGCGTTTCAAGATTTCCTCAATCTCACCGGGCGATGTTCTATCATTAATGATTTTCTTGTTTATTTCCCGTGCATCCAAACAAAGCCGGACTTCGCCGTTTTTCTTGGGAATTGCGACAATAGGGCTGGTGTATGGGGATTGACTAGGTTCTATAATATCGTTATTAATCATTCGATTAATTTCCGCTCTTACTGCCTCTTTTCGAGAATGTGCGATAGGGTAGGATTTCCTATTAAACTCTACTGTATCTCGGAATTGAAGGGTACATTGATAATTTCTTACCTTGCCTGGCTCATCGGAAAATACTGAGCGGTATCTTTCATAAATTTGTATTAGCTGATTCGCTTGAGTATTGGGTAATTTTTCTCTATTAATTCCTCTTCGGAAATCCCTTATCTCCTGTATTTTCTGGGACCATAAATCCTCGTCTGTAAGTTCATATACTATAGTGTTAGGAATGGTGTTAGTATAGGTATAATTTATGCTACGTATTTGCTGGTGGATACTGCTGGGAAGTGTCATCTCACTACCGACTAAATCGGCCGTCCAGGTTAGATCTCCGGTAAAGAGTGATACCTTCTCCATCCGTAAATCAATAATAGCCGAGTTCCTTCTCAGTACATCACATCCCACTAATATGTTGAAAGGTAATCCTGCCGCAATTAAGAAGACCATGTTCATCGCTATACCCTTACTAACGACATTCAATGATACTTGTTTTCTGATTGTCTTGTTTTGGCGACCCGTGGCACCGATTAATATAATGTTATTTATAGGTAAGGTTGGCAATAGCTTACCACATTTTCCTTGGATTCTCTCCAATTCTGTAGTGTTAATTATGGATACATTCGCACCGGTATCGATCATTAGTTGTGCGAATGTTCCTTCAACTTCTGCATTGATGTATATTATTTCATTATTTATTATAGGGAGGCGAGTGTTGTCCTCCTCCAGTAATTCATTTCGAATATTTTTCAAATAATTACATCGAATGATTGTAATTTTATTGGGATTATTTACTATCGGCAATTCCTTTACATACCCAGGCGATAGAAGCAGCAAAAGGTCCTTATTGTTTATCACTGCCTCCTCCCGTTTAAATTCTCCTCATCTTGGTTATTAATAGGACCAGCAGAGGCATCAGTGGGGAAACCTTGAGTAGGTTCCAGTCTTTCAGTTCTCGGTTCGTAGGTTGGTTCCCTATTTGTACGCCGTTCCGGGTCATCTAGGCTAGTACTTCGCCTTGGCAGATTATAACTAGAGTTGTCCCGTTCTCGGCTTCTGTTTCGATCTTCGTACTCGTGTACGCTGCTCCGTCGTTGCTGGTTATATCTGCGATGGTTGTTTCCTTCCGCCCGTATAAAATTTACCCGTGGTCGGGAGAACCGGTTGTTGTTGTTATTGGGATTAGGGTAACCCCTATTGTTATTGTCAAACCGCTCGGTGTTATTGGTAGGATTGGTGTTTCTTTGTCTATTTACGTAATTATTCGGGTAATAATTACCTCGATTACCAGAGAACCCGTTATTATTTCTGTTATTATTCGGGTTTATATTCCCGTGGTTATTATTGTTGTTATTACCATTCGTGGGGTGTTGATTATGGTAATTCGGGTTATATCTATTTCCTTGGTACCCACTGTTGACCGGTTGACTATTATTATTTGATGACGGATTATTTCGAACTTCTGGCCGCTCATTTCTTCTTCTGCTCTGCCTGTAATATTCTTCATTCTCATAGTTCTCCAATAGCTCCGTCATCGCCTGTATGGTCTTTATCTGACTACCTCTTCGAGCTCTTATGACCTCCTCGTCGTAATGATAAGAGAGCTTGTTCACCAGGCATTCCTCTGGTATGGCTGGTTCCAGGTGCTTGGCCAGCCACACCTTCCCATGAAAGTACGCAGTCATGGTACTGCCAAACTGAGTTCTATATCGGCCATTGCAGATGTTGTCCCTTATTAAATTCTGGGTGGTCTCTGACCAATACTTAGACTTGAACAAATTTTTGAACTGCGGATAATCGGTTATTTCGCTCCTGTTCGCCATCCACCAATTATCCGTCATATCACGGAATGATTCGTCTAATAGTTCACGATTATTGGCCCATCGATTACTTTTATGTTTGGCCATATATTCCTCGATACGGGCCAAGAACTCCATTGGCTTCCTTTTATACTGGCGAAAGTTAAGCCATTATCTGTTCTCGTTTATTGGGATATTAGTAAAGCTGGTTGGTCGGCTCCGAATTGCTTCCATGTCCTCCTGGTTCTGTCTCACTTGACCAGTGATGTTAGTCATTGCTTCCTCCATTCCGTCGCATCTTTCTGTAATTCGAGTTCGTACCTTGCTGAGTTCTTCCTGGCTTTCCCTTCGGTTTTCTTCTGCCTTCTTGCGAGTAGACTCTTCAAGATTTGTGACCTTTGTGTTCACCGCTTCCTTGAACTCTTGTACCTCCACTTCCGTCAGCCGACATCTTCCATCAACTTCTCTTATCTGTTGATTTATAGTTATGGTTTCGTCTTCCAGCCTTTTGGTCATAGATTTCTTATTTTCCTTGAGTTCCTGGTTCATTTCCTTTCTTAATAGTTCCATTCGTTCGTCTAATTTGTCTAGATTCTCCTGGTTCACTTCCCGTAATTCTTCCCGTAACAGTTGGTTATCTTCTCTTAACTCTTCCCTTAATTGTTGATGATCACTTTCGATTTTCTTATTGGTTTCTTCCATCTTTTCTTCCAAATTCTTCTTATTTTCTTCCATTTTCTTTTCCACCTTTTTACTGGTCTCCTCAATTCTCTTATTGGTACTTTCGATTTTACGGCCCAATTCTTCCTTTGTTTCTTGGTTGTCCTTCTTCAATTCTTCCCTTAAAGATTGGTTATCATTCTTCAAATCTTCTAATCTTTTATGATTTTCTTCTGTAGTAGAATCCATTTTCTTGTTCAAGTTTTCTTCGGTGGAATCCATTTTCTTGCTTAATTCTTCCTTGGTTTCTCCTATGTCCTTTTTCAAATCTTTGCTGTTTTCTTCCATCTTCTTGCTGTTTTCTTCCATTCTCTTACTCATTGATCTGTTGTCTTCTCTTATTTGCGTGAACATTTCCATTAATTTGTCCATTTTACTTTCTTCTGTTGTTTTGGATTTCTCCTGGTCTTGGACATGGACGTCCCCTGTTTGAGTGGGTATTTCGGGTTGTTTCTCTGGTGGTGCTGGTTGTTGATGTTCTACCCGTTCTAGTATCTTTTCCACGTCCTCCACTGGGGTCGCCTCCTTATCCTCCATATCGAGTTATTTCTCGGCCTCCGCCGCTCTCTTCTTTGATGTGGCACGACGCATCATCTTCCCTGATTCCCTGGCTGACTAACCGCTGCCAAGCTGAATTAGGAATTGGGTAAGTAATTACCACGTTTCAACCCCTAATTACAGCCCTTTAGTCGGACGCCAAATTTGTAATAATACTGTGGATAATCGATGTAAGAATGTGTGTAGTAACGTAGCTAATATCTTCTTGTCTTCGTTATGCTCTCACTGTTGATTTTCGTTTTTTGTAATAAAACCATACTATAATTGTAATTGTAGAGTGTTCTGGTATAATATTATCCAGGATAATTTTTATGGTGTGTATGTGTAGTAGTGACGTTCCGCTCTGGGAATCGTCTATTTGGTAAAGTTCCTGGTTCTTTGTTATTATCAAATAAACTCAGTGTATTTTGCTGTGGTAGCAAATTGAAATAAAATATAAATTTAAAATTTATATTTATAAAAAAATTTTCGAAAAAAATATTTTTGGTGTAATTATGTGCTTAATATTTAGGAATAAATATTGGTTGGTGATCGTAATTATAATTATAATAGTATGGTGTTTATTGTGGTAATAAATTTCTGTTCTGTAAATTTGTTAAAAAGATAATCCAATTAACTTCAAGTTAGGCGAAAACGGCTCTCTTCTTCTTACTCTTGAAATGTTGTAGTTTCGCATATACTGCCTTTAAAGATTATCTAGTTTTCTTGGTTAATTAATGATTATGTCCTTTTAGAAAAGAAATCAACTCCAATTTACCAAAAAAACAAACAAAAACGTTTATTAAACCCAATAATAAGGTTGGTCGATTAATTAATCGAGGTTACAAAGCCATATCGACTCGCTCAGGGTCGGTCGATATTAGAAGTTTTACAGTTGTATTACTTAAACAGGTTCTTTGAACGGTTATTTATATAAAAAGCCAGAGAAGGTCAGGGACATGAAAGTATAACACTTACAATTCAAAAAAAAATGTCTTAAATTTAAACAATATAATGGTAATTATTAATAATAAAAGTTTATATATAATTTTGTTCAAACCAGAAAGCAGTCTAGTCGTGTCTTCTTGCGGTGACGAAACTGGATCAGAATGGCCGCCTGACGCATGCGCGTTGATAGCTTCTAATATAAACAAAGTACTGGTTGAGATAATATGGCCTTTCTTCGGTTAAATGTTCTTCGCAACGGTATATGATCTTCTGGGGTATAGTTTATTGTCACTGGTGTATCATGGAATAGTTCACTTTGTGTAAAAATGTTGTTAAATGGGTATATCTACCGATGTTTGTGCGTGTCAGTTAACCTCGAATTTTCACTTGGTGTTTGATGCGATTTCAGTGTTATTTCATGTAATTAGTTATATATGATTTCGTTTATAGGTGTTATGTAGTTCATGGGTCAACTTCACCACTTCACTTTCATTAAAATAGTTAAAAATTTAGTTTTACATAAAATGATTCAGAACTCCGTTGTAACATAACGGCCATTAAAGGTTGGTTCAATCACATATTCACAAGAAGTGCTCTCTTCGAGGTATAATAATGAACTGTCTGTATTTCCTTCGTCTCATGAAAATCTTAGCCTATATAATATATCTCATACATTGTTTCAAATTGCCATAACTTCCGATACACTTTAAAAATGTACATTATGTTCATAAAATAAATTCGTTATTAGTTAACTGTTTGAAATGTAAAATACATATTCGTTTTCACTATTCTATTCTACTAATTTTGATAGTAATTAAGTTAGTATTACAAAGTTTTATCTGAAAATTATATTTCTTATAATTTTTTGGGAGGTAGGCCTAAAATTATACTTCCTGTCTTCTATGTAAATAATAGCCATTTTCCCTAATATAATTATTATTCTATTAAAGCTGAAATTTGTATAATTATCAATTCTCACTTATTTTATTGCAATTTAGTATATTAATGATGGTTTTTTAATATAATTCATTTGTATATGACTCCCCTTAGGATAATGTCAGTGAATCTATTTCAGTTTTAATGGTATCTTATTAGACAATTAAATAATTTTACTCATATAATGACCATATCCCTAGAAAGCCTTATTTACATAGTATTTAATATGTTGAGTTTATCTTGCCTAAATATTGTCATTTTATCTGGTTTATAAGACTAGGTTTGTTAATGATTCTGCAGTTTAAATTTATTCTTTGGCCTAGATCTGATGTGTGGCTAATTTCCAAATGTTTTACTAATGTAATTATTTTATTTCCTTCTCTGACTTCTGATTCTGATATATTTGATTAAAAATTAGTTCTTTGAGCTGGCATAACAGTAATTATAGATTATACAATTAAAATATAACACCTAGATATATAAAACTGGTGTTCTGAATAACATTGTTTTGGTATATCACCTAATAACATAATAAAAAGTATTTCTACAACATTGGAATGATATCTATTTTTAGATAGTGCATTCCTAAATTAAAATGAACAATAAAATAACAATTATAATACTAATATTTCTTATGACTAATCCTTACTTATCTAAATGTTATATGTAATAGGAACCTAACATCCTGGTTCCATATATAATTGTTAACACCTTCTATAAACTTCATCATAAACAGTTTGTTCTGTAATTCCCCATTTTATAAGATTTATGCCCCCTCTTAAAGTATAACCCTGGCTATCTAAGTTATATTCCATTCTATGGAATGTTCATACAGCTTTAGTAGCCTTTTATTAGTAACATTACTATTTCATTATCAAAGTAGACACTGTTCATAAAACTTAAAGTTTGTTACTTTGTACTGTAACTCATGCACCTTTTTAAAGTTTATTATTTATAATTTGATCACTTGCACTTGTCTATGGTGAATTATCAATATATTTACTAGTCTTTCTCTAGTTTTTAACATGAAATATTCAACCATGGGGGAACTGTGAAGATTTGTTTATACAAACTAAACAATAACTTTTTGAATGCACTAATATTTAATACTACTAACACTTTTAGTTTTTTGTCAGTTTTACAGTGATATGGTTTTTTAGGGTGTTATACTTTCTCTTTGGGCATTCATTGATTTTGCGGTTTTTTGGGGTTCTATCCCTATGGGGTTTTTGTTTTATATGGGTCGTCTTAATTATTCTTCTTTCTTCTTTGAGTTTGGTTTTTCTTCCTTCTTCTGTAGTTTTGGATTATCCTTCTTTCTTCTTTCTTCTGTCTTCAGTAGCTTTGATTGTTCTTCTTTCTTCCTTCTTCTGTAGTAGTAGTTATAATTAGTCTTCTTTCTTCTTTGGTTTTAATTATTCTTCTTTCTTCTGTCTTCAGTAGCTTTGATTGTTCTTCTTTCTTCATTGTTCAGTAGTAGTAGATTTGGTTGTTCTTCTTTCTTCTCTAGTTTTAATTATTCTTCTTTCTTCTTTCTTCAGTAGCTTTGATTGTTCTTCCTTCTTCATTGTTCAGTAGTAGTAGATTTGGTTGTTCTTCTTTCTTCTTTCTTCTGTAGTAGTTTTAATTAGTCTTCTTTCTTCTTTCTTCAGTAATAGTAGTTTTAATTAGTCTTCTTTCTTCTTTAGTTTTAATTATTCTTCTTTCTTCTGTCTTCAGTAGCTTTGATTGTTCTTCTTTCTTCTTTCTTCAGTAGCAGTAGTTTTAATTAGTCTTCTTTCTTCTGTCTTCAGTAGTTTTGACTGTTCTTCTTTCTTCATTGTTCAGTAGTAGTAGATTTGGTTGTTCTTCTTTCTTCTCTAGTTTTAATTATTCTTCTTTCTTCTTTCTTCAGTAGCTTTGATTGTTCTTCTTTCTTCATTGTTCAGTAGTAGTAGATTTGGTTGTTCTTCTTTCTTCTTTCTTCGGTGGTTTTGGTTATTTTTCTTTCTTCAGTAATAGTAGTTTTAATTATTCTTCTTTCTTCTGTCTTCAGTAGCTTTGATTGTTCTTCTTTCTTCTTTCTTCAGTAGCAGTAGTTTTAATTAGTCTTCTTTCTTCTTTCTTCGGTAGCTTTGATTGTTCTTCTTTCTTCATTGTTCAGTAGTAGTAGATTTGGTTGTTCTTCTTTCTTCTTTCTTCGGTGGTTTTGGTTATTCTTCTTTCTTCAGTAATAGTAGTTTTAATTAGTCTTCTTTCTTCTTTCTTCAGTAGCTTTGATTGTTCTTATTTCTTCCTTCTTCTGTAGTAGTAGTTATAATTAGTCTTCTTTCTTCTTTGGTTTTAATTATTCTTCTTTCTTCTGTCTTCAGTAGCTTTGATTGTTCTTCTTTCTTCATTGTTCAGTAGTAGTAGATTTGGTTGTTCTTCTTTTTTCTTTCTTCAGTAATAGTAGTTTTAATTAGTCTTCTTTCTTCTTTAGTTTTAATTATTCTTCTTTCTTCTGTCTTCAGTAGCTTTGATTGTTCTTCTTTCTTCATTGTTCAGTAGTAGTGGATTTGGTTGTTCTTCTTTCTTCTCTAGTTTTAATTATTCTTCTTTCTTCTTTCTTCAGTAGCTTTGATTGTTCTTCCTTCTTCTTTCTTCAGTAGCAGTAGTTTTAATTAGTCTTCTTTTTTCTTTCTTCGGTAGTTTTTGTTTTGGGTTATTCTTCCTTCTTCTGTAGTTCTTCGCCGTGTATGCCTTTGTTTCTTCTAGTCTAGTTTCCTTGTCGGGGCATATTAATTGCCTGCTTCTATCTTACCTGGGTAATTTTGTTATTATTATTTTTAGTCTTCTGGGTTTTTAAATTTGTATTATATTATATTATTTGCAGAAATTTTCTTTATTCAATCTTTCTTGTGAATATATTAGTAAATAGTGCATTTTAATTAATTCTCATCTGGATATTCCCTATATTAGAGCTTTATTAATGATCATTGAGTAATGTATTTGTGTGGATTCTCTGTCACGCTACAATATTTACTAATTATTTAATTTTTTCACATTTTGTTATTCAAAGACGTGCCCGTTTGTAAACGGTATTCCTTTTATAATCGACAATCTTTCGACTACTTCTTCAGTAACGAAAAATCTGTTATTAGCTAAATTTATAATATTTAAATTCATGGGTATAGGCCTACTCGTGGTTAAGGACAAATGGAATGCAACCCACGGCGAAAAGTTGGCGTTAGTTCTGTCAACCGCTACTCATCTCGCCATTACCTCAATGTGTATGTGTGATAAAGTGTGCAAAGGGACACCTAGCGTAGGCTCAGTAATTGCTTTATAAACTTACTGAATTATGACTAGTGTCTCGATGCTAAGTGAAATGACAGTCACTTTATTTTTGTATTAAGTTTGTTGTAATATGTACACGGTAAGGATCTTACTACCTAAGAGAAATGCCACTTAAACAAAAAATTTCTTTGCCCCCCCCCACCTTTTACAACGGAATGCACACTACGGTTTCACTCTCTTTAACTTCTGACTTTTATCGTTCTAGTACTCAGTCTGAAAACATTTTTGTTTTAGAATATCCTGATATATGTTCTTTTAATGCTACTATTTTGAATAGCTCAAATTGAAAGTAAAATACTGTGATTTTGTTGCGGTGTACCCTTTTGACGGGTGGGTTCAGCCTCCCAAAGAGCCTAAGCGTTTCTTATTAAATGTTAGTTATATATTATATCTATTTTTGGTGTAATTGCAAATTTATTTTTTGTTTGGTATTATTTCTTCCCCACCAACTAAATTGTTGCCCTCCACGTATTATAGAAGCTGTAGGACCATGACAATACAGCTAATATATCACAGATAAATAAGCGTAGAGTAGACCCAAGTTGGATATTGCCGCCCTAAACATGCAGCACAAATATGACACAAAAAATTTCTTTGATATAGGAAACTCCTCTGAGAGAAAGTGATCAGAAACCAATTCAACAAGTTTAAAGTTACGCATTTCGAGGTTTTAATTCTCTTTGTGTTTCATATAGTGTGAGTAATGTAAATGTAGTTCAAGATTTAATTTCCTGAGGGAAACCGCAAGCAATTGTACGTACCCTACAGTGGCGGAGAGGAGACGACAGGAAAACCACACTATCTAGATGCGGTCACTAAAGCCGTTGTTTAATTAAAATAGTTATTAACAGACGTTTGATTTAATAATGGCGATATATTCTAACACCAATGGTGAATAATGTCCAAGCACAGAGTGTAGATGTGTCAAGTTTTGTTATTTATGTTGTGTAACAAGTTTTGTTATGTCGTAACAATATTTCTATTTCTTCATTCTTATGTCGACGAAATAAATTGTATAATATGGTCTAAGAAAAATATTCATTTCTTGTTTAACTAATTTTTGAATTTTGATGCTTCATTTACCTTTATGTAATTTTTACAAGTATTATTTGATCGAAACTTATAGAGAATCTTGTAAATTTTGTTTTTGTGCCATAATTAACTTAATATATCCGTATGTGTTCAAATTAGTGTAACGATTTTTATCTCTACAGCTCAATTTTGATATGCAACATAAATTAGAAGTCTTAAATTAGTATGTAAACAAAATATACCAATAAGAATAAAAAAAATTGAGTTCTATTTAAACTTTTAACTTTAAGTACACACACGTGTTGGGCCAGTCATTCGATAACTTTCGACGTGGATGACAGCAAGCTGATAGGCCGGAAGTTTTCGGCGAACTTGGGGTCTTTACCCAGCTTCAAAATCATCGTAACCGTCGCCTGGTACTACTTCAGAGGGTAGTA
Source organism: Magicicada septendecula (assembly GCA_034769895.1). NCBI lineage: Eukaryota > Metazoa > Arthropoda > Insecta > Hemiptera > Cicadidae > Magicicada > Magicicada septendecula. The sequence continues at coordinate 185,196,774 of CM068370.1, forward strand.
GGCGAATAGGAAGCAGGTATTGAACAGGTCGACCAAGAAGCGGACCGGAATTGTCGCCGTGTCCGGAAGTGTAGGGCAGTGTTCATGACACCGTCCGATCCAGGATTCTTTTAGAGTCGAAGTGCCAAAAGGCGTTCCGAAACCTGCGCCTTTGAAGTGTGTTCGGTTTCGGCGGTAATCGGGTTGCCAAGATACTCCTCAACTTCGTCTTCGATCTCCTCGTCGAAGTCTGGGTAACCGGACGGTTTCGGAGCGCATTGTATCTCCAAGAGCTCGGCCAGGACACAGGACACACACACACACACATTATTTTATAGACAGCTTCGATGCTTGGCCTACATGTTTTTATATACACATTTATGTATAGTAATTCTTGATATTTTTTTTTGGTTCTTGCAGTAAATACATACAGTACTGTAAAGTCTAATAATAAATTTCTTCGTCGAGCAAATCAGATATTTATATTATTACACATATTAAGTAGAAGAGTTCATGCCAGTGTATTACACATTTCTGCCAGAGTGTTCCCTAGAACACTATGTTTACAATGATAAAAATAAAGTATTGTTTAGTATGAAATTCTCCCCTAATTCCTCCCCTTTTCAATTTTTCAAGATTACATACACCTCGTAGAACAGGTTCGAGAAAGGCGGCTGTGTTCGAGAATGTCTGACCTAAATAATTCTGCTAGAATTCTATCGGGTCCTGTGTTTTTTCCATCTTTTAGCTCTGCAATATCCATGAACATTTATTCGTTACCGAGTTCCTGCAACGTTACAGTTCCGAGTTCCTTAACGAGTTTATCTGTGCTACCCGTTATAAAGGAAACTTGTTGCATCCACATTTTCATTTGTTCCTATTCTGATGTTATATGTATTACGTCACTGATTATTGAGGTTTGTTGTTTTTTCTTGCTGCACATCCCAACTTCATTGCGAATCTGTAAAATTCTATAATATTCTTCTTTGGTGCGGATTCTTGTGTCCGGTTGGTTTGTTTGTAGACCCAACTTCTTCCGGCCTGCGGGCCGTTCAGTTAACTATCCGATCTATGTCATACAGTTATCCGTAAAGTATCTGCTTTACGGTTACCGAGTCGCCAGCAATAATTTGATTATTTATTACTTTTGCAATTTTAACTTACACGCGAGGATATCTGCTTTTGTCCTGTTCAGTGGTGTAACTGCGTGGGAGATCAATTGCTCCCCCTCTAGAGCAAAAATTTCAGTGAAATTTAAAAATTTCAGTGAAATTTAAAAATTTCAGTGAAATTCCGTTAATATCAGTAAATACTTAAACTAGTCCTATTGTTAAGCCAGTTGCGTGTGTCAAAATAAGGCTTATAAATAACTGTATGAGAAAAGAGTTTTAAATCTCTCATTTGTCCTGTAGTAAGATATAGAGTCCAACCTCCAAGCTAGTCTCACACCCCCTCTCCAAGGAGCAGCTGCTAGGTACACCACTTCTCCTGTTAATATCTAGAGATTTTCTTTCTTAATTTTATCAGTATATACACAAGGTGTTCCTTTAAATTGACTGAAAGATCATTACTGTTTATCATTTTAATTAGACACACAATCTACGTTTACCAATTGTATATTACTCTGTACTGATTTTTATTCAGATTTCACATAAGTCATGTACATATTTCTCCCGCCTATTTATGTTTCTTTCCACTTTTACCTCTAATGAGTGTCATGACTTGATCCGCAGGTAATGCTTCTAATTTTCTTTTGTGTGTTGTTTGTAATGTTATTATTGTGCAGTGGCGACTGGTGGTTCCAAATGTTGGTGGTTGCAGTAGTTAGTTGAGTGGATCGGAGAGGGGTTAAAAAACATTAAACTATCATAATCAAAGTTAAACAAAACTATTACTAACTTTATAACCTCAAACAACGGATAGCGCTTACCTTGAGGCAACATAAACACTAAACCTGACATAACTTATAAATCAAGAAGCCTGTGCTGATTTCATTACACAAAGTTGGGCTACAACGCTACTAGTGGAGCGTTGCAGAAACTTTACAACCCCCTAGCTAACATAGGGAACATAGGGCAATTATGAAGAGTTGCGTATGTCCTCGCATTTGTTTGTGTAGTAAGCTCTGCCATTTACTGTTGAAGTTGCAAGCGACCTACAACCACCAGCCTGCGCGCCACTTTTGAATTGTATGGGAACATTGCCGCGTAGAATCTATATGGTGTAATGTTGTTTATCTGAACATCTTTTATAATTTCATAGTATTTTCCAGCTCATTGTTTCACAGATTCGTGTATGATCGAGTTTACTTCTCGTATTGTTGCCGTTTTCCTTTATTATTACCTGTGTCTGTTTCAATACGTTTCAGTAATATGCCACTGGTATTTCGGCTATTTCTTATTGAAGCCTTCTATCTTCCTATCAACATTTCAGTTTTAAATCAAATTTTCAAGGTTTTCTGTTAAAAATCACTTCTTCAGTTTTATTTGATATTTCACTATTCCGAATTAAATGTGTCGACATACATTCTCATTCTGTTAGTTATTGTACTTTAGTCATTTTATACATCTCATCTTTGCTACTATAATTATTATTATGTGTGTGTGCGGGCGCGCGTGATGTAAACAGTAGAACATTGGTTACTCATTATAACGGTACTGGCGATTGGGCGAATAATCCAAAGTCGGGTACTACCGGATAGCCTGACTTCTGAATCAATGTTAGGTGATTCGAAACAAGCTCACTACTGTAGGGTATGTGGAAATGAGTTTGACTTTTATTGTTAAGCGATTTTCACATCAAACATTTTAATTACGTGTTAACAAAAGAACGAGTTTTTTTATAAACAATCAAAACGGTCATTGAGTGGTATAGAAATATTTCATTGAAGTTTGATTGCTTAGAAACAACAGCTGTCTTGCATGCAGCAAGCTTACCCCAGCGTAGTAGTAGTATCATGTCGTAGGTTGCACTGTGGGCTAGAGGTGGGTCGATATACATATAACAGGTAACTGTTATACTAAAGGTAACGATGTATATCAAAGTATAGAAAATATAACAGAACAATGGAAAAAATAAGACTATTATTTTTTTTGGACATTTATATAGAATGGACGACAATAGGTTAACAAAGCAGATCTTCAAATATCTGTGTGAGAAGAAGTCAACATCAAGTTGGATTAAAGAAGTCCAAAAGGACTTAGAAAAATAATGTAAACACAGATGAAGCAATTGAAAGAGATGTTTTTCGGGCAAAAGTGTTAAAAATGGAAGGAGTCCAGGGTAGGAGAGAGAAAATTTCAGGTTCAAAGTGGACTGAAGACAGGATGAAGAGACACAGTGAAAAGACGAAAGAATATTGAAGAAAAAAAAAGAACAAAGAATAAAGAATTCAAATTGGCATTACAAAAAAAAATAATCAAATTATTGCTGGCGACTCGGTAACTGTAAAGCAGATACTTTACGGATAACTGTATGACATAAATCGGATAATTAACTGAACGGCCCGCAGAGCAGGAAGAAGTTGGGTCTACAAACAAAACCAGCGGACACAAGAATCCGCACCAGAGAAGAATCTTAAGGAAGTATACATATTCACAACGGAGTTGGGATATGCAGCAATTAAAAACAACCTCTGCAAATTAATGAAGGAATACATATAACATCAGAAGAGAAACAAATAAAAATGTGGATGCAATAAGTTTCCTTTATAACGGGTAGCACAAATGAAGACAGTAGCATTGAAAGAACTCGGTAACGAATAAATACTCATCTGCCGCCCATACAGAAAGTAAAGGTGGATATTGCAGAGCTAAAAGATGGGAATAAAACAGGACCCGATGGAATTCTAGCAGAATTGGTTAGGGCAGACATTCTCAATCACAACCGGCTTTCTCGAACCTGTTCTACAAGTTGTATGGACTATTGAAAAATGCAAATATTTTGCAACTGGGAGGGGGATTAGGGAAGAATTTCATTCCTATACAATACTTTATTTTTAGTATTGTAAACATAGTGTTCTAGCGAACACTCTGGCAGAAATGTGTGCGTATGAACTCTTCTACTTAATAAATGTAATAATATAAATATCTGATTTGCTCGACAAAGAAATTTATTTTTAGACTTTACAGTAGGCCTACTGTATGTATTTACTGCAAGAACAAAAAAAATATCAAGAACTACTATATATAATTGTGTATATAAAAACATGTAGGCCAAGCATCGAAGCTATCTATAAAATAATGTGTGTGTGTGCGTGTGTGTGTGTGCGTGTGTGTGTCCTGTGTCCTGGCCGAGCGCTTGGAGCTGCAGTGCGCTCCGAACCCGTCCGGTTACCCAGACTTCGACGAGGAGATCGAAGACGAAGTTGAGGAGTATCTTGGCAGCCCGATCACCGCCGAAACCGAATACATTTCAAAGGCACAGGTTTTGGAACGCCTTTTAGCACTTCGACTCTAGAAGAATCCTGGATCGGACGGTGTCATGAACACCTCCCTACACTTCCGGACAGGACGACACTTCCGATCCGCTTCTTGGTCGACCTGTTCAATTCCCGTTTCCTATTCGCCTGCTTCTCTCTGAAAGGCGACGCTTACAATGATCTCGAAGCTGGGTAAAGACCTCAAGTTCGCCGAAAACTTCCGGCCTATCAGCTTGCTAAGCTATCGAACGGTTGGCCCAGCGGCGACTTCAAGATCATCTAAAACGGTTCAACATTCTGGTCCCCGAGCAATTCGGATTTCGAGCTGGGCACTCCTCGACGTATCAGCTGGTGCGTTTTATGGAGACCATTAAAGAGGCCGGTTGCTCGCGGAGACAGACCGTCGCCATTTTTCTTGATGTCGAGAAAGCTTTCGGTCGTGTATGGCATCTTGTCTCATGTATCGCATCTTGTGTATGTACAGACTCACGGATATTCTGCTTCCGGACTGCTACGTTTACTTGATTGCTAGCTTTCTTCGGAACGGAAGCTTCCGCGTAAGAGTAGATAACTCATTTTCTTCGGAAAGGGCTATTACGGCTGGTGTACCTCAGGGAAGTGTCTTAAGCCCCCTCTGTATACGTCAACGACGTGCCCAAGTTGCACTAAACCAAGTTGATCATGTTCGTCGATGATACGTCGGTCTATGCCGCCGATCGTCGGGCCGAAACGGCCGTTATCTGACTTCAGGAACAGTTTGACTTCAAAGTTGAGTTGCCAGAGAAATGGAGGTTTGCTATCAATGCGGCCAAGAGCACAGCCGTAGTCTTCTCCTGACGCTGAATGCTATCCGACAGACTCTACGTAAGTGATACTCCTGTGCCCTGGTCTCCCGGTGTTAAGTACCTTGGGGCTCACCTGGATCGTCGTCTCACCTGGCAGAGACATCCTCGAGCAAGTAGCCCGCAAAACTACCAATCGTCTTTATAAACTCCGGCTCCTGCTTTGTAGCAATTCTGTGACCGCCGCGCCGCCTAGGGAAACTCATCGTCACCACTTATGTGGCATGTGGCACTGTTGGTTACCTACGCGATCCCTGTGTGCGGCTACTTCAGTCTCTCCTGGACCGAGGACTGCGCTGGGCGTGCAAAGTCCATTACCTAACTTCTAACAAGACCATCTGAGACTCCCTGCGTGTCCGTTCCATGAACGCTACCTTACGGACACTATCCCGAAAGTTCTACCGCCGCTGTGCCAGTTTTGAGGGCAACCACCTAATTAGCGTCCTCGATCGCGACCCATCTGTGGCAGGTGAATCGTGGCCCGGTCTCGGCGAATACTCACGACCAATTAGGTCCTAATTGAACACCCACGGTCGGCAGCAGGCCACACCCAATAATGCAGTGAATTATGGTCCCAGCGGCTGGAGCTCAGCACGATGCTCGAAACGCGGCTACAAGAGGGTGACGGGCATGCCCTTCGTGCCGCAGAACTCTGTCTTGTGCGTGTTCATGCGATAAGCATAAAATACGTTCTGTTTGAGGGACAAGCCACAATTCAGGTTGAGGACATATTTATTACGCAGTACCTGGATGGTGGCAAAATAAGTAAAAGTACACAAGTGAAAACAACATTAATAACAATAATAATTAGAAAAATATGTAATAAAATGGCTCTATTAGAGTGAATTCACTGTGTTTAATAGCACGTAAATTACGATACGCATACATATATATATATATATATATATATATATATATATTCTTTTTATTGTATGTAATTTTTGTAGATGCCTTAAAACTCACTACAATTTTTGTAAACTAATGTGAAATCAACAAAAATTTAGGTGTAGTAATACAGACGTCTTAAAACTCTGTTCAGGTGTCTCATTCTTGAGAGTTGTTGTCTAGTTTCATTCTGTCTGTGAATAATTAATTTTGATGTAAGGTCTAACATTTCGTGTTCGTTTATTACTTCAATTTTGTCCTCCTCCAGTGCCTGAAATGAGACAACAATACGTTACAAAGAATAAACTATTTAAATTTACTTAAAATAAATATCACAAAAATTACTCGCATAGAATTGATTTTTAAAACTGACTATATTGATTTATAACCTAACTGTACAAACTAGATGCAGTTTTGTTTCAGTGGGACATAGTTTAGTCAAACAGGTTCCGCCGAGAACGTCAACAGTTTTAATTTAAAGTGTATGGTACGTGTATTTGGTCTCTAGAATTTCAGGAAGTAATACCTAATTAATTCAGCTCATTTCCACTTTACCTATGATGATCAACAAAATAAATTATCCTAATTCGCGTACTTTGAAAGCACTATACAAGTGTCTAGGTAATATTAGCAGCATGTTTTATTCATTGCTGGAGTGCATTACACTGTCTTTGAGGCAGTCGTTAATTAGCTCTGCAAAGAAATATGGTTATTCTGTAACGCAAAGAAAATAATAACGTTACTTAGTGAAAAAACCATTGGAATGGTAACGGTTTATATAACAGTGTTTACAGTCCTTCCAATGGATTAATTAGTATCCTCAGAATATCTCAGATTTGTGTTCTTTCATTTAAAGTTCCTCACTGTTGCACCTCTGGTTGTTAAGATTTGTCGGTTTTGGTGTCAAATGGCGGGAAGCGGAATACATTGTCACAGCTAAGCACAAGCAGCTAATGAAAGCGATAAAAAAAATTAGTTAATTTTAATCACGGCTACATAAGCCTATAAGTTAATTTAAACTATTAAAAACAATAAATTACCTTCTTCTTTGCCGAGACTTTATACAGCATGTAGCCAAAATATGCTGATACTACTCCCCCGCCAATCTGAAAAAATATAATAAAATATTTTGTAATAGTATAAGTAAACTGTATAAGTACTAACAAAAATTTAAACACATATTTATTTATTCACACGGTCATGTGAATTACATATTACGTATACGTTCATCTTACTAAAATTTAAAGCAAAAATGAACAAGCACACTTGCGCTCGCGCGCGCGCACGCGCGTGTAGAAACAACAACAACAACGTGGTGTGGCTTTGAAGAACAATACAAGTTTGAATATTATATAAGTAGATTTTTGTTCGAATTGACATTAAGTTTCAGTGGAGAAAGTTTGAAGTGTCAATTTAAAAATAATCTAGCCACGAAATGGATAGATTATTAGGCCTACTACGAAACGTAGTCAAAAATTAAACGCTTTAACAATTTACAGGATATCTGTAGTTCTGTAACTGGTAATAGTGTGGCGTTTATAAAATTGTTTTCACACTGTTTTTATTTACTTGGAATTTTAATATTCCAGGCTATAATTGGAGAGGGAGAAACTGATATAAGTTATATGCTTTGGAAACTAGCAGAAGAATATGGGAAATGGTGTCTCGACATGAATAGGCTACCTCAAAAACCGAGTACCTTATAGTAGGCGGTGAAGGTCAAGTCCTAGAACTAGGAACAAAAGTTATTAAAAATATTAAAAACTTCAAGTATTTGGGTGTAGCAATAACATCGGATGGTGACAGTAAACAAGAAATAAAAGTAAGAATAGGACAAGCTAAGACAGTAATAAAACAATTAAACCGTCTGCTTTGGAGTCCACGAATAACAAAAAACAATAAAATCAGAATATATAAAACTATAGTCCAAAGTATAGGCCTATATGGAGCAGAACTGTGAAAAAATAAATAAAAGAAGTAAATCCAAAATAAGAGCTATGGAGATGGATTACTGGCGGAGTTGCTGTAGACTAACAAGACTAGATGGATTGAGAAATGTAGCGATAAGACAAGCGATGGGAATCGACCTTGACATTATAGAAACAATAGAAGCAAGGAAACTGAATTGGATCGGACACCTAAAAAGAATGTCGGATGAGAGATGGCCAAGGAAGGTATGGGAATGGACTCCACCGTCTTGAAGAAAAAAGGAAGACCTAAACATTCATGGTAAATCGACGTCGAAGATGCAATGAATGCAAGAGGACACACAGAACAGGATTGTTTAGACCGGCGCCAGTGGAAGCTAGGATGCGAGAGGCGGCTAATATTTCTTGTTTTTCTAATGTTACTAAGAAATTTTAGTGTGTCGAAAACGTTAACATATCTTACCGCCACAGTGGCGAAAGCCAGGGTACAAACCCCTGTCAGAGTGGGCTTCATTTATTCCTCCAGCCTTCTGTGGTAATAACACAAGTGTAGATATGTCTCTGAGTGTCTCTGGTTGTCCTGTAACATACAAATTCCATTTATTAGATACAATCTAATTAAGATAGATTATTTCATTACTTATTTACTTATTAACATTTATTATTTACTAGCTAATATCAGCGATTGAAATAGATATACTATGCGACACGTAAAGAATTGAATGTAATTCAAACGTGGTCACAACTAATACTGGATAAAATATTAGGGCATTTACCTGTTTACCTTTTTTGTTTACCGAAGAGAAAATATTTTTAAAATTCACTGACACATAACCACCACATTACTTAAGAAGTCTTGTAACTTACAACTTTCCTCTTTCTAATTTGTTCCAAGACAAATTGAATAAATTACTGAATTTCCATAGAGACCCTTGCATTATTGGCAACTGATAGTTAAAGTGAAATAATGGATTGTAATAATATAATATATTCAGTAGTGACTATATTATATAAATTAAATAACTTTATACTAACACTATTAACTTTATATATATACATATATATAAAATACCGGCTGCTGTATGTCACCAAATTTATTTAACACACACACACACACACATATTGCAACAGATCAAACTTTATTATTCTAATAAGGATATTGTGAGTGTGTAAAAATCGATACAAGTCTAATATGGAGGAGATGAAAAATTATTTATTATATACAAATATTGTTTATAAAGATGTATAATGTATTTTAAAATGTCATGTATTGATAGTATATTAAATTGTTTATATTGTTCGATTAATATGAATTGATTTTACTTGTTTGCTGCAATGTCCTCCTCTCGTCTCGTCGGTCCCGTCTTGGCGTCCTCTTCTTCCTGTCCCTCCTTCTTGGTGTCCTCTTTGTCCTGGCGTCCTCTTCGTCTCGTCGTTAACTTGTACAGCAAGCGGCTCCAGCGGCGATATTTCACAGAGTCTCGTAGTTAAGTTTGCCTGCTAGAATTTGAATTTCATTCATTCAGTTTATTATTCATTTATATTTTATAATTTCTTAATCTCAGGCTTTATCTGGGTATTTACTAATGCGGTGCGTTTAATGTACACCTTCCACGATATCTTGTAGTGTCTTTAAGTTCCCTAAGCGGATATCTTAACTTACACGACACAGCACTGTATTTTATTTTAAATTTTATTTACTTATTTATCCTCTCGGTTCTTATCGCAAATTCGTTAAGAATTTCAAGGTTTATAGTTTACTTTATATAAAATATTCCTCTATTCCTTCTTGGTTCTTACCGAAAAACTTCGTTAAGAAATTTAAGGTTTATGGTTTATTTTATATAAGATATTTTTACATTTGTAAGAGAATAACTCTCTTACTCGGGGCACAACTTCCCCTAGCAACGTCGACAGACAGACTGTGTCCAACCTAGCTCTGCAACGTATGAATCTCACTGAATTTGGTGTAATTTGATAGGCCAAGCCCAAGTCACATAGTTGATGGAACAACCAGATACACAAATTTCATGAAAAATTTTGTATAATTTTGCAGTCCTGCATGGAAATTATCTACAATTATTATTACCCTATCATTGATAAGAGTTACACTTGAGTTTTTCTTTACTTAAAAAACCATATTTCTAAAATAGTTACAAACCTCAGAGTATACACAAATCGAAGCTATTTATTTAAATAATTCCTTGTCAAATTTTCATGTAAATCGGTTAACTACCACTGCCGCTATAGCGATCGCAGATTATCACCCCCGCACATGCGCACCAATTCATACAAAAAATACATGACAATATAGTACATTTTTTTATGAAGAGTTTGGTGTAACCTATATGCTTATCAATTTTTAAATACAAAACTTAGGACTAAAAAACAAAATATTACACAAAACAAATTTAAACAAGAATATGCTCGTCATTCATGTACTCTGATATATACAGCCGGTATTCTTATCATCTTATCATCCTGTGTTCTGTTGCAATATATATATTCTGTTGCGTGGCGTTATGTAACCACGCACACGCACCGTTATAAAATAGGGACATGCCCTAACTTTAAAATAATAATATTTCGGAAACGAATAAATATAGGCAAAATCCAAAATAGCCAAAATGTTTACCGAAATATTAAGAATACGGTGTGCGAATTTCATTAAATATAATTAAAGAGTTAATGAGCTAATTCATTTCATTTAAATAGCTTCCATAGTAAACGAGCTAGGGAGTTCAGATTTGGGTATGTTGTAATTGTAAACATTACGAATCAAATGTATATGTTAGATTAAGCATAACTTAGCTTGCGGCCAAGATAATCGCAATAAAATTTGCAACCGGACGTCCGACCGACAATTGGTTCCGGTGTATTCCAGAATATTAAAAATAATAATAATTCTCGGACTGAGGGAATTATTTTTCGTTCTCACGGAATGAGGTGACTAAATTATAAGTAGAAGGGAGAATGTTCCAGCCAATCAGATCGTTCTAAAAGTTTTGAACAACCGTTGATTTCGGCCTGAACGCTCTTCACTCTTCTGTAAGCATTCAAGCAATACACACACTCTCTTCTGTAAACGTTCACGCAGTCAACACATACTCTTCAATCAGGACTTAAACAGTGAACACACACACACACTTCTGTAAAGTATCAACTTGAGAACAACATAGACACTCTTCTACAACGACTGGACCGTGACGACGTCTACGTGCGATAGTCTTATTCATCAACAAATAAGCGTACAGCGCAATACACACAAACTGTTGGCGTACGCATATAAGAGATCGACAATATACTACGAGAAGTCACGTCCAGACTACAACAGAGCGAGGCCGTCTAAATCGTGGTACGAGCTGAAGAAATGACGACGCAGAGCTACACCCGAGACGAGGTACACACACACACAGTGCAGAGTATCCGGATTGAGGGCCTGAAGCAGTTTCAGCAGTTAGACCACTGACGTTAAATCCATCAACAGTTGCTGAAGAAACCGAGTTGCTGATCCCTGAACTCTTCGTTGGAACCCAGGACGCAGCGGAAATCATCGCCACTAGCTGATTGGACTAGGACATCGAGGGACCCCAGAGGACATCTTCGAGAACTTCAGTACCAGGAAAGTCAAAATCATTTATTCATTTTTATATAAAAAAACCATTTTTCTTTCTTTTGTTAAATCAATTGTAAAGTCAATTTCATTCAGATGCCTATAAAAACAGAGACTCTAAGTTAATAAGAACTTCAATATTGTGATAATCTGTAGAACAAGTGTAAGTTAATTAAGAAGAAATAGATAAGAAGTAGAGTAGATGAAAAGCGCTATACAAATCTTAATATTAAATCACTTAAGAAACTTATATCTGCAGTATACGTGAAACCAATCACAAAGTAAATAAAAAGCACGTAGAACAAGATTCACGGCTAATTTATTAAAGAGTATTTTAAAAGCATTCTGAAATAGTAAAATCAATATTAGAATCTTGAAAGATCATTAATTAAATTATTTAAATAATTAACTTTGAAGGTAATAATAAACAAGTTCGAATAAAATCATATTTATAAGCTTTCCTTCTGAAAGCTAATATTCATTCTAAAAACATTGATCAAATTACTCATTACTCTTTAGTACGTAAAAATTACATTAGGTATAAGTTTTTCATTTTATGTGCTATTCGAATAATAAACCCCAGTTTTATACCCGACACTGTTTTGTTATTGCTGTACTCCAAAATCTACCAACATCACAAACTATTCACAATAATTATTACGATTCACTTTGTGCTTGTACTTTTGAATTAATCTACTTGCGAATTCAAATCACAAATTCCTACGGCCCTAGTCGGAACGAGAAGACGCAAGAACGCACAGCAGGTAGGTCAGTTCACACACACCATAACAGTAAAGTTATAAATGTCGCCCTGAACTTGGGGCTTCCCGAAGTTAACAGAGTGTGATTAGTAATATATGTCGCCCGGAACGTGGGGCCCGGTTTAATTTTGATTAAATTTTAAATTGTAAAATTTAATTGTAGCAAATTAAATTAAAACAAATTTGCTGTTTTAATTTGTAAAAAAGCTGGCGTCCAACTCAAACAATCCCTGAAGTAAGTTTTGTGAATTGGTAGTAAGTACAGCAATAGTGTTAAAAAATATTGTGTAACAATGGAGACCGACAAAATGTTAAAACAATTGTTACAAGAAATGAAACAAAACGCGGCTAAAGCTGAGCAAACAAACGCGGAATTAGTAGCTAATATGAACGCACAATTGAAGCAAACAAACGCGGAATTAACGGCTAAAATAGACGCGAAATTTGAGCAAAGTGCAGCTAAAGCTGAAATGAATATTGCGGAAATAACAGCTAAAATAGACGCACAGAAAACTAGTTTAACCGACGTACTAGAACAAACTAACGCGGACATAAACGCGGAAATAAAACAAACCGATGCTAAAATAGCTGTTGAAATCGAAGATAGCTTGAAAAGCTTAGATTCCAAAGTTACCGAAGTCGGAGAAAAAATTCATACTGTCGAAACAAAAATAAATGACCGTTTTAAGGTTTTTGAGACCACAATGCATAAATCGTTTATTGAACAGATTACGCGTATGGAGGGGCGATTTAAAGAACACATCGGCAAGTGTGAAAAACAGACCGCGGATGTGGCTAAAAAAGTCGATAACCTTGAAGTACGGATACAAACCGACATAAGAGAAACACAGCAAGTTGCTAGGTTAGACGCGTCGATTGTAGAAGCTCGTTCCGATGTCGATACAAATAGAGTAAATGTATTGCAAACGCTTAGCGAGGAGATTTCTAAAGTGCGACAGGAAGTACGGCGGAAATCGGCACCAAATATTCTTGTACAAGGGCAGGTAGACGAAAAGAATCGAGTCTATTTCACCGGTGAAAATAATGAAAATCCAATCGAGTTCTTGCTAACTTGCGAAAATGAAATGGCAAGGGTAGGTTCGCGATTAGAGCACCAAGACCGGATACAATAGGTAGTCAACGAGATGCGTGATTCAGCCAGGCGATGGTATAACATTGTACGTAATAAAATTACCACATACACGGAATTTAGACAAATGTTTGAAAACCGATATTGGAATGCGCACACGCAAAGACTCTTGCGTAATGAATTAGAATACGGACGTTATGACCGGAAGCGGGGTATAACGCCCGAAAACTATACCATACAACAGGTTGAACGTGCTAAACATTAACACCAGCGTTTCCCGAGGTCGATATAGTCACGAAATTGGCGTACCATATTAATCATAATATTCGTGTAGCCGCATTTACGCAAGGTATACGTACGGTTGACGAACTATTAATATTAATATCCCAAAGTGAAACCGTTTTCGATTTCGGCGGGTGGAGGTATGACCCGAACAATAATCCAAGTAATGATAGCCAAAATAGACGTGGGCAATATCATACCCAAACTGATCCAAGGCCTAGTACTAGTTCGGCTGCACAACCAGCATCGCCGAAACCGCAAAATAAACCCTTTGAATATAAAGGAAAGACGAGTTTCAATAGGCAGAAACCGATAAGTAAAGGCAACGATGGAACTCCAATGAGAGCCATACAAACAGTCGAGGTATCAGATACCGGTACGACCGAACAAACCAGCGAAATGGAAAATGTTAGAAACCCTATTGTAAAAGCAAAACAGTTTCCCCATAAAAAAAACTTGCAACAGGGCGCATCCAAAAAGGATGCGCAATAAACACTGCAAAAATATTTAGAAATAAGATTGGTAGAAATAAAAAAAATAGTAGGTATAAGAAAGGTGATTTTTCTCATGAAATTTGTGTGCCAGTTAATAAGGTGTTCACACCGGATATTAGAGAACAATTGTTCGAGGTAAGTATAATACAACAATGCTCCCCTAACACTGCGTGTCCGGTAGTACAGGAAATTGGAGGCGACGTTCCCACGGACGTACATTTGGATGGCGTTACTGTGTTATCCGGGGATAGCGAAGCATTTTACGAGTGGATAGAAGAATATTGCCGAATCACCCATAAAGAGCCATACGAAATATTAGAGGCGCTGTAAATATAAATCATACAAAGTTAGAGATAATTTAAATACTAATATTTTAAATATCAATAATAATTGCTTAATATAAATTAGAGTGTTAGATATAAATAATAATAATTGTGGACAAGTTATAAATAAATAACAATCATTCGTAGCATTGATAGAACAAACACACAAGCGAGGTGTGAGACAGACGGGTGACGGTTACAGGAAACGCGTTCACAAAGCGACAACGCGCACACGAGCCGCGCTCAGCGGGTTTTTAAACGCAGAGGCTAATTAACAGCGTTTACTACGCGATAACAGGGATAGCAAACGGAAGCACATTCCTAAACGCACGCGACGAAATTGTCTATTGTCATCTGTGTAAAATACCTGGCTAATTGTCTCGCTATTAAGTACTACCCATGCTATAAACATTGTCTCACAATATTTTTATACACATAATCTAAATGTATTGGAAGTAAGTTATATATTTATAAAGCTTGTATGAATAGGATAGTTATATCAGTATATGTTTTTGTAACTAAATAGCACAATGCATACTGGTGAAACATGAAGAATGTACATGTAGAAAAAGAAAAAAAAATAACTGTATAATCTACATTATTTTTTTTTTTAAACGGGTGGGGATGTATATAACGTACGAAATCCCATAGATTTGGGGTTATATGTAGAAAGTTTTAAAAACCAAGTATAGAATAAATTTAAAGCGATAGAACCATATCTCGCGCTGTAGCGAGCATTCCAAACAATTAATTGTAAACGCCCGGCGGATATGTTCCGTTGGCGTTATGTAACCACGCACACGCACCGTTATAAATTAGGGACATGCCCTAACTTTAAAATAATAATATTTCGAAAACGAATAAATATAGGCAAAAATCCAAAATAGCCAAAATGTTTACCGAAATATTAAGAATACGGTGTGCGAATTTCATTAAATATAATTAAAGAGTTAATGAGCTAATTCATTTTATTTAAATAGCTTCCATAGTAAATGAGCTAGGGAGTTCAGATTTGGATATGTTGTAAGTGTAAATATTACGAATGAAATGTATATGTTAGATTAAGCATAACTTAGCTTGCGGCCAAGATAATCGCAATAAAATTTGCAACCGGACGTCCGACCGACAATTGGTTCCGGTGTATTCCAGAATATTAAAATTAATAGTAATTCTCGGACTGAGGGAATTATTTTTCGTTCTCACGGAATGAGGTGACTAAATTTTAAGTAGAAGGGAGAATGTTCTAGCCAATCAGATCGTTCTAAAAGTTTTGAACAACCGTTGATTTCGGCCTGAACGCTCTTCACTCTTCTGTAAACATTCAAGCAGTACACACACTCTCTTCTGTAAACGTTCACGCAGTCAACACATACTCTTCAATCAGGACTTAAACAGTGAACACACACACACACTTCTGTAAAGTATCAACTTGAGAACAAAAGTGTTGGCGTACGCATATAAGAGATCGACAATATACTACGAGAAGTCACGTCCAGACTACAACAGAGCAAGGCCGTCTAAATCGTGGTACGAGCTGAAGAACTGACGACGCAGAGCTACACCCGAGACGAGGTACACACACACACACACAGTGCAGAGTATCCGGATCGAGACCCTGAAGCAGTTGCAGCAGTTAGACCACTGACGTTAAATCCATCAACAGTTGCTGAAGAAACCGAGTTGCTGATCCCTGAACTCTTCGTTGGAACCCAGGACGCAGCGGAAATCATCGCCACTAGCTGATTGGACTAGGACATCGAGGGACCCCAGAGGACATCTTCGAGAACTTCAGTACCAGGAAAGTCAAAATCATTTATTCATTTTTATATAAAAAAACCATTTTTCTTTCTTTTGTTAAATCAATTGTAAAGTCAATTTCATTCAGATGCCTATAAAAACAGAGACTCTAAGTTAATAAGAACTTCAATATTGTGATAATCTGTAGAACAAGTGTAAGTTAATTAAGAAGAAATAGATAAGAAGTAGAGTAGATGAAAAGCGCTATACAAATCTTAATATTAAATCACTTAAGAAACTTATATCTGCAGTATACGTGAAACCAATCACAAAGTAAATAAAAAGCACGTAGAACAAGATTCACGGCTAATTTATTAAAGAGTATTTTAAAAGCATTCTGAAATAGTAAAATCAATATTAGAATCTTGAAAGATCATTAATTAAATTATTTAAATAATTAACTTTGAAGGTAATAATAAACAAGTTCGAATAAAATCATATTTATAAGCTTTCCTTCTGAAAGCTAATATTCATTCTAAAAACATTGATCAAATTACTCATTACTCTTTAGTACGTAAAAATTACATTAGGTATAAGTTTTTCATTTTATGTGCTATTCGAATAATAAACCCCAGTTTTATACCCGACACTGTTTTGTTATTGCTGTACTCCAAAATCTACCAACATCACAAACTATTCACAATAATTATTACGATTCACTTTGTGCTTGTACTTTTGAATTAATCTACTTGCGAATTCAAATCACAAATTCCTACGGCCCTAGTCGGAACGAGAAGACGCAAGAACGCACAGCAGGTAGGTCAGTTCACACACACCATAACAGTAAAGTTATAAATGTCGCCCTGAACTTGGGGCTTCCCGAAGTTAACAGAGTGTGATTAGTAATATATGTCGCCCGGAACGTGGGGCCCGGTTTAATTTTGATTAAATTTTAAATTGTGAAATTTAATTGTAGCAAATTAAATTAAAACAAATTTGCTGTTTTAATTTGTAAAAAAGCTGGCGTCCAACTCAAACAATCCCTGAAGTAAGTTTTGTGAATTGGTAGTAAGTACAGCAATAGTGTTAAAAAATATTGTGTAACAATGGAGACCGACAAAATGTTAAAACAATTGTTACAAGAAATGAAACAAAACGCGGCTAAAGCTGAGCAAACAAACGCGGAATTAGTAGCTAATATGAACGCACAATTGAAGCAAACAAACGCGGAATTAACGGCTAAAATAGACGCGAAATTTGAGCAAAGTGCAGCTAAAGCTGAAATGAATATTGCGGAAATAACAGCTAAAATAGACGCACAGAAAACTAGTTTAACCGACGTACTAGAACAAACTAACGCGGACATAAACGCGGAAATAAAACAAACCGATGCTAAAATAGCTGTTGAAATCGAAGATAGCTTGAAAAGCTTAGATTCCAAAGTTACCGAAGTCGGAGAAAAAATTCATACTGTCGAAACAAAAATAAATGACCGTTTTAAGGTTTTTGAGACCACAATGCATAAATCGTTTATTGAACAGATTACGCGTATGGAGGGGCGATTTAAAGAACACATCGGCAAGTGTGAAAAACAGACCGCGGATGTGGCTAAAAAAGTCGATAACCTTGAAGTACGGATACAAACCGACATAAGAGAAACACAGCAAGTTGCTAGGTTAGACGCGTCGATTGTAGAAGCTCGTTCCGATGTCGATACAAATAGAGTAAATGTATTGCAAACGCTTAGCGAGGAGATTTCTAAAGTGCGACAGGAAGTACGGCGGAAATCGGCACCAAATATTCTTGTACAAGGGCAGGTAGACGAAAAGAATCGAGTCTATTTCACCGGTGAAAATAATGAAAATCCAATCGAGTTCTTGCTAACTTGCGAAAATGAAATGGCAAGGGTAGGTTCGCGATTAGAGCACCAAGACCGGATACAATAGGTAGTCAACGAGATGCGTGATTCAGCCAGGCGATGGTATAACATTGTACGTAATAAAATTACCACATACACGGAATTTAGACAAATGTTTGAAAACCGATATTGGAATGCGCACACGCAAAGACTCTTGCGTAATGAATTAGAATACGGACGTTATGACCGGAAGCGGGGTATAACGCCCGAAAACTATACCATACAACAGGTTGAACGTGCTAAACATTAACACCAGCGTTTCCCGAGGTCGATATAGTCACGAAATTGGCGTACCATATTAATCATAATATTCGTGTAGCCGCATTTACGCAAGGTATACGTACGGTTGACGAACTATTAATATTAATATCCCAAAGTGAAACCGTTTTCGATTTCGGCGGGTGGAGGTATGACCCGAACAATAATCCAAGTAATGATAGCCAAAATAGACGTGGGCAATATCATACCCAAACTGATCCAAGGCCTAGTACTAGTTCGGCTGCACAACCAGCATCGCCGAAACCGCAAAATAAACCCTTTGAATATAAAGGAAAGACGAGTTTCAATAGGCAGAAACCGATAAGTAAAGGCAACGATGGAACTCCAATGAGAGCCATACAAACAGTCGAGGTATCAGATACCGGTACGACCGAACAAACCAGCGAAATGGAAAATGTTAGAAACCCTATTGTAAAAGCAAAACAGTTTCCCCATAAAAAAAACTTGCAACAGGGCGCATCCAAAAAGGATGCGCAATAAACACTGCAAAAATATTTAGAAATAAGATTGGTAGAAATAAAAAAAATAGTAGGTATAAGAAAGGTGATTTTTCTCATGAAATTTGTGTGCCAGTTAATAAGGTGTTCACACCGGATATTAGAGAACAATTGTTCGAGGTAAGTATAATACAACAATGCTCCCCTAACACTGCGTGTCCGGTAGTACAGGAAATTGGAGGCGACGTTCCCACGGACGTACATTTGGATGGCGTTACTGTGTTATCCGGGGATAGCGAAGCATTTTACGAGTGGATAGAAGAATATTGCCGAATCACCCATAAAGAGCCATACGAAATATTAGAGGCGCTGTAAATATAAATCATACAAAGTTAGAGATAATTTAAATACTAATATTTTAAATATCAATAATAATTGCTTAATATAAAAAAGAGTGTTAGATATAAATAATAATAATTGTGGACAAG
Source organism: Magicicada septendecula (assembly GCA_034769895.1). Lineage (NCBI taxonomy): Eukaryota > Metazoa > Arthropoda > Insecta > Hemiptera > Cicadidae > Magicicada > Magicicada septendecula. The sequence goes on from CM068370.1 coordinate 185,216,250, forward strand.
TTATAAATAAATAACAATCATTCGTAGCATTGATAGAACAAACACACAAGCGAGGTGTGAGACAGACGGGTGACGGTTACAGGAAACGCGTTCACAAAGCGACAACGCGCACACGAGCCGCGCTCAGCGGGTTTTTAAACGCAGAGGCTAATTAACAGCGTTTACTACGCGATAACAGGGATAGCAAACGGAAGCACATTCCTAAACGCACGCGACGAAATTGTCTATTGTCATCTGTGTAAAATACCTGGCTAATTGTCTCGCTATTAAGTACTACCCATGCTATAAACATTGTCTCACAATATTTTTATACACATAATCTAAATGTATTGGAAGTAAGTTATATATTTATAAAGCTTGTATGAATAGGATAGTTATATCAGTATATGTTTTTGTAACTAAATAGCACAATGCATACTGGTGAAACATGAAGAATGTACATGTAGAAAAAGAAAAAAAAATAACTGTATAATCTACATTATTTTTTTTTTTAAACGGGTGGGGATGTATATAACGTACGAAATCCCATAGATTTGGGGTTATATGTAGAAAGTTTTAAAAACCAAGTATAGAATAAATTTAAAGCGATAGAACCATATCTCGCGCTGTAGCGAGCATTCCAAACAATTAATTGTAAACGCCCGGCGGATATGTTCCGTTGGCGTTATGTAACCACGCACACGCACCGTTATAAATTAGGGACATGCCCTAACTTTAAAATAATAATATTTCGAAAACGAATAAATATAGGCAAAAATCCAAAATAGCCAAAATGTTTACCGAAATATTAAGAATACGGTGTGCGAATTTCATTAAATATAATTAAAGAGTTAATGAGCTAATTCATTTTATTTAAATAGCTTCCATAGTAAATGAGCTAGGGAGTTCAGATTTGGATATGTTGTAAGTGTAAATATTACGAATGAAATGTATATGTTAGATTAAGCATAACTTAGCTTGCGGCCAAGATAATCGCAATAAAATTTGCAACCGGACGTCCGACCGACAATTGGTTCCGGTGTATTCCAGAATATTAAAATTAATAGTAATTCTCGGACTGAGGGAATTATTTTTCGTTCTCACGGAATGAGGTGACTAAATTTTAAGTAGAAGGGAGAATGTTCTAGCCAATCAGATCGTTCTAAAAGTTTTGAACAACCGTTGATTTCGGCCTGAACGCTCTTCACTCTTCTGTAAACATTCAAGCAGTACACACACTCTCTTCTGTAAACGTTCACGCAGTCAACACATACTCTTCAATCAGGACTTAAACAGTGAACACACACACACACTTCTGTAAAGTATCAACTTGAGAACAAAAGTGTTGGCGTACGCATATAAGAGATCGACAATATACTACGAGAAGTCACGTCCAGACTACAACAGAGCAAGGCCGTCTAAATCGTGGTACGAGCTGAAGAACTGACGACGCAGAGCTACACCCGAGACGAGGTACACACACACACACACAGTGCAGAGTATCCGGATCGAGACCCTGAAGCAGTTGCAGCAGTTAGACCACTGACGTTAAATCCATCAACAGTTGCTGAAGAAACCGAGTTGCTGATCCCTGAACTCTTCGTTGGAACCCAGGACGCAGCGGAAATCATCGCCACTAGCTGATTTGACTAGGACATCGAGGGACCCCAGAGGACATCTTCGAGAACTTCAGTACCAGGAAAGTCAAAATCATTTATTCATTTTTATATAAAAAAAAACATTTTTCTTTCTTTTGTTAAATCAATTGTAAAGTCAATTTCATTCAGATGCCTATAAAAACAGAGACTCTAAGTTAATAAGAACTTCAATATTGTGATAATCTGTAGAACAAATATAAGTTAATTAAGAAGAAATAGATAAGAAGTAGAGTAGATGAAAAGCGCTATACAAATCTTAATATTAAATCACTTAAGAAACTTATATCTGCAGTATACGTGAAACCAATCACAAAGTAAATAAAAAGCACGTAGAACAAGATTCACGGCTAATTCATTTAAGAGTATTTTAAAAGCATTCTGAAATAGTAAAATCAATATTAGAATCTTGAAAAATCATTAATTAAATTATTTAAATAATTAACTTTGAAGGTAATAATAAACAAGTTCGAATAAAATCATATTTATAAGCTTTCCTTCTGAAAGCTAATATTCATTCTAAAAACATTGATCAAATTACTCATTACTCTTTAGTACGTAAAAATTACATTAGGTATAAGTTTTTCATTTTATGTGCTATTAGAATAATAAACCCCAGTTTTATACCCGACACTGTTTCGTTATTGCTGTACTCCAAAATCTACCAACATCACAAAACTATTCACAATAATTATTACGATTCACTTTGTGCTTGTACTTTTAAATTAATCTACTTGCGAATTCAAATCACAAATTCCTACGGCACAAGTCGGAACAAGAAGGCGCAAGAACGCACAGCAGGTAGGTCAGTTCACACACACCATAACAGTAAAGTTATAAATGTCGCCCTGAACTTGGGGCTTCCCGAAGTTAACAAAGTGTGATTAGTAATAATATATATATTGCAATGGGTGAGATTTGAATATGAAATAATAAATTTCACTCTTAACATGATAGCATGTTTCAATGAGAACTATTCAAATTAAAAGTTGCGTGTTGGAACATTGTATTATAGACAGAATGAATCATGTCAGAATTGTTAGATTAAATTAATTTTTGACTGTATAAAAAAATATCAGTGTTTTTAGATAGTGCGAACGTATGCATAGGCATATGGCGAGTGCGCGTGTGCTCGTGTGAATAACTGTTTTACGAATTAACATTAAAAAAAGAATTAAATGAATAAACTTTTATGTAAAGCAAAAGTCTGACATAAGACTTATACCTGACTGTGCATACTAATAAGACAAATCTGGTAGTAATGTTTGTTAATGATTTAAAATACAAAATACGAGTATATGAGTTTTTCATAAAAAAATGTTTTATCACCCACAAGAAAAGTAATCAATTTATACCGGTTTATTGTGCACATTTTACATTGCCCATATGCAATTTCTTACAAGTAAAGTGTTATTTGGACTATAGCTTAAGGGAGAGGGAGCAGCTCTGACCAATCGGATGGACGAATATATCAGTTGATTCAGTCCGTGATGGGATGTAAATCAGTTTACCGTAGTACTCAAGGAAAGCAGTATCGTTACTTCTTATAACGTGTTATCGTTACCACTGGTTCAGTACGTTAGGTCTGTCAGAAGTTACGAAGTTACGAACACTAATAGTAAAGTGCGGGACTGTTTAAATCGTGTGCTAGTTCGGTATCAGTTGCAAGATTGTCCGATTAGGTCTATGAACACATCAAGTTGCCGGAGCTATATAAATTAATTGATTAACTAATTAAATTGCATATTTTCATAGAGTGCCCAACCCGTAAGACGACCCTGAAAGCTTGTGAACGAGAGGAGATCCTGAAGAAGAACCACAGGAGGAGCGGGTATCCTGACGGCTATCTGGAAGGAGCAGTAGGAGACATTCACCAGGAAACAAGGAGACACCGCATCAGTCATCTTATTCAGGGAAGTGAATCATTTATAATAAACTAAATGAAACAATTATAAACTGATAAGAAGAGAAACCTTGTAGAAATTAACTTGTATGTTAGTAGCGTAGGAATTATTTAAATTTAAGACTGAAGGTCAACAGAAACTGTCATTAATTTATTTTATTTGTATAAAAAGAAACTGTTTATTAATTTGTATTTACAAAGAAGTAGTAATTTATTTATTTGTTTAAACAGAACTGTTAATTTATTTTATTTCTATTAACACAAGTTCAATGGCAGTGCGGGACGAAGGTTTGCCCGTCGCCCGCTCATATACTACGTTCCGAGCTTCAAATATAGCTCCTGCCGCAGGGTCGACTGATGGTCTGGGTTTAGGGTGTGGCCTGCTACCGGCCGTGGGTTTTCAATTAATTACTTAATTGAGGGTGAGTGTACGCCGAGGCCGGGTCCAAGATTCTCCTGGCACTGATTGGTAGCGACCGATGGCGCTAATCAGGTGGTTACCCTGGAATCGGGCGGAGCGCCGATAAAATTTTCTGGACAGTGTCCGTATAGTAGCGTCCAGGGAACGGACACGCAGGGAGTCACGGATCGTTTTGTTAGATGTTAGGTAGTGGGCTTTATATGCCCAGCGCAATCCTTGGTCAAGGAGAGACTGAAGCTTTCGCTTGTGGGTCTTGGCCAAGTAGCCCCAAACGGGTATCGCGTAGCTAACCATCGGCACCACATAGGTGGAGAAATAAGCTTCCCTAGGCGGCGGGTCATGGCGTTGCTGCATAACACGGGACGGAGTTGGTAGAGACGATTGGCGGTCTTTCGGGCTACTTATGCAGAGTGTGTCCGCCAGGTGAGACGTCGGTCGAGGTGAACCCCAAGGTACTTGACCTCTCGAGACCAGGCCAACAGAGTGTATTAACAACAGTATCGAAATTTTAGGTAAGCAATCACCTGATCACTTTAGTCATACCTCTTTGCTTAACCTAGACATTTTGTTATAATACACTATATCTAACCATGTCCTTATTTTGACAACAACAATGTAACTATCTGATGTAACTGATATTTTAAAAATCTCTCTATTTCTCCCCCTACACACACACGCGCGCGCGCGTTCGCATAAAGAATTTCGACAAAACCGAAACATAGAAGCATGATAATGTTTTGTAAAAAAAAAATTTCTAGACTGTGGGGAATCGAAAGTGTGGAAGCGTCACACTTTTCAATGACGCATCACGCATTTTGTGGAATGACCCCCAGCCTAAAAACACTATCATGTTAAAAAACTGTATATTAATTTTGTTGTGTTAGAAACTGTAGTAAACTCTGTGCATTCTAAATTTAAGGAAAACTTTAATTAAAGCCAGAACATTTCCATATCTCACATATCGACTTCTTATTTATTCTATGCGACCTTGTTCACCGCTATATATATATATATATATATATATATATATATATATATATATATATATATTACGACGATGCTCTTAGACACTTACTTTTGCACATATGATATTACTCATTCGTGCGCACTTACCCACGTCTCGAAGGTAGACTCTTCTTCTGCAGTATTTACCTTGATCTTTCCCAGCTAGGTCGCAGGCTTTGGTAGTTGATTGAGTGTGGATAGGCACGTGAATATCGTAATACAAGCAAAGAGTACAGAGGATTTAGTACTGGTTGTGAAATTAGTACGACAATGTTAATGAAATCATATTCATTTTGTTTATTATTTAAAAATTTCAAATTGTCATATTATTAATTATTGTGTGGGTTGACTAATATTGACACTTATATTCACTTATATGAATATAATATAATTATAACGTGGTTAAAATCTTATCTCTTATATTCTAAGACATATTATACACAAATAAGACCTATATGACCTGGAATATTTACACAGACATATAATACATAACACATATAATTATTATAATACGTGATTAAAACGTACGAAATTGAATATTAATCTTGTCTTAGCAAGTGTGGTTTTTATTATATACCACTTAATTAAAAAATTAAAAAATTAAACATTTATAAAAATTCTAATAGAGACCATTCTATTACATTAATTAATTATATTACTAATGTCTCAATTAATTAAAAATCTACAATTAAAGTAACTCTCATACTTGATTTTACGTTATAGTTACTTAATTTTAATTATATAATAACACATAAAAATATATTAAAATATGGTTTCTATAATGACCATTTATTTATGAGGTTAGTAAATTTATATTCTTTGTTATCAATTATTATTCTTTGAACATTTATTGATTATTCATTATGAAAAATAAAAATATAATAAAGTTTATGTAAACTTGTGTATGGAATGTAGAGCCTTCTTTTAATAGACCTCAGGGTCATTTATAATATTAAATAAATGTCTGACTTCACCTGCATATTTCTGCAACCATTTAACTGCGTCGTTACCGTCATCTGGACTCTCGAGTTTGGGATCCTCTTCGGGGATCACCTTCTCTGTCTCTGCGTCGTCGAAATTGCTCTCTCCGTCTAATGGATGCTGAGTTCTGACGTGGACCTCTGGTCGTGATGATGTACGGCTGGATGTAGCTGCATGTGGCTGTCCCTGCGTCCTCTAGTATTTTGCTCTGGTTCCTCTCCTCTCCTTGTCTTGTCCCTCGTGGATGTCTCGAAGTTCTACGTGGACTTCTTGAAGTTCATCGACGACGATACGACTCCTCGTAGATTACGATATTATAGTCTTTTTAAATAAAGCGTGTATCACTAATATTTTCACTGACGTACTGCCGTTTCCATCGCACTTCAAGTTACGTAATACGGTTTAAAACATTACTTAACTTTGTAAAATTCGCGGTTGCGAGATGCATGGATTTCACGTAGTGTCTGTTAATGACTAATTACAACCTACGCGTCTTTCTATGAAGCACACACTTTTTTATAAATATTATTTTACAAATCGTTAGGTACATTATTAAACTTAACCTATGCAAATTATGAACATTAAGGTGTGTAAACTATGGAAGTTATGGCAAAATTTCACACGGTGGCTGAACGGTTCCCACGATCATGGACCACTTAATGTCTAATTGTAGCGCCAGGAACCAGCTTTGTTTCTACATATGTCTCTGATTCGTGTGATTTCTGGGTTTCGTTCAGCACTTAAAAAACTCTGTAAAATTTTCCACAATCGTATGCATAATTCAACTTGTTCTTCATTTACACACTAAGACTAACACACACACACAAAGTGATACACACGCGGCTGCCTGTCGCTATGACGTCACCCTTGCCAGTCGATGCGTGTTTCTTCTACCCTCGCTGCGTTTAAAAACTAACTAGGCTTCCAATTCCATATGCATGCTCACTTACAAATATTTATTTATTTAAAATTAATTAATACGTTTATTTCTTTTATTATCTCTTATACCTAACGCTTAATTATTACATTATTTTTATTATTTACATCTTTTACATCTCATACGTGCGTTCGTATGTTATCATACCTCAGTCAGGGGTTGATACATAGACTTATGCTAAACGTATTATATATATATATATATATATATATATATATTGCAACAGAACACAGGATGATAAGATATGCTGTTTATATCAGAGTACATGAATGACGAGCATATTCTTGTTTAAATTTGTTTTGTGTAATATTTTGTTTTTTAGTCATAAGTTTTGTATTTAAAAATTGATAAGCATATAGGTTACACCAAACTCTTCATAAAAAAATGTACTATATTGTCATGTATTTTTTGTATGAATTGGTGCGCGTGTGCGGGGGTGATAATCTGCGATCGCTATAGCGGCAGTGGTAGTTAACCGATTTACATGAAAATTTGACAAGGAATTATTTAAGTAAATAGCTTCGATTTGTGTATACTCTGAGGTTTGTAACTGTTTTAGAAATATGATTTTTTAAGTAAAGCAAAACTCAAGTGTAACTCTTATCAATGATAAGGTAATAATAATTGTAGATAATTTCCATGCAGGACTATGCAAAATTATACAAAGTTTTTCATGAAATTTGTGTATCTGGTTGTTCCATCAATCATGTGACTTTGGCTTGGCCTATCAAATTACACCAAATTCAGTGAGATTCATACGTTGCAGAGCTAGGTTGGACACAGTCTGTCTGTTGACGTTGCAAGGGGAAGTTGTGCCCCGGGTAAGAGAGTTATTCTCTTACAAATGTAAAAAGATCTTATATAAAATAAACCATAAACCTTAAAATTCTTAACGAAGTTTTGCGGTAAGAACCAAGAGGATAAATAAGTAAATAAAATTTAAAATAAAATACAGTGCTGTGTCGTGTAAGTTAAGATATCCGCATAGGAAACTTAAAGACACTACAAGATATCGTGGAAGCAGTTAAACATAACTACGAGACTCTGTGAAATATCGCCGCTGGAGCCGCTTGCTGTACAAGTTAACGACGAGACGAAGAGGACGCCAGGACACCAAGAAGGAGTAAAGCTGTAGAAGAGGACGACGAGACGAAGAGGACGCCAAGACGGGACCGACGAGACGAGAAGAGGACATTGCAGGAAACAAGTAAAATCGATTCATATTAATCGAAGAATATAAACAATTTAATGTACTATCAATACATGACAATTTAAAATACATTATACATCTTTATAAACAATATTTGTATATAATAAATAATTTTTCATCTCCTCCATATTAGACTTGTATCGATTTCTACACACGCGTAATATCCTTATTAGAATAATAAAGTTTGATCTGTTGCATAAGGGTATTTGGCGCTTGCCAACGTTGGGCTCGATTTTTGAATTAATTTTAAAAAAAGAAATATTTATTTGAGTGTGTATAGACTAAATTCATTGAACTATTTATATGTGCTGTTCTATGTTATCAGAGAGTGTAGATAAAAGTTTGAATACTCTCTCTTATCAGATATTTGAACAATAGAGTTATTATCTGTATGGAGGTTGAATTATTATTGTTATCTGTGTTAGATTAAGCTTGTTTACATTTGATTGAGAGACTGGATTATAATAATAAATAACATAAACGGACGTTATTAGAAATAATACGTATAAAATAATTTTTGCCGTTACTATAAATAAAACTATAATATTTTATTAAATTTATAAAAATAAATAATCAATATGGCCGAATCACTAGAATTACAAAATACATTGGCGGCATTATTGGCAAATATACAAAAGCTGTCCGAAGAAAGTAAATCTAATCTGCAGAAAATGTCGGAAGAAATTAAATCTAGTAAAGACGAAGCAGTGAAGCAATATAAGTCGCTACAAACACTTCATGATGAGAATAAAAAAATTTATACAGCCGTTCATGACCAGACTAAACAAAATAAACAACTTTTAGAGTTAACCGAAAAACGTATAGCTGATAAATTAGAATTAATTTGTAGTAGTAGTGAGACCGCCTTAGAAAGGAATAAATCTCACAGCAGGGAATGTGAAGCAAAAATTAAGTTGAATTATTCTCTTAGGCAGGAAAGTGAATGTAACAATGCGGTTGACCGATGTAGTCCAGTCGACTTACAGAAGCCAGATGTTAATCGATTAGATAAGATAGCAGCTAAGGGTGGTGCGCCCGCTAAGGAGATAACAGCTGAGCAACGAAAACAATCAAATAATATTTTAAATAAATATGAAAAGAGAAATAGGGAAAACCTTATCTCAGTGTTGGTTTACATCTATCCAGATTGGTATTATCAACGGGTAAACGGTGGAAATTTAAAAACAATAAATGTTATTTGCTGTTCCGTGTCTGTAAGATACAGATCCATTCTGGTAATGTTTTATTAGTCAATAATGAAATGTATAAACACTTGAGAAGTCCATACAATTGTAAAAATTAATATTTAAATAATATATTTGATGAATACTTGGGTAAACAAAATAGTTTTGTTCCTGAAGCTGGTGCATTTGAGGAAAAGCACACAGTTAAGGTTAATTCTGACAGAAGATCAAAACTGTCTGAGTGTTTTCAGCCACATATGAAACGAAATGCAGGTGTTATTTATACAGTCAGAGATTCACTGTACAGCAATATGTGTTCGTCTTTTATAAATGCGTATGCAGACAAATCCGAAACATTAAAAAATTTTAAAGTGCACTTAGATACTGATCACTGTGAAAACTTGATGAAAATAATGTTTGAGATGATACCAGAAAAATTTCAATCAAACAATGAGTTCATATTGTACAAAGGAGATATATTATGTGTAGCCTGGGTAATACAACTGGCATTACATATAAACCTTTAAAAATTAAATCAAAGAAATGTATCGGCAATTACCGAAACAAATGCAAGGGTAGAGCAATCAAAAAACGAGAAAGGTTGCGCAGCATGAGTCTGTGCGATAAATTAAAAATTAAATTAAGGATAATTGAATCTAATATGCCAGGATATAGGAGTATGTATGTTATGCAATTGTATAAAATTATGTGTAAAATAGGAATAATTGTAATCATGTTGAGAAATGTATAGTTGAGCTGTAGATATAGACGAATGACGTCTGACATTGGCATCCTTATCAGTGTTCAGGAATGTTTGGTGATAAGCAGCCATGTGCTTTTGTTTGTTTACAATTAGAGCTGTCAAAGTGACAGTTGGTGAAATGTTGTTTGATAGAAGCTACTCAGTTATTTTAATTTTTGAGGTTATTATGTTATTATTTAGATGATTATGATTATTGGGAAGAAATTATGTCAATCTAGGTTTAAAAAAAAAAAATTTTTGTATTCGATATAATAAAAAATTTTTTTTTACACGTGGAGGGGTTAATCCTGCAACAGAACACAGGATGATAAGATATGCTGTTTATATCAGAGTACATGAATGACGAGCATATTCTTGTTTAAATTTGTTTTGTGTAATATTTTGTTTTTTAGTCATAAGTTTTGTATTTAAAAATTGATAAGCATATAGGTTACACCAAACTCTTCATAAAAAAATGTACTATATTGTCATGTATTTTTTGTATGAATTGGTGCGCGTGTGCGGGGGTGATAATCTGCGATCGCTATAGCGGCAGTGGTAGTTAACCGATTTACATGAAAATTTGACAAGGAATTATTTAAGTAAATAGCTTCGATTTGTGTATACTCTGAGGTTTGTAACTGTTTTAGAAATATGATTTTTTAAGTAAAGCAAAACTCAAGTGTAACTCTTATCAATGATAAGGTAATAATAATTGTAGATAATTTCCATGCATGACTATGCAAAATTATACAAAGTTTTTCATGAAATTTGTGTATCTGGTTGTTCCATCAATCATGTGACTTTGGCTTGGCCTATCAAATTACACCAAATTCAGTGAGATTCATACGTTGCAGAGCTAGGTTGGACACAGTCTGTCTGTTGACGTTGGTAGGGGAAGTTGTGCCCCGGGTAAGAGAGTTATTCTCTTACAAATGTAAAAAGATCTTATATAAAATAAACCATAAACCTTAAAATTCTTAACGAAGTTTTTCGGTAAGATCCAAGAAGGAATAGAGGAATATTTTATATAAAGTAAACTATAAACCTTGAAATTCTTAACGAAGTTAACGACGAGACGAAGAGGACGCCAGGACACCAAGAAGGAGTGAAGGTGTAGAAGAGGACGACGAGACGAAGAGGACGCCAAGACGGGACCGACGAGACGAGAAGAGGACATTACAGCAAACAAGTAAAATCGATTCATATTAATCGAAGAATATAAACAATTTAATATACTATCAATACATGACAATTTAAAATACATTATACATCTTTATAAACAATATTTGTATATAATAAATAATTTTTCATCTCCTCCATATTAGACTTGTATCGATTTCTACACACTCACAATATCCTTATTAGAATAATAAAGTTTGATTTGTTGCAATATATATATATATGTATATATATACTAAGTTCAGAAGGAATTAAAATTGGAAGAGGAGTAAGGCAAGGCTGCCGTATGTCACACCAAATTTATTTAAAATATATCTTGATGACTTGATTAGGATGTGCTTTGACAAAACGAGAGGTGTGAATGTCGGTGGAAGAAGAATTGAATGTATAAGGTTTCCTGATGACATGGCTGTTTTAGCAGAAAAGGAAGAGATAATGAATGAAATGATAAGAGAGAGATTTGAATTTTGTATACGAGGAATATGGAATGAGGATTAATAAGGAAAAAACTAAGTGTATGGTGATTAGCGGAGAAGGAAAAAGGGCAAACATAAAGATAGAGCAAGACAAAATGCAACAGGTGGAATTGTTTAAATATCTTGGAAGCTTGATAAGTGAAGATATGTCCTGCACTCGTAAAATTAGAGCAAGGATTGCTATAGCGAAAGAGGTATTTAATGGGAAGAAAAGACTGCTGTGTGGCAAAGTTTATAAGAATTTAAGAAAAAGGTTGGCTAAATGTTATGTGTGGAGCATTGCTTTATATGGTTTAGAGACATGGACACTGATGAAGGAGAATGAGAAAGGATTAGAAACATTTGAGATGTGGGTTTGGCGAGCAATGGAAAAAGTGAGATGGGTTGATAAAATAAGGAATGATGAAGTTTTGAGGAGACTAGGGGAAGAGAGAAGAATCCTTAAAATAATAGGAAATAGGAAAAGAAATTGTTTAGGTCATTGTTTAAGAAGAGACTGCTTGCTTACAACTGCCATGGAGGGTGTCAAAGAAGGAGAAAAAAGAAGAGGGCGTAGAAGAATGAAGTTAATAGATAGCATTAAATTCAGAGGGTGTTACTAAGAAACGAAATGGCTGTCAAGCGATAGGACAGCTTGGAGAGCTTTTGCCACTTGAAGACCTGCCTTAGAGCAGAACACCAAATAAATAAATATACTAATACGTAATTTTACTAACGCATATGAATACAATTGTTAAATTTCTGTGTTGTTTTTAAGGGATACCTTGCTCGAAGTTATAGATCAGCGCTCCAGCACGTTCTCGACCGGGGACTTGAGCTCGTGTGTGAAGTCCGCCGTAGGTACTCTTCTCGTCTTTTGAGGAGAGGACTCGGTGTCCGCTCTTTTGATGACACCGTGAGACGCCTGGCGCGTAGATTCTATGTTCGATCAGCATGTGTGACCCAAAATTCCCTCATAGCCGGACTTGGTAACTACACTCCAAGGCCAGGTGAGTCTTGGAAGCGACCCCGTATAGTAGCCCCGGTGGTATAATCCACCATCGAGGGTCGCTTCAGGCCCTCCATCAAATAGGAAAAGTATAAATTGAACTCTAAACGACCCAGTGGCAGGAGTCCTAATTGAGACTCGGGACACTGCACAACTGGCGAGCCGCGCAACCCCCAGTCGTGTGGGGCAGTGAATCAGTTTGAGATAACGTAACGAAGCGATAAAAAGTGTTAGGAGTTGCGGAGTTGCTGTCTTAGTGATTTGCAATTCGGTGGACTTAGTTTTACAGGAGTTTAGTGTAAAGTGATTATTGTCAATTATTATGTGTGGACGGCTGTAAATAATGACTTGCATTATTTACTTAGATAATGTTAATTAGGTGATGTTTTTAGTTTGTTACGTTAGTGTGTGCTGGATCAAGTAAAAATTATGATTTTTGTAGACGAGTATTGTAATATATTTATTTTACAAATTAGAATAAAAAATAATTGAAATATATAGAGAGATATTGTGTGTGTATCTTTTGTGATAACAAAGGTATTGTGCTCTTCCTTTAGCCCCACTAGTTGGGCAAGCCAATTTGTAATATAATAAAAATATTACAAATAAATTTAAATAAGAATAAAAATATAATTATGATAATATGTTTGTTTTAATACGCTCCACGTTGGAAACGCCAACTTGTAATATAATAAAAATATTACAAATAAAAATATAATTGATGAATGCTTGTTTTACTAATCTCCACGTTGGAAACGCCAATTTGTAATATAAATACAAATATTACAAATAAAAATAAAAATATAATTATAATTGAAATATGTTGATATGTGTTGATACGTATTAATATTTTGTTTATCACTGGATCAGTCTGACTCCTTAAAGTCCCACTGGTTAGGCTAGTCAAAGGGAAATATAAATTCAAGTGTAATAATAAACAAGATATAAAGATATTGATGATAAGAATATGTTATAACTAAGTGTGTTGGATTGATAAATAACAAATATATCAAACTTTAAAAATTTTGCAAATATTTTTTCTTGTGCTTGTATCGAATTTGACTGAATAATTTAATTTAATTAATTGATAACTAATTAATTATTTGAGTTTGTAATTTCCTCCTATATCTATTCTCTCAATGTGAATTATGTTTTTGCTTAATAAAAAATAATAATAACATTAATAGTAGAAATAAAAACAATGCTGGTAACTGAATACTGATTTGCGTTTATTCATTCAAAATTGTGCGCCAGTCAAACTGCGCATGTCCCAGGCACTGGCTAATATTCGCCACAGTCGGCAGTGAGAAAGATTAACAAATATATTTTTTACAAGTTTAAATTTATGGTTCTTTTAACGAGTCGAAATGGTCAGAGGGCAAGGAACAAGATACATTTAACAGGTATTCTTAAACTAAATGTTAACATCTGAAATAGAACAGAATTATTATTACAATTGTCAATTAGAAAGAAATTATTTAAAATTCGAACCAAGTCGAAGAAATGACGTCACTCTGCTCCAGGCAGCACTGGTCCGTCGTCTTTATAGAAATTCAGCAATGGCCGCCGTCTGCTCGATTTTATTTGCTATGACGCCGTTGGAATTGAAGATCTTCTCCCACAGAAATAAAACGATGTTCCCTTTTCCTGCGAAGTGGTGTTGTTCCAAAATATAGTGTTGAATGTCCCCTCGTCGTCTGCGATGTCGAATTCTGGATGGATCTCTTGTGTAGTGTGATGTTCAAATATGTGTGTTGGTTCTTTGTGAATTCGTTCCCAAAAAATTGTTTCAAAATGGGTGTCGATTTTTGGTGTTGCGTTTTATGGTGTTATTCTGTGTTTTTGGAAACTTGTGAAGTGTTAGACATAGATAAATAAGATTATTTCACTTGTTAGTTCATCTCCGTTACACGCCACATAACCACACTTGGTTTTAATATAAATTATTTGGTTTTCAAAACTCCACTAATACATTTTTCAACTGTTCAGCTTTGCGATTAACAATAGACTAAACGACGCAACGTCGTCGTTTTAGGGCAATTTGTGGTATGTCTTTTTCCTCTTCATATTGTTTAATTATAAAATATCTGTCTAAGACTTGTTTCACTATCTAACTATACATAACAAGTTTTCTTATTTTTTACTGTATTTCCAATATTTCTTAATTTTACATGAATCTAACTATTCAGTAATATTGATTATTTAATTTTACATCTTTTGATATATAGCTGGGTTTGTTTCAAACTCATTTAAGCCCAAAAATTACCATTTTAGATAATTATTGTATGTCTCATATTTTGTACAAATTCAGTGTTTTAAAGGTTTTTATTTGTTTTTTCGGTATAATATTTCCATGGAATACACCTAATAACTCCGTAATTACTTTGTTGTTAATAATTTGGTTATTAAAACATTTCAATATTGATTAATTTGCTGTTTAGTCTGATTTGATTACTATCATAAGCCTATTTTTGACTGTTTCCAAAAGAAGTTAGTTTTATTTCTTTTGTCATTCTATTTGCTATTAACTGTATCTGTATTAATTATATTTTCAATTTCTGTATTGTATGTATTGAATTCTATTCCTATTACATAGATTAATTCTTTGATAGATAGTTTTTTTGGTTTATAGGCCATTCTGTGTTTACAAACATAGTGTCTTGGTGGGTCTGTTTGTACATTATACATGGTTTACTGATTTGAATAAAACTATTACATTTTTATGCCCTACTTGCCTCTCTGACTTACACAATGGAAAATTAAATGACATGATTTTAATTACAATAGAATATCTTGTATCTACTAAACTTTCTTTATACTAGTAACATCATTGAACCATAACATGAACATCTTATGCCTAATTTTAACAAAAACATCTTATTATCAACTATTTTCCATATATCACCTAATTTTAACAAAAACATCTTATTCCTATTATTTTTTCCTGTATCATCAAATGATAACAACATAGCTTATCCTAGACATAATTTAATTAGAAAACATAAAAAACTCCTATTACTAGTAACACTGTCAGTCACTAACTGTCTTGTGTATGTATTATTCTTATGAAAACACTTTAACTGTGATAAAAAAAAACCTCGTGTATCTATTTACACCTTACATCTAAAATATTATTTAATTAATAATAAATAATAAACATCTTAATATTAGGCATACCTTCAGTTATGACCTGTCCTTTGGTATTTTTGTCTTCACCATTTATTTAGTTATAATTAAAGAAAACATTTTATATGTAATAGTCCTTCTTATATCTAATTTAAAACTCTTATTACTAGTAATGTTGTCAGTCCTTAGACCGTCTTTCATTTCAATGGTTTTATTATTATTATTCTACACTCATGGTAGTCTTTTTATAATACTTAAACCTCATTGAAGATTTTTTTTTTCATACATTTTTTAACTATGTTTCTCACTGTACACTCTGTAGTTCCTTAATTTTGTTATCTCACTTCACTTTATTGTATTCTACACTCTGGTAGTCTTTTTAGTGAGTTCTACTCTATGGTAGTCTCTTTTGACATATTTTTTGACATGTTACACTTACAACTAATATACAATTTGTTTTTATAGTATTGTATCTTGTAACTTGTTTGGGGTTTACCTATATCGGTTTCAATTTTGTCTCATGGTATTTATTATATGATTAACATTTTGTTTTGGCATATCTCTTCCTGTTTCTGGTCTCTTTGTGGGAATCTTGATATGTTTCGTCCCTTCTTCAAATATCACATTAGTAGTTTCCTTATTAAAATGGTTTCATGACAGATTATTTCCTTTTTTATGGTCCTTCCCTTTTTGTACTGCTTCCCCAATCTACTGGGTATACTGCTGGTTTAACTGGTTTTTTCATAGTAGGTTATTTTAATTAATGGTTTTCTTTATTATCTTCCATTTTTATTAACATTTTATAGACTTAATTATACAGTTTCTAGGGTAATCCTTAAACAATTTATTCTTCTCACTCACTATGGAACTTTCTCTTTTATTCATGTAACATTAATTCAAATGTTTAGTGTGATAATTTTGTTATGTTACATATGCTCTCCTGTAAAAGTGATTAGTTCAGATCATACTCTGTATGGATGAAATAATTACTACTAATTCTTTTGTATTTACATTTTCTCCGTGATTACATGTTTTCACTTTATATACCTTCTTTTTCCACCATTGCTTCCTCTCAGCTGATGTGTATCTCCTTCATTAGTTTCTTTCTTCATTGATAAGTGATCTTCAATCTTGTGTATAACATTATCATTTTATATTCCTTCTTATTTGGTGCTTCCTCACCAGTATGTTTACTCCCTAACATTCCCTAACAAATTAATTGGAACAGTTCAGAGTGGCACTTTTGGCTTCAATCCCTGCTGTCCAATACTTCAATTGAGTCCAGAGGTATTATCATCTCTGCTCAACACATAAGACTGATGGCATTTTCTACATCCAGTCATAAAAATAAATAAACAGTAAAAGTAGTCATTTTTGACTAAAATAAACATCTTTAGATTCTTCACTTCATAATACGTTATATTAATTAATACTTTTATACACTTGACTCTTCTTCTCTCTTAAAGCTTATTCCATATTAGGTGGTTTAGGTATGTGGTATCATATACATTTCATCATGTTTACATAGTAAGTAGTATTTATATTTACTCTTTCTACCATCTGGTATTCATTGAGTTACTTTTATTGCTCATGGTATAACATGAATTAATTCTTTATCACTTTCACTATAACAGTGGTTGTTGTAACAGCATTATCATTATTAGTATCAGGTTTTTTTGTTTTTTGGTTTCTGGTCTCACTATTTGGTCTTTAGTGAGCTGGTCCTTCTTCATTGTTCCATTTTTATTAAATTATTTTCTTTGTGAGTTTGGTTAATTTGTTCGATTAAGTCATATGACATTCTGGTTTCCTTTCTCTCTTAGAATTTTGTATCTCTTTCTTACAAAATCTGTTTTCATATTTCAGAGTTATTTCTCACCATTTGTATGAGTAATGATATGAGTTTAATGTTTTTTAATTTTAGACATTTTTATTCAACTACATTCTTTCTTGTTCATAGTTGTTTTTCAAATATTTTGGTATAAGTTGTACTTATTATTGTTTTGAATTTTGAAATTATTATTCCTCAACATTCTTTTTGCATTCATAATAGTCTTTGAATGTTTGTGTAAGTGGTACTTACTAATTATTTTGAATTTGGACAATTATTATCTGCATCCAAATTCTTTTTACTTGCATAATAGTCTTTGAATATTTGTGTAGCTTGTACTTACTATTGCTTTTGAATTTTGAAGCTTATTATGTTCAAAATTCCTTTTATTTATTCACAATAATCTTTTAAATGTTTTGTGTAAGTTGTGCTTACTGATTTTTGAATTTTTGTAATTATTTATTTATCAAAATTCTTTTTTTTTTTTTCATCATTCAGAATTGTTCGATTATTTGGTGTAAGTTGTGCTTACTGATTTTTGGAATTTGGTAATTTTTTATTCTTACCAACAAAATTCTTATTTTGTTCACAATATTCTTTCAGATATTTAGTGTAAGTTGTACTTACTCATTTTTGAATTTTGTAATTATTATCTTTATCAAAATTCTTGTTTCATCATTCACAATTGTTCGAATATTTGGTGTAAGTTGTACTTACGATATTTTTGAATTTTGTAGTTTTTTATTCCTCAAAATTCTTTTTTCGTTCACAATATTCTTTCTGATACTTGGTGTAAGTTGTACTTACGATATTTTTGAATTTGGTAATTTTATTCTTCCATCAAAATTCTTTTTTCATCATTCACAATTGTTCGAATATTTGGTGTAAGTTGTACTTACGATATTTTTGAATTTGGTAATTTTTTATTCTTACCAAAATTCTTATCTTGTTCACAATATTCTTTCAGATATCTAGTGTAAGTTGTGCTTACTAATTTTTTGAATTTTTGTAATTATCTATTTAGCAAAATTCTTTTTTCATTCACAATATTCTTTCTGATACTTGGTGTAAGATGTTCTTACTATATTTTTGAATTTTGTAGTTATATTCTTTATCAAAATTCTTTTTGTATCATTCACAATTGTTCGAATATTTGGTGTAAGTTGTACTTACGGATTTTTGAATTTGGTAATTATTTTTATCAAAATTCACAATTTCTTCATAATAGTTTTATCTCACAACTATGAGTCCTCCAAATATTTTTTTATGGACAACTGATTATAAGTTCCTTTTACTTTATTCGAAATGATATCCTTTAGTACATACGTATTGTTATTATTGTTTTTAATTATCAGGTATGGGCCGGTATACAGCAGTAATAACTTTTTGGTAATGCCTTCCAAAGTACTGGGTAATTCCCTGTTTTTTAGCAGTACCTTTTCTCCGACTTCATATCTTATTATTTTCTTAACAGCCTTTTGATATTTGTTCTTGCGCCTTTCCTGGTCTTCAGCCAATTTATTGTAGAATCTAATTCGATTGAATTTGTATTCTTGACTCCTGGGGAACTCTATTATGTCTTGTATTTCTCTCGGAGGTGGTCTTTCATACATTGCCGTGTATGGAGTGGTACCAATAGCGGTGTGATATGACAAATTAAGGAATTCTTCAGTCGCTAATAAATATTCTTGCCACTTCTTTTGTTGGTTATAGCAATAAGTTCGTAATATTTTTCCGACCTCTCGCAGTACCCTCTCCGCTGGATTGCTGCTGGGGTGGTAGACAGACGTCTTGTATGTCTTAATGCCCAATGTATTCAGAGTGTTTCTCCACCGCCAACCCTTAAATTGCGTTCCATGGTCGGTGATTATGGATGTCGGGCTTCCTACCTCTGGAATGTAATGATTTGTTATTATTTCTAGAGTCTTCAGAGTGGTGGCTCTGTTCACAGGGTATGGTTTTGTAAATTTTGTAAAATGATCCATCATAATAACAATATACTTGTATCGATGGCGTCCGCCACTGCGGGGAAATGGACCACATATGTCCAGAAAGACCTTTTCCAGTTTGGCTTGTGAGGTAATTGGTATCATCATACCTTCCTTTCTTTCATTGTTGGTTTTCACCAATTGACATATCATACAGGTTTTAAGGTAGTTTCTAGTTTTTCTATTGATACCTTTTATGTGACAATTCTCTTCGATTGCCTTGATCACCTTCATGGCTCCCATGTGACCGTATCGTAGGTGATAGTCCAGGATGATATCCTTTTCAATTGTAGTAGGGATCATGATCTTCCAAACGTCTTCGTCAAGGGATGTCTTGATGAATAAAATCCCATTATGTATACAATAAAATTTGTTTATTGTGTCATCTGGGTTGGAGAGACGAAGTTTAATAGAGTTTAACTTCGGATCGGACTGCTGGTGTTTGGTGATGTCCTGCACTATCTTCTCTAAATCAGATCTGTCCTTAATGATGTTATAGATTTTCAAAATGCTCTCCTTTTCGCCTTCGAATGTTTGTTCTTCTAGATTCACTCTTGACAATACGTCGGCTACTACATTTTTACTTCCAGGAACATACTCCCATTGTATATCATATTCCTGTAGGGCGAGTACCCATCTGGTCAATCTACCATGGCTTAATTTGCATCTTCTTAGAAATGATATTGACTTGTGATCTGTTCGGACGGTCACTGGATATCCGAGGATATACGTCCGAAACTTCCCGCAGGCAAAGACTACACTTAGCAGTTCTTTTTCCGTCACATTATAGTTCTTCTCACACTGGTTAAGGGTTCTGCTAGCAAAGCTCACTACTAGATGGTTTCCACTTTCATCTTCTTGGTACAGTGTAGATCCCAAGCTAATGTTACTAGCGTCACAGTTTAGAAAGAAGGGTCGGTTAAAATCTGGATGGTTGAGCATTACTGCATCTAAGAATTTCTCTTTAATTGATTTGAAGGTCTCGTCTTGTTCTTGACCCCATCGCCATTTATTCTTGGACGATAACTGGTACTGAAACTGGGCTGTTAGTTCGGAATAATTATGCTGGAACTTCTTATAATAGTTACATAGGCCCAAAAATGATTGTAGTTGCCTTCTTTTTTTTGGTGTAGGGAAACGTTGTATGGCGTCTACCTTTTCTGTTGATGGTGTTATTCCTTGACTGTTTAGCTGGAAACCCAGGAATTGAACTTCTTTAGCTATAAGCTTGGACTTGTCCAGTTTAAGGGTGACATTATTCTCAGCAAGCTTCTTCAAAACATACTCCACACGATAACAGTGTTCCTCCCAGCTGGTTGATGTTATTAGGAGATCATCAACATAGACAGTTGTGAATTGGAGCGCTTCTGGTCCTAGTAGATGATCCATACAGGCGACAAAAACAGCTACTGAATTAACCAACCCGAAGGGCAATCTCTTAAACTGATAATTGCGCCCTTCGAAGATGAACGCCATGTATTGCCGGCTTGCTGGGTGCAACTCCACTTGCCAATAGCCGCATACCGTATCCCAGGTGGTAATGAATCGTGTTCCGTGGAACCTCTTCAAAATTTCATCAATTTCGCCAGGTGAGGTACGATCGTTTATTATCATCTTATTTATCTCACGAGCGTCAAGGCAAAGTCTTACCTTCCCATTTTTCTTTTGTATGGCCACGATTGGGCTTGTGTATGGCGATTGACTGCTCTCGATGATGTCTCTACGGATCATATTCTGGATCTCTGTGCGTACGGCTTCTTTCAAAGATTGTGCTATTGGGTACGACTTTCGGTTGAATTCTACCGGTTCTCTGAATCGTATGGAACATTGGTAGTTCCGGATCTTTCCAGGTTCGTCAGAAAATACAGCTCGATATTTCTCATATATTTCTACCAATTGATTCCGCTGGTCTTCCATTAGTTGCTCGTTAGTATTGTGGCACTGGAAGTTACGTATCTCTTGGATCTTTTGTTTCCATAGGTCTTCCTCCGAATCTTGACGTACTGGCTTGTTGTTTGTTGAGTGGTTAGATAAGTAATTCACCTTATTTTGGTGGTCGAGAAGTTGTCTGGAGTCTAAAGTCTTGTTATCAGTTAAATTGGCTATCCAGGTTGAACCTTCAGCAAAGAGTGATACCTTTCCTCGGCACAAGTCGATAATTGCTGAGTTTCGGCGCAATATGTAGCATCCTATCATGATGTTGAAAGGTAATCCGGCTGCAACAAGAAATATCATATCCACACTAATGCCCTGACTTTTGACATTGAGGGATACCTGCTTTCTTATGGTCTTGTTCTGTCGGCCGGTAGCTCCTACAAGTACAATGTTATTAATAGGTAGTACCGGTAAGTTTTTATGGCATTCCTGCTGTATCCGGTCCAATTCATTTCGATTTATTATGGAGACATTGGCTCCAGTGTCTATCATTATAGGAACAGAAATACCTTCAATTTCTGTGATTATGTATATTATTTCATTATCATTATTTTTAATATTAAGCTCACTTTCTTCTAATAGGTCCTTACGGATATCCTTTAAATAATTGCTGTATATTATGGTAAAATTTTTTCTGTTTTTCTTCACATTCATACCTACTTGATTAAACCCAGCAGATTGGAGCAGTAAAGGGTTATTGGGTTTTATTACTGCCTCCGTTCGTTTAAATGTTCCGCTTCATTACGGGTCAGGCCGTTGGAAGCGTCAGCTTGAAGTCCTGAGGCTGTTTCGTTTGGTTCTGCTCGATCGTCTGGTTGGGCTTCTGTTACAGGTAGTCTTCGCTGATTATCCAGGCTGGAACTACGTCTGGGCTCGTACTCTCTGTACCTATTACTTCCCTGGCTCCCTTGGAAAGTCTCGTACTCGTAGTATCGGCTCCTTCTTTGAGGCTGGTACCTCCTGTGTCCACTGCCTTCTGCTCGGATGTAGTTAACATTAGGTCGATATGCCCTGTAATTGTGGTTACCTCCACTTGGGTAATTTCGGTTATAATTACCATGATAATTATTATTATTAGAAAGGTTGGGGTTCCTCTGACCATTTTGAACATAGTTACTATTATGATTATAATAACCGTTGTTATTTTGGGGACGGCTATTATTATTATTATTATTATTGTTGTGGTTGTTGTTATTATTATTTATGCGAGGAATATTACTATTACTATTATTGTTGTTAAAACGGGGCAAGTTATTGTTATTTCTGGGGTTATAATTGTACTCGGCATTATTCCGATTTGCGGAGTTATAATTATTATTATTACCCACGTTCTGCCGATTATTATTATTATTCAAATTATTGTTGTTATTCCTTGGTTCCGGCTTTTCATACCTCCTGCGACTTTGACGGTAATAGTCTTCGTGCTCGTACATCTCTAAAAGCTCGGTCATGGCTTGCACCGTTTTTATTTGACTGTTTCGTCTGGCTCTGATAATATCCTCCTCGTAGTGGTATGAGAGTTTGCTGACCAGGCATTCTTCCGGTATTCGGGGCTCGCTCTAGATGTTTGGCCACGCACACCTTTCCCAAAAAGTACGCCGTTAAAGTTTGGTTTCCATATGGGTTGTACTTCCCATGACATATCCCGTCTCTGGCGATATTTTGCGTTGATTCCGACCAATATTTGGCTTTGAATAGCCTTCTGAATTGTTGATAGTCGGTCACCTCGTCTCTTATTGCCATCCACCAATTGTCTGCTATTTCCTTGAACGATTCGTCCAGCACCTCTTTGTTCTCCCTCCAGCGATTACCTCTGTGTTTGGCAAAGTATTCCTCGATTCTTGCTAGGAATTCCATGGGTTTATTTTTATAAAACCTGAAGTTAATCCCTTCACGATTTTCACTGTTGGGACAACTGGTAATGGTTGTCGGTCGACTATGGAATAGGTCTATATCGGTCTGGTTCTGTCGTACCTGACTGTTGATACTGGTCACAGCAGCTTCTATGCCGTCACATTTTTCTGTGAATCGGTCCTGCACTCGCTCCCAGTCTTCCCGTGTTTCCTTTAGTTTTTCCTCCAACGTCTTCCTAGTCGTTTCTTCAATGGTGTTAACCTTCGTATTTATTTCTGTTCTGATACTCCGTACTTCTTGTTCGGTTTGACTCCATTTTTCGTCAGCTCTGGTAACCCTTTGTTCGATTACCGTTATTTCCTCTTCTACTTTCTTGCTGATTGTCTCATTGTTTTCAGCTATCTTCTGGCTCAATTCTTCCTTCAATATTTCCATTCTTCCGTCTAACCGGTTCAAGTTCTCTTGGTTTGTCTCCTTCAATTCTTCCCTCAATTGCTGACTATTGCTTTCCATTTTCTGATTTGTTTCTTCCATCCTCTTGTTAGTTTCTTCCAGTTTTTGGCTTATCTGGGTCAATTCCTCTTTCGACTGTTTATTGTCAGTCTTTATTTCCTCCATTTTCTCCTCAATTTTCTGAATATTTTCTTCCATCTTCTCTTCTATCTTCTTGCTAGTATCTCCAATTTTATTGCCCAACTCTTCCTTCAATCGTTGGTTATCATTCTTCATTTCCTCCTCCATCTTCCTACTATTCTCCTCCATCTTCTCCTCCATCTTCTTACTATTCTCCTCCATCTAGTTACTATTCTCCTCCATCTTCTTACTGTTTTCCTCGATTTTCTTGTTGGTATCTCCGATTTTATTACTCAACTCTTCCTTTAATTCTTCCTTCGTTGTTTTGAATTCTCGGAGTAACATCTCCATCATTTGATCAAGTTTTGTATTTTCCTTTGCGGTGGATTCCTCCGGCTGTTCCTTCTGAGGTGCAGGCTTATTTGGTTCTGCTGGCGGTAACATTAACTCCACATCTTCCACTGGTGTCGCTTCTTTATCCTCCATGTTTATCTCCTGCTCGGCCTCCATAGCCCTTTTTCTTGATGTAGCTCTCCTGTGCATCTCGCTCCCTCTTCCGACCTGTTGACCGTTGCCAAGCTAAAAATAGGAAATTGGACAATCGTCCTTATTTTATAACACTATTATCTCCTATTTAAAGCCCCTTAAGTTGGACGCCAATTTGTAATATATTTATTTTACAAATTAGAATAAAAAATAATTGAAATATATAGAGAGATATTGTGTGTGTATCTTTTGTGATAACAAAGGTATTGTGCTCTTCCTTTAGCCCCACTAGTTGGGCAAGCCAATTTGTAATATAATAAAAATATTACAAATAAATTTAAATAAGAATAAAAATATAATTATGATAATATGTTTGTTTTAATACGCTCCACGTTGGAAACGCCAACTTGTAATATAATAAAAATATTACAAATAAAAATATAATTGATGAATGCTTGTTTTACTAATCTCCACGTTGGAAACGCCAATTTGTAATATAAATACAAATATTACAAATAAAAATAAAAATATAATTATAATTGAAATATGTTGATATGTGTTGATACGTATTAATATTTTGTTTATCACTGGATCAGTCTGACTCCTTAAAGTCCCACTGGTTAGGCTAGTCAAAGGGTAATATAAATTCAAGTGTAATAATAAACAAGATATAAAGATATTGATGATAAGAATATGTTATAACTAAGTGTGTTGGATTGATAAATAACAAATATATCAAACTTTAAAAATTTTGCAAATATTTTTTCTTGTGCTTGTATCGAATTTGACTGAATAATTTAATTTAATTAATTGATAACTAATTAATTATTTGAGTTTGTAATTTCCTCCTATATCTATTCTCTCAATGTGAATTATGTTTTTGCTTAATAAAAAATAATAATAACATTAATAGTAGAAATAAATCAATGCTGGTAACTGAATACTGATTTGCGTTTATTCATTCAAAATTGTGCGCCAGTCAAACTGCGCATGTCCCAGGCACTGGCTAATATTCGCCACAGTCGGCAGTGAGAAAGATTAACAAATATATTTTTTACAAGTTTAAATTTATGGTTCTTTTAACGAGTCGAAATGGTCAGAGGGCAAGGAACAAGATACATTTAACAGGTATTCTTAAACTAAATGTTAACATCTGAAATAGAACAGAATTATTATTACAATTGTCAATTAGAAAGAAATTATTTAAAATTCGAACCAAGTCGAAGAAATGACGTCACTCTGCTCCAGG
Organism: Magicicada septendecula; assembly: GCA_034769895.1. Taxonomy (NCBI): domain Eukaryota; kingdom Metazoa; phylum Arthropoda; class Insecta; order Hemiptera; family Cicadidae; genus Magicicada; species Magicicada septendecula. Next base: position 185,241,955 of record CM068370.1, read on the forward strand.
CAGCACTGGTCCGTCGTCTTTATAGAAATTCAGCAATGGCCGCCGTCTGCTCGATTTTATTTGCTATGACGCCGTTGGAATTGAAGATCTTCTCCCACAGAAATAAAACGATGTTCCCTTTTCCTGCGAAGTGGTGTTGTTCCAAAATATAGTGTTGAATGTCCCCTCGTCGTCTGCGATGTCGAATTCTGGATGGATCTCTTGTGTAGTGTGATGTTCAAATATGTGTGTTGGTTCTTTGTGAATTCGTTCCCAAAAAATTGTTTCAAAATGGGTGTCGATTTTTGGTGTTGCGTTTTATGGTGTTATTCTGTGTTTTTGGAAACTTGTGAAGTGTTAGACATAGATAAATAAGATTATTTCACTTGTTAGTTCATCTCCGTTACACGCCACATAACCACACTTGGTTTTAATATAAATTATTTGGTTTTCAAAACTCCACTAATACATTTTTCAACTGTTCAGCTTTGCGATTAACAATAGACTAAACGACGCAACGTCGTCGTTTTAGGGCAATTTGTGGTATGTCTTTTTCCTCTTCATATTGTTTAATTATAAAATATCTGTCTAAGACTTGTTTCACTATCTAACTATACATAACAAGTTTTCTTATTTTTTACTGTATTTCCAATATTTCTTAATTTTACATGAATCTAACTATTCAGTAATATTGATTATTTAATTTTACATCTTTTGATATATAGCTGGGTTTGTTTCAAACTCATTTAAGCCCAAAAATTACCATTTTAGATAATTATTGTATGTCTCATATTTTGTACAAATTCAGTGTTTTAAAGGTTTTTATTTGTTTTTTCGGTATAATATTTCCATGGAATACACCTAATAACTCCGTAATTACTTTGTTGTTAATAATTTGGTTATTAAAACATTTCAATATTGATTAATTTGCTGTTTAGTCTGATTTGATTACTATCATAAGCCTATTTTTGACTGTTTCCAAAAGAAGTTAGTTTTATTTCTTTTGTCATTCTATTTGCTATTAACTGTATCTGTATTAATTATATTTTCAATTTCTGTATTGTATGTATTGAATTCTATTCCTATTACATAGATTAATTCTTTGATAGATAGTTTTTTTGGTTTATAGGCCATTCTGTGTTTACAAACATAGTGTCTTGGTGGGTCTGTTTGTACATTATACATGGTTTACTGATTTGAATAAAACTATTACATTTTTATGCCCTACTTGCCTCTCTGACTTACACAATGGAAAATTAAATGACATGATTTTAATTACAATAGAATATCTTGTATCTACTAAACTTTCTTTATACTAGTAACATCATTGAACCATAACATGAACATCTTATGCCTAATTTTAACAAAAACATCTTATTATCAACTGTTTTCCATATATCACCTAATTTTAACAAAAACATCTTATTCCTATTATTTTTTCCTGTATCATCAAATGATAACAACATAGCTTATCCTAGACATAATTTAATTAGAAAACATAAAAAACTCCTATTACTAGTAACACTGTCAGTCACTAACTGTCTTGTGTATGTATTATTCTTATGAAAACACTTTAACTGTGATAAAAAAAAACCTCGTGTATCTATTTACACCTTACATCTAAAATATTATTTAATTAATAATAAATAATAAACATCTTAATATTAGGCATACCTTCAGTTATGACCTGTCCTTTGGTATTTTTGTCTTCACCATTTATTTAGTTATAATTAAAGAAAACATTTTATATGTAATAGTCCTTCTTATATCTAATTTAAAACTCTTATTACTAGTAATGTTGTCAGTCCTTAGACCGTCTTTCATTTCAATGGTTTTATTATTATTATTCTACACTCATGGTAGTCTTTTTATAATACTTAAACCTCATTGAAGATTTTTTTTTTCATACATTTTTTAACTATGTTTCTCACTGTACACTCTGTAGTTCCTTAATTTTGTTATCTCACTTCACTTTATTGTATTCTACACTCTGGTAGTCTTTTTAGTGAGTTCTACTCTATGGTAGTCTCTTTTGACATATTTTTTGACATGTTACACTTACAACTAATATACAATTTGTTTTTATAGTATTGTATCTTGTAACTTGTTTGGGGTTTACCTATATCGGTTTCAATTTTGTCTCATGGTATTTATTATATGATTAACATTTTGTTTTGGCATATCTCTTCCTGTTTCTGGTCTCTTTGTGGGAATCTTGATATGTTTCGTCCCTTCTTCAAATATCACATTAGTAGTTTCCTTATTAAAATGGTTTCATGACAGATTATTTCCTATTTTATGGTCCTTCCCTTTTTTTACTGCTTCCCCAATCTACTGGGTATACTGCTGGTTTAACTGGTTTTTTCATAGTAGGTTATTTTAATTAATGGTTTTCTTTATTATCTTCCATTTTTATTAACATTTTATAGACTTAATTATACAGTTTCTAGGGTAATCCTTAAACAATTTATTCTTCTCACTCACTATGGAACTTTCTCTTTTATTCATGTAACATTAATTCAAATGTTTAGTGTGATAATTTTGTTATGTTACAGTATTTATTGTTGTTTTGTTTATTCAAACTGTTTTATTTACTAAAGTTGTAATTGCCAATTTCTCCCTGTTTCATTAATTTATCCTACTGCCCGAAGTAGGCGATCTGTGCGAACGTAGTAACAATATTTTTACACTGCACGGAAATGTGAGAGTAGCAAGATTGCGCAACTCTTTTGCATGTTCTCAATTACTTATTCCATTGTTTAAGGACGATGATTTCTGCAATACTATTTTACTGTTATATTGACCGTTGCAATATTTTACAGTTATTTACAGTTAGAGAACAATTTTATTACTGTTATTATAATTAATAAATAAAGTGCAAGGGAATTCCAATAATTTTGCATCACATTAGATTGCAGTTAAACGTAAAAGCAAATTAAATACTACATTAGCTTTCCTTTAGGCATATATTAAAGTAGCCTATTTTTTTGTAATACGTTACTTGTCAGTTTACACTTGTTTAGACGTTGTTTTAATATAAATACATATAAACACTAGGTCAATTCTCAATAAGTAAAATCAAATTGGCCGTGGTAAACCAGTTTTATTAACAAATAGACGTTATTTAGTAAAGATAGACATATTTATACTATTATACTAGAACTATTTTATATTAACATTTAAGTAGGACAAAGTAAAATGCATTTAAGATACTAATAGCACGGTACTCATCAAGATTATTGTTTAAGCTACGTTGGTTAGCTATACTATTGTTTTTCTATAATGTTGTGTTGTTTTTATACTGTAAACTAAACTGTGAAAACTAACAGTTTCATATAATTTCGAATTTAATTGTAAAAAGAATGTACACATTGCTTAACTACTCCTATTACATTATATCCGACTAAATTTTGTTGACATATTATGTTGTTACTACTAGACATACAGTGAAAGAGACTTTTGATCAACACACACGCACCAGCGGGTATTCGCAATAATAGAACAACAGTTCAATTTTACGGTCCGTGAATTCAGTCTCGACTTATACGCTGTGTTCACAGCTCTGCTCTGACGTTTGCTACGAAATTGGAACGAATTAATCACCGCGACATATTATCGGAAACGATTGCAAAGGGAATAAAATAAAACAGTGCTCGTATACGTTCGTTTGCGTGTGATGTGAATCGTGTTTGTGTTAGTGAAATCCAAGGAGTTTAAAACCGTTGATTGGCCTTCCTACTATGACACTTTGTGTTTTTAATCTGAAACTATATAGCTTTGGTATTATTGCGTGTAAAAAATAAATTCATTTATTTGTTTTACAATATTGAATTAATTACGTGATATTTTTGCTATATTCTTTACTACAATAGACTTTTAATTGCTTTAATCTATAACAAAGTTTATCTTTATTTTTACAGCTTGCGTGAAAGACTGAACAAAAAACGTGATTATCAGATAGCATTGCATTTGCTTGCCTTTCAACTTGGTCTTTATCCGAAGCTCTGTTTTAGTTTGTATTTACGCGTTTGTAAATATTTCGACTTCATAAATCAAACAACACACTTCATAATTCAATTCACTTTACACATACCAACTGAAATAAAATAGGATTACATATTTTTCTAACGTGTACACATATTATGTAGAAAAATCTTGAGGCAAAGTCGACGTGATAAGAGCACGCATCGCAGCCTCGAGATGAACTCATATTTCCATTACCCTAATGTTGTTACGTAATGCGAAAAACGTGTTACACCATTACAGAACATTCTACGTGTTTATCGGCTATTCCAGTGGAATCCGGCTGTAATGTTGTGTGCGTACGTGATTCTCAACATGCGTTAGCGAGATTGTTCCAGCCAGACTCACGGGCCCGCGCGCGCTGTGTGCAAGGCCGCAATCAATTACGTTCTGGTGTTTTCTAGTAGCGCTGATGAGTAGTATGGATGATCCTGGAATTTTAGCGGAATATAAATATAGGAATTCAGCGGCGCTTAGTTCAGTTTGAGTTGCGATTTATTCCGGTGCGTTTCGAAGTATTGTGGCGAAGTGTTACGCATGTTGTAATTGTGCAAGACTCGTTGACATTATTATTGCGTGTGAACAATTTGTATTTAATTTGTTGTAAGAGACTATCTTGTTCATTACAAACTGTTTAATTGTGGTAATTAAAGCTGGTGTTTAGTGACTTAATTGGTGTCTTGTATTTTGATTTCCGCTGTACCATACGACGATCAGCAGATCGTCGTAACAATATTAACAACCTTCATTACACAAATAATAGTGGCTGGTAACAAATAAATTTCTAAAGTTTCCTTAATCCGTTAAAGGAAGTATGGCAATGGAATCAGTTTCGCCTGTTTTTGAAACCTATGTACAACTCTTTCAACTTTGAATTATGTTCGAAAGAAATGCACGCATTGTTTCTTGCGTTCTCTACGTGAAGTACTTTTTATTTTATTACCGCTTTTTCTATATTTACTTTATTATTTGTTTGTAAACCAGCCAAAATCAAACCAGCTTATAACTACACGCATCTAAAACACTAAAAATATAAGTAAATGGTATAGTACAAAATTTTCTTAACTCTGATTTTATTTTTGACACAGCTTCGTCACTGAAACGGTAAAATCTGCTGTGCAGTAGAAAATTTGTTGTGTCTAACTTTCTAGTTTCTCAGTAAGTAATCAACTTTACACACAACGCAGACACCGGATCCTTGTCACCAAGACATAAGCCGCAGCAGATTATCCAGCTGGCATCGCTTAATACAAAGTGTTCCACTCACTAAGTTCTGAGTGTGACCCAATTAAAAGCTGTCACACAGTGAGTGTGTGGTTGAAGTAACAGTAAGAATAATTTTGTGAAGTTAGTCACTTATCACTGAACATTTAATCGCACTTGTTAAACCGTCCAAACGAGTGTTTAATGTTATTTATTACTGTTAGTAACTTGTAAAGTTCTGTATCTACTAGTGTAGAGTTTGGAGTACATTAGCAGAATGGTTTCAGCCTACTTTTTCAATTTAATGCAATTCTCCATTCTTGCATAAAATATTACGATGAGCATTAATAGTTTTATTGAGTACTGAGCACTTGATTTAAATGGAGTTAAATTGACAGTTGATACTGGACTCATTTAACTTGATATTTTCATTAAAAGAAATAAAATATTACTTTGGATTATAAGCAGTTCAAGGAACAGATGATTTTTACGACATGCTTTTAAAGTTAAAATTTCAGAGATTTCGAGAAATACTAATACTATAAGTAATTTTTCGAGAGCAAGATTAATGCAATGTTTCAACGGACAGAGCAAGTACACGGTCCAAGTATTTTAACAGAGAACCAAAATTCGTCTTTGCCTTCACTAACTTTCTCTCTTAGTTTTCAAAGAGTCTTAACATCAAAGTCGCTTACGAAGTGATACTAAACTCCTACTTCTTCCTTATAAACACAATTTTTTTTATTAAAAATTATTATGTAAAATGTATTCTTTACTCATAACTTAATTATATAACCAAACTCGTCTGCTGAAACAACTTGGCGTTTAACCTATAGGTATTAGTTTTTGTATAAGCTATCAGTTTTTGAAGAGTGGCATTCCTCATACCTCGGTTCAGATACGTTAAGAATGATAACACCATACATAATATACATACTTGTCTATATAAACAGACATACGCCCTCACACGCAAAAATATTATTGGTATATTTTTCAATAAATTAATAACATAGTTTTATATTTATAAGTGCTTATATTTTTCTTGTTATATGTGTATTATTATTAATATTAACACTTTTCGTAAGAATATAACTTTTATTATTTTGTAAATTACAGTGTTTCAATAGCATTCAGCTATCATTATCACATATAAATTAATATTATTTATAATTATTATACGGTAATAAATTAAATTAATATTTATAATTATTATAATAAATTATTATAATTTATAATTATATATAAAACAATTTATACGTGATGCTGAATGCTCTTGAATACACTATAATTTACAAAATAATAAAAATATATTCCTGTAAAACTTTATTTATTAATAATAATATAATAAAATGGTATACACACGTTGTGTAGGCCTATATATGAGTGTGCAATAGAAATATATATATATATATATATGTGTGTGTAAAATAGGTATATTTTTTATGTATTAGTAAAATAGTGTAGTATAAAATTTCTGTCAATTATTTTTATCCTTGAAACATGTTTTGCGGATTATGCTGTATGCTTATAATCAGGTAGGCCTATGTCCATCAGTTGTCTAGTGACGTATTTACCATTTGCTTGAATATTATTGGTTGTTATTAATAGGGCTTTGAGGGTTAAGGTGTTGTGATGTTTAGTGCCTTCTGTTATGTGAATATATCCACGTATACATTTTCAACCATTTTGTCACTTTTGTATTGACTTGAATTGTTCATGCAATACATTGCTTTGTACTTTATGTTCACACACACACACACACACACACACACACACACACACACACACACACACACACACACACACACACACACACACACACACACACACACACACACACACACACACACACACACACACACATTGCAATGGAAATTCTAATTGCATATGGATTGTATCAGATAATAAAGCATGTGAGTACAGGTTAGGGTACAGCAGATAATAAGTACACACTGCAGGTTTGAACATTGTAACTGATATAGAATATTGTAAAAAATTTTAGTTACACGAACTTTTGGACTTGTAAAACAACTTTTAATGCAGTGAAAAAGTGTATAAAGTTACTTAGCCGCATGTGTAGTGCGCGTGTGAGAGGGTACGTAATTATTTAACGGGATATTCTTGAATAACTATTGAGAAATGTAAAATTTTGAGACGGATCTTATATCAGAATACTCGTAATAAAAAGACCTACCTGATGACAGAAGTTATTATAATAATTTGTAACTGAATATACGAGTTTTTTAAGTAAAAACGATTTATAGCTCATAAAATCTGTTGTAAAATATTTCAGGTTACTTTAACATAAATCATTCTGTACGATACGTTTTTTTACAGGAATATTTACTATCGGTAAGAAGATAAAAAAAAAATCATAAGAAGGATTTACTGAAGGATCAGTTAGATTACGAGAAATTCAATTGAAGAAAAATACTATGAACGTAGGCCTATAGATCAGTTTCTCTTCGAAACCGGTAACGAGTAAACGCTGTGCTATTACAAGGCGTTACATGTGCCAGTTGCGACGAATGAAAGTTAGAAAATTCCTACAGAGTTACTGCGATAGTTCTTATAATTGTGAGCTATCCTCGGAAGTGCAAAGTATTCCGTTTAGAGTATACAGACACTTCAAGCTGACTGGAAAGGTGTAAACCTAACACATCAGTTAGGCAGTAACAGTAGTAGTTTACGGTGTGAAATTACATGTAACCGTGCCGGCGAGAAATATCTACACGCCCGACAGCGACCATGAAGCCGGACAGAGTAAATTGACCCACATATCCGGATACGATCAGGCCGTCATCTGAAAAACACAATGCCAGTCAACGGTACAGCGAAGTGAACGTTTGTTATTTATGTACACTTATAAAAACTTATTTTAAAAATCTATTGCATGTGATATCATTAAAGACGTTATAATTTAAATAAGACAAATAGAACTTTTAAATATTAATTTATTTCATTATACAGAAATTAAATTTATAGTTTGTGATATAAAGGCCAACGACACACATTAATTACTTCTTGTGAACTGTATTAAAGGCACAGTAGATTGTCATAAAATTAATAGCAGCTTCAATAAATCCGTTTCATTCCAATAACATCTAACTTGGTTACTTAATCTATGCGGCCCTTATACTTCAGTGCGCAATGTGTGTGTGTGTGTGTGTGTGTGTGTGTGTGTGTGTGTGTGTGTTGCAACATCACTTGCAAGGAGAAAGATTTCAATGATATGAAACAACTACTTAAATATGAAAGGAATTCCATTGATTCTTAACAATTAATTAAAAAATTAAATTAAAAGAACTGTAAATTTAAAATATTTCCTTTTTCAAGATGATTAAAAACATATTACACATGTTGTAAATCACATCGAAAGAATTCACAGACTACAAATATAAAAACACATATGGAAATAATTATGAAAATATTTCATTTACTTGAGTATCTGACATAATATATTGGATTAAAAATCATAAGTTTAGCTGTTGTACATACTATTTAAATTTACTACATAAAAGTAAAACGTTTATTTCTAATACTTTAATCAAAAATTTATTTACTTTAGTTCAAGAAATACTAGTTATTGTAAAACCATTTTAATTAAATACAAAAATCATTTGCAAAAGATATTAAAATTTACCTACTAGAATCTAATTTATATCTCACGTACATAATTAATCTAATTAACCTAATTCATTGTAATCTAATTAAATTCTTAAAAATTTAATTTCTGCACTTACACTGTGTACAATGATGCGTTTATTTTTCTTTTCATTAGACCATGATTAAGTTTATTTACTGGCTTTTCTTTACGTAAAAATAATTGTTCATTTTTCACCTGCTTTCCTTGCTTTATTTACCATGGCAAAGTTATCATTTTATGTGCGTGTGTACGAGCGCGCCCCCGCAACCTGGCGTGTGTCTCCTAGATGATGATGATTAATCTGGTACTTCCACGTCAATTTTAGTTGTGCATGTTGTTGCTCAGATGATGATGGTTCGGGCGTTCCCACGTCGAGAATCTGAGCGACATTTAGTGACCCAGTCGTTACTAAAAGCGTTCATCCTTTCTCTCAAAATTTTCCGAAGTATTTATAGTCTGGTGTGAACTGACAGGTAGAATTTTGCTGGATGTCCTCTCAGACCTGTTAAATTTTGTTCTGACTTGCCCAAGCGACGGTTTTATACAATCATTTAATAGTCTGGTTTTGAATTAAATAGTAGTGTTGAAATGCAAACCAGTAGTTGCATAAGATACTTTTTTCACGCACACCCACGCGCGCGCACACACACACACACACACACACACACACACACACACACACACACACACATATATATATATTATAAGACTTTAACTATTTAATGTGCGACCCCCCAACTTCTAGGGCGACAAATTTTTACAACACTACAACACATTAAATTCGTGTGTGTATATGATGATAGGTGTAATCGTAATAATAATAACACTATGTAATCTGGTTCAAAATCATTTAAATATTTATTAAATAAAAATTCTTATTTTTGTTGCGAATTAAAATCATTATTATTTGCATGTGTGTGTAGTCTTAACGCACATCTAATTATTACATATAATTGATACTCTCATATTACACATAAACACATTATACAACCTTATATTCTAATACATCTTTATAATTATCTAATATTGCTCTCAGCTTGCTCATTATTATGATACTGATTAGATTATCTAATTTTTCTAATGATCTAATTTATTTTGAATTTACTACATATGCATTGCTTTCTAATAAAAATTCACTAATTACTTTATCATTTTAAATATCAAAAATTATAGATTCCAAATTATACCTTCCAAGTTACTGATCAAAATTATAGTTAAAAATTCTTAAAAATTACATTAATTATTATACAAAGAATATTTACATTTGTAAAAATTATTATTCATATTTGAATTGAATTGTCTCACTTTTTACTTCGTTAATAATTGTCTTTGAGTGAGACTCGGTTTACAAGTACATGGTTGTTTGTCACCATATTGTTGTGGTAAATCGGCAGCGTGTCCTCTTCGGTCCTAGGTCCTTGATACTGGATGCTCCTTTGTCGTCCTAGAGTCCTGAAGCCCTGGAGTCCTTCGTCCGTCGGATTCTCGTACGCTGGATTCTACCGCATGTACTTGGGTACTCCCTCGTCTCCCGTCATGGCCTCAGGTTGCAATTGCTCACACGAAATGATGAGTAGTCGTGAAGTCCCTGACTGCTGCTGTGGTTGAGATATAAACGTTGTTGTCTCTAAGCAGAATCTCTGGCTGCCACAGTAGTCGATCAAGGAAAGAGTTGTAGTTGCCGAGCAGAGCCTACGGCTGCGACTGTGGTTGAACGTGGAAGAGTTGTATTCGTGAAGCAGAGCCTCCGGCTGCGACTATGGTTGATCGAGAAAGAGTTGTACTCGTGAAGCAGAGCCTCCGGCTGCGACTATGGTTGATCGAGAAAGAGTTGTACTCGTGAAGCAGAGCCTCCGGCTGCTACGGTCGTTGATTGAGGAAGAGAATGATGTTAGCGCATCTCCTGTATTTATACCCAGGGCGCTAAAATCATAATTCGACAATATTTTTCATGTCAGAGTCTGTCGAAGGCGTCACTTCCCCTACACGATTCTTGTCACACTTAATTCGCTCGTCTTCGCGATTTGCGAAGTCTTTTGCACCTTACCCGATATTCATTCTGTCGGTAATTTTTATGAGTTCGCCATGTACAAACCGTTTTTCTTTATCTTAATTAACATAAGTTCTATTTATTTTTATTTTCCTGTAATTACACTTTTTATCCTTTTTACACTATTTTTTATACACATATGCGTCTTATTTTTATACACATGTTAGTGTATTTGATTTTGTGCTATTATGCACACAATCTTTACAAATTAAATAACTTCATATAATTTATAGCGTTCCTTAAGGGTTGACGCTTTTCAGGAATGGACAGGTCTCACACACACATCTAACATACGTGTGTACACACAGACAGAGCAGCTGGCGTGATCCACCTGTTCCAACATGAAAGTTTGGTTGTTTATATTGCAAGCTGAACTATTATTATTAACAATATGAATTATTTATTTATTTTAATTAATTATTTTAATTACTTTGTGAAATGCACTGTACCCTATACATGTGTACTGTTGCAAACACTTTTTGGTACAGCCTATTTCTTGATGCATATATAATATATTTAAAATTTATAATTACTTTACCTCAAAATATTATTTTCCTTTATTTGGGACATGTTTCGTGAAACATATTGTCGGTATCCTCAGCCTTCTTAATTTTAAGAAGTCTGAGGATGGCAACAATATGTTTCCCGAAACATGTCCCAAATAAAGGAAAAAAACATCTTTGGTAAAATAATTAAAAATTTTAAATATATTGTATATTTATATAAATTGTTTGAAACTTATTAATTACCAAAGTGATTGATTTGTGTTTACATAGTTCAATTATACCTATACTCGCGTAATTTTCACTCAAATTGCGTCTGTATACGCGTCTCTTCACTCGTATTCTAATGGCTCTGCTCGGTTTGAAAAAAATATTTTGAAATGTGTAAATTTCATTAAATGAAACTTATTTTACTATTCATCTTCATTTATGTCCCATCCAAAGTTTACACACACACACACACACACACACACACACACACACACACACACACACACACACTGTGCCGGTATTATTCCGGCAGTTGAAAATTCTAGAATATTTAATTGTAAAATATCGCCAGTTATTCAGAATGACCCTTGCCCGTTTACGTAAGTGTACGTGAGAGTGTACGGTTGCGCGCGCAACTCGTAGTAAGGGGTCGGCTTGCCTTGTCGGTTACAGCGGCAGTCTACTCTCCGCCTGGCTCAGAGAATTAACCGACTCCCGGCTTCCGAACAGTTACGGCGTAGTTTCTCTTCAACTATCATGGCTTGCTGAAACTTAAGCGACTCCCGGGTTCTCGATTAAGACGGAGATTTGGCCTTGCTGATTGCCTTCCATCTGCATCAGCCATGGACCATTAGACACGATCCTGTCCGGAGAGGGAGTCGGTGACTTAATCAAGATGTAACACTGAGTCAACACAATTAAGGTGATATGCACTCTTTTATTTTCCTTTTGGGGCCGGGCCGGCAGTGCACCTGTTTTACGGTAAAAATCTTTTGAATCCATGTGACCACGTGTCCAGACTGTCTGCTATAAAGGGGAGCAGCTGATCATCATTCTGAACATTATGAGTTAATTTCAAGAACACTTTAATAACTGAATTACCTAACACTAAGTGCACTGCTTGTAATTGTGTGCTGCACTGGGGGAGCGTGCCAGAGATATTTGTACACTTGGACATTTTACAATTTGCATATATTCATCATCTTACTCTTTACAAAATTTATATAACATGTTAGGAACAGAATTGAGTAAATATTAAATTCATCTTGGGTTTAACATTTAAGGGCTGGGGGTTTTTTTGTTTTCTTGTTGGCTGTTTTCTGGGGTATAAAGAGGGACTTAGTTTTTGTCTGGCACATGTTGCTGCAGCCTGAGGCAGGTTAGATTCCTGTCAAACTTTGTCAACCACATGCTGGCGCGCTCTCACAGCTGCTAGGGCACAACCGTTCTTTTGTAATTCATTTGGTATATATTTATATACCCAGTCGGGTTTCAATAGAAAATAATTTGCACATTTTTCTGGGCATATACTAGTTGATTTTGTACCTCATAAAAGTCTAGACTGATTGTTTTTCTTTATTTGTAAAACATATAATGATCAACCTTATCCACTTGTAGCATATTCTGATGTATTTTTTTTTTAACTGTAAAACATACTGATTAATATTTTTAACTATAGAACATATAATGATTAATTTTTTTTACTTGTAAAACATATACGGTTTGATTTCTTTTTCAAAATTTTGTAAAGCATCAACTGATTAATTTTGGTACTGTTAAAATATATACTGATTTATTGAATCCTTCTGAACTTGTGAAGCAAATTAACCTTTTAGAATTGTATAACAACTTTTTAAAATCAGGCGATGTAGTTTCCGTAAATTTTTATTTAATGCTGTGGAAGGAACTTAAAGTTCATATGCTCATGATGGGTCATTGATCAGTGGAATTCTATACATATGGGCGGTCCGGTCTTGCTTATGCGTTATGAGTAATTATCATCCTTTCTGGGGTTTTGGCTTTTATGTAATTCTATAGAAACGGGTTGCTGATGGGCAAACATTTATCACTGCTGGTTTCTGGGCATGGTAGTAACACGGCCTGCAAGGTGGGTGCATTCCAGGGGCATTCGTGTTTAGAATATTGATGTATAATTGTGAGTATATGTGCCTTATGTTTCTGTATGTGTTGTTACGTTTTGTCTGTGTTAAGCTAGTCACAAAATGGGGGAGAATTATATATATAGATATATTTACTGAACATTATTCGATACACATGTATAGATGTATATACACTTGTTACTATATACAGATGTTGTCTTTCCATACTGTTGAAGCATGGGCCTTATTTATTTGTGATATATTTATGATTCATGGGTGATAACTATGTGATAGAGTTTGTCTACATGTAGCAAATGATGGCATACAATAAAAACCGTTATTGTTATATTACAGCCGAGTTTCATTGCAAGTCCCGTCATACTGGACCCAGCACAATTTTGGCTTCTCTAGGCTCCGGCCTAGTCCTAATTAACTTGTGGCTTCTCTTTCAAAAAAAAATATTTTAAAATAAAAGAAGTTTGTTTTATACTCATAAAAAGACATAAAAGGAAAGAGGGGTTACAACACACACAAATAAGAAAAGTATATACACAAAGACATGTTTCCTTTATGAATAAATCAGGTGTGGATAGGGAGAAAACTCACACAAACTCACTCGCGCGCGCGCGTAAACAAAACAGCCTACACATGCTCCTCGTAACCCCTCAGTAACGCAGGTAATTAATTGTTCAAAAGAGATGTTATAAAACAGGTTCAGAATTGTCTGATCTCACCTGTTTCATTTTGTTTTAATTGTCTCCAAGTCACGTTACTAAACATTTAGAATTAATATTAGGCAATTACCTGTATTAACTACCGTCTTGTGACTTCTTTAGTTTTTTCTTAAAACAACGCGTTTCGAGAATAAATTCTCATCATCAGGTTTAAAAATACTATAAAAACATCAAATTCACACAAAAGGGGTCGTCAACTATTTAAAATACACAAACACAAAAACACCACACATAATTAAACACCGACACAGTCACGGCACAGTCCGATGCGCATCGTCTCGTTGCCAACGACCAACAAGAGTTTCGAGACGATGCGCATCGGACTGTACCGTGACTGTGTCGGTGTTTAATTATGTGTGGTGTTTTTGTGTTTGTGTATTTTAAATAGTTGACGACCCCTTTTGGGTGAATTTGATGTTTTTATAGTGTTTTTAAACCTGATGATGAGAATTTATTCTCGAAACGCGTTGTTTTAAGAAAAAACTAAAGAAGTCACAAGACGGAAGTTAATACAGGTAATTGCCTAATATTAATTCTAAATACTCACCTGTTTGTTCGGGTTTACACTATTTGAAACTATTTACAGCAGTTTCTATTCCTGAATTATTTATATGTAAAAAATATTATCCTGTGTGTATATGCAAATATATATATAGTTTAATATGTGTGTGTGTGCGCGCGCGCGTGTGTAAGTTTACCAGTAAGATAACATAAAATTATATAAACCGAAACAGGGAAAGTTGAAACAAACGATTTTCTGGTATAAAAACTCTTACACTTTTTTATACTGATATGCGAATTAACGTAGGGCATCTACTTATTTTAATTAATAGATAACGCGGAATACGCTACATTTAACTCTGCCTTGATGATAGTGTAACTCGTGCACACAGAGACTGTAGCACTAAAGCCGACAACGTATTTATCACAGCAATAAATTGCCGCGTCTTTCTCTCACGTATTGGACAAACCGATTGAATCTGATACAGGGCAAGTCAATATCAATAAGTAGTCAGCAGCATCAATAAGTTGTACTGGTCAGTACCGCTGCTACGTGATTGGGTGTAGAAATTTATCTCTCTATTACGGACTGCAGGTTTCTCTCTCATAATGTGATACACGTTAAATTGTTGTTTGTGTGTGACATATAATATGATTAAAGTGGATACCTGTGTAGAATTCATAAGTGATTTTTAGCATCTTATAGTTATTAGCATTTTTGCATGTTCCCGTAGACATCGTTATTAAAAGACCTATGTTGACTCAAATGAATTAAATTTCAGGTCGTTGGGGAAATAATTAATGTAGAACTCAAAAAGTTAGAAAAGCATGAACATATTTTAGACAAATACTAACTGGACACTTTTGCAAAACAAATATTTTATGCCGAATTACGGTCTAAGTCGTTACACTCACTTCGCCCATTCTCCGTTACGAAGTAGTAATGAGTGGTATGTGTGTAGTATTGTTCCCTCCGAACCTGTTAGCGTTATTTAGTTTCATTTTACAGTACATGTCTATAAAGTATGTCAAGTTCTCAAAGAATTCGAAACAATAAAAACAAATTAGAATTGGCAGGATCAGGAGGTACATCTACTTCAAGAATTACATAATTACGTGTAGACTTTAATATTTAGAATAATAGTGACACATTGACGAAGTGACCTGAAATACTGCCAACTAATCAAATTAACATTATTTACAGTTTGTTCGTATTTGTATTAAGCATCTGGCTTGCCGATTTTGACTGAATTTGTACAAGCTAACAAATACACACACACACACACACACACACACACACACACACACACACACACACACACACACACACACATGCTTTAAAGTGTGAAATATTTAAAATAATATTACGATGGCTGTTATATAACACAACCTGTGCTCTTAGGTTACGGAGGAATCTCCCAGTACTTTGCAGCTACTGAAATATGTAGCACTTATATTACCTTTTACTACATTTCCTACTTAAACGCATAACAATAACGATAACTCAAGAGCAACAGCACGAAATTATAACCACAGCAGCTTTTAGCCCCATAATATTTATTGCTAATGGTATTGTGTTTAGGGTTATACTTTTCAGATCTAATCTAAATTTTACAGCAGTTTGGATTTTGTTACAACATTTCGAGTAGACAAATTATAATTTTCGAGTAGACCCATCCACCACAATTTCGACTTCGTCGTATTTTGTAAAACTTTTAAACACAACAAAATTGTTAGAAGCTTAAAAACGTCACGAAGGCTTGGCATGCTAAATAGGTTCTAAGGAGGTCATATTAACACAGGGAAGCAAGTAGAAGCAAAGCAGCTGCTTTGTCACTAGCTGTAAATTGCACCTTGCCTGCCAGGATATACAGAATATTTCACTTAGCCACGTAGCCCAAAAATCCAGGGTTGATGTTGTGTTGATCTCCCGCATTCTATCACATTGAAGGCACACACACACACACACACACACACACGCTTACTGACGAAGTCCTTTATACTCAAAATATAGGCACATTTACGTTTGGAAAATCAATAAGTATGTTTTGACGGAATTATAATAATCGAGTATATTTTATCCGTATTATATTGCTTAATATAATATGTTATATTTATAAGCAACTTATATTTTTATTCTATTATAAGTACTTACTCAAACAAGATAAGCTACTGACACATATAATTTCCCGTTTACTTTATGGTGCATTGGAATCTTACGGAAGGTATGTATTTTGTAGACTTTTAGACTAGGTAGATGGCTGTACATCTGTAATATCATTTAATGATGCATTTTTTACGAGAAGTTTCTAATGTCAAAAGATTCTAAGTGAATATGTTTTCTCTTAAGTCTCTAAACATTATTGTGTGCACTTCAAACACACATTAGGATTGCGGAGAGGTGAAGTCGCTGGCGACCAACTTAATGTGTTTTAATATTAAAAAATCATATAATGCTCCTATATTATTTTTGCTACTTAGAATGAATTATATATTCTTACACTATGGGAAATTAAATAATTGTTTCAGTTTCTTCAGAACAATAAAACCTTTTTATCAGAAACAACTCTTCTTTACTTGATAACAAGAATACAACACTTATAAACGACGTATGTAAAAATAACATATTTAAATTATAAAAAAATTAAATATTGTGAAGAATGCTATTGCAGAAGAATGCTATTCTGTAAGAAGCAGCTTTAAGTTAAGAATCTCAGTGATTGAAAAATTCAGTTCTGTAACGAATAATAATTGCAATTAATTGCTATAAAAGATGAAAGCAAAATTTTCTTAATCATAAACCGTTTTAGCTGAAAAGAGATTTTACATTAAAGAGCTTTTGAAGGTAGCATTCAAATCATTCCAAAATGTAAAATTTTTACTTACAGGCTAAAAAGAAATTAAAAGTATTTAATTATTTTTCTGTATTTTAATCGTTTACTTTGCCCCTATATTCAGGTCGCTTCGAGTCACCAAGAACTTTAATTAATTTTAATTATCGACGGCTTTCCTCGTCTCATCAATCTCTTTTCAAACCTGCTTCTACTTTGCCTTTCAATCCTTACATTCTTTTGCGAGCTCTATCTATTTTGGTCATTCTTTGTTCATTCCACAGCGCAGTAGATATCGAAGCCTTGTGTATTGTGTGTGTGTGTGAGTGTGATTTGCACACACAATGATTGTTAGCAAACAATATAGGCTACATATTATTTGGGGTTTTTACTCTTACAATAAACATAAGAGATAAAACTTTGTAAAGTAAATTTTAAGACAGCGATAACGCACCGAAGTTAGCATTTAGAACTACGTTAATACAAGTATCATTTAAAAATACTATAAGTCCAATACACCAGAGTTATTATTAGTATTTAGAATTACAGTGATACTAGTATCGTTTAGACATAGAGCTACTATAAATTTAAACTATTTAAAATAAATTAATGTATATACAAACTGCATACTAACACTTAGGCTAGCGCTCTCAAAGTAAACTTAAAGTATCGGTAACACATACATAAAATGAATACGTGAGTAAAGACATTCCGTTTACAGTTATTTTTTCTGTCGTATTAATTTCAAAATGCTGTTGTATTTTAAAATTCCTGTACATGAATTATTGTTAAGGTATTTAAGGCGTTAAAGTATATTCTACATTTTAAACTTTTGAAATTTTACACACTTACCATATATTTAACATATTGGGTTTAAGTTAGTCTAATTTTCAAAACATAATCCAGTCCTTAACTATGTAAACGTTTTAGTGTGTTTGGAAACATTATTCGTAATGTAGATAGTTCAGTATTTGAAAAAATAAATATATTTCTTAACGATAAAAGTCAGGAAAGGTTAATTGAAAAACCAATACAATGGACATCTTACAGGATGTCAGTAGCGCTGTTGTACTACAGTGTATCTCGTCTAGTTTGGTGTTCAAACAAACCTAAGTTACAGCAACATCTGCAAACTAGAATGACTTTTTTTTCCGTTTAACTCGTGAAGCGTCTTGTTAACACTTTCTCAGTTATCATGTTCACTATTACCAGACTATGTTTTGATCAAATTGGCTTAATCGCTCTAATTATCTTTTCTAAGCCAAAGTGCATCATACGATTAATCAAGCGTCCATCATTAGTGGAAATATTACGAGAATACCCAAGACGTCAGTCTTACTTGTTTTACGGGAAATTTTAATTAGATCCGCAGACAGCTCTTAACTACCTTCTGCCTAACTACATGAATTAGGAATAGGCCTACACTTTCTGAATAATTTGATTTATCAGATTGGTGTTAAATATTACCGATTTTATAAGAACAATTTATAAATCGTAACCAACTGTCAAATAGTTAATCTTGCTCAGTATTATTATTGCGATTCCATTAATCCATTATATGAATTAGATACTAGAGGAGTAGATAGTATTTTTACAGTAAAGTTTTATACTTTAAAGTTGTTTCCTCAATACCCCACGTCTTTCCCTCAATTTTATCCCCCCTCTCTCTCTACAAAGTTTGAACGGACGCTACTCATATTCATACTAGTACTGATCATTTTATATCCTAAGAGCATATTTTTCTTAGAATCCCTGACCTTTTAAGGTTCAAATACGGGATAAATTTTTCTTATATTTGACACTGTACAGTGACAGACTTATATACTGCCATTCAAATACTTTGGCAAAACATATTGTTAATAGGCGGTATTACGATAGCAGTGTTCATAGGGTGAATGTAGAGTAGCAGGATCCTGGTTTCTTCTGCATCGCACTAAACCAGTTAATAACTCAGGCAGTAGATAACCTGGTACCGATCCATAGCCAAACACTTCTTGAACATTTCCTTTGCGCTTTAGTCTGGGGCAGACGAACGCTGCTACCAACTATCACGCACTTGCTAATGAGAAAGGACATATAGAAATGAATTGGGTAAAAATTTAGAGACGGAAGACACAAGTAGTTATACAGTGGGCGAAGTAATTAAAACGTAGTGACTACATAGTAGACACTACGGTGTAGTGATAGCATAAATTCAAATCGGTGTGATTAAACAAACGCTAACACTCCATAGTTATAACTACCCCAAGTGGAGTGGTATCCGGGGAAACTGGAGATACAACTATGGGTAGATACAACTCCAGTGTAGCAGTAACTACCTTTTGTTTGAAAAGAAATGTGTGGACAGAGATTTATTTGTTAAATTACTGTCAGAAAGCCCGGTATTATTGGAGAAATCAAGGGTACCAAAAATTATTTTTGAAAAAAAGGCGGGGTGGGAATACTTGTGCACTATTTATTCCCAAACCACTGGAATTGATGTAAACACACCTCAAATGACAAAAATGCTACAAAATATGAAAACTAAAATAAAAAGAAAACAGATGTAAAAGCGACAGGGAACAAAAAAATTAAATTACAAGACTGGGAAAAGAATTTGTTATCTATATTGGGTGAAGTAGAAAACCCTGTTTTTACCAAAGTGCCAGGAAGTTGTACAGTAGGGGTATCCCAATCAACCTTTTCGGTTTAACCGAAAACAAGAGCAACAATAATAACTGTAGCATGTCTGCTACGCCGACAAGTAGTTTAGGTTATACGTCTTCTCAAGCCGTCCAACAGGCAAATACTCCATCTGCCAATGCTTAAATGAGACCCAGTGTGAATAAGTTATTGTCCTACGAATCAGATGAAACAAAAGATTTGACAACTTCTCAGCTGCAGAGACCTGTTCTCTTGCAGCAATTTGAACTGGAGAAAATAAAAATAGAAAAAGTGAAAATTGAATTGAAAAAGTTAAATAAAAACTGCGCAGAAAAAGGAACACAAAGTGATGTAACATCAGATTATTGTACTTTTATAAACTTGTAACCTATTCCTTGTAATCCTTTTTCCTTCCATAAAAAAATAAAAAAAATAAATAAAAAACAGTTAAGTATAAACCGCACCTAAGGTTAGTCTAGTTCGTGTGGTCTAGCTGTGCATACGGCGGTAGTAGCTACTCATGCCAGCCATGAGTATAGCAGGGCCGGCCGCGGTTAGTGGAACCTTGCATAGGGTCAGTGGGATGCCAAAACCAGGTTCCACTACCAATCACTATAGCTATACTCATGGCTGGCATGTGTAGCTATTACCGCCGTGTGAACAGCTAGACCACACGAACTGGACTAACTTTAGGTGCGTTAATATAAATGTTTTTTTTTTTTTTATGGAAGGAAAAAGGATTACATGGAATATGTTACAAGTTTATAAAATTACAATAATCTGAGGTTACATCAGTTTATGTTCCTTTTTCTGCGCAGTTTTTATTTAATATACAAATTATTTCTATTTCTGCAACAGAGTTCAACATTTTAACTATTTTAACATAACATCTTACTTTTAAATAAAGGCTAATATATCACTCCGCTTTTGTTCACCACGAACTTTTGTTGCAGCGTTTTCGTGTGTCTCTCTGCCAACCTCATCCTCAACGAACGCATCTTCATCTCCACCGTGTCCCAAGTCCTCAAAATTTAAAGGGTCTTTAAGGTGTTTAGCGACATTATGCAGCACAGCACAGCTCACTACTTGTTTTGGTAATCTTTCAAGAGACACTCTTACGCAGTTACCAAGGATTGGAAACCTTTATTTAAGTTGTCCAAACACTCGTTCTATTATCACCCTTTCTTTTGCGTGCTTCCGATTAAATCGACGTTGAATATTGTCTTGAGGTGGCTTGAATGGCGTGATCAGCCATGGGGCTATACCATAGCCTGCGTCACCAAGCAAACAAGCAGTGTTGTCATATCGTGATATTACGTCACGTACTGCACTCCTTCTCCATATTCTGGCATCGTGCACTGACCAGGCCACTCAGCGCTAATGCTTGTAAACTTTTCTTCTGCATCACACGTTGCCTGAACATTGATGCTGGCATAACCCTTACGATTTACGTACTCATCGCCAAACACTGATGGTTTTTTAATTTCGATGTGGGTGCAGTCTAATGTACCCACAACAGTTGGTACGTTAAAGCGTGTTTGCCACATAACCTTTGCATTATTTATGTCTTGTACTGTACAGGGAAACAAATCCAGTTGTTAGCTATTTCTAAAATACGATCCATCACGTAATTAATATTTTTACACGTCCACTCCAATATCTTCTGGTACTCCACTCTGAAATCCTGGATCAGCAGTATAACGCAAAAATATTTCCATACGTTGTCTTGGAGATAGTGCTTTTACTCGAAGTTCATCAGTATGTGGCAGAAATTCTGATGTTAAAAAATTAATATTGCCTGTTTCAAAACGCATCAGCTCCTTGCACCTACTCAAAACTCTTCTTTCACCGTATGCTCTTCTTTCTCTTACATGCATAAACATTGCCATCGTGAAGTCGACTAACAACTGACAAAAGTGGAGTGTGCCCCTTCTCAGACTCCAAAATAATGAAGTTATAACTACACATAACTAGTTGTAGCTTCTCTTTTATCACATTAAAAGTGAAGTTATAACTACCAGTCCGGGAAAATCAAGATACAACTATAGGGGGTAGTTGTAGCTACCTTTTAATCACACTAAAGGAAGTTACAACTTCAAAATACAGAAGTGGTAGCGTCAACTACATTTTAATCACTTCACCTAGTTTTACAGTTTGTTAAAGCATTTAGTATTTTCCATCAAGAAAGGATTAGAAAAATCTACTATTGTTCTACAACGTAGGCCTATACAGACTGTAAGGAAAACTGATGAACCTAAATCGTGTTGCTATTCTCATAATTAAAAAAAAATTATTTTTATTTGTTATTTTCATTATTGATAATTTTATTACACTCCAAAAAAAGCTTCCATGTTATTTTATAAACAGTTTTACATTAATAACCCAGATATTGAGTGATAGGTAGTAGGAATTCTGTGACGCCGACAGAACTATGGATAGTCACAGTGCGGGGGACTTTACTTCACATATGCCCATCACTTCTCTCATCGTGGCGTGAAAATTGTGTTGGATAGTTTACAGAGCCGGTAGGTACTTATGTATCTTGATGTACGAGGCGGCCTGTTGTGATTCTTTATTTTATAAACGTTAAGTCACAACATATATTTCCACCATATCCCGATATTTGATGACTGGGTCCGGTCGCAGAGCAGAATTGTCTGGGAGCTCCGCTCATAGCCGCTCTAATGGGTCAGCCGACTGAAGCAGTAGGAGACTGTGAAGCAATTACTGTAGAGAATTTTTTTTTGAGTAAACGGCACTGTAGCGGGCGTCAACTGTCAAGAGTGATGCATGTTATAGCCAAACGGCCGCCGTTAGACAATGACTTAAGAAAAACAATGCCTCAGCACACAGCAGATGTTAGACGTGAATAAACGACATAAGCGCAAAAGGCTACAATAACAAAGAAACAAAGACTATGTCTTTTCGTCACAATTACCGAGAAAACGTGTACTAAGGGGACGCCAGCATTTGTCGACATACACGTGTGAGTTAGCGGCTGCACATGGACATGACATTTTCTACAAAGGCAGTATACGAGCGGATGCAATTAAGAACAAAAGAACATGCATAGCCGCACAGCGGGTAACTTGCTTACTGGCACAAAATAAGGAGCATCTTGGAGGGCTGCAGAGCAGATGTTCGTTCCTGGAAGATGACCACCATCAGCGTGTGAACGTAACAAGGGAAGTCGAGGACAATACGGCGATTCGACACACCCGAGTTAGGGAACACACATGTGCTGGACGGAAATTGCTTGGAAAGGACAGAAGGGAACGTAAGACAATCGCGTAACAGACAACCGTGTAATTAGGTCCGTCGTCATACGTGGAAGTGGTGCGAACAGCAAGACTTTTAGAGAGGGGTCTAGACTGACCTATCAGGAACAAGGAATTCGGTAAAGGCGGGTGTTAAGAAGACATCACCATGGAGACGAGGGTGAAGAGCTAATGGAAAGTAAACCAGGGACCCCAGCCAGAGTATCTAGGAGGAGTCTTCGCAGAATCGGAGGCGAGAAGCCAATCATGTCGGAGAGAGGAGTAAGGGTATGCGATCCGTGGAGAGAATCGGGTTGCTGAAGAAATAAAATTAGGTGTTCGCAGAGAACGAGAGTTCAGTCGATTTTCAATTTTCAAACAGTCAATTTGAGTTCAGTCTTATTTCAAATTTCAGTTCAGTTCGGTCTTATTTTAATTTTCGTCAGTCTATTTTATTTTAGTTTCAATCAGTCAGTCTTTCAGAAGGACTGTAGTAAAGTGTATTCATACAAGCAGATAGATCGTTCGGGAGTGAGTCAGAAACTATGTAAAACTGTAGTACGACGAAATTAAGTGGTGGAAATGAAGTAGTAAATTAACTGTAGAACTAACCCGTGCGTTAATAGAATTCATTAGATCGTGGAAGTTAAATATTAAGACAATGTCGAGTTAAGTTCAATCAGACTTTGTTATATATATCCAGTTTTAAGAATCGAATGCGTGTGATTAAGTATTGACAATATATCACTGTATCGTGACGTAAGTGACATGGGACAATATAGTGAGATTGCGCCACGAATTAACTTACTGTAGTGCAAATAAAACCATTTATATCTGCATAATAAAATACGTCATAAATGGCACAATCGCTCTAGTTGAACGCGGCATAAACTATTACGCATGTACACCGAGAGTGACAGAAAACCTGCAAGCGAAAGTGTTCTAAGACAATGAAGTAATATTCGAATCACCGCTATTAGTCATTTTCGTTAATGAGCGTATCCGAGTCAAATGTGGAACAAATAGTGTCACCGACGGAGTGTCAAGTGAAGTGGAGTTGGTGTATCACAATTCAATGACGTGGAGTAGATTAATCTTCTTATCTACAGCCAGGACCTCGTCGCAGAATGAGGAACTACGCAGTTAGTCACCGCAATTCGGATACAAAGGCCAAGTAAATTATTATTAATCACGTACTATTAGATTAGGTTGCCACTATCCTGCCACTCAAAAAGAACTCGCCACTGAGTAGACTATACATTTATTTAATTGCTCTGAGTAACGACAATTGAGAAATATGAATCTATAGAGTAGGATATATTGAAATTTGTAATGTAATTAATTAACCCTTATTGATTCGTAGATGTTCATAGATGTTAGAGACAATATAGCAGCATTGTGTATTTTAAATGTATAGTATAGTAACGCTAACTTTATTTCAGAATTTAAATGACATTGAATATACATAATAAATTTGTATTGTTCACAAATGTTCATAGTGTCTGAGTCATATAATTGCTATTGACCTAAACACCTGTTTACATATGGTGCTCCAGAACGTGGGACGTATTTAAATTCAGTGATATCAAAGTGTATCATTATATATGGTATGCTCGACCTGGAACAGTAAGCAAGATCTGTAGTAAAAACTTTCAGTTATGGAAAACTCCTTAGAATTGAACACTACTAATCAACATGGTTTCAAATGTCAGTTAGGCAAGGTAAACATACCATTGTAACAACACGCCCATGTGTAGTTAGAATCAAATGGATTAAGTGAGTATTAGACATAACTCATTATATGAAACATAAAACAATTAGTTTATTCGCATAATGAAGTTCCTATGAACAGATACGTATAGCATCAATAGTAAACAATTTATTAAAACTGATAAGAATTGTCAATCATAGTAATCAAGATAATTTAGTTAATTGAACAATTAACATTTACAATCATGAATTCGCAGAAAATATAAAGTCGTATATGACCTCCCAAACTTGGGGTTACGACCTAATTAAAAAGATAATCAACTAATTTATGCAAATAATTTAACATAAAACATTAATGTTGTACATGACGTCCAACTACGGGGCTAAATACACGTAACTACGACAAAGTTCGTACCGACAGCACTTTCATAAATACAGATAAAAATTTATATAATTAATGGAATAATTAATTTATGCAAATACATTTGCATGTACAAATAAAATGTTGTAAGACGCGCCTGAGACTGCAGGCCTGTCTTGCGTGTTGAGATACATGAAGCCAAGGTAGAGTTTACGGCAGACTGTAGGTCGATCTTGAAATGGCGAGTGGTGGCTGACAATGTACTGTGTGGCTTTTGATGTCACCTGCCCAATAAAGTCCACCAGATGCCGAGGTGCTGACGATTAAAGAATCCCCAGGAGAGAGTGTAGGTGATCCCCAGTTATTCTCGTGGACGTAGAGAGAACGAAGAGGCGACTCCCTCACAGAAAACTGAATGGAAAGCGACACTTACCCATCACTGACACTCCACTTGAAATCCTATATACTTCCTACAAAGCATGCGTACTTCCCACAAAATACCAGAAGTATTTCAGTAACAATATATGGTCTTGCCGCAACATTGTGATTAATTTTATCCTTCCCATACCAAAGCGTAATGAAGGAATAACCTGATATATCGTATTCTCACTCAAATGTTCACGACAGACACCAGCCCTAGTCGATAAGACCACAGTGAGGGTGACCGGCCATATGATCGGCAGACTGCTGCATAACCAACAGCAGCCAAAACAGCGATCCCTAGCCTTCACTTAGTCGCCCAACTGGTCCACCGCAATTTGTTCGCCCACCCAATAGTAGAGTTTTCATCTCGTCCAAAGGTTTGTTTCTGCCTAGTCTCCGACTGGAGACCGCTCCAATACCACCGCGGTCTGTTATTCCCGCAAAACAATACACCTGTCTCGAGATTACATCCCTAAAGTTTCTTGATACAAGATTTCGGTTAGTATAAAGAATATTATATAGGTAGGTCCGCCTACCAATGCCGACAAGCAAAACATTACCTAGCCGGGAACATTAGAGGTGTGAGGCTGGGGCCCTCAAGAGAAAGAATGATGACGTTATATCCCCTTCAACGCCGTTGGCCTATAGGGAAACCCGTGTTCTTAGCCGTCAGCCCTACAATCAAGACATCCGCCGAAGAGGCAGCCAAGTACTACCCGATATAGCAATGTTGTCCGGCCCGCCCAACGAGGAAATAATCAGTAAGCCCTTCCCTGTTTTACAGGCCTGAAACGTATCCAAAGATAGCTAACCTGGGAAAAGACAGAAGTTTGCAGCGTTTTCCCCGAAAAGGAGTTGGAGCAGAAAAACTACACTCGGGATTTTAAGAGAGTTATAGTTACTCCCGCAAACATTAGCCAAAAATTGTTAGGATTAAAATCAACTACACAGTTAATTGTAAAGGTTAAATATAATGTTTCTGTGTAATGTTTTGTATTCAGCTGTTCTTCAAACCGAAAAGCTTAACCAATTTGTCTCGGAATTAGTAGTAACTTAGTAAACTGTGTCACAGTGTCACCAATTTATATTATTTTCTGCTATTGAATTTGCAAATAAACTATCTACTTAATTTTTTACCAATAGACTTTAATAATTTATATTTGGTTAAACATAATTTGTTTATCTATAATTAGGATCTGAACAACATAAATATAATAGTTTAGTTTGATGTGTAGTGTAAGAGATGTTTTCGTATTCACGGCGAATAACATTTGCTTTAATACTATCCACAGCGGTAGTAAAATGAGTCTAGTTTGTATCAACAGGTGGCTGCCATTTGGGTTTCTCCACTGTTTGATTCTATTTGTGTAGTGTGCTTATTTACAACTTCCAACTGTAATTGCCTGAAGTTGTATAGCACTAGAAACAAGATTTAATTAATAAGACATTAAGAAGTTTTTTCACAAGAGTCCGTTTACACAAATTTTCCAGAAGGTAATTATGAAGAACTGTGTAGGCCTAGTTTGATAAACGTTGTTGTGTTTGATAATCTCTGAACGTTTGTTAGAGTAACTAGTTCTTTCAACTTACTGCAACATAATATCCATAATTCCGCTTATATCAAATTATGAGAGTGTTTTCTACTTTTCTGTAATCATTTCCTTTGTTGTCTAATTAACCGTTATAGAAACACTCGTGAAATAAAAACAGTTTTAAAATGTTTTGATTCTTCGTGACAAAATTCTACACCACATTTGCTACACTGTGTGGCTGCAGCTACAGTCTGTGTGACTGTTCCTACAGTATACGACACAGCAACAGTACAAAATCGTTTTTATATTGCTTTCAACTTTTGTTAGCTTTGTACTGATTCGGAATGAATAACCTGCATTTGTTACTACGATTTTAAGTTTTAACGATGAAAAGAATGGGCTCTTTACTGCTGTTCAGGCCTAGTTCTAAATGAAGCTCTAAAATTTTGGGCCGTTGAGAACAGGAAACTCGCCTCTCTGATCAACCATCGTTTTACAATCCTCGTTAAAACTTCCGTTGTTAAAATTTGTTGACCGACAGGCACTACTGAATTAAGGACAGGATTTTAAGGTTTAATTTGATTTCATTTTTTGGATTTATAATTTAACAAGGTCTCATTGAATACTAAACTAACAGAACTAATGAACATATCAATAATCGCTATTCAAACACATTTTCATTATTCGACAAGGGAAAAATTAATTCTAAATATCCATTTTGCGTACATCTCCGACACCTGTTCAAACGTTTCTACTCCTTTTTCTTGAGTTTAAAAATTTAAATTGAATGTTTTAGGGTATGTTTAAAGCTTAAGAGTTCCCACATACGGGATATTATAAATAACGCGTTTTTATTTTACTCTTATATCTGGCTTCTTTTTGTTTGTACGCAGTCTGCAAAAGTAGATAACTCATACCTTCTATAGGCTTAAACTTGTTTATTTACTTACCTTAGTTTCTTGAGCACATAAGATTTTTAACGTAAAATCGAGATTAGTTTGCGTGTTTTTATCAAATTGAGAAATTGCTTGTACGTCAGAATTGTTAGCGCATAGTTTACCTTTCTTTCCTTCCACGTAATCTTATTTTCCTTTATTGTATGGTGTTAAGGGAACTCTGCTGTGTACTCTCCAATCAGTCAAAGACGGCTTTAACAAATTAACCAATTCAAATTACATTTAGTCAGTGGCGAAGTGTAAATCATTGTTTCTCCATTTTCTATCAATTAATTGAGCATTAAACTTAACAAAACACTTACATTTCTGTCATTTGGTAGACAATTATAATTCTTCCTAAAAGTTGACTTCTAAAGTATTATAAAATTATTTCTGTTATAGAGCAACACAAACGAATAAGTTTATAGCAACGGATTTATATTTTATAAATTTTTCTAGAAAAAATTGTTCTTATGATAATCGTCGTCTTCTCGAAATGAACAGTTCGATTTCTTCCCTTATCGTTAGTGTATTTTGTAACAGACATTACTATCTGTGAGAAATTTTTAATATTATATAAAATATCTGCTTGGAGATAGTCCCATTAAATTTTAATTAAGTTAAAGGCAATTTTGTTAACAATCGATTGAATTAAAAACAATTGTTTTTCTTTTAAAGTGGTATGAGAAGAGGAGATGTAATTAACGCGTGTCAAACCCGTGTGACATCTTTACGCCAAAGTTTTTAAAATGTTTTCTAAAAGTTTTAAAACTACATATTACAAGTGGACACTTGATTTAAGCGTGGTCATACGAGCATTGAAGATGATCCCCGCAGTGGACACTCAAACAGTTCAACAACTCCAGATAGCGTTAAAAGAAAACCAGCGATTGAGAATGCTTGATATTGCTGAGATCATAGGCATCTGGCATCATAGCATGGTATAATATGTATTATACTTTAACTATAACGTAAGAACTTGCTTTGTAAAAACTTTGTACAAAGTGGGTGTCGCATTTGCAGTCGTTGCAATTTTGGGGCCTCCACTGTGGAATCACCTTCAATGTTCATAGGGCACGTTGAAACTGCAATACCTACTTACAACCTATTTTTCGTATAAAAAACGAGTGTGATTACGCTCGTATTTTGCGATTTTCAAACAACATTTAAAGTCGTTTTTTTTCATCCTAACTTCTAGATTTTAGATCTTCCCAATCATTACCTTCAGATTTTTCCGTACCATTTTCTTTACATATTCTATCCAAGTCTTTCGATTCCTCCCTCTTTTTCTTCTTTCAGGAGGAGTTCCTTCTAGTAATTTCTTTATCATGTATTATTACCAGAATGTACCATGCCCGTACAGTCGTAATCTATTAGCATCAATTGTGTAATTTGTACTAGTACGTATATTCATTCTTTCTCTTATTTCTTCAATTCTTAACCGAATCTTTCAATGTAAGCTTACAGCACTTTCTACAGTTTCCAGTTTTCTCGGCACGTAATCGTTTCCTCATAAGATTTTAGCTTACCACACTTGAGTCGTGTATGTTACAATACTTTCCACTATTGTCTGATAGCCTAATAACTGAATTTTGTTTCTTGCCTTAGTTGATTGCTCCGTAAATGGAATGTAATTGTCTCGTCCGTCACTTTGTCACTTTTTTGTACCCAAAGGATCTGTATAACTGTACACCATCCACAACTCCCCGTTCCGACAATATATCTTACCATGTATTTACGACAACAACGTATTCAGTATTATTTGTATTTGTTTTTAAATCTCATTTTTAGTATTTTTCATCTAACTTCAGAAACATGTAACTGACGTCACCCTCTTCTTCAGCTAAAATAATTTATCGTCCGTGAAGTGCAGTATCTACAATAAAGTTATGTTTAACTCCCCCGTATTTGCCTTCAATTGTGACAACATCTGTTTCATTGAGCACAAAATTATTTCTTTCTTCACTGTCTACAAAATCCTCCTCCAGACTAGTTACCCAGTACAGTGATTTTGTTGGCGACTGCAATTGATCACTGCACCCAACCGCAGTCTCATTTAGTTTTCCACATTCTCGCCTGCTGGAGTTCTCTCTTGTCTCTGTTCTATTTCTTGACAAGGTCTCGCTCTATTTGGTGATTGATGTCTATTTCGGGTGTTTAGTTCTTCTTCGCTGTTTCGGTGTGATCTCCCTTAAAAACTGTTTCTTCGGTACCTAGGATTCCTTGGGTATTGCTCATTGTCTCTTCCCGAGTTGTCCCTTTTCTGACATAATTGTTTCTGTAAAGTCGCTGATTACGATAATGGTTATTTCCACCGTTTTCTTTATTCATTAGTCGGTTATCATTTCTTCTAGCTTCCCTATTTGTTGGACAGGGATAACTTCATTCTCTGCTCTCCGGCCCACACGATTCTTCGTGTTTTGGGGATAATTGGTTGATGGGTACTGGGCATTCTTGGTTCTCATTCCATTTGACGTCTTATTATTCCTAAATTCTAATTTCCTTTCATAGTCGACTAGTAAACTGGTCATTGCCTCTATGGTGTGTGTTTGACTAGCAAATTAAACTGAACTGACAACTTATGGAAAATGCTGACTTAACGATTCTATTAGGTATTTCTCAGTCATTGGTGGTTCCAAATAGTTGGTTGCAAATATGTGGTAGGAAGTAGGCTGATGGTGATTGACCTCTGTCTAGTTCATAACTACCATAAACAAATTTCCCTAAATGTTGTCTGGATAGATTTGGTCCAGTATTTACTCTTGTAGTGGATTCCTGAAAACTGCCTACTTTATCCCTCATGGCGGTCCACCAACAGTCTCGCATCTCTTGAAAACTTTGATCCAATATTAATTTGATCCGCTCCCACCGATTCTCCTTTATACCTTTGAGATATTTTCCAATTCGGTTAAGAAATTCCATGGGGTTTTGCATGTATCTTTTTAAGTTTGGAACTTCATAAGTAGTACTGCCAGAGTCTCTAATTATGTTACCTTGGCTACTGTTTTCTATTTCATTAATTTTCATGGTCATCTAGCCCATTTTTCTTTCTATCTCAGTAGGTACGGGTGTATATTACTTGATTCTCTATTGCCAATACGTAATCATTATTTTCTTTTTTATATTCATAGAACCTTTTATCTACCTGGCCTATGATGTTATTATGGCTTTCAGTAATCCGGTGTTACATAGACTGTTCTAATACCTGTTGATTACTTTCTACATCACTAATTTTGTGATTAAGATCATCTCGCAGCTTCTCTACACTTATTTTAATTTCTTAAAATTTTTGGTTACTTTGCTCACAATAAAAATGTAGCATCTGTTTTACATCCGCCCTCTATTAGTCAATACTTTGTCTAAGTTGACTCAAATTTTCTTTTTACTTATTCATTTTATTTGTAAGATGATTCAATTTTTCGTTTTGTCCCTCCCGGCCAATTTTCATCCCTTCTCGGATCTCCCTTCTGCTATTTTTCATTTCCTCACTTTGGTTATTGGTTTTATTGGTAAGACGATTCAATTCTTCTTTCTGCTTATCCAAGTCTTCTTTCTAATATGAGTCAGATCCTCATTTTGCTTATCACTTTTCTGAGTCAAACCCTCTTTTAACTGATGATTACCTTTATTAATTTGCAGTACTATCCTGTTATTCCATTGCAAACAGTAAACAAACTTTTATTGGGTAGTTAAAGTAACTAAAATGTAAACACCTACATGAAACAAAAAACTTTTTTCTAGTAAAAAATGTATTGAATAAAACAATATGACGGATTATTGGGTAGTGTACGTAATGTAATGGCACGTTGTTAATTTATTGTTGTTCTTGATGGATCCTGTTCCTCTTAAAGCAACGAACGAGATCTTTTCTGCAATCGGGACTTGCGTATGTTTAATAATACGATTATTACGATCCTTGTTTTGCATATAGCGCCTGAGCAGAGGAGTTAAGTGGGCCATTGAGTAAAGTATTCATTGATTTTCAGTGTCTCCTTCTGACATATTGTAAAACAATATAGAGTCTCAAAACGTACTTGTTAAATTCGCAGAAATAATTGTGTTGTCAACTTGAAATATTTTTAGCCATATTTTTACAAATAGTTGCAAGCTTCAGTAAATACAATAGAAGATTGGCTTGTCAACGTGTGTTTGGGGTATGCGAGAGAGACGGAGTGTGTACGTGGTAAATGCATATAAAGTTCAAACAACTATAAAAGTCTAGGTGAAAAGAAATTCAGCATATTATAAAAATAAACTCAGATTACTAATTTTATCATATAAGATACAAAGTGGTCAGTTTTATTCATTAATAGTGTATTCTTTTTAGGTTAACAAACTTTTTGATTTCTCCATTTTAAATAAGTCCATTCTCTTTTTTAATGTTTTTTAAAATATTTTTTTCATTTTTTGTATGTGATTTTGTATTTTAACATTAACGCAGCGTCTCTAGTTGACTGTACTAGCAGTAAATGGACACCTGTGGTTGGAGTAGGCCTACATGTGTCCTACAGATGAAAAGAAAAGTTAAGAAAAAATCTGTAACTTGATACATGTATATATTAGCAACGGCACATACACACGCGCGCGCGCAAAAAAAATCGCTTAGCGTCGTTCATCGTATTTCTTTATTGTCAACTTCCAAAAATTGTTCCTAAAATTCATATAGGTCACATTGATTACTATCCTCTGTTGCTTTTGAATTAGCTAAGTAGTATAACTTATTTATAAACTAACTTTTTTATACATTACGTTTAAGGTTTCTTCGCTTTCCTCTTCACCACAATTACATGCCCTCACCGCAATTTTCATAGGCATGCATAAATTGAAACGCAGAAAGTTACAGCTATAGGTACACTTGTTAGCCATGATAAATTAAAGTACTATAAAGAACAAATTTACCAGACTGCAATTCTGTACCTCTTCTACTATCTTTCCGTCATCGTCGTGATGAAGCATGATATTATGGTTAATTTATGCTTTTCCCAACTGTTACGTATTACCCACTAGAAACTAATTACTTGCGCCCATTTAAAATTCTTCACACAATCATCATGTGGTTAAAGTGACTATAGGGATAACGTTGTCACAATAACCATTTTTATTTGAACACCTAATCACACCCGCTAGCGTAATATACCCGGAACTTCTAAAACTACCCAATATTCTTTAATTGTAATTAATACGTACAATTAAATATTGCCTCGATTGGATTCAATTTAGTATCACTACCAGTAAAATTATCCTCAATTTTTGTATAAAAATTTGATTATTGTGGCCAATTTAAAAAATATCATAGTACAATTTATTAGAATGTGGATGTAAAATATATGTAAAATTATGAAGTGTAGGAAGTAGAGTTCTGCCTCTCCGCCAAGGAATACTTGTGTATTTTTTGCTCCGCAAACATCATCTAACAGCAAGATATTAATTGCATTCTAATTAAAATGTGAGTATATAGAACGTGTACACAAACTGTAAGTTGTATGTTTGCAAAAATGCGGAGAATAAATCAATTATTATTAAACTGTATACCAATTCAATTATTTATCCACAATACCAATTGCAAATGATACACTTTGTGCTAGCATAGAGCACAAATCGTAACAGTCTGTCCTCTGTTATACCAATATTATGTTCACTGTTTATATTATTTTACGTTGATAAGATTTGTTTCAATGAAAGTTATTTATTAACAAAACAAGAAACATTTCACAGCAATAATAAAGGTTTATACGGAATATGTGAATAGAAAAATATTCTGTTAATATTATGGATTAAGCACAATGGATAACAGTTTAATCGAGAATATTTCTGTCAAAGCCTTTTAAAAACATAGTGAGAAGGCAACAGTCCAACTTTTGATGCGAGCGATTTAAAAATTAATATTCTCTAGCTACAATATGGTATTTATCGTATAATGTTTCATTTTGAATTATGAACATGGCTAAACGAATAGGTGTGTAATGCATTCTCCAGGCAACGAATTTAACAACGGTGCTCTAGAATCCAGAAGTTACACCTACTATTGTAATTAACTTTTCAAAGGGAGAGATTAATGTCGTGCTGTTGTACGACATGGTTTGGAGAAAAAGTATACAAGTATTTCTTGGCAGAGGGCCAGAACTCGGCTTTTTTCCCTTCCTTTTTTAGCCTCCTTAGAGTCGTTTAAAAATTATATTAAACAACCTCTCTTAACTCTTCTCTTATAAAGAATGTTGTATTAACAAGTCTCGTTCTATGCACTAGCAAATATACACTCAGTTCAACTCTTCATCAAAGAGATCTGCTATTATTCGACGGTGTATGAGAAAATATGAGTTCTGTTCTCTATTCGTTTAAATACTTTGATTTAAATTTTCACTATTCTTTAAAAACTGTTTAGAAAAATGGAGAGCACATGGCTAGTTCTTAGCAAGTAAATAGTAAGTGAAATGTGTCATTATAAGCGTTTTATGCCATCAAACGCTTATCGACTTTGTAATATTAAAGTCGCTATTTACACTGATGTTAAATATTAAATCCAGTGCCGCCTAGTATTTATACAATTCCCACAGACCAGAAAACTCTCGCGAATGCGTCGAGAGTCACGTATGCCACAAATGCCACACACAATAGAGCGAGATTCTTCTGGCACATTCGACAAACACGTGGTTTGTTCTGTAATGTCGTAACAATAGGAATCGAGCTCCAATATGATTATATCACATACAGTATACAGTATACAGTATTTCATGTTCAGCAATTTTTATTGCTATGTATTCGCGCGAAAACATTAGAAAAACTGGCACGCGAGTTTATGGTTCTTTAGTTTTACAATCTGCTGAAAAGCTAATTACGTAGATAATATAAGTAACTAGTATTCGCACTTGAAAACAATAACAGTTTTTAGTATTTGCGATAAAATATGAATTAGCAGTAAATAAAACAATAAAACCAATAATAACAAAAAATTAACAGAAAACGGAAAAGTTTTCTATTTTAAAACACCACATAACGGAGCAGTAATAAACACAAGTTTCCAATGACACAGTTTTTGCTCACCTTTGTCGCACATTAGATAAGGCACCAACACGACCTTACTGCCCCTCTGTCCCTCTCGCTATTTTTTCGTCCTTTTAGCAGAGATTGAAATAAAACACTCGTATCATTGTCGAAACTTTGTTTATTTAATGTTACCACAAATAATTTGTCACAAGTAGATATATAACACAGGAATTACAAATTTCGATTGACAACTGCGATATCGATTATTGACAACCGTAATTTATACGAAAAAACATAACACACAAATGTAATATTGATCCACAAATGTGGTATCAAACACACGCACTAAGTCTGTAACTTAACTCACTGAACTCAGAATAGAGACTTTCGACTCCGTTTACTATCGTCTTATGTATGTTGGTGATGACGTCATTCACCAGCCTTTGTCACTTACTAGATAATCCGAAAAAAATTTTGACTCTTATTGTGGAATCTCGTAGAGAAAATTCGTTTACCTTTCAATGCAAAGTACATTTATATAGAACATTTACAGTGTCTATACGTATATAAGTTATACATACCAATGTACATAAGCCTACATGTGAGTACGTACTTAACCTACGTAAGTAACATAACCTATGTACTATTTTAAATAGTTGTAATAATACAGTCACAATATTGCTTAATATATTCATAATATTACTTTGAATGTGGGTTGGGGGTTCCCTAGTATACAACAATTTTTTAAACCTTCGTCAAACATTGTAAGCAATAATTTTTAAGCATTCACAACAGCTATAATATTGTTTAAACAATACAGCTTGATTGTTTAGTATTGTTACGACATTACAGAACAAACCACGTGTTTATCGAAAGTTTCAGATGAATCCAGCTAATTCTGTGTGGCGTACGTGATTCTCGACACATTAGCAAGACTGTGCCAGAAGCCGCACGAACTGTGTAAAGGCCGCAATGATTTACGCTCTAATGTTTTCCTTTATTGTTAATGCGCAGTATGGAATAATCTAGTATTTCGGGGGGTATAAATACCAGTACTCAACGTTGTTCAGTTTCAGTTATAGTTGCGATATATTACAATGTGGTTCGAGTTATTTGTCGGGCGATTCTGTGTGCGTACAAGTGGTTATTAGTGAAGTGTTGTGTTTTATAATCAGGTGGTAGAATTGTAATACAATTGTGTTTTATATTAGTTAACATTTTATTGCGTGTGAACAATTTTTATTTGATTTGTTGTAAGAGACTGTGTTGTTAATTACGAACTGTTTAACTGTGAAAATTAAAGCTGGTGATTAGTGACTTAATTGGTGTCTTGTATTTTGTTTTCCACTGTACCTACGACGATCAAGTAGACCGTCGTAACAGTGGTGTCAGAAGTGGGACAGAACTGTTAACAGTGGAAACTTTATAAAAGGCTAGTGTAAATTCGTAATTAATCTGTGAACATAGATGCCAGTCAGATGATGGAAGCTTTCGAAACGCTGCTGCGGCAGACACAGGAAGAAGCAGAAAAACGACAGGATGAGAAATGCAGACAGGAGGCGGAAGAAGCTTAGAAAATACGCAGACCGGAGGCGGAAGAAGAAAAAGAAACGACAGGATGAAAAAAGGTAAGCAGGAATCAGATAAAACGGAAGCTCTACTAGAAACTATGCAGAAACAGTTGCAAGAACATAATACCGCAGAATTGGGTCTCCTACGTGGTGACATAGGTCAATTACGAGGTGAGCTTAATAATCAGATTACCACAATATCTGACGTAGAAGAATTCATGTCAAATAAAATAGCTGAAGTAGAAAAATCTGTCTTGACTGTGGAAGAAGCTATGTCAACAAAAATATCTGCAGTAGAAAACTCAATGGCAAATATAAGAGAACAAATTAAAAGTGAAATTGAGCACTTCATAAAGATACAACCAAAACAAATTTCTGAACAGGCTGTACCAACGATAAAGACAGAAAACGACACAGAATATAAGTCAATAGAGAAAGTAACTTTGCCTGTAGTAGGGACAGTTCATGTCAAAGCTCCAACCTTTGACGGAAGCAGTCACTGGGCAACGTACCTCCGCCAATTTGAAGCTGCTGCATTCGCAAATAATTGGACACAGAAAGACAAGGCAGTTTCACTCGTTCTCCCAATAAAGGGCCTGCGGCAGAATTACTACAGAAAGTGCCACCTGACAGCCAGAACATATATGCCAAGTTGATGAAAGCTCTGGAATTAAGGTACGGTGATGAACATTTGCGAGATGTGTACTACGCTCAGTTGAGAACAAGACGACAACGCCCCGGGGAGAGTCTTCAAGAGTTTGAAGCAAGTATCGACAGACTGATTAGATTGGCCTATCCTGAAACACGAGAAGATTTTCGAATAAAATTTGCGGTGCAGACATATATTGATGGCATCGGAGAATGTGAACTTCAGCCAGTGTTACGAA
Source organism: Magicicada septendecula (assembly GCA_034769895.1). Taxonomy (NCBI): domain Eukaryota; kingdom Metazoa; phylum Arthropoda; class Insecta; order Hemiptera; family Cicadidae; genus Magicicada; species Magicicada septendecula. Next base: position 185,279,818 of record CM068370.1, read on the forward strand.
TGGCAAGACCCCGAAGTAGCTCAGAAGCTCTTGTTCACGCCCTAGAGTTTGAAGCTGCCAAGTCGGTGTCCCGCTAATGGGTTTGTGCCATCACATTGCAGGCAGAAGATCCCTGTATCACATTGCCGTTACGATGAGTGCAGAAATACAATGTTGTCGGACAAACAATTCAGAAGTTCAAGAGCGCCGCAACGATTTGAACGATGGGAAAAAGACAGAATACCGAAGTGTTACAACTGTGGAAAACGTGGTCATCTACAGGGGAGAAGAAGATACCTCGGCAAGAGAGTGATCCCACTAATTGGAGAAGTAAAGTCCCAGAACAGCACACATTTTCCACGCTACATACGACCAGTGGAAACTTGATTGTGAATGGATTTGCGGAAGGTAAACCAACATCATTTACAGTTGACACGGGCGCAACAGTGTTCATTGTGCCCTTTGACTTAGTCAGCAACAGCCAGCCTCTAATTAGCTCTTGTACAATACAGACTGTGACTGGAATCCCCATCCAAGTGCTAGGAAAGGTAGACGTACGTGTACGCCTGAATCTTCTCGAGTTTAGCCACCAAATGCTTGAACCAAATGCTCGTTGCAGACATTGTCGATGAAGTGATTTTTGACACGGACGTTATAAATGCCTACGGATTTGTTGTGGACTTAAGAGAGAATTCCTGAGGAATGGCCAAGAGAAGATAAAGCTTTGCATGGCTAAAATGACAGGATCTACCAACCATTTAATTAAGCAAGTGGCATTAGTCGAAGGAAAAGTGAAAAGGTCTGGTCAAGAGGAACCCTGCAAGCGAAATTGGAGGAAGAACTAGCAGAGGAAGTACAAAGAAGTGTAACGACAAAAGAAGTGATTGGAAAGCCAAGTATGGATGTGGAGAGAAGACTATTGCTTGTTCTTGAGCTGTTAGAAGCGCCCGGGGGAAAAGTTGCTGAAGATGAAGTTACACAAGAGGTTGTTGACGAGAACCAAGCAGACATGGATCAGGCAGTGGTGTTTAGGTCATCAGTACATGACGCAACGGGAGTGATTCCACCAAAACTAGTGGTTGGGTGGAAGACTCGCATTCCTGGGAACTTGATGTTTGAATCACACGAGACTGAATTCAAAGAACCGGAGAATTATCTTTCGTAAGGACGTCCACCTAGAACGCCTGGCTAAGTATTACTTCAAAGACGGTTTGCCAGTTCGGGACGAACAGGCTTAAGGAGGGGGAAGTGTTACTACATTACAGAACAATCTACGTGTTTATCGAATGTTTAAGATGTATCCAGCTGAACCTGTATGGCGTACGTAGTTCTCGACGCATTAGCTAGACTGTGACAGAAGCCGCTCGAACTATGTCAAGGCCGCAATGAATTACGCTCTAATGTCTTCCTTTATTGTTAATGCGCAGTATGGAATAATCTAGATTTCGGGGAGGGTGTATAAATACTACTACTCAACGACGTTCAGTTTTAGTTATAGTTGCGATATATTACAGTGCGGTTCGAGTTATTTGTCGGGCGATACTGTGTGCGTTCAAGTGGTTATTAGTGAAGTGTTGTGTTTTATAATCGGGCGGTATAATTGTAATACAATTATTACAATTGTGTTTTATATTAGTTGACATTTTATTGCGTTTGAACAATTTTTATTTGATTTGTTGTAAGATACTGTGTTGTTAATTACGAACTGTTTAACTGTGAAAATTAAAGCTGGTGATTAGTGATTTAATTGGTGTCTTGTATTTTGTTTTGCACTGTACCTACGACGATCAAGTAGGCCGTCGAAACAGTATAATTTATCTTCGAAACAATATGTATCTACTTAAACTGTTGTATAAAAGAATTGAGCACACATACGCAACTGACTAATTCTGATGTGCGGGAGGAAGAGTTTGGCACCTAACAAAAATCATAGCAAAATTGTCCCTGATCCTTTAATAATGGGTTTCTATAAACTTTTCCCTTTCACACTCTCTAAAAAATCTTGATTTTTATCACGAGTTCGTACAAACATATTCCATATTTTTTCCACTTCACAGTACCCAAGTTTCACAGCAATATAAATGTATACTTCAAACGTACACTTTTAGAAACGTTGTCGTAAATCTAAGACTGCTACTTTGAGACAGTGAAATTTCTCTTTTTTATTACATGTGTTTTTCCTTGGTTAATTTTAATGCAATCCTACAGATGCTTGTTAATTTTACTCCTTACTTTGCTTTAATCCGTTTAACTCTAGTGATTTTATTCTTTAGATTACGAAAATCAGATCATTTGTTCAAAGAGTTTATTATCTGTATTTATTGGTATTTAAATTAGTCTATTCAAACCCAATTTGACAAACCACTAAATTTGTTTAAGATTTATTTATATTCTATTTTCATTAATTCTCATTTCTATAAGGATAGCTTTTCCTGACAATGTTGGCAGAAAATCTGAACGCATATGTTGTTACATTGTGTATTACCCACCCCTTAATTTCTTCTAGCCTTTCTTTACGTACACATTAATGATGATGTTGCTCCGTAATTACTTAGGCCTATGCAGTCACAGTTCCTTCTCTGCTTGCCTACTTCTTCTAGATCCAAACTGATCTTTTATGGGCATGGGCATGAGCTTCAACCGTTGTAGCATTCGTCAGAGGATATTATGGTGGTGCATTCTTTATGAATGCACCTGAAATCTCGATTACTTTTACACTTTATCGAACTTTTCTTTTTAAGGACGGGAATTATAATAATTTTTGCAAAATCATCGGAGACTTATCTTTATTGATGTATTATATACACACAAGGTTATAGACTCTGTTTTGCCTTTTTCGCTCCTTCTTTAAAAAGATAATTAAAATTCAACGTGAACACAGAAAATCTTCATTAAAATTGATTAGCTCGCATAACTACATTATTACATCATTATCAATTAGGCCTACATTTTCATGATAATATTTAATAGCCAGTGAGATATCCAACTTCTATGGTAACGATGTTGCCAACCTCGCAGTCTCGATTATTCTGCACGCATCCGGATAGGTCTGTATACAGCGATGTTTTGCAAGCGGCCAGTAGAGTAGCAGCGTTGTTGGACTTACGATTCATTGCATGTATCTTGACAGCGCAGCGGTTTAAGTGTTAAACGATAATTAAAAATTATTGTGTCCGCACAAGAGTAATTAATGACTTGTACTATTTATTGCAGGTGTTAGTGTTAGTATCTTAGTGTTAGTCAGGTGATAGTTATTTTTCGTTACATTAGACTATGTTAGACAATCCTAAAATTGAAGAATTTTTGTATACGAGCAATTATTGTGGTTTTTGTTTATTGGACCAATAATTAAAGTTGTAAGTAACAAATCCTCTAGTGTTCAATAACTTTATTTCACTATTCAAAGACAACGTTACGTGCGGACGTTGTAACGTTTGGTGATTAGATGCCCTTTTCAACAATTAAACTAGAGTAATGCTAGTTCGTAAGCTTTCAAGGCGTCAACATTGTTGAAATTATTATTATTACTAGTCGGACTGTTAAGGCGTGGTAGACTGTTACTGCGTGAGATAGATGTTTCGGCTCCACCATTGGAGACCATCTTCAGTGTCTTCTATCGAGTACATACAACATTTATTTTACTGTTTTACTGTAAAAACAAGAATGCTAAGTAAACTTGGTACAGGCAAAAATTAATCAAACCTATTGAACTGTGAAAAATTTATTTAGTAAAACTAAACCATCCAGAACTTGTCTGATAACCAAAAATTAAATATTTCAGCTAGATGCACGTATACGCGTGTACCTATATCACAATACCCTTACGCCTATGAGGTACACAATTTACAAATATTATGTAATGATCCTATTCGATGAAGATTGTTACTTTCATCATCTGACTGGTAGCTACTGCGCATTTAAAGTATCATCGTCTGAACGGTATGCATTTTTCCAATCAAATACACAAAAAACCCTCTACGATATAACTTCCTCTGGTTTATTATTATTGCTAGTCCGGCTGTTTGGGCGTGGTCGACTGCTACTGTGTGTGATAGATGTTTTGGCCCCACCATTGGAGATCACCTTCAGTGTCAAAAAGTGTTTGGCAGCTGTCCACCACAGTACTGATGTAGAGAGACGGGATGAATGTTTGGAACGTATGATCAAATGTTTTTAAATGGCAAATGAAAGTGCCAAACATAAAATCAATAATAATCGTTTGTACACTTTCAACTACAAAACCAGAAAGGACGCGTACTTACAAATCGTATATTGTACATGTTCGTGATGTGACAAGTTATGGACACGTCAGTGACAATACTCCTAAACCAAAGATCTATACTTACACTTACACACTTACACACTTACACAGTACCTTGTGTAGGTGTAAGTATTCAGGGACTTTTTTCACCATGCAAAAAACCTTTTGATGGAATGCAGTGTGTTAGTGATAGCCGAATGAGAAGTCTATATTACTTGTTGTAGAGAAGAAAATTTCCCATTGAGGAAAAAGGAAAGGAGAAGCCAGACAATGGCAAATCTAGACATGTGTAAGTGAGATGTGCGATCATATTGACTAGTTTCCTGTAAATGAAGATAAGTACATTAATCGTGAATATAGACAGTAAAAGACTTACTTGTAAAACTGTGCATACGATGATTCTTTATAGCAATCAAGATTCTGATGTTGATGTTGTGTACAGCTATTACTACAAAAACGTAGTAATATAAAATTTAGATATGGCCTTTCCTTTAGTAGACCACAGCCAGACAAACAGGCTTTATGTCATCCGTGAAGAGTTGTACCTGTGTCACATGTGGAATGCTGAATAATACAGATAAATAAATAACAACCGCAGAAAAAAGTTCAAATTAACAGTTTTTCAATAAAATTACGGCTTTTTAAATAACTGAAGTTGCAGTTGTAATAAAAATCTGAGTATTCTGTAAGTATTTGCATTGACTTTATTAAAAATTGTGAGTTATCAAACGTTGGATAATGTAACGCAAATATGTTTTGCGTAAAACAGCTATCAGTAAATCTTTTTATGCCAACTACTTACTTTAAAGCTCATCTCCTTATATTTCAAGGGGATGTCAAAAAGTAATGCCAATAAACTTACGTCTTATTTATACCAGTATACTGAAAAATTGCCTTAGAATATTAAGAATTTATATATTTTTATCTGTTGATTGGGGTAGACAAGCTTAGAAAAAAACGATCATGCGCTTCTTATTAGCCATGATGGTCACAGGTCGAATTAAGTAAATTGAGCAAGGGCACTGCTTTATGCCCTGCGGTAGAGACTTTGAGGACACAAAACCGGAAATAATAACTGCGGATTGATCATATAATTTACAAGACTTCAAATATACAATTTAGAAGAAATTAAAACATCTAGCAATAAAAGATGATGTATGGCCTGCTGTTATTCCACAGAGTGAGAATGTTGTGTTCTTGCCGAAATGGTAATAAGCTTACTACAGGGACATTGCGCTTTCAAACAAGTGCTATGTAAAGATATTCCTAAGGAAAGAAATGTCAAATTCAATGTAACCCAATTCAGACACTTGTCCTAGTCTGTTAACAGAGTCGATTACTGTGCTGACAGAGTCAATAACATCGCCCCCTCTGAGTTCATTGATGCCGTTGACGAACACGCTTTTCATCTTGATAACAGTCAAGTAATTCTTTCTCAGGAGAAATCCATCTTTTCGGGAACGTACCTTAAAAAATTTCAAAGACGGATGAGTTGGAAACAATTAAAAACAGCTAACGAGATAATGAAGATTTTAAGGCATTCTTGATTGAAATATTTAAATGGCCTATTGTAAACTATGAAAAACATTTTTCTGACGATAATGAGGTCATTAAAAGAACATTCTCATACAGCTTTGTAATATAAAGAATAATTTCTTTAATAATTTATTTTAAAATGATAAAATGATTTTTAATACTTTTTTCTTTTGTTTCTGTCTTACACTAGTTGTTTATTTCAGGAACTTAACATTTCCACCCCATGTAAATACAGTAATACCGTATGGGCCTCTACCTTGTACAATAAATATTTAAACATCTTATATTTATATTTAATAGGTGTCTCTATATCACAGAGGTTAGTAATCATTTCCATTAATTACAAACTACATTTTATTTTGTTCAAAAGTTAGTTTTTCTTTCATTTCTGTGAAGCTTGTTTCGCGAATGTGTGGTTTTATAATCAAGTGTTATCATGTAACGTAAGTTTCAATTTCTGTTTTCAGTCACGCATATTGTTCTTAACACTTATCTTAATTCTCAAGTCCTGACATCTTATTTTATGTTATATCTGATACTTTAAGTTCCAAATATCTTAATATCTAACAAAATTTATAAATTTAATTTTTTTAAATCTTGCGTTTTAACCTTGAATGCTTTCAAATTGTAAGTCTCCATATAAAAATTGAATGAAATTTTCGCCTAACGACAAAAAGTATCTGTGATTACATGCATCATGAGTAATACTTTACGGTGTAAAGTACGGTGGTGTAATAGTTTACGGTAATGTAAGCAAGATTTATTAATTAATATTTTGTGTGTTTTACGATATCCATATTACTTGTATCGTTTGAAGGTGTGAAGTGATGGCACTCGTACATGTAATTAGTGAAGTCCGTGTACACGATTTTCTAAACACCGTGTGTCTGACGCGCTTGTGCGTTTGTCTTTATTGAATGAGGTAAATAATGCTCAATGAGTGTACAGGAAGCCCGTAATTTTTGCAATTGTGGAACTCCTCAGATGCAGCACTATCCACTAAAAAATTCCTCCTTAAATACACACACTTTTCGCCAGAGCTCTTTTTTTTATATGACAAAAAGTTTTTACAATTGACGTCTAGGCATCTCACCTTAATGGCAGCGACTCTGCTAGTACCTTCTTCGTAGCATTTTCGTACACCGGAGTTCTATAACAACGATAGCAGAATAATGAAACAATGCATTCTGTACATCCTTAGATGCCAGTGCCAGTACACAGGCCACAATACCCTTGAGACTCAATGCCTCCCTTCTTCCTCGCGCCTTATTGAAAGTGTCAGAAGAGCGCATGTTTTTCATCTTCAGTCTTACTTGGCAGGATGGGTAAATTGAATAATGTTTGAATTTTTCCAAGCAATCTTGAAAGCGTCGGTTAGAAAATGTCGGATTGCCTTCCTTTGTTTTCGCTCTGTGGTTTAGTGGCGTAGCAATGACTACAGATTTGTTGCTAGTATGCTCTCTTAAAGGTCACTCTAGAATATATCGTCACTCCGAGTTAACGGATGTAGGGTTGGCACTTAATTGCCAGCTTCAAGCGTGACAATCTTCAGTTTGTTCCTACCAGTTTTTAGAACAGCTTCTTCTTAATTTACGTCCAATACTATGCCAACTGAACTGAAGTGATGTAGAGCACTTTTAGCATCACCAGAAAGATTAGCGAGTTCTTGCAGCAACAACTACGGCAACGTCATCCGTGTGACATACTAAACAAGCACCAGCCTGAGTAGTTGATAACAATGATAGGAGTAGTTCATAACAGTGGGCCGAGTACCGAACCTAGTGGGACGCCTACATTCCTTAAGGCCATCCCCTGTACTGCTTATAAGAGACCTGTGATTGAATTGTCCCATTCTTAGCTTCCCACTGGTGTCTAACACACATAGTGGACGACAAGGACATAGTTCATCAGGTTTTATGCACTTTGGTAGAAGAACTATATATGTCTCTTCCGTGATTTCAGAAAGATTTATTCACTAAGCAACGGATTATACATGTCGATAAACAAATCAGAGGTAGCACCAATGGCTGTTTGGAGGGCAATTTTAGGTAGTCCATCTGCCCCGCATGTCCTGTTCGTTCCTACTGTATATTACAAGCTTTCATTAGATCTTTGAAAGAAATTTGAGCGCGCGCGGGGGTTTTTAAATGCTGTAGAATGCACATTATAAAAATAAACTGCTAAATTATAGTTGTTTTAATATTTTTTAATTCAAACTTTATTTTTGGATTTACCTCCTTACTTTGTAAATTCACTTATTATTAAATATGAAACAGTTTGTCTGGAACTAATATAACGTATAATACAATTTGTTCTACTGTTCTTCTCTAAGTAAACAGTCTTTTGGTATTTTTTAAAATTGTTATTGATTAAGCAAACTTCGTGTTGTAATCGTCTTTTTATTTTCTTTGCTTATTATAATTACAAATAATGATTTCTTGGAAATTTAAAATTACATGCTTTTAACTTTATACATTGTTTATACTTTTTAATGAATAAACGTTGTTTAAATTAAAGTGTTTAATTGTTATTTTAATTTTAGAAAAGATAAAAGTGGTTATCAGAGTAGTTTCACTTATTGTGAAGTGTTACAGAAACGGGAGGAATAAGATTTACTTTTATCACGTTCACGTAACATCAGTAAGAGAATAAGTCTGGTTTGAATCAACAAGTGGTTCCTGCTTGAGTTTACCCGTTGTTTGGTGTTCGGTCTGTAATGTACATGTGCTTATAACTGTAATTTTCTGAAAATAATTTACATTCACATAAAATATTTTAAAAATGGTAATTTAAGTAAGGTCGTGTTTATGAAAAATTTGTTTCCTATAAAATATTGTTAAATGTTACACCAACAAAGAGTTAAGAGAATTTACTATAGTGTTGTGTTAAATATACCTGTGCCGACGGTGTATGGAGTGCGATTCACTGATTCGATTCAAGCAGCTCAGTAGACACAGACTTGACGGTGTTCGGAATATGTTCTTTATCTGTTTATAATCACGTTGTATTTTGTACCTTGTATGATGCATGATTTGTACCTTGTCTAAACATCGTATTCAGAGCGTAGTGTTACACCCAAGAAGCAGTTTTTAATTGCTTTTAATTAAGTTCTGGAGGGCGGTCACATTTCAGTTTATAGGCCTATAGGTATTTAATATTACAAAAATCATATAAATACATTTTTATGTATTTTAATATTTGATTTTTTATTTTTTATAAACGTAACTGGCTTTTGCATGCAATAAATAAGGGTATTCGTTACGGTCAATGTTTAATATTGATGTTTGTATAATTTTTCACTTTTCATTTTACAAAAGTCCAAATTTTAGTATATACTAAGGCATGTCCCTACTTCAGAGCCATGTCTCTGTTTGTTCAAAATTTTTATTTATAAATTAATTACGACCAGGAGGCATATAATGTAGTTTTCGATTGTTTTAATGCCAATGTAATAGCTACAGATTTAGCAACTAATACGTCGCACTATATCGTACGCATGTTCCTGAAGAGTCCGTTCATCCATATGTAATTTAGTTAGCTAAGACTACGCTTATGGCAGTGTTTCTACTGAAAGTTTCCTTCCATTTATTTACTACCCATTTTTGTATGTATTTTTATTATTCAAGTATCTATCGAAATCAAGTTTATACGGCCAACGTTGATTGCGTTTTTGTGTCGATAATGAGCCCATTTTACCTCAATATTGAGCATTACTTCAATAATGTTATCACGGGTAATGTGCCCTACCTTAATTTGATACTTGACCATCGTATCATCCACATGTGGCATACAAAGAATCTTTGAAAGGTATCATCCAGTTGTAAAACACAATATAGGCATCCTGGGTCACTCACTATCCTCACTTTATGGAGGTATTCATGAAAATATACATAACGTAAGAGAAACTACGTTCAGTAATAGTTAACGGTCGATTCAACTGTCCAGTTGTATGACATGTCTGGAGGGCCGTCTTCCTCTGGGTTGCTGACTCCAGCGTTCCTGCCAAGGTCGTGTAGTCTGTAAACTCGCTTCAGCATTATGGCCAACTTCCATTTTACTTTAAAATCATTACGAGACTTTTTATTTTAGAATTGTTGTACTTCTGCCATCCTATTGCGGTATTTTCCATCCTGAGTACGTCATCTCAAATTTCGACCCCGAATAGCAAGATAAATATTTTACTGTCATCAGCAGTCGTCGCTTGTACAGCTTTGGGCCGCAAACATTTCCCACAAGCCTGCTTAGCGCTAGTAACGCTATTAGTAGCTTTTTCAGAGGCTCGGCTTATATCTTCTCCGGAAGCTAGTGCTGTGTCGAGCATAATTCGAAGGTGATTTACAGAGCTTTTGGTCTGTACCGTCTATTTGTCCTCATGTAAACACACTATAATAGGTATCCTCTCCCTTGTCAGCAGGACTATCTCTGTTTTTTCGTTGCAAGAACCCATTTCATTAGCGTAAATTCCTAAGTAAGCCCTTCTGCCCTTCATCATATCAGGAAGACAGTGTGGCCAACACTACACTTTAGCGGACCTTACTCTCCCATCGTGTTACCCAGGTATTCGTTTACATAGTTTAACTCGAAATGGGTTCAAAAACGCACCTGGAATATAAATTGCGCCCAAGAATTGAACACGGAACCACTACGTTAGTAGCCGTAGGCTATACCCGTGATTCTACTATAACCCTAAATTACTTTCAAAAATTTTAACAAAAAATTGTAAAGTACAGAAATGAATTTTTCACTACACGTTGCATGATAATCTCTTGATAGTATATTTATAATGTGGCACCCTGTTCGGTAGCTATTTGTATGCACATATATTACAGAATGAATTTGTTATTGTAAACACTTATAGCTTTTATGATAGATGTGTAGCCAGGGTTGTCCAAAACATCTAAAACATTCAAAATCAGACATCTCAGACTGATCAAATTTGAAATTTAAATCTGTCTGTGAATAAGATTTTATTTGACCTGTTTAGTAACAGATAATTCTTGTCAATTCTGGACCTCGCTAACTGAGGAACGATATAATAAGATGACTATTATCTAAGGAAACAAATGGTAATGGCAAGTTTTTTTAAACGATGACTCGGAATGATAAATTACTTTAGACGGCTTGTATATAACTGTATAATGTACAGTTGTTGGCTATAAATTGTTATGCGCATACATTATAAAAAGAATCCATTATAACGAAGGGCTCCGTTCTAGCGTTTACAGCTTTAAAACTTGCAGACTGATTATGATTTAGCAGAAAGTTTTGCACTGAATATAAATATAACATAATATAATAATATATTATAACTTTAACTTACTATTTATTTGACATCTGAATAATTCTAATAAAAATTTACTGAAAAACAAATCTGATCTAACTTTATGACCTAGCACACCGTTTTGTTATGTAAAGCGTAAACAATAAATTACCAATAAATAAATAAACTAAAATTTTCTTGATATTAGTTTTTGTTATTGAAGAGGCAGGCTGTATTTAGTTTCTATCAAGAATTGGGAATAATAAAATTTCGTGTAATATATTCATATACTAAACAAGACTAAATCACATCATAGTTGTCCATTTCACTGTGTGTGTGTGCAGAACTACAGTAAGTGCTAAATATTTCCCATTATACTGATCATGGATTACATGTAGACTTACAAGTATGATTTAAAAATCTTAACTGTAACGGAAGCTGTCTCCGTTTAATATTTAACTGTGTACATGGTGCTAATATCTCGTCTTGTCTATAGTTGGATTTTACGTCATTTCCCATAATTTATGGAACTGATAGTGCATTATTTCCATTTCAGTTGCATTAGTATTTCTCAGTTAAATTTGTTCTAGGTTAGTCACCTGAGATGAAGTACTTGTACCAGTACTATTTTGGTTGTTCAGCTCTATCCCTTAACCACTCAGGTTTTGTTTTACTTGTCTGATTAATTACTCCTTACATATGGAGTAATTTGCAGGAGACGAAATTTAATATAGATATTCAGTTTTATCTCTCGCCAAACTTTCTATTTTCAGTTACGTAAACCATTGCCATTTCTGCCATTAATTTGTGGTAAGATAACAAATGACAGCAAACTAATGTGTCATAAATAAATAGATGTCAACATTAGTTTACTTCCAATCAAGGATGTAACAGCTTTTTCTAATGTTATTACTCCGTTACGATGATCGGTGTGTTCATGTCGCATTTCGAGTCCACACCGACTGTTCAAAAAATATTTCTTAATGTAATGATTTGTGTGTATTTAATAAATAAATGACAGTGTGCAAGCGAGATATAATTGTACTTATGCAGAATGTTGAACTGGCATAGGACATGTATATTCACTTGTAACAACAGTATGTTACACATGGTACTATATGAAATCAGTTTAAAAATTTATGTACACGTAAGTTTTCACTGTCTTTACTTACATTTGATTCCATATTTTAAAATAATAGCAAATAATTTGTATTGTGAGCGCGCCTTTTTATTCCTTAACGGGAAGTAGAAGCGATTACTTTACCGTTATTGAAACACAATAGAGGCTTACAATGCCATTTAGAGGTAATTATTTCCTTTACGATTTAATTTTTGAACAACTTCCATCAACGATATATTGCAAGGCAGACTTGTTACGAAGTAAGACATTATCATCATAAGGCGCCTGCGTCTAACACTGCCGTATGAAGAAATTTATTAACCAGTTTATGCGACGACCCACTTAGTAAAACACTACACGCTTTAAGCGTAACTTTAGCGTATGTGTTTCAAGTCACTGCAAAGATAACTTAGTCACGTGAGTGCCCTATCGTGGAATTTTAAATTGCAAGTGTAAAATGCATCCGAGTATTTAAACCTACTTACTGTTCTCATGTTTCGTACTGTGAATGACCATAAATATTACATCAGACGTTTCAGATAAATTTTTCTTGCGAACGCTGTAAGTATATGTTGCTTTAGATGTTTCAAGTAGGCCTAATGAGGGAATTATAATGTGACTAAAAGTAACACAGTATTTACTGTGTCTAAAAGTAAATACATTATCTTCTCCATGGTAAACATTATGAAAAAATATTGTACAGTTTTGTTACAACTGTAACTGTATTAAACCCGGGACCTCTAGATTAGTAATCAAGTTACTAAACCTCAACAATTCGGTGTAATCCTCAATGTTTTAGACTTTTATAGATTTTTAAAAATCTTTACGATTGGCTTTGGATCTGTATCCAAATGTTATTTAGGATTACCGTTTAGGATTACTCTATTCCATGTGTTTCAAGTTAGTTAAAATAAAAAACATCAAACTAGAAACATTTATTACTCCGGTTCGAGTATTTCAGCATTGGACACATGCATTTCTGTTATCTCCCTCCCGTAAAAGTAGCACTCTACGCGTGTACCTAAGCAGTAAACATTTATACAAATTATTACTATATTCCTTAGTGACAGTGTTGTTTTGTGTGTAACATTCAACGTTAACATAATTTGATTTTAATCATAGGCTTAATACAATACACACGATGATTCATGAAATAAATTTAAAGACTGTTTAAAACATGTTGAGAAATAGAAGGTACTGAACAAACAATTACCGAACGTGGAAGACAGTTGAGTGTACACTGCATATGTATGGATTGAAGTCAAGCAATTAAGTGTCTGTCCTTGACACTTTAGTTACTGTGTTTTATATTTTGCTGATTTAGGTTTTTACTTCAAATGCTACTTAACATGAAATTATTTCACTTAATATAGCATTCCACTTTTATCTTAGTCCACTCTAATTAGCGCACCCTATCATCGTCTGAAGGGCACAGATTGTGTATGAGATTATCCTATGAAATCGTGTTGTCCGAAGTCGGTGGGTGCATTGACGATTATTGTCAACTGTTAGATGTACTAATTCAAAAGTTATTTACAATATAAGCTACAGAATAAAACGAAGAACTTACTTTTGTATAGTTACACATGTATGTATGCATGAATGCATTAGTTTCGTGTTTTGATTCTTGTCCGTTTGTGAGTTTTTTGTATACTCAGAATACTGTAACAATATTAATTAATAATGTTATCAATATTATAAATAATTTTTGTGCTGCAATATCATAGTTGAACAACTATAACAAATAATTAGCATCTCGTAATTATAATCTCTGGTACAAACACATCATTAAAATACGTTAAAATGCCAGATTAAAAACACATGTTTACATGGCACTAGATTGCAGAATCCAGGACGTCTTGAAGTTATATTTATATTTCTTAAGCCTTTTAAAAAGAACCAGAAATACGGTACAAGTTTGAAATTTATATAGGCCTACAAATTAAATTGTTTGGACAGTTGGAAATAATTTTTACATAAGTGTACCAGTTGATATTGCTTGTTTCGTTGCCTGTTACACTATTTATTGCCACTAGTGAATATAGTTACAGAATTATTTGATTCCATACAGAAATGATAAACTACATATCGCATTGAAATCGTCCCTATCCGACAAAAGAAATTCATATTTGATTCAGTTCTCGACTAGTTTTGGATATCCAATTCCTTTCAATTGTTGTTTGTGATAAAACGAAATTGTACCCAGCTTTGAGTTACAGAAAGCTTGTTATTCGGCAAAAAATCTGATAACACGTGGTACAAAGACACGATATCAAACCAAGCACGTCTCATTTTTGGCATATGTTTCCTTTTTCTCTGTATGATTGAGCCAGCCCATGAAAATATGACGATGCTAACATTTATAGTTATTAGACATTTTTGACTCCCCACTACAGGCTTTTTGTTTCCTGTAACCTTTTTATGACTAGATCTTTTGTGACATATTTATTTTTCGTTCAATCGGTTAAGTATACACAAGAACACAAAATTATCCGTCAATGTAAATAATTGTATGTGGTATTGAAACAAAACTGTATCTGCACTAAAACTGACGTTACTTAAATCATACTTCTCGATTTAGTGTATTACCTTTTATTCTAAACGGTTTCTAAGGCATACTGAATATATGGCTACTCATACACAGTACTTAGCAGTGTTTATTCCTGTCCTTATTTCAGTTACTGTGTGCTTCTAAATTTGAACATACAACGCGGCCGCGTTGTTTTTATATTCTTTTATTAATGTTATTTTATTGTGATATAGTTTATTTATTGTTTTATATAATGTTATGTGTTGTTTTTAATCTTTTAAATATCTAACGAGATGCATATGCATCGAAATGTTTTAACCTAATTCACCGATCTGATGATGACACCAAATGGTGTTGAAACTCGAGTCATCCTAAAAGGATTTTAAGAAACGTCGACAGAAGGTAAATAACCTATTTTATAGTCTTAATCGTTTCTGGAGGCAAGAAAAATGTTTAAATTAGGTTTTAAACTTTTCTGATATACATTTGATGTTAACCTTTCCTCTGTCAGATTTTTTTTCGTAATTCTTAAAAATGTTCAGCACGCTTTCTTAAGCGTTTGAATTATAGTTAGTATCACTGAGATTTCAGTCAATGTACATGTAGAGTGTATAGAACAGTTTTATCCAATAAATCAAAATGATTTCTCAAGTTTAAATTTTACCAATAAAATCCACACCAAAAATTATTTTAACAAAACATTTTACCAAAAATGTTTTCTACATACTCTATCAACTTTAAATGCCGTAGTTATTAAAAAAATGTGAAGTGTTTACATATTTATTGGTGTTGGTGTTATTATATTTTACTCACCTTATAAATTTGGTAATAGACTGATGTTGTGTTATTTAGTGCGCAATAACAGAACACGTGAAGTATTTACTCAAGCTCATACGTACAATACATTATAATAACCGTGACGGTTGTTCCGTTTGCAAATGTATCTGTCACTCTAACAGATTTTCAGAAAGCGGGAAGATTTTAAACAATTTGGATTATACATAAAAGTAGTTTACTTATGCACATGTTACTCGTTTACATGTTATATATTATTCGTATACATGTTATGTGATATGCTATTTTCAGTATGATATTGTTACTAAGGTAAACCAAGATTGTGATCTCAGATGTAACAAATCACTATAAATCAGATAAATTAATAGTCACAACAATTATTAAGAATATTCATGTTTATATGCAACAAAGAGTTAGTGGCTTTGCTGTTACAGACTTTCTATTCTTCCGATGTACTTTGTATAAAAATTTCAAAATCCAACTCGCGTCCAAATCCAAGTGCCGAATTAAAAGTGGTAAGCACTACTCATATTTTTCAAAGATTTAATTTAATTCTTGGGATGTTTTATTTATTTACTAGATATGTATAATCTACTTGCAAGAGCACAAATAATTTTGATAAGCGGACCGCACAAAATAAAAGAGAAGCTATCAAATGTGGCTCTCGCTCAGTTGGGAGATGAAATTAATGATACAGAATTTTCTTTAGATTAGAGTTCTGAAGGCTATTCCTTCTTCAGTCTTCTTGTCAATTGTAAGACTTCTGACTGTGTCGTTTTAAATAAACGGAGCTTGCAGAAGTAGTTACATATAGCTAATTCATTTCATATCATCGTCAACATTTTGGATTTTCGTATCGTCATGTATGCTTTTATTAATGACGAAGACATGAAATAATGGAGGGCGTTTAAAAGAGTTCGTAGGTTATTCAATTGGAATCTCTCAATAATTTTGGTGTTGGATAAACGGCGCAACCCCACAGCTGAACGCGGTATGACCAAATAGGTTTTTAATGACGTTTTTATACAGAAGTAGCTGTTCCTCAACAAACAATTTTGATTTTTGTCCAAACAGCTGTTTAAATTAGATTTGTGCTTTGTTTGGTTGTAATATGCTGGTTCTTAGTAATATAATAATAAATTAAATATAAGTAAAATTAGGTGTGTTGAGAACCTACATAAAAGGGTGGATGGTCGCCTCCTTTGTCTTCACAACAACTACTAAAAATTGCTTCTAGAAGACGACCCAGTCTTATCAGAAAAAGAAAACTAACACTTGCAGAAGTACATATTCTACAAAGGCACTATGGGCTAGCCATTAGCAGAAATGTAAGCAACGTGGAAAAAATGAGGAAAGCTGTGTGGGCAACTTATTTCCACTGATTGTATACTGATTAAGATCAACAGCACTGCCTATATCCCAACGGCTAGGACTCATGGTGTAAATATAAGAAGTGTTTATTGACTAATGATGAATGCACTCACAAACATTCATTGCCACCAGCTTTGATGACAGCCATAAAGCCTATTTTCCACTTATCAGATACTAACTTATATTTATACTTATCAGATATTAAGTTATTGGAAAAGCATGGGAAGACATAGTCCTTACCTAAAATAGTGTTTCAAGGCACTGACACTGTTTGAAAGTAGTAGTCTGGGATGCTGTTGTAACATTTAATGCAGGACTTCTCTTTCTGGGAAAAGTAAAGGTTCTTTAAAAACTTTTAGGAGACGCTGAACCGAACTGTGTTGTTGGCCTAAAAATGTTGGCTTAAAAAAAAGCAACACATGAGCTGTCAAAGCGAGAAAAAAACTTAAAAGAACTCAGAAGAGGAAAAGAAAAGATGTAGAAGAGTCAAATAAATAGGAAAATGAATCAGGAGTCTATGAGTTCATTTGAAATAACATTTTTGTGCTATCCATCTTAGATAGCTATTTCCAATAAGTATAATTTTTTATATTTAGCTACACATAAAATTGTTACTTTTTAAGATATCAACACAAATATTTATTGTAATGTGTATTATTGTTAGGAAAGCACTGTACACCTATTTTTCTCATTATGCGCACAGACAAAATTTAAAAAAGGATAAAGATTTATGGTTTATTTTTGTCTGATATAAACAAATTTACAGCTACGTTTCCAGACAGTCTACAAGTAAAAAGATATGTACTTAGAATTTACAAAGATTTGGTCTAGTTACCCCGACAATTTCATATTAATACAATCGCGTTACTTTATGGTGGCCGCTTCATAGCTGCGCGAAAAGTGAGGGTAGTAGGGAGACTAAGTGTCCTCAGTTGTAACGCTTCATTTCAAAAACGTCCGTCTTACTGTTGCTACAGCCGGCTTTAAGGGTGCCTTAACTATTTAGTTATTACAAATCGGGTTTTACACATTGTTGATATTTCCGGATTTCATTCAAGTAACTACTATTTGTAATTATACTCAATATTACTCGAAATTGTATCAAATATTAATTTGTAGTAGCAGAACAATGTTACTTGTTACATAATGTAAATAATGTCCGCTTTTCTGTCCTGAATTGTTTTATTTTCCTGACATATTTAATTATGTTTGCCCTTATCTCTTGCCATTTATTTAATACTCTTCGTTTTTTCTAACCTTCTTCCATTTAAACCCTAAGTTTATATTAACTTTTCTTAAACATGATAAGCTACCTCGAAGTTCACACTAGACTTAAAAAGCTGATGAAGTTTTCGTAGCGTAGAATATGTTTTTTGTGTTGAAAATAATAATTAAATAAAATACAGGCCTATACGGTAAATGTTTTTTGAAACGCATCAACACTTACGCACTCAGTGAGATGTGCCGTTAAACTGACAAAAAACAGGGTTCTGCGCATATCACCTTCACCAAGGTTGCCGGCCACCATAAAATACACAAGTAATACCTTTAATGGTATTAATTTTAATATTAAATAAAGTAATACCTTTATTTCAAGTATTTGAAATAATGGTACCTAAAAATTAGAGTTTAACATTACGTTAAATGGCACTAGAGCTCTCCTTTTACCGCCTTATAAAACTAGAACCTACTCAAACTGGAACAAAGGAATTGTGTCGTTTCTTCCATGTTCCTCAATAAAGTATATGTTGGAACGACGGTCGCCCTTATCGTCGTCGTCTTTGAACTATGGACAAATAATAATTTGAAACCATACGAATTTATAATAATTATATTGATATTTATTATAAAAAAACACTTGATAATTGACGCTGACCTTGATATTGACAATGATAATGATAATTAATGATATTCATAGCCTGCGGTTCCAAGTCTACGTAAAAAAATAATTTTCACTATGCTCCCAAGATATTTGTGGTTTATTCCGATAAACAACAGTTTCCTACTGTTCAGAAATACCTTAGACTTCTGTTTTAAATTTCTAGAACACTTCGTGACTTTACCTTTTACTTTTCTTATCAACATATCTTTTACAATCGTGTTTATGTGGTGAAACACATCGTGGATGGTATTGGAGTTTATTCCCGGGAACCGAGCGTTACAGAAACGAGTAAGATTTTAATAATAACTCATTATCAAACTAACAAATAAGACTTTCAGGAATCCTCATTGCAATAAAGTTAAAACGTCCGGTTTTAAAAGAAATAAAAACACGTGTATTCAACCGAAAAACAGTGTTCTTATTAGCGGAAACCACTAAAGTGTATGAGCAAAATATAAAAAAATATTTACATATAAAGTCTATACATAAAAAAATGAAGTATATACATTTTAGATTTTCTTTTCCCCTAAGAGTTTTACAAAATAAAAACAGACAAATGCTACAGATATCAATTAATTGACAGGGACAGACTGCAACTTTGACTTGAGTGGTGATTCATTTTGTTCACAACTTTGAAAGTCGACGAGGGCGCGCTTGTCTAGTAGATAAAAAACTGTTTTCCTATTTATGACAAAAAAACTCTCTTACGTAAAGCGGATTTTTCGTGATCCGGTGGCTGATATGTTACTGTTACTGTGGCTGTTATTATTATTATGCTATTACTTTATACCCCTTCGAATATATAATAGTTCTTTGGTTATTATTATTATTATTATTATTGATATTATTATTATTAATATTATTATATTAAAATAACCCTTCGCCTATAGAATAATTCTTTGGTTATTATTATTATTATTATTATTACATAGAATAGTGGCTCATCTTCTTCTTCTTCATTATGCTATTACTTTATAGCCCTTCGATCTAACCATTTGTTCTTTCTTCATCTTCCCTATTGGGTGATCTCGAGATCATGTAAGAAATGTATTGTTACGACATCACAGAACAATCTACGTGTTTGTCGAATGCGCCAGAAGAATCTCGATGTAACGCGTGTGGCGTACGTGCTTGTCGACGCATTTTCGAGAGGTTTCTCGAAGGCCCCAGCCGCGCGGACTGTGCCAAGGCCGCAGTTAATTACGTAGTTCACACGAGCGCTAAGACGCAATTAGGAACATTCTGGTCTGTGGGCGCAGGTATAAATACATGGCGGCAGCGGCCTTAAGTCAGTATAGCAGCGAGATATTGGCAGTGAGGTTCGAGAGTTATAGTAGCGATATTAGGCCTACTGTGCGCGTTAGTTAAGAGTGGTGTTTTATAATCGGACGGTATAATTGTAATACAATTGTGTTTAAATTATTGGACATTTTATTGCGTGTGAACAAGTTTTCGTTAGATTTGTTGTAGAGACTGTGTTGTTAATAACGAACTGTTTAACTGTAAAAATTAAAGCTGGTGATTAGTGACTTACTTGGTGTCTTGTACTTATTTTGTTTCCACTGTACCTACGACGATCAAGTAGACCGTCGTAACAGTATACTATATAAAATATATAAAGTATACATAAAATATAGGCCTATATGCTTATAAAACCTTGTTTTAATCGATAGGTATCGATAATCTTTTGGCCGTTCAAACGACGAATCAGGTTCCTGTAGGTTTCTACAAATATTTTAATTATATCATATTTTATTTTCGACGTTTACTTTGACTGTCTGTTCAGAAAGGGTTTTAAAATCATAGGTTTCTTTTGGAATAGCTTGTGACAGATTTTCTACGATTTTTGTAGTATACACCGGTGTAGATAGATAAACGCGGATAGGTTATGGGCCTGGTATATATTTGATATATCTTCTGTATATAACTTACATCTTATGTTAAAATCTTATGAGTTTTGGGGGGTTTCACCAACTTTGATGCTATCATTTTCAGAAACATTTGATAGAGGTTCGAATCTGTTGGTCAAGGTCAATCCTGTAGATCTGACGGTTGTATTGCAATTTGTGGGATATTTGAAGATAATGTTTAAATAAAAATGCCAAAATATTTTATAATAATATGATATTTAATTACAAAATACTCTTATTAAAGAATTTTATTTGTCGTTAAATAATATACTGTTACGACGGTCTAACTGATCGTCATAAAGTACAGTAGAAAACAAAATACAAAACACCAATGATGCCACTAATAACCAGCTTTAATTATCACAAATAACAGTTTATAATCAACTTGTACAATAATCCAAGTTAAACTTGTTCACACGCAATAATAATAAATCAACTAATAGAGTCCCGCACCATAATCACTTTTCACTAATAGCTACTTGAAACGCACTGAGTAATCGCCCGAGGTAAACTGAAACTAAGCGGCAGGTGTTGGCTATTTACAGTCTGCAGGGTCCCGTAATATGTGTCCTTAACTCGAAAATTCTGGAGCATACTCAGCGCGGCCTTGGAAGAAACACACACCGGCTAGGCTAGTTGAGACGTTTGTAGAACGACACTATCGAAGTACGAGAATGTTCCGTATTACGTAACAATATATAATACTTAGAATAAAGTTAACAATTCGTAAATGTATGGTAAAAAACCATGTTTTTAAAATATATGATGTTATATTCTGTCACTTAAATAGATAAGATTTGTTATTGTTATGTGTGTGCCTGCCATGAGTGGCGTAGAGGATAGAGCTTTCTTCGTCGCTATTGTCGATGAGCTCCGTTAGTGCACTTCGCTTCTGTTAGTGAATGTATTGTTTACTATGTATTATATGTTATTGAGTATGTTAGAGAATCTATTGTATTGGTTACTGCTTGTTGAGAAGTAGATGAATTTGAAGTCATTTTCTGGGATTTCCTGACTGTGGCCGTGAAGGTTTACTCAGATTAACTGGTGTATTAATGTTTAATATAATAATACGATGCGGTATCAGGTTGTATGGAGCTGGAAGTGGCATTACAGTATATTGGAGTCGGGAAGGAAGTTTACTTTGTATATGTTAAAAGTTTAAATCATAGTGTTGACTTTGATGACGTGCCTTGTTAACATACAGTATGGGCCTCCAGGCATGAAGATATGAAGAGCACCATAGACAAACGCTATAGTTAACAATGCACTGACCTAAAAGTTAAGATAAGCACCTAAAGCTAACATAAGCACAAACCCCACACACTGACATAACTAGTTTCAGAGTGACAACAAAATACAAACGCAATAATAAAACACACGTACGCAAATCACAGTAACTGTTGTACAAACAGTAACGGCACTTTTAATCGAGATGTATCCTTTCCCAAGAAACGCATAAGTTTAACCAGTGGTTGGGAATTAGTAGAATGAATGAGGAACTAATTAAACATTAGTAGAATATAAAGTTTGTAATTTATATTAGAACGCTTATAAAAATAGTCTCAACCTTTTTTTCATTTAGTCTATTCTGTTAGATCACAGACGTGTTTAGTACGCGTTATCTGTTTCAGCACACAATGACAGTTTACTAAGTTCATAAATTACCGTATGATAATACAATTAGAAAACTGTAATATATAAACACTTAACTCGTTCTATAATACGGCACCCTGGTCAATGTAAAACGGGTTTCAAGGCTAACTTAACTGTAGCAGTCCTGTGTTTACAAATCAATGTAAACAACACTGGGATAATTGAGAAGGATGGATAGAATTTTTATTCAGTCTTTCTAAAGTGTAGTGGAACCTATACTGGGTTACTTAGACTTTCGTTTTATTGTTTGTAGAAGGCGTGATTAACATGAGTTCGGTAAATTGTGCTTAATTACCGCTTGTTTCAACAGTCAGCGTTTGAAAGCTGTGATATAACTGAATCCATTAGGACAAGAGAATCCCAGCTTATCATCTGCTAAAAGAGTTTTTATAGCCTTAAGAATTCAGGAGAAAGAGAGAGGGGGAGAGAGAGAGAAGACGAGAGTAATCGGAGGGAGAGATAGATGTGTGTGTGTGTGTGTGTGTGTGTGTGTGTGTGTGTGTGTGTGTGTGTGTGTGTGTGTGTGTGAAAGAGGAGGATGTACGTTTGACACGATACGTTTAAAACCACTCCCATCCAAGACCTGTCAGAACCATCCTTTAAATAATAAGAGTCCAAACATTCATTCATGATTTCCCTGGTAGATTCCTGCTGTTTATCATTTGCTCTGTAATAAATCTTAGTATAACGCGGTAGCCAGGACGTATGCAGTTATTTACACTTTGCCTATACAACTCCACATTTTATTGTAAAGTCAATAAAGAAATAATTTCAAAAGAACCTATTTTATTTAAATTATATCGCAATATTATACAATATTCACTGTATCTTCAGTTTTTATATTACGGATACCTTCAGATATTTAATTTATATATTTTACTTAAAATTTAATTAATATATTTATAAAATTATAATGTATGTATTTGAAGATAATGATTATATAAATATGCCGAAATACTGAATAATAATGTAATATAATTTAATTACAATGTACTCTTATTAAAGAATTTTATTTCTCATTAAATAATATGTACGATAGTAGAATAAAGTACCGGTAAGTAATTTTTAAATATAACCCCATAATTTATATAACATAAATTATGATGTTATATCATGTCAGTTAAATAGATAATGTGATCAATACAGCTCGTTTATAGTAAACTTTTCACGGCTCGAATGCTTTCACAGTTTTTACTTCGTGTTTCAGAATCGACTCGAGCATCTCGTAAAATAAATAACTGGCGTTTCGTAAGCCGTCAGTCAATGCGTCACGGAAAGAACATACTAGCTGCTTCCTCATTGTGTTCTGCCTTATTTTGTTTTCTGTACAGTTTCCTTAAAGTCAGTTTCTGTAACAGCAGTGAAATAAATTTAAAGTTTTTATGTTGACGTGCGCTTTACTATCTTTACTATCAGAGAACGTAACAGCATTAAATTTGTTGGTAGTTTAAATGGTTTTCTTAATTTAGGTGATAATAGACGCGGAGAGGTAGGCTCCCAGTAAAAAATAATGAAGAATTACCGGAAATTACTGCTAAACGGAATAGTAATTGCATTTTTCGAAGTACACTGGGTGATTAATACTTCGTTACGTGTCTTGTGCAGTGCATTCTTACCAGTATCTACACCACACTTGCAGGCAGTAAGCCTATACTCACACTCTGCTTTAGCAAATGTAATTAACCTTTTTTATTTAAAAAAATGTTTATCTTTTAACAACAGAATACTGTTTCTGGCTGTTGATTATAGGTACGTAAAGTATTTCCTGTAGTACTTAACATCAATTACGCGATAAGACAAATATGTTTTATCAGATCGACATATTTGTCTTATGTCGATCTTTGAATTCACGCGATAAGACATATCTCAGAATTCATTATCCAAAGGCCTTCAATAAAGTTTGTTCCTTTTTTAAGTTACCTGTCTACTCTTTTTATAATGTTTCTGCAGTAACGAAAAATCTGTCATTTCCTAAATGTGGTATAATTTATGTACATGAGTACCGGCGTTGTTCAAAAACATAAGGAGTTGTATACAACAGTGAAAGTGAGCGTTAGTTAACGTTAAAATTAGTTCTGTCAAAGTTCTCTCATTTATCACACTATCACAATTTCAATTTATATATGTGAAAAGATATGTAAAGGAACACTTTGTGTAGGATTGGTAATTGTTTTATAAAGTGACGACTCACGAAGCTCAGTGACTGACTGTACCAGTTAGAGATGCATGGTAAGGACTATTATGCCTTTAGGGAGTAGATGTTAAATCGATAATATCATTTACCCACAGTGTAGCATACGGCACGTTATACCTCCACTAGTTTTCTTTGATTAATGCCTTTTATCTTGCAGTTGTTAAGTCATATTTTTTTTAATAATATGCTGACGCACGTTCCTTAAAAATTCGCGTTTCGAGTTTCTCAAATTGACTTAAAATTACTGTGATTCATTTGTGGTTCTAGCTTGGGGAACGTTTTCCGGATAATCATACATGTTTCTTATTAAATTTAAATATGTACTGTATGTATTGTTTTTGTATATAATTATAAGTTTATATTTTATGCTTAGGCCTACTCATTGTTCTTGTTCGTACTTATCTACAGTCCACATTAGAAGTTCTAGGAGCGTCACTACTGTGTTTGTCTGTATAAATTCAGAAACCATAAGAGAAACAATGCATCAGGTAAACAAAGAATAAGCTTAAGTTTGAACAGTGACAGTTTAGATAAATAAACGTTAAAACCATTTCTTAATACAAGAGAGAACTCGGAAAGAAAGTGGTAGACCGAGGTTAAATTCACGTGTTTCGAGGTTTTAATTCCCTTGGTATTTCAGACGTTCTGTGTTATGTTAACGTAATTTAAAGATATAATTTCCTAAGGAAGCGACAAACAATTGTACGTGCTTTACAGGAGGGGAAACCACATAAAGACCCTTCTATTTTCGGTAGCTGTGACTAAAACCGTTGTTTAATGAAAACAGTCGTTAACAGCTGACGTTATTAGTTATAATAATAATGTTACTATCTGCTAAACATTTTTCAGTATAATTGTTATTTAGTACTAAAGCACAGATTGTAACTGTGTCTATACGGACTTGTCAAGATGTTTTTGTAATTCACATTACAATCGTAAAACTTACGCAATCACAGAAATATTTTGTTTGTATTGTTTAACTCTTTTACTTGTCGTTACATCGTATCTTTGTTTCCTTTTTAGAATTGTTTCTGATGAACACTTTTAAACCCTTTTTCAAGAGTTTTTTAATAATTACTTTAATCGTACATGTTAATTATAAATTAATGCAATTACTTATATTTTTGTGTCTTTATTATGTTGTAAAAAAAGTTTTAATGTTAAAGTGAGTAGAAAATTACATTTTCCCAAGAGACTTGAGGATGCAAAATGTGTAAATGGCATTTGGGCGTTTTGCTAAAAAATATGACGCCAAACTTCACTACCAGCTTCTTGACAAAACAACTACGGTACGCTGACTAAAGCTGATGTTGGAAGTCGTAAACCTTTCAGCTACTTTAACGCTAAGTGTAAACAGTATTAAAAACAGGGCAATGAATTCATTATAGTTGTATTCCATAATGGATAGGAAAATAAACACTGTTAAGAATCCATTAGCTTTTGAAATTAGTATTTTGTTAGAAATGAGGTTGCTTCTTAACCTTTATGACCAAATAGTAACAGTAATAAACAATGTATTTAGACTACGCCTTTCATAGTAAGCAAAATAACATTGGGAATATCACTGCAGTTGTTACAAAAATTGATGTTATTTAGGAAAGATTTGTATCTAATCATAATGGAACCTTTATTTACGTACATTATTATTATTATAAATTCTAGTTTGACCGTATTATTTAAGATAGGGGTTTAAAATATGTTGACTTTACATCTGTACTAAGACATGTTCGAATTGCGTCAACTGAAAAAATAAATATAAAACACACATATAAATATGTACATAGATTAACTTGTACATTGACTTCATTAAATTTTAACGACGTATATATAATAGAACAGATAATATTTTACAGGAAAAGACATTTCATGTACACATACACGCACGAACGGATAATCGCAGCGAGAGGAAAACGTTTCAAATTTACTGACAGTGGATTCAGTCTCGACTTGTACAGTGTGTTCACAACTGTGCACTGACGTCTGGTTCAAAATGGGTTAATCACTGCGAACGTTCTGAAATAATATCGAGAACGACTACGCAAAAGCAAGAAAATAAAACAATGTACGTACCAATAGAGGCTCTCGCCTGTACTGGATCGCGTGTTTCTCCTTCGGTTCTACTTCAATAAATTTTAATACATTATATTAAACAGCGCGCGACACATGTGTGGATGTTGCTAGACCTTGAGCAATATTAATCGACAGCTTTGTAATGTTACTGACACCATTACGACTGCATGCCAACGAACAGGGTGCATTATCCGTAGCACCACTGTACGTATTGTGTTATCCTCGTTAAAAATGTAATGTTATCCGATTTCCTATGTATTCGTTTGTTGGGAATGTTACTTTTAACCGAAACACCGATACTATCCATAAACCTCATACAAGTATGGAAAATTCATTTTTGATGACACTTTGCTCGGATGCTCTTTTTTAATAGGAAACGTTCTGGATTTGGTAATCAGTTTGTATTCGTATCTGCATTATGTACACGTTTGTTGGAAATATTAGTTTAACTGAAATATTTTCAGTATTTACAGTATTCACAAACTCCACACAAGGATGGAAAGTTAAGTTTTAATAAAACTGTGCTTTTTTTTAATACCAACCGTTTTGCATTTGGTTACCAGAAAAAAATCTGACAGTTAGAAAAAGCAATAATATTTTATTTGAGACGGCAAAATTGTGTTTAGGAAGAATTGTAAAAAATATGACGAACGACATGTTTACAAATGAAATTGTGATTTGAACGGACGTCCGTGTGACTGGTAGTGAGGGCATTTGTGTCCCTTTATAGCCAACAGAGTTTATTCGAAGCTTAAAGCACTCTCCAACTCTGTTAAAAGTAAGTTTTAAAGTATATTTAAATTATAAGCACAGACGAATATAACATCAAAATTCATAAGCTGAGTACCACTTTGTAAATCTAGTGTTATAAATAAACAGAGCGTGAGAAGATGGAAAAAAGAAACCCTAGAGACGAAAAAAGGAAAAATCAAAAGAAAATAGGAGTACATTATTTTAAAAACACTACTTATTCTATGGATGCTTCTGAACACACACACACACGTAAGCACGCACCTACATACAGTATGTCCAAGGAAAAAATAGGTTCAGTGTTTTTCGTCTTCTGTATACGCATTGTTAAATAAGTGACAGATAATTTCCTTAACAGAATACCTTCATACTAATATAGTTATAATCGTATTATTACTATTGTTAACATTAATAGACAAATTACTGTGTTTATTGTTGTAGTTACTGTTGTACATGTTTACATAACACAAGTTTAGGTTACTCAACTGTAAAAAACAAAAAGAGTAAAATAAAAATTGAAAGCGAAGAATAATATTGTTGTTTGGCAAAATTCCAGGAATTATCTTTTTGTTCACTCTAATTACTGCGCTCGCATTGATAGCTTTCACTGTGACTTCAATATTACGTCGAATGTTAATGAATTTTATCCTCTGACATTTATAACTTCTCCATAATAAAACAAACTAATAATCCTCTTAATAGCAAACGTAGCGCAATTCTAACAAAAATAATAATAAAAATATTTTTTGTTTACTCGTTTTTATTTCTCAACCGGCGCAACAACGTTCATTTTGAAGAACGACAAGTAACAGTTTAATGTGATTTGTAAAGTTTTCGAAATTTGTAGTATCTCATGTAGTACTTAGAAATATTTGAAGTTTGAAGAAAAATCATGTTATAACAAATGATAGTTGCTTCTTAGCATATAGCATAAATGTAATATCGACCATTTTTGGTTGGCCAGAACTAATCAACAAAAGGTTCCGGGTGTATATTTCCATAAGTTTGTATTTCGACCAAAAAATGCACCTATAGACACAGACCCAGACGTAGGTAGACAGACAGACATACAGAAAACAGGCGCGCGCGTGTGTGTATACGGGAGCCACAACCTCCGCTATCGTCTCCAAAATATTTTTACAAAACTTGATGAAGAAATAATAAATATAATAAAATTGAAGGACCCATTAGGGTGCTTCTTTATATACGTTGATTACACTCTACATAGATATCAAAATAAGGTCATTAACAATTCTAACATACTAAAATCAATTAACAATTTACATAATAAAATAAAATTTACAACAGAAGGAGACTCGAATAATCAACTGAATTACTTAGACCTAATAATAAACAGAACTAAAAATAATTTTGAGTACTCTATATACAGAAAACCACCTCAAACTAATTTAATCATTCCAAATAAGTCCAATCATCCTCTCCAACATAAAATGTATATTTATGAAAAAAATGTATAGTTATGTACAAAATCCCATTAAATGAACAATAAAGAAATAAAGAAAGAAATATCGTCAAACAAATAGCAATAGACAATGGATAAAAAATAAAACTATCAATAAATTAGAAAATAAAACAAAACATTAACTCACTAAACAAACACCATATAAACCTTCATGTAAAAATCTAACTACTAACGATAATATGAAATATATCAACTTCCCTTATTACGGAATTATAACTCGTAAACTAAGCAAACTATTTGAAGATACAAGTACCAGGGAAATGACAGACGACCGCAGCAGAGGTCTCGAGTACCACGGCTAGGATTTAATACAATATTATTATTATTATTGTTAACCTTTAGTTTTATTATTACTATTAGTAATTTCTTCTTATTACTATTCAGTTATTATTATTACTTTGGTTTCCGACGCATTGGCGCACGACGTCATGAACTGGGAGGTGCTGGAAGATTATACTGGTAGTGATCACCAGTATATCACTTTCACCCTGCGGAGAGTTCAGCATTCGCCCATAGCTGAACCCAGCCGAACAACTGGCTGGAACGTGTCCAAACTGGACGTAGATTTGTTGCAGGATGTCATCGCGATCGGAAAGGAGGCGGTGATGAACAGCTTGGGTCCGACAGAGGAAGTCGTCGGTGCGACAATGCGCCTCATACGGAATGCCTGCGATGTGTCTATGCCCAGGAGAGCGAGACGCCGCGGGGGGAAGACAGTGGCGTACTGGTGGACAGACGAGATTGCTGACCTCAGGAGACGTTGCTTGCGCTCGCGTCGCATGGCGACCAGAAACAGACGGAGAAACGCGGTTGCAGCAGCCGAAGCGCAAGACGAATATCGGCTCGCTAGAAAAAGACTGAAGAAGGCCATCAACAGAAGCAAGCGGCTCAAGTGGGAGACCCTCAGGAGTGATCTAGATTCTGATCGCTGGGGTCTGGGGTACAGGCTTGTAATGAGCAGGCTTGGAGCCCGGCCTCGTAGCCCAAGGATGGAGGAAAATAGGCTGCGCTTCATCGATGACGGTCTATTTCCTCGTCACCCACTGAGGGATCGAGAGGGATATCCAGGCCCATTGGAAGACGTCTCGATTTTCAGTGAGGACGAGCTATCACTAGCTGCTAGCTCCCTGCGCAACAAGAAGGCACCAGGGCCGGATGGTATACCTGCGGATGTGCTGAGAGTGGCCGCTAGATCCTGCCCCCAAGTGCTACTTAATATGCACAACCGGTGCCTCAAAGACGGAGTCTTCCCGAAGAGGTGGAAGATCCAGAGACTAGTCTTAGTCGGCAAAGGGAAGGGCGGCCCGAATTTCACGTTGGCATACAGACCTCTTTGTATGCTGGACACGGCGGGGAAACTACTGGAACGTTTACTCAGGCCTCGCCTAGTAGCGGCAATTCGGGATGCGGGAGATCTTTCAGCGAGGCAGTACGGGTTCAGAACGGCCAGATCCACAATTGGACCCATACAGGAGATCTTGAATGCCGTCCAGGTGGCCCAGCGGGGTTTTCACTTCTCCAGAAGGACGGTGCTACTCGCTACACTGGACGTACGCAACGCCTTTAATTCGGCTAGGTGGACAGACTTGCTAGCGGCTTTGGCGGACGTCTTTCAAGCGCCGGACTACCTGCTCCGGATAATACGAAGTTACCTGAGGGACAGGGAGCTTCGGTACGACACAGCAGATGGGCCACGTAGCAGAGAAATAACAGGAGGCGTAGCTCAGGGCTATACATCTTGGGCCCCGACCTGTGGAATGCCTTCTATGATGAAATCCTCCGGATGGAGATGCTAGATGATACCTTTGTGGTAGCATATGCTGATGACGTGGCTGCCGTGATCACAGCGAGAGACGCAGAAGAGGCGCAGCGCATTCTGAACCACTGAACCAGGTCATGCGCAGGGTCCGCATCTGGATGGAAGAACACGGTCTGAGCCTTGCGACGGAGAAGACAGAGATTGTGCTGCTCACTCGACGACGTATACCCACAATCACACAGTTCGTGGTGGGGGAAGAGGCGATAACATCAAAGCCAGCGGTGAAGTATCTACGGGTGCACCTGGATACTAAGCTTTCCTACTGGGAGCAAATTCGATGTTCCTCGGAGAAAGCCGCTAAGGTCGTTGCTGCGCTGAGCAGGCTAATGGCAAATGTCGGAGGCCCAGCTGCAGGAAGACGGCGACTGTTGATGTCGGTGACCAACTCGATTCTCCTCTACGGATGCGAGGTCTGGGCCGACGCACTGAAGCAAGAAAAATACCGCAAGCAGATGGCCGCGGTACAACGAAGAGGAGCACTTCGGATTACAAGCTCCTACAGAACGGTGTCGGAACCAGCAGTGTTGGTCGTCGCTGGAGTAATGCCAATAGATCTGATGGCTGAGGGTCTACACGACCAAGGAAGGCTTGGGGTTTGTAGAAACAAGAGCAGTGGCCAGGGCACACTCCATGCGGAGCTGGCAACTACGATGGGAGCAGGAGAGTCGAGCTAGGTGGACGGCGAGGCTGATTGGGAACCTCCCAGAATGGGTGGACAGAAAGCACGGCGAGGTAGATTATTACCTTACTCAATTCCTGACAGGACATGGTTATTTCTGTGCATACCTGCGAAGGATGGGTAAGATGGAGGATCCGTCGTGCGTGTATGGCGTCTCAGACTCTGATGACGCTCATCATACTTTCTTCGAGTGTCAACGGTGGGTGCTGGAGAGGCGAGGACTGGAATCGGAGATTGGCCCCATGACGCCTGATAACATCATAGGCGTCATGCTCAACAGCAAAAAGAACTGGGACATGGTTGTGACTTTCGTGAGGATGGTTCTGCGGCAGAAGAAGCCTGAACTGGACCCTCTCACAGGTCGATGATATAGATAAAGCTGTAGGAGCCTAGTAGGCGTAATACAAGGTGCCACCCTGAAGCCATACGAATAGTTGTTCCAGTGGGGGTTCCCTGCCTGTAAAGTGGAGGTTTTTTGGTGGGTGCGAGTCCCACACACCGGGAGACCAGTCGGGTGTCTCCTGATGGTGCATAATGCATTTTTCCTCCCCCACAAAAAAAAAATTGTAATAATGAATGGAATATTAATTTTCCGTTATTTGTTTACGATATTAAATTTCAAGATTATTTTTTTGCTATATGAACATGATATTTTAGCTAAGTGGCTTATTTTCTCTATACCATGTGGAAAAACGTTAGCTAGAGTTGGAACTCCATGTACACGATGGACGTTTTGTTCGAGACTTGTTAACCCAGTGCAAGAAATGTCAACTAACCATATTGCAGATGACTATAGTGCATACAACATGACTGTAAATGCAGATGACTATAGATGCTATAGTATATGCAACATGTTTTCACTTAGGCCTATAGCAGCGATGATTTACACTTCCAGCCTATGTAAGTTCCGAGAGTACTATTATTTTTCTTACATTATCAGAGTAAGATGAAGTGCTGAAAAACTAAAATTGAACAGTGTTCTTGTATAAAAAGGTCGACGCTCGCGTCACCCATACACCGAAAAGACGTTTCTCATAGCTACACACCAACTGCCAATAGGACGTAACTTATTTCTTGTGTGAAACCAAAGACGGGAAAAATAAAAAGAACGATTCTCCAGTAAAGAAGACTTTGTATAAAGACGTTGAGGACAAAACAACAACCCAACCAGACTGCGAAACCTACAAGAAACCCCCCCTCCACACACACACTGGTCCCCCCCACACACACACCAAATGCTTGCGTATGTTCTTGTGCGCACAAAAGTATAAACAACAATCGTTCTTAAATTTTTCGTCGTTTTATGTGGGTGTGATACTATGCTTATTAGTTTCAGTTGATAACACATGATAGAGAGACAAGGAATACGCTGATTCCTATACTTGTTGGCACCGTTTCACATTCTCACGGTAAATATCGATTGTCTTTATAATCTGAAATTAATTTTAATAAAAACGTGTATCCACTGCATTTGGGAGCGTTTAAAGCAGTACATGTGTGTAGGGAAAATATTTACAATATTTTACACAATACTGTATATATTAGGCCTATTACCTTACACCTTCCCACAGCGTAGCTGTATTAAACGATTAGCCTATTACTGTTATGTGTCAACATTTTTAAAATTATTCGGAGGTTGTTTATCCTTGCTTAATAGAGGTGATTATTACTTAAAATATCATTCTCTCATGGCCACGCAGGTTTTCAAAATTTAGTATTGTGCAGCCCTGATCGGTGATGTGCCCTGATTCTTTGTAACAACGATCTTACAGGAACATAAGTGAGCTATGAAATTAAATAAAAAAAATTACATCAACAAGGATAAAACTTAGTCATCCAACTACTGGAGAGCACAGACTAGACCAGTATTGTGTAGTGCACAAAACCTGAGTAATTTCAGTTACATACAAATTTCCTACCAATCAGCGAACTACAGTAATCTAATAAATTGTGGACAAATACATCACTAAACCTGATTCCTTCTGATTCCGCTAATTAAATTTTGCTTTTTTATGTACCTTGGTAAGTAGTAACTCTAAAACATTCAGGTTCCCAGTAGAGTATGGTATCTGCGTATGGCTTTACAACATGGCTTCACTTAAGAGTAGAATATTGATGCGCAAAATAGGGTTGACGACTGAAACTGTTATCAGGAAGCAAATATCTATTTCTTATTAAGGTTTTATCCATATAAAAACAATAGAAGGATTTAAATCTGGTGTTGTAGGAAAATGTAAAAAATTTTAGGTAAATAATGAAAGTATAAATGGGTTCGGGAAAGATTGAGACAAGAAGACATTTGTAGAGAAGTAGAAAGAGATGACACAGATTGATTGGTCATTACTTAACACCTAGGATTAATAACTTTGATAATAGAGGGTGCGGTGACGGGAAGAATTTCAGGTAAACGAAGAATCTGGAATAGGCTTGCAACATGTTACTGAGGGTATGGAATGCTGTAAGTATTCGGAGTCAAGAGGCTGACTTAGGATAGAAGGAAATAAAGGACTGAATCAAACCAGTAAAACAACTGATTACGTAGGAAGAGGCTTCCTCTAACTGCTGATGCACGGTGGATCAAATTTGGTGAACAGCGGACGTGCTTTTTCTTTCCAGTACTATGTATACAAATAGTACCCATTTTTAAAAACGTTGTTATAGAGGTGAAAAACATTAAAAAAATATTTTTACTTGAAAAATTATTTAGATATGTGATTTTGCTTTAACATTCAAGTAATTAAAAAATTATAATCCAAAATATAGAATATAAAAACAATATAAAAATGGAAAAACCTTTTGATTATTTTAGATTGAAAACTGGAATTGATAATATTCTCATTTATTAGAACATATCTGAATGTTTCCTGAATTTGCTTGCTTTAAACTGGTGACTGAGCTCTATGTTATTTACCTGCCATTAACTTTTCCTCCCGAAGCTTTGCGGTCAAATACGTACCTCCAGAAGAGCACGCGCATTGTACAGGCTCAGAAGCACAGATTTAATGGTATGCAAATAAAGGCAGTTTATGATAAACTTTAATAAGCTTTTTGTTGCTCTGAAAGCTAGTTTGACAGGCTGCTGGGATTAATTTATTTTATTATATCTGCATATTTCTTTGAATCTAAAGCTTCCGTTTTGAAGGCATATTTTATTCCGTCTTCAAAGGTGTTTGCTGGCAGGTTTTTTAACCGATGACCTACCACACATACGACATCGTCGTCTTTTGTAAATATATTTGAAGTCAACAAAATTTAAAATTTTTTTCTGTAAATATGACAGCGAAAGAATCAGACTTTATGTCAACTTCCTCAAATTTTCAATTCGTATTTCATAAAAACAGTCATAACACTTATGGGAAACTGTCATTCAGATCACCTATTGTAAAATATTTTATTGCATAAAGTTTTCTAGGAATGATTCAGGAATCATGCAATTCAGAGGCTATGAAGTTGATGTAGGTTGGCCAACAACAACCCATCTTATACTGCGTTTTACTGTTACGTCACATTTTCACCATTCGCAGAGGACGTCAGACTTCGCCTTGCTTTATATAAGAATATTTGTTTCTATAAACCGTGGTATTTTTATTATTCAAACATAATTTCATAGAAATACTTGATAGTCTCCAAGTGAGCTAAACTAACATACACGATCACGATCAGACCACACGTGGAAGCCTTGTGCGTGCTGTCTACCTCACTTTCAAATTTCCCCAGTATTATTTATTTCCTATTTTTAATATTATTACGTTGTTTTCTTTTCTTTTAGTCCTTATTTGATAATACAATTTGATGGCCTGAACCAGTGTATAAGTTTAATAACTTGTAACTTAATTTTTACGAACTCAAATATAATTTTCATGACGTCTATATCTACGTCTCTATTCAGATACGTGTGGTTGTATTTTTGTACATGCATAAAAGAACACGTTTTGTACAGAATAAGATTAAATATTGTTGAAGTACTATTTGAGAAAGAATTGCTGTTCTATATGAAGGGATTCTAATTTTAAAAACTCGGTAAAATTTCTGTTTCGTAACGAACAATAATTACAAAAAAAAAGACGAAAGCAGAATTTTCTCTTGATCAACAAACTTTTTTTAAGATCAAAAAGGATTTTACCTTAAAAAGAATTTTAAGGTAACATTTAAATTAACGATAACTTTTTTACTTATAGGACAGTAACAAATTTTAAATTATTATTAATTCTGTATTGTCTTAATTTACTTCAGCTCTATATTCAGGTCATTTAATATCACCTAAGCTTTCATTCAATTTAATTATTGACATTGCTTCTTTCTCATCCTTCTGTTCTGAAGTTTGTTTCTTCTTTCCCCCTTCAATTCGCAGATACGTTTTGAGCACTTTTTCTCCTTTATTCATTGGTTACTGGTTTGATATCACAACAAATATCAGTGCTTATTATGATCAAACAAAGTACATATTATTTGGGTTTCTTACACTTACAATAAATATAAATGATTATACTTTGTTGAGTCAATGTTAAGATGATAATATGGTACAACATATCGCACCAATGTCTTACAACTAATGTCTAGAATTACATTGATATTAGTATGAATAACGTTAGTCTGCTTTATTATAAATCTATGCCTACACATACTACGTTGTAACATTTTGAATATAACACATACAAAACACAGAGTCCCCTGTGTGTAAGGGGAGGGGGTAAAATCTTTGTACTTAATGCTAATTTAAGGTTGATGTTAACTGTTAATGGAGCCCCGGGAATGCGTGTAGGTGAGATAGAGAGATACTTAGTGGACGGCGAGTGAACGGAGGGCATCACTATTGCGTTTAGACGGTATAGACAGTGAACTGGAAGTGACTTCCACGGATCCCCCCCCCCCCCTAGCACGTTACTTCAAATTCTACACACTTACCCGAAGAGTGGTCAATTCCAGGCATAGAAAACAAGTGTCTCCTGGCACGCTCGAAAAAAGCATGAGGGCAAATTTTGTTGCCGATGAGACAAATTACTGAAGGTGCTTATGAATCTGCAAATAAATTTAAAAACGGTTTTGAGAAAAAGTAGTAGAACAAATGAAATACAAGATATTTTCAATTACGTATGGTAATTTGTAATACATTTAATATGTTTTTAATATGTTATAATGACGACTGACATTACTTTTGGAATGCCATTATTTTTGTATTTGTAAATTTCGTATAAAGTATTAAATTAATTAACGTTCATAAATTAATTATATCTCTGTTTATAAGTAAAATGATTATAGGCATTTTGAGGATATAGTTAGACTGATGTGACGTTTAGAAAATAATAATCTATGGTACAAACATGCCGTTAAATTAAAAATTTCTACTTGTGTGTTTACCTTTACATAATTAGGTGTTTTCAACATTAATATTAAAGAATTAAGAGCGTGTTCATTGTTGTTTCAGGTTTTGTGTCACATGTTTTACTGCTTCCAGCTGTGACGTCGTCATCTGATTAAACTAATTATCTTCCAAGAAAGTGGATAGTTTTCATCTCTTTGAAGTAACGCCAGGTAACACATCAATCCGTATTGATAGTAGGGTTGTATGTACTTACTGTTTTCCCTTTAAAATTTTAATAGTTAAATAAAGATAAGCATAAATATTTGATTATACTGTCTGGTGTTGTACGTAATTGGCAGTGCTTTCTAGCTGCCAAATTAAACAGGAGAAGAAATTAGTTTGATGTTTTAAGCCTAATTTTTAGGCATTTAGCGATTGAAATTTCAACAGTCAATTGTATTTGTTAGTAATAATACATATAGAATATTGAATGGGTTTTAAAGAAAAACTCGGTTTATTAGGAAGACTTCTGTTTCCACAGGCCAAAAATCTATGTTGCCCTTGTTGACTGCCAAAATGCTAATTTTTACCGATGATTTTTAAACTTTTCAATTTTGTTATTATCAATCTAGTTCTATGATTACGGATAGATATCGCGCGCTTTCATTCATGAATTTCTGAGTTTCTGATATTTTCCTATTAATTTGTCTTTTTCAATTATCTCCGTAATTTACTATCTGTCTGTCTGTCTACTGACCTCCCTCTCTTTCTCTTCTAAAACATTTTATGAAAACAACCGTTTACGTTGTAATATTTTGCTCGCAAATATAATTAATGTAATATTTTTCTTATATCTTTCAACAAATACGATCTGACTTTCTGTTTTTACTGACGGTTGTAGTTTGTCTTAAGATAGGTAGACACTTTTTTCCTACAATCACGGTGCCTGTTATTAATGTTATATGATCACGTCATAACGGGATGACTAATTTCCACGTCATTCAACACGTTGGAAACCATCTACTCACGGGCTTATGATGTTTATATATATGATAGTTGTTGGTTTATTTAAGTCGAGGTGTCAGCTTGCTAGGCTTGATAACAAGTTAACAGCAGCTTGCTTTTATGTGCTAAAATCCTTCTGTTTCGTTACACTTCTGAAGCAGACGCAATCAATATTGACAGTTCTCAAAATCTCATGATTCCAAAAAAAAACATTTTTTTTACTTTACAAGTAAGTTATAATATATACAAATTTGCCCATCAGTTAATTTTTGTAACAAATTCGTGTTTAAAAATAATTAATTTTTACAGTGAGACGAACGACGACTTTGTACGGAGCAAGCAGGAAATTAATATACAATGAATATTTCAAGTAATAGTTTGCTTATGATTGCAATTGCGATTGACGGCTGTTTGTACTGAGCTAAATGCTGCTTCTTACTGTAATTCGCTGATGATATTTGTTTGTTCCGGTTGTCTCCTCTAATTATTTAAATATTGTTTTTCCTTTCTGATTCTCGGATTTATTCAAAACTTAATAAATTGTTTCACTCTCAAACCATTTCCATTTGCATAATCAAATAACATATACACGGTCTTTCAGCACGTAGAGATTTTGGGTTAGTTATCGACAATTACAACAAAGCAACGTTTAAGTCCAATATTCACAGTGAAGTAGTGATCGCCGTGTGATACATAAAAATTAACGGGGCGTAGGGCTACTTGAAAGGAAAACATTAAACCATCAAACAAACAAACAGTAAACATTACTGCATAGCCAAACAAATTAATAGTAAGAAACTAATCTATTAGTAATACTTACTCCACTATACTGAGTGTGCAAAAATTAGAAACACAATTGGCAGGCTTACCAAATATGATGAACTACGCTACATTTTTGTAGGGAACTACATTTTCCGTGGCTGTATTGCAGTGGCCGATGTGGTAGATAATAATTTGCGGTAGTCAGCAGTGGTTCCTATTTTCAGAATCCAATTCACAGTTTCAAGGTAGCTGGCGTTTAAATGCACCGCCTCTCATGCCGATTTAGGCGGCAGGTGTCACCGTCTAGGTTACAGTTAGCAGACCCCATGTTGCATTGGTTACCCTACCGAGGCAAAGGGCCTCTGTGCTAGTGATGATGGTAACAGTGATAAGGATATCCAGGGAACCGCCTGTTTATACTTGCCATTGGGGAAGTAAAGCCCCGTCATTTCATTGCAGACGCTCTAATTTTACTTACGTGAGAGATGTGTCTCAATTGTTGAAATAAGCAGATACGTGGGAGGTTCTTACTAGCTTTGTTTGTGGGTTCATCATTTGTCAAGCTTAACATGTCTCATTGTATTCCTTCCCAACACTTTACATTCATTGTTCAACATTTCTGTTATCTCCTAAAGAATCGTATATTGGTTTTCTCATGTCCACAGTTGACTCACGGTACGTCCTTTCTTTATTATTACTTTGTGTTCTTCAGTGCGAACTTATAATGTTGTCGAGGTTTCACCTACATAGGTCTCCTTACTTACTGTATCCTAAACGATATCTTTTCGATTTTTGTACAAACTGAAATCTAAAGTTTGGCTTATTCAGAAAATGCAGCTTATCTGGTATGATTATTACTTCTGATATATAAAAATCATACATTGAGATTAAACTTATTCTACGTTAACATTTGCAACATACGGCTCTTATGGGAACAAAGTGAGTTCTTATTTCTATGAATTCCTCTTGAAGAAACCGACACAAAACTACTATATTTGTTAAGCAACAGATAGTTATTGTGTTATATTCACCATAATAAAAAAAACAGTTTTTCTTCTTCATGAACGTTTAGCATACTAATTACTTCTAACTGCATTGTAGAAATTTTTTGTTGGTAGCGGAATAACAGAAAAAACAATGTTAAAATTTAGACTACACGCGTTTGGTGTGTATTGAGTTTTCTTTGAGCTCGTCCGTAGTTAACTCAACTAATCGTAACTAAATGTATGAAAAACCGGTTCGTCACACGTATGTGCCGGTCACACGCCAATAGCTCTAGGTTGACATACTTTGTAAATATATAATACGTCAGTAACAAACAGTATTAAATGACACTGAACTCGTATGTAGTGCATACTGATTGCATCAGCACTGTACATAAACAGACAATTTAACACCCCCTTATCGCTGATTTATTATCTTCGTTCAAGTACAATTATTTTAAACAGAACACTAACAGTCGTCTTTGGTCTTTCATTTGTTGGCTATACGAATTCGTTCACTACATTTAGCTTAATTAAATTAAACATTAAAATGAGTCAGAACAATACACTGAATACAACGACGTCGTTTTAATAACCCAGTGACCCAGTACTACGTACGCTCCCAATCAAAGTGTACCGTATGTGGCCATGATTTAATAATGTCACCGCCACGTATGTGGTAATTAAAGTTATCTCTGTGTTGTATTGAAAACAATCTTGTTTCATTCCAACATCGCAAAACCTAGCTAGGTTTTCACATGTACGACAGTAGATATTACTCAAGTATTGCTGATACTATATTATCTGTGTTATTTAACCTGTTTATTCTTACCACATAAATTACAGTAACCCTGGTTTAGCTTTTATTACACGGTTGTCCTCAAGCAAAGGATGGTACACTGTACTTTTTTCTCAAGTAAATCTGTCTCTTTGTGTGCTCCCAAACAGTGAACCACTTTACAGATTTCTATAAATCAAGTAGCAAATAATAATTTTCGTATCTAGAAATTATCGGCTATTTATTTTTAATATCTTTCCAACTGAGAGCAAAGCAAAAAGGATAATTATTTAATTTATCCTTTTTAATTTTAATGACAAAAAGGATACTTATTTTCGATAATGAAACGTGTGTTTCCGGAACGCCATATGTACATACATGGAACCAATTAATTAATTTTAATGACAAAAACCAGTATGTCTGCGCGCGCATGTATTATTGAATATAATATTTTTGAAATAGATTTTTAATATTATCTGTGACAGATAAATAGATACATTACATATTTTTAACCCTTTAAAAGCAATATTTTGTTTTTGACTGGTGAAGTTACTGTTTGACATATTTGATTAATTAATGGTGGGTTTTACAGGTTAGCTCAGTTATCTGTGTTATTTGGCATGTTTCATTTTTTCTCAGGCCACTCAGTTTCTAATATGATAACGGGCTTCGTTATATTCTTTGCTGGTAATAAAAATTTGGATGTGTGGAATTTTAATCCGTCTGGTCACTTCGTACAAGAGAGACTTCTTTTCTTCACCAGTCTTGCTCTCAGCTTTGACACAATCTGCCCGTCTTTAGTCTCACATTCAGTCGCGTAAATGTTTATGTTACTATATAATTTTAAAGTTTGAACCTTCATATTATTTCTTTGAAACAAGTGTATCCCAAACAAACATCGTGTTCGTAACTTCAGAATCGCTACTTACTTATTAAAGACTAAACGTTATAAAGAACGATAATCGCTTAAAAAATGAATATTTTTTTATAGGTACGTTCAATGTAATTAATTTTTAAAATGAACCTTACTTGACCGAATCCAGATTATCACATACTGAATATTCCCAATGAGTTTTACTTTGTGGTAATGAGTTGTTTAAGTTAGTAGACAGCAGTCAGAGGCTGGCGAATATTAAGTGATCTTAAGGCACGATAAGTAGGCATATATGAACAAATGAGGTCAGTAGAGCGGCCAGAGTCTAGTAACAGAATTAACTTCAATACGAGATTGCAGCACTAGTTAAACCTGGTACGGAGGTTGCTACATACAGGCTGTTATTTTTCTTTTATATTGTTACAACGGTCTCCTTGACCGTCGTATGGTACAGTGGAAAACAAAATACAAGACACCAATTAAGTCACTAATCACCAGCTTTAATTAGCACAATTAAACAGTTTGTAATCAGCAAGATAGTCTCTTACAACAAATCAAATAAAAATTGTTCACACGCAATTAAAATGTCAACTAATAGAGTCTTTTACAATTATAAAACACTTAACACTTCGCCACAATACTACGAACCGCATTGGGATAAATCGCCACTTAAACTGAACTAACCGTCACTGAATGCATATACTTATACCCCGCTGATATTCCAGAATAATCCATAATACGCGTCAACTCTACATTAGAGCGTAATTGCTTGCGGCCTTGACATATTGCGCGCAACCGGAAAATTCTGGAACAGTCTCGCTTACGCATTTTAAGATCACGTACGCACACAACATTACAGCCGGATTCCACTGGAATAGCCGAGAAGCACGTAGAATGTTCTGTAATGGTGTAACACGTTTTCCGCATTACGTAACAATATGTTACATTGTGATGGTTCTAAGAGCAAGGCGCATAGTTTTACAGTTGCTAGTTATTCAGATTATACATTTTATAAATATAAATTCTGCTTATATAATTTACAGTGCCTTATGAACGTCATCTATCACGCTAAAAAATGTTTTTTATATCAGTTTGTAATTCAGTTTAATAGCCTGCTGTCGGTGAACGATAATATATTGAATAATCCCGTTCATATCCTATTGACGTAACATTAAATACGCATTCAAAGAAATTTTGTTATCGATTATTATGAATGTCATTACGATTATTATAAATGTTATTATTTAATCCAACCAACAACTTGGCACACTGGCTGAATAACAAAAATGCACACGTGTAACCTGCTTCTTGATGTAAGTATGCTCAGTAACAGAATAATTTAAAAAACATTAAATGTAGTAAATAAGATCTTGCATTATCCTAGACGGTACTCAAATAATTGTAGTCGTTTTTCTGTAAGAGTTTAACTTTATAGATATAAAACATCCAATAATTAAAATCGGATTGATCGTATAAATTATTAGTTGCACGGTCTGACATGAGTAAGCAGGGTTCATTAAGAGTTTTTGTAAAGTTTCTGTAGGAGTTTTAGAGTGGGAGAAATTGCAGATTTGAATGCGATATTTTTTACGACCTGAAGTGCATTACTCATTATGTTTTATGTTGAATCTGCATTTTTGCTTCAGAAGGTTAATGATCAGTAACGGTAAACTGCCAACTTTCTCGCAGCCCTTTGAAACCGTAGTAATTAACTGAAAAGAGGGAAAAAAGATTCATCACCACTGACTTGACCTTAGGGTTTCAATAAACATTAAATGAGTGCTGAAGAGTACTAAAAGTAGGAAATGTGCAAGGACTCACTTTCATAACGCTGACTTTCATACGCCTATTTGGAATAATATTTAAACTATAAAAGAGAAGCCTTAGGGAATAAAATTTTTGCAGCAATTAAACTTTCTACTCGTCACTAAGATTTTATTTTCACCATATTTTGAAAAGAGCTAATTGGAATATTTGAAGTATTAAATTGAAATATTTATTTGTATGGGTTTGAGATTTTGAATGAACGCAGAAGGACCTAAAGAGCAATCGGATTTAGATTTAACTATTTGTATGGGTAAGGCAAATAAGTTAATAATAATAATAATAACAACAGGCTAAAATAATAACAACAACAACAACAACAACAACAAAAATAAAAATAAAAATAACATTTTATTTATGTTTAAGGGCTCGGAAACTAAGGCCTTTAGTCCAACGACGTAGACCAGGCGAGTTGCTGGAGTTTGTTGGTTCTCACCCACATTCTAGCTGAGAGTAGAAATTCGTACATATTGTAACGTACTTCTGTACCTCTTTTAAAAACCCAAGTTGTTAGCGTCAATTTATAAATAAGCCGATAGCGTCCTTCTATATTTTCTTTGATCAGTAATTGATTATGTAACGTGACTCGCCTCGGCGTTGATCTTCAGTCTATCGCTAACGATGACGATCGTGAACGCACTAATAACCAGTACCGAATGTGTATCGTTCTTCTCCTTACCTGTCCTTATATTAATGTAACTTAATTCCCGA
The DNA here is from genome assembly GCA_034769895.1 of Magicicada septendecula. NCBI lineage: Eukaryota > Metazoa > Arthropoda > Insecta > Hemiptera > Cicadidae > Magicicada > Magicicada septendecula. The sequence goes on from CM068370.1 coordinate 185,323,352, forward strand.
TAGGCGCCAAATTGTTTTACTAAAAACATTTAAAAGTTTCTTCCTGCGTCGTCTTCTTTTTCTTCGATAATAATTTAAACTTACCCAAACGGACTGGCGCGAATTCAAATCTCGAGTGGAGTCTGAAGTGTTGCCAACCTATAATTCTGGTAAAAAATTTTCTTCACTGCTAAAGTACACAATTACTAAGACATATATCAAATAAAACAAGGAACGATTATTAGTGTTCAGTACTAATTTATTAGTGTCCAGATTCGCTAATTATTTATAAGTTAAGTACAAAATATTTGTTATTATAAAAAAGTTTGCTCCGGCTATTAAATTTTACTCGCTCATCGGGTGGTCAGGCGTGTCTTCAAGCGTTCTGGTTAATGATACAATGTTTTGTTCAGAACGATGAATAAGTTCTTTGGATTACAACAAAATAACGCAAGATGTTCATGAAAGTACACAACCTTACATCGAATGTTAATTAAATACTATACAGGTTTACTTACAACTCGGTTCTTAGTGTCTAAAAGGTGTGTCGAATTATAGGCGTATAAGTTACAGTTTCAAATAGGCTGATGCAGTTTTAAATAATTTTTCAATAATGGTTTGTGAAGTTGTTCAGTTTTTTTTTTTAAGATACAGTTTCAACTAATCTTTGAAAGAATTTATTATACCAAGTTCAGAGTCAGAGTTATTGTGTTGTGGAAAAGTTAATTAATTATATTCGCAATTATATAGAATTCATTTATACAAAATCTTGTTGTTTCTTCTGATTAGTCCCAGGTAATTCTTCAAAATATTGTTGATTATAGTATTTAGTTTTTTATCATTCGGGTTTTCTTTTTTTTCTATTTTATTTAGTCAATATTTTATAATTTCAATTATTGAATTTTGATTTATAGTTTCATCATGTGTTCAATGGATCGAGATTCAATTTCTATTATTCATATTTGTTTATTTTGAGTACATTTCCCTCTTATTACTTTTTAATTAGAGCGGATTCAGTTTGGCATCTGCATACCTTGAGCGTTAATAATGAACTGTCTTAAAATTCTAACGGTTTTCTTAATTCCAAGCATAATTCCCTGCTTCTGATTGGTTAAGAATTTTGTTTACATTGTTATGAAAGCTTGGGTTTTTTGCCCCAAATTGACCTAATATTTTTTAATTGCTTAATTCATTGGTGTTATTACCAATATGTGAGATATTAACATCAATGTTTTAATTTATATTAATAATGTTGTTTTAAACACATAACATTCTAAATCACAAAGTTAGTCATCCAACTTTGTGTAAATTTAGTTTTTTGGGCTATTAACATTAGTCCCTATAATTCCTTCATCAAGTTTTTACAATTAGATTCTATTCTACCCTTTCTGGGTAGTATTTTTATCATCATAATATAATAACAATGGGTTTACATGTTTATTACTGGTGGTGTACTTTCTTTTACATAACTTGGGTAATACATGCTACAAAATGAAATATTAGTTAGGTTTTTTATTCGTTTACTTTTTATTTTATAGCCTTTATCTGGCCAATCACTGGGGTTGGGTCACAGTCATTTGTCTGTCAGTCTAGTCTATTCACTCATTTATTATCTTTGTCTACTATTTTTCTTTTTATTCTCTCATTACCTTTGTATAGTTATTGATCATCATGCTTCAAATTAGTTTACTTCTCTTACAGCTATATTATATTTGTGGATCCCTTATAGGGTCTGAGTTCTGCAACGTTATAATAAATAGAAGCAAAGCTATCTTGTCAGAGGTGAAACAGCATTTTTATAATTTTAGGAATGACGGCGATCTTGTTATCGGTATCCGTTAATTTCTAAAGTCTTGTTTCAGGTTACCTTTTACTTTGTGTCACTGTTTGAGTTCACCAGGAACACTACAGTCTTCAATTATATCTTTCTCTGTAAGTGCTACGCTACATGTGCCGACGGGTGGTTCGTTTCCTTGTAGGACGCAAAAAGACGTCAAGTTCGTGTACCTAATTTGCAGTCTGGTGATGCAAACTTGTTAAAGACGATTTTCCATTTGCAGAGCTCTCTTCCCGGCAGAAAGTTTGCACTGTCGTCCATTTCACATCTTCTGCCCCATATTAGTAATGGTGGCTGCGGCAATTAATTTTGTGTCAAATCGTATGGCAGTTGCATCGACTAATGAGCTGTTTGCAGTGTCAGCTTCTTCGTTAGCTTCAATACCTACATGACCCGGACACCATACAAAAGTAAAAGATGAACCAAGGTCGTCTAACGCATGTTTCTTTTGTAGTAACGAATCCAATGTGCCCGGATTGTCTGACAGTTATAAAACTCAGTGAAGCCGTACAATTTGTTTTGGAGCATCAAAGAAGTTGCACACCAGTACAGTCGCCGATCTCAGAAGAGAATCGAGAGCACCATCCCAAGCCTGTAGACCATTAAAGCCGGTGGGCAGGACCCCCGCCGGGCACCGTTTTTAAGTTCCCGGTCCCGTGGCACCATTTTTTAGTACGGCACTGGTCTATGCGATGACTCCCTGAAGCGATGCTCCGGCAGTGCAGGTTGCACAGACCCGAACTCTCGGGTTGCGCTTTCCAACGCTGGACGCACGCTTTATTCCGATCATCAGCCCTGATACCACTAAAAATCGGATAAGCCCACGCCTCGTAAGGTAGCGTGCGTCAGGGTGGGGTTTCGGAAGGAGATGAGGTCACAGTTAATTACCGGAATAGGGTCGTAACACAATCCCATGGGCGAAAGCCCAGGGCCCACCTGACGTGGTTCAGCCAGCCACGCGAGTGTTACCCTGCACGGCCCTCTCCCACCAGAGCAGGGACGTTCCTCGTGGAGCTCTTGCTACTAGGATTCACCGCACATGATCTAAGCTAAGACTACTGGGGTAGGGGTAGTTTCCTAGTGCGGGACTTGCCAAGGAGGCCGTAACCCTGGTTTCCGTTCGCCAGACACCCACCTTAACCGGATCTTAATCGGCTCCAATCCAGCCGAAATACCGTTTCACTCCCGGGCCAGCGATGAGGCGGTGGGTGTCAGGTGGGGAAGGCAGAGACCGAGGCCACCGGGAATGGCGGTATAGGCTTGTCCTGTACGCCTCCGGGGTCGAAACTCCTAGACCCTCGACCTCGGGAGGGTGTACAGGTGCAGTAAGACTTTCCTATCGGTTCTCTAAGTCATACAGGTCATAGTTAATGGCATTGAGGGTACACATGATTTGCACCTCGCAGCCAAATCGCCGCATGCGCATTTTTACGTTAAGTGTCTGACAGAAGTTAATTCCAAACTTACAGTGAAGCCGATACCGTTTATGGTCACAGGCCGATAAAGAAAAGCCTAATCTGTTGGCATTTTCAACCAACGTGTCTATAGCGCCTTGCATTTTACATATGATCATAGCCGAATAGAAGAGCACTAGATCGTCAACGTAGGAGGAGCACGTTCCAATTGACGTTTATATCTTCTCAAAGGTCTCGTTGATGGTTACATATAAAGCGTGCCGCTAAACGGCTGTTCTTGCAGGAATCAAATTTCTAGCTCCTGTGGTGCCGACAGTAGTCGACCGACCCGAAAACAGCAAGTCCTGTGTATGGAAAGTTTGAGATAATTTTCGGAAGGTTATCTCAGAACCACCAATCTGTAGCTGTTTCATGATGTTGTATCAACAGAGTTTCTCATATGCTTTCTCCAAGTCGAATAATACATCTACCATGTGTTTTTCTTTGATGAAAATATTTTGAATTGCGTTCTCCAAATATGCCGGTTGATCAGTAGTAGAATGATGCTTTCGGTGTGACCCACACTGGTGTGCAGCCAGTAGGCAGTGTTTTTCAAGGCACCTGGTGAGCCTGTTCTTAATAATTCTCTCCGAAAATTTCCAAAACGGTACCCCAACGTATACGCAATGATAGTTCTCTGCTTCAAGCGGATCCTTTTTAGGTCTTCAGTAGCAAGAAATATATTAGGATACCATTAGATTCGTTCCATCGTTTAGGATAATCCCCTTGAGCCCAGATGGTGTTATAAAATGCCAGTAGTGTAGCTATAGCTACATTCGGCATTTGACGTATACTGCTGTAAGGAATCTCGTCCGGTCCCGCTGTAGTGTCTGCGACGGCGCGGATAGCGGACTGTAATTTTCTCATCGCGAAAGACACTTTGTAAGCTCTACGCCCTTCGGTTTCGAAGTCAAGATCTTATTCGACTTCAGTTTTCCTTTTGAGGAATTCTTGGGGATAACTTTCTGTACTACTGATCTTTTCATAGCAAACAGCCAAGGTGTCAGCAATTTCATCGAGATTGCATATCAATTTTCAAACGTGCTCTGTATATGGTATAGTGTAACAGTATGGTAATACTGTTGTAACAGCGATTTTACTGATCTTCTTCCATACTTCTGTCACTGATAATGTTCGAGACGTAATTTTCTCAGCTTGATCTTCAGCAGCGAATATTGTTCTAAAGTCGCTTAAATGCGATGCGATTATCTTCGGTCGGCACTTGCTTGTACGTGTTTAAGGCTCGTTGCTTCCCTCTTATTGTGTTTCTCAACGGTGTTCAACCACGGTACCTGTGTTCTAGATGACCACCGTTCCGCGGAATGTGGTCTGTGACTGTTGAAGTTATAGCACAACAATACTACAATGTTACATACTACAACTAATACCTATTCAAGAATTTATTAAATTCTACTTTATTCACAGATCTAATTAAAATAATAACTTTATAGTTTGCAAACGTTAGAAACAACGAACAGCCGCTAAGTAGATATTTGGGCATCTCTATCAGAGTTAATATATTTTAAATATTTATTAAAATGCAAATCAATTCTTTTTGCTCAGATTCTTTAATTTTAAATCAGATTTTAAAAATGTAAGCAATATTAAAATTGCTTAATAACTTAATAGATTAAGCAAACTTAATAGATAACTTAATAGATAGATAACTTAATACTTAACTTAATAGATAACTTAATTGCTTAATATATTTAATTTAATAACTTAGGTTGGAGTACAGCTATGCGAAACGATAACAGGAAACAAGTGGTACACATGAAGAAAAGATTTAAAATTAATAGCGCTAATCTGGAAAAGCCATTAGTGTATTAAATTTATTGAGTGAAATGTGATTTTGTGAGAGTCGTTGCCATTATATGTCAAACATTTGTATTATTATTGATTTTTGAGTCAGCGTCGGGCATTCAATTACTTTTCTTCATCGATAACGGCATATCGCGCTACAAAATAGTCGAGTCTTTCAAATATCTGACAGGCGAATTGAATGTGATGAGTCGATCAGTATTTAGCAGCACTAGTCCTCGGTCACCCACTCTCTTTACTTGAATAGCTCTTTATCACTCTAATGAAATGTATTACGGTAACAGTTAATGTGTTACAGTTTTTATAGGATAATGCAATTAAGATTGGGTAGTTTCCCAATAACACTAGCCAACAAAAAAAAATCATTATTTTGTTTCCTGACTGAAATTAGCTAATTTTGATTGTTTCTTGGGTATGAAAAAATAATATAAATGACAAAAACTTTTTTAGCTCCTGGTTTATTAATATTGGTTTATTAATATACTGTTCTTAGTATATACGAAATTACAATCTCCAGAACAAGAAATAACATTTAAACATATTAGTTTATACAGTATAAAAAATGAATTTATATAAAATATTTTTATAAAATATTTCCATTGTCAAAGAAAAGAAAATTAATTCTTTAAAAGTTAATATTGTTATTAAAATTGTTCATTATTACTGTTTTTCTTTATTGTTTTTACGTTTCCGAACACTTCCGTTTAGCTTGCCACTTGTCCTAACGTCTGGAACATCCCTTGCAATAATCTGCAAGCATGGGCATGTCCCATTTGCCCTGACACCTCTACTCCATGGCGGCGATCTCTTGTGAAATCTTTCACCATGGTCGTCACTTACGTCTCCACAATTTTCAGGGAAGAAATCTAAATGCGAGTGGAGAAAAATAATTTTTAAAAACATATTGCATCCTGACATATGGTATTTTTCTAAAAGCTCATTTGTATTTTGAACATAACTTTCAGCTCTTTTCTCGCCTAAAATAATTTTAGCTATTTTCTTGCCTAAAAACGTCTTAACTACCTTTTCAAGTGCTTCCCAAGCCGCTTTCAAATTGATATTAAGTGCATTTTTGAAGTTTTCGTCTTTCATCAGCTTTATGATTTGAGGGTCAAAAAAGATGCTGTCTTTGACTTTGGCGTCACTTAGTTGAGGAAATTTTCCTCTAAGACATTTAAAGCCCTCACCAACTTTATCCATTGCCATTACAAAATTCCTTATCAAATCAGATATTTATAAGTATAATTTTGCTTCTGTCAATGAGAGGATTGTGTATAACACGTTTTTTTCTCCAAGGCATATTTTTTTGTTTGGCCATACTTTTATATTGTAGTGACACTTCCTAGCACGGCTGTCCCATTCACATAAAAACAACAATCTTTTGTGTACCCCAACTGCATGCCCGAAGTAAAGATACAACCTTCAAATCCCCACAGATCTGTCATTTATCTTCCTCATACTTAATAGCATCCAAAAGTAATATCCATATTGTCATATGTTTCCTTCATATCCACAGTTGGCCCAAAGGAATAATGAGTAGAGTGTTGCCATTATAAAGCAAAACAGCTTTTAAACTCAATTTTGATGAATCTATGAATAGTCTCCATTCTTCAGAGTTATACCATATATTCAAAGCTTTCATGAAACTATTAACATTACAGCATGCAACAAGATTGTTTTCCTTTTTAAAATATGGCATGAAACTCTTTTGTCGATCTCTGTAAAAACTTACTTTAACATCAGGTAACGAAATATTCCATTGCTTAAGCCTAGATCCTAAGAGCTCATCTTTGTCTTTAGGGAGGCTTAAATCTCGAACCATATCTTTCAACTCACCCTGTGTAAGTCTGTGTGGCTAACTCAAATCATTTTTTGGATCAAAGTCGGGATCTTGTGACTTAGTAAGATCACTTGATCACTTACTACATATTTTGATCTGTCTTTGTAATCTGGTAGCAGTTGATAGTCTTTGGAGGCTTAGGCACCGGAAGACCATCACCATGTAGGACGGGATGAATAGCTGATGGAATGTTCGGATATTCTTCAGTCCACTTTTTTATCTTTGAAATACCATCCTGTAAAGGCGATGTCATGCAGAAATAACAGTAATTTACATGATTTGTTTGTTCTCGCCATAACATCTGTACACCAAAGTTCATTGAATGTCTCTTTCCAGTTAAGCAGCTACGAAGATTCACTGAAAATGTATTGCAAAAAAGTGAGACACCCATAATTTGTCTTGATCCCCTACCTTGTCTCAAAAATAATGAAAGTACGCTGTTTTTACTAGCTGTGTTATAGGCTGTTGTTAGCACTATTAACGCATTTGCAAGGCATTTTCACAGTTTATAGACACAATATATGGAAAAAAGAGAATATCACTAACACTAACTAACCTTACAATGCAGTCAGACAAAAACTAACCTCAAATGATAATAACAGTGGTCTTAGACGGATTTGCCAACAGCACAAAATGAAATTGCCCAATTTAAAACACAAATTCCCATAACTATGGGACTTAAACTGTTGGATCTTGAAAATAAGAGCTTGTGCCGCCTCATTACCCCTTATCCAAGTTTTAAAAAAATGTTTACTTTAAAAAAATTAAATTTTTTTTTTTTTGTTTTTTTTGAAAAGGGGAAGGCGACCCGTAAGTTTTAGGACTAGGCAGATGGCCTAGATGAAGCATAAAATGCACCGAGCCCATTGTGACAGGACTTGCAAATAAAAGTCAGGATTAACATAACAACGTTTATTTTGCCTCAGATCTTATAGCACAGTATCCAATAGTTATACATACATTTATTTTCAGGACAGCAATATTCTATAGTTCAGCTTAAACCTTCATGAGGCCCTCAATAATTCAGAATCATAATTCAAATTACAATATTATTACACCTAACCAAATTATTCGCTCTTAAGTGACGGAACGAGAGCCCAGCAATGATTAACCATTCTGTTTGTTGCTTTACGGGAACTCAGAAAACTGGACAAGTTCGATCAGTACGGCACATAACCAGCACCCATACCAAGTCAATGCATGGCATTGAAAAACCCCTTTTTGTTGACTTTAGACCTTCAGTAATTAGCATCGCTTTTAATTTATAGCAACCACTCCAGGTAATGATTAATCAACTATCAAATTGGCATAATGCCTACTGACAAATAAAAATAATCTCATAATGACCCAACGGGTATGCTAACTAAATTCACTTGTTTGCTAACGGGTAAGTGCTTGTAAATTCTTATATGCTTTTTCAATATTAATCACTATTGTATATAAATCTACTATAATCTTTATCAAATTCGCTAACAATCAGAACAGCTCGAGTTTAGCCCAGGCTGCAAGCATGCACATCCCGATTGGACTGACAACTAGAAAACGCTTAAACGAAACTAAATAAAATATGAAAAAAGAAAAGCAGCAAGGTAACACGCGAATTTACAATTGTAAATGACTTCCGGTTAGATATGGCCGACAGCGTGAGCTGACCTGACGTGATAATTCATGAACCTGCACAAACAGTCAATCCAACGAAATAAAAGAATTTGAACAAATAGAAAACGGAATGAAACAATCGCTCTGTACATGCCTGCTAGTCCGGCATACAATTATTGACTTATTAATAATTCACAATTCAGTACCACTGAATTATAAACGTGCACATAATGAACAGACATGTTCTGTTTTGATCATCTACTGTCTAACTGCAATTTAGCTCACAAAAACGGAATTTTTCTATGCTTTTATATTTCACTGCAATATTGTGGCAAAATGTGTCGCGAGGTCGACTTTACGGTACATAATTTGAACTGTTTCACCTGGTGTAAGGCTGTTACCACGTGCTGAGGTAGATGATCCGCTCATGCCGCGATTTGTAGCGAGTTGCTGATTCAGGATCCGAGAGATTCATCCTGCATTTACTGCGGGTCCCATCCCTAGCGTCCGGCGGCGAAAAAGGGGAGCTAGGCCGCAATGCTCTGGCTGATGGCGACAGATGTAGTCATCGCCATCATTCTGTCTCAAGTCCCTGGCTGGTTCGGGAACCCAGAGGTCCTTAATAAAATTACTCGCCCATGGCAGAAAGTAAAAGAAGAACAGACAGAATTCTTATTTCGTCGCCGGCGTTCAGATGTTAACGGGTTGAGATATCAAAAGCAACTGAACTTTTTCCACGTGAAAGCCCACGTTCGGGGAGATGCAGTTACGGCAATTACTCAACAGAGCGCACTACTCACGGTTCGCTGCAATCGCCAACGCCACGCGGCAGAACTATGTCCCGGCAAAAAATGGACGAAAAAATAAAATAATTAAAACTCGCCGCGATGTTTTTACTAGTCGCGGCACAGCTAACTAACCATTTTAAAGGTTAAATTAGTTTTTGATAACCTAAATGGAATATAAAATTGCTACTTTCAAGCAGGAAACATTTGTGTTGTTGAACAGTGTAACCGTACGGTTATGCGGTAGTTGGTATCCAAATCTAGTGAATATTGCTTGGACGTTATTAAAATAATAAAAAGTGTGTTGATTGTTTTATTTATTTAAATATTTCGTTTTCACGATAATGTGTTTTGTTTTAATTTTAATCTGTTTTAATTACTATGCGAAACGTTTTCTAAAAATTTTGTAAGTTAAACCTGCGTTACTATCAAAATACATGATGTTGTTAGTTAAGAGATAAACTGATGAAACGTACAAAAACCAGTAGGCCTACTCACTTTCAGGACCCACAAAAAAGACAAATCATGTAGAGGCGTTAAGGTAAAGGACTCTCTGAAATGTATCGGATACATTTCACACATTTTTTCCTGTAAGCAATTTGTTGGCTTTTCCTTGTTTTCTGGCCCAATATTTGCCGTGTAATTGGTATATTTTTTGTATACTGTGTATATATTTTTTGATACAATACGCAAGGATATGTTGTGTATTTTTGTGTTCACAATAAAAATGCATAATGTTTCCGGGCGACAAGTTATGTACTGTAGAGAAGGTTTTACTTCGGTTTTAACACATTGGGGGTGGGAATCCATTAACTGGTATAACAAAGTACATCGCGGAATAGCACGCCGTCATTAAAGTTGGGCACGGAATATCGAGTGATTTTTTCGTGTGTTTTCTCAATAACATCAAGTAGCCTAATTTGAATAATTAACTGTTATTAACTAAATTTACCTTATTTTGTCCGCCTTGTGACTTCTTATAATTTTTCTATGACGCGTTTTAGAGCTTATGCTCCATCATCAGATATATATAAAAATAAAACTATCACTCTTACCGAGGTCGTCACATGATATAAAATGTCAAAACTTTTTGCATACAAACAGCGCGCGGAAGTAGGTTGCGCAATTGCGCACCCGTTCACGTTCAATTTGCCACTGAGCGGTCGCTACCTTATCTTAGTACCGGCGAGCAGTTTCAAGGCCGTATCGTACAAGTGGTTTGAAGCAAAGTTTAGTTGATCATTCAACACGTGATCGCGACTGCTTGGGTCGGCGTATGCACTATAAATTTCGAACTCCTCCAAGGCATTCACGAACCGACCCTTCTTACAAATGTGTAAGGGAATTAAGTTTGAATTGAAGTCCGTATAGTTATTAATTCGTACAAGTGACTTGGATACCGCATTCAACATGAATATTAAATTAGAGCCTAGACTGCTCGCCGGTACTAAGATAAGGTAGCTACCGCTCAGTGGCAAATTGAACGTGAACGGGTGCGCACCCTACTTCCGCGGGCTGTTTGTATGCAAACATTTTGGACATTTCATATCATGTGACGACCTCGGTAAGAGTGATAGTTTTATTTAAATATATATCTGACGATGGAGCCTAAGCTCTGAAACGCGTCATAGAAAAATTACATGAAGTCACAAGGCGGACAAAATAAGGTAAATTTAGTTATTAATTCGTACAATTTAGTTAGTAATTCGTGACTTGGATACCGCATTCAGAATGAATATTAAATTAACTTTTGTTTCATTTGTTAATCTGTTAAAGCCATTTTTTGTATTTTCAAAATTTTACTATCCACGAGGATTTTATTTTTTGTTAAGCCGTTGTGTTGTAAAAAAGTTCGTTAAAAGATACCGTTCTCTGTTTTTAATGGTTGTGTTACAATCATTGGCTTAGTTACTAAACGTTTTAATTTGTCATAACATGAGTATTGTTGTTTTTTACACAAATTATAAACCAAAACATTCTATCCTACTCTTATACATGAAACTTTTACAATTTGTACACTTCTTTTTCTTTACGGAGTGACGTATCTATACTATTGTGTACTCAAGAAAATCGAAAACATAGTGCAGGTACAGTTGTTGCAAAAGTACCTAAGATTGTGTAGCGTCAGTTTGTGACATAATACTAATATATAGTTCATGTGCTATAGACTTTTACAGAAATTGTAAAATATTTTGCCTTCTTGAAGAGCAGTTAAGGTATATTTCTTTTTTTTTGGGAAATCCTATCGTCTTATTTTTTTTGTTTGAAAACTTAAAATTCACCATTTAAAGTGTATTTATGTTAAATTTTAGACTATTTAGTTTGCAAAAACGATGACAACATGTGTTAATATACAAATAACAAAGTGGACAAAAAGTAGTATCAATTAAATTAAGAGAGTAAAAGGAATAAAATGTAGATGCATACTGTATAAACATATCTGATGACTGTTAAAGTTACTCGTTGCAGCATAATGTAGGCCTAGTAGTGTATTCAATTTATTGAGTGAAATGCGATTTTGTACAAATTCTACGTCAAACATTTGTATTATTACCAGTTCTTGAGTTAGCACTGGGAATTATTAAGAATGTAGTGATAATGTTCAAACAAATTAGTACGGTAATCAAAAAGGAAGAAAATAAAAAGAAATCACGTGATCAATTATTTGTCACGGAATTCTAGGATTTTACAATGTATTTTGTTTTTTGTAGTAGTTTTGGGGGAACAAGAACTTTCATAATCACTAACAGACGAACGACCACGTTTGAATTCAGCAGCCCATTTGTTGAACACTGTTGAAAACGATGTCGAAGGGGCTCCCAGAGTAAAATAAAATCCTTTTTTTTATTTCCGTTGTCGTTAAACATTTATAGCAAAGTATTTTATCACTGAGCGACATTCGGTTTTATTCGTTTTTTATTTTATCATAGTAATTAAATTAATAAATATAGCCTAGTTGTATTTAATCATTATAGTACGCCATCTAACGACTGGAGTTTGTGACCAGTCATTATATTTAGATACTACTGGCACTAGCACTATGTCAGACGAAAAACATTTCGAATTTCCCTTGTATATAACTAACGACAAAGTCTGCAAAGGGTATACAAACTAAAGCTTATAGGTATCAAATATATAACCTTTGAAATAAAACCTTTTCTTCTTCAAGTCATTTGATCCTGTGCGTTGCAGGCATGAGTTCTAGAACTAAAATATTTACACCACTAACAAAAAAAGCCTATACTGAAGAATATTTCTATTAGTAATATTTCATGCTTTAGTTGTGATAACAGGTCAGATTTTAACAAGTTTTCTTCTTGTAAAGGATCAGTCTCAAACACTATTTTCTCTACGTTTCGTAGATTACTCTGCAAACAATTCCATATAAAATGCTTTATTGATAACTTACATATGTTACTAATAACAAATCAACAAAATATGTCATTTAATTGTTTACAGCATTATAGATTATTTAATTTCCATAAATTAATCATGATGTACAGAACACAAGACTACGTGGACAAACGTAGTACGTATTAACATGTACTAACGTCTCGTGTGGTTTCTAAACAGATATTTCTCATAGAAGTTAACTACAGCATTATTTCGGCAGCTGACTAGAATTAATTAATTAGTGTTGCCTACTTCTGCATGAGATGCGGGAACACATTGGTGCGCTACTGTTTTCCGCTTCACCAGTTTAGAAACTCCATTGATAATTAATTGCTTCACAGATTGCTTGCTATAAGCCTTCCTTAACCTACCTATAACATATAATTATAGAACATAAGCATTAAAATGTATCATGAACTGTTTATAGTTTTAAGTGGCTTGGGATTTGTAATTGTTTTTGTTTATACTCTAAGCCTTAGTTACAACGCTTTTTCTGGCTACGTTTATGATCATGTAAAGCCACCAAGTTGGACCGAAACTGAACACCAAGTTGATGTTGCTAACTGAACAGACCGATTCTTGATTAAAACATTTTGTACCACTGTCGTTGACTTTAAATTTGATTGTATTTATTAAAATATTATTACGCAAGTAAAAACGTACGCTCAGCATTCTTATGACAGAATGCAGCATCTTACTATCAGAAATTTTGATTAAATGGGACGTAAATATGTAAGCTTTGAATAAAGATAAACTACAATTGGAGAGACCTTGCACGCGATCCTATTGTAACAATCACTATTAACAAATACTGTATGTTAAAATATATTTGTAATTTTAAATTATTATCATCCAGACTACAATCTGTTAATTATACTTACAGTAATGAGGTATCATATCTTCTTCTATTATCAGATTTATAAGTTTACAGAAGTAGGTATGTTTGGCGGCTTGTAAGTCTGTACCGTTTTTCCTATTTTGGTTGTTCTGAGTTAGCCTATAGACTAATCGCTTTTATATTTGGGATTACTCTCCTCACATTGTATTTTGTAAGAATACAAGAAAATTATTGGTTACTGTTTTTTTTTCCATTTACAATATGAGGTCCTCTAATTCTCATGTGTCAATCATTTAGAATTCCTGATCACGTATATTAATTCCTGAACAAAATAAATATTAATTAACAGTACTTCAGTTAAATTCTTAGTTTAAATCTGAATCAATATAAATTTAAAAAATACATTGTACAGAATATTACAATTAAAATATAGTATTTGATCCTGAGATTTTTAGAAATAAAGAAACTCTCAAAATATGCATAATAACTGTGATAATAATATTTTTTTATTATTGTAACCAGTAAGAGCTGAGCTGTAGAACTCCCTCGCAAAACGAAATAAATACCTTGATGGTATTTACATACGTGGATGGTAAATTACAATGTTAGATACATTTTTAATTATCATAAACGTTAGGGAAACTTGATTACTCTACTAATTACTTTATTTTTTTATTCTAGTACTGCCACATTTTGCCTCCAACCTTCTTATTTGAGATGGAGGGATGAATCTAAAAAACAATAGAGTTTTTAAAATAAAAGTGCGGATACGGATGCAGGTTTTACGAAAATCGGTTGATGCAATCAAAAGTTGTCTTGAGACATACCTTAAAGATACAGAGCGATAGTATGTGGATGGAAAAAAAGACAAATACCAGACGGTCCAATTAAACCCTTCTCATACGCTGCAATTATAGCGTATGCAGAATCTAAATTAAGCATTGCGTAAATTTTCTTTAGATTCTGTCATAATCCAGTTGATGCATTTCCAATTACATAAGTAAAAATCATGTTATTTGTAAAGATTGATTGTCCTTGAATACATGTTTTGAATTGTATGAGCGACAAAACACAACCTTGCCTCATATCTTCCTTCCTGGCCTTAACTTCAGAATACAACAAATTGAAAAGACTTCAATTTGTTTTGCACTGATATACCGTACTTACATTACTGTACTAACGTAGCATATCTTTAAATACTATCTAATTTTGTACGAATAATAATTTGGATTCCCTTTTTCCGAGTCAACAAATGTTGCCAACAGTTAGCCACTTCAGTTTTCTTTCAGTTTTCTTATTTCTCAGCAGCAACAAGCAATCTCAAGATTTGCACACGTGTCTCTTAGGTTTTACAAATTAAGTTAGAGTTTTTATAATACTGTGATCTTTTCTATCTAATTTATTGTTATCATATATTAGTTTTTGCTTCTGTTAATAATTTGAATGCATGGATTACTTACTTAAAATATTTCTTATGAACATATTGCTTTTCTGACATTCTACTTTTACTGTTTCAGGTATTAGCAACACTAGCTTTGGTTTCTCAAGAATTCCGCCTTTCACGACTGGATCTTGTCTCCACCGCAGTAAGGTGTTGCGAGGCCCTCAGTTCCAGGTAGACTTCACTCTTTTACAGGTCGATTATTTTCTCATTAACGAATTTACTTTACTGCTTATTATCTTTATCGTTACAGTCACTACGTGTCGGCTTGTGTAGGTTAGCCTGTTGAATATAGCCAAGGGCGTAGCCAGCCTCCGAGCTAGGGGGGGGGAGGCAGCATGCAAGAGTAGTCATACTTAGCGGTACCATATAGCATAATGGCGGACATCAAAGAAATGCTTTGTTGCTGTAGTATCTCAAAAACCCTGTATTATTAATTTACCTTAGCCTAAATGTTGATTTATTTGGCTCTACAAAATAGTGACTAAGCATTTACATGTGAAATTTTTACGTTTGTATTAAACATGCACACACAAAAATATTTAAAATAGAATGACAAAAATAGACAACAACAAAAACAAATTTATTGACAAGAAAGATTTAAAAATAATGAAATTAAGAAAAAACAAGTTTCCGTGGATTGGCAGCAAATTTGTCAACGACTTCCTTTAGGAACTCTTCATAGTTTCGGAAGACGAATTTCCGATGGACGCTCATCATGGCAAGTCCGATCAAGCGATCCTCTCCCATCGTGCTTCGAAACCAAGTCTTTATTCTTCTAAGGCTGCTGAAAGAGCGCTCAACTGTACTAGTGGTGCATGGCTGTGCCAAAAGTATCAAAAAGCTTTCTTTGTCGTAGGGAAAAAACAGACAGCTTCTTTTATAAATTCTGAGACGTTGAGATCTCTTAGCTCTTCTTCTGTTAATTTCTTGTCCATCCACATCTTGTACCAGATTTCTATTTCGGCATCTAAGCCATCCAAATGATAGACGCTGGTAAAAGAATTCGTCTTTTGCTTCAACTGGTCGATGTTCATAGTTAACATGTGCGAAGGATGCAGGTAAGTTAGTCCAAAGGCTGGTGAGTTCTCATTGGAAAATCACAATTTTAAAGATGTAATTACAGAGTCCAGGTACGGTACGATCAGGCACCTCCTCCAGAATTCCGCTGCATTAGACGCTGGACGGTTGCTCCTGTGCTGTTGCCTTCCTACAGTCCTCGCGATGGTCAGTTCCACTCCCATCTGCTCTGCCAGATGGTTGGCATCCTTCAGCAGTTCATCTGCGATTGTTTCTACATTCTCACGATGGCTTTTTAACAAATCCACAATCCGATGAATGTGGTCTGAAACTTTGACCAAGTCGAGAGTTTTTGATTGCAAAGCATTTACGACAGGTTCTAACACAGCAGAATACTTTGCAATCAAAACCATAACCATTATGAATGATGATTTGCTGGCTGCTGAGTGAAGTTGGAAGGCACTTTTGCGAGTGTTAGTATTTCCTTGAACAGAGAGCGTTTCCAAGGCTTGAACAATTTCTCGGAAATTTTCTTTGAAAATTCTTATACACTTATATTTCTCCGACCATCTCGTTTCGCACAGACGTGGAATATTTGGAATGAGTTTCCTCCTCAGAACTGATTCTCTAAAATACGTGATGATGTCTTTTACAGTCGCAACGGTGTTTCGAATTTCGGGTATCAAATTGAGATCATTCACTACTAGATTAAGTCTGTGAGATGAAAAATGAAAGAATAAAGCTCTAGTATACTTTTTTTTTCAGTATGGCCTGAACACCGCCTTCGTTGCCAGCCATTGTGGAGCAACCATCAAAACCTAAACCTACTCATTTCTCGGGAAGGAGCTCCTGTTCTGTAACAAAATCATCTATAGCCTTTGCAATTGACTTAGAGTCAAGTGCTTCTAACTTCACGAAGCCAACGAACTCTTCTCGAATTTCTTTCAGCATCAAGTCATAAAAGCGGAGGCCAATAGAGAGCTGCTCTTTACCTGATATATCAGCAGTTTCGTCAGCTAATATGCTATATGCGTATGCTTGTTTGGCACTTTTAACAATGTAGTCCGTAATGACACTGCCACATAAATTAATTATTTTATTCTGAATTTGAGGTGACCGATAGCTTGAATTTTTCTTACCATGCTCAAAGTGTTCTTTCAATGGTAGGTCTCCAGCTTCGATTCGAAGGCGACACAAGTCTTCAAGTACTCCTTCATCTTGATGTTTTCCCCTTAGGGGTAGATCATGAGTGCCAGAAAAGGCAATACAGGTTATGATAGAAGATATTACCTTCCTGTTTTCCTCTGCAATTTTATGGTGAAATTTTTGTACCTGAATATCAACTGGAACTTCATGGGTGAATGCTCTAGCCGATTCAGTTGCCAACATATGCCACTGGCTAGTCGAATGGTTTCTGCAAGCCTCATGTATATCTTAGTATTTCGTGAAAGGTCTGACAATGAAGGATCCCAAAACCCCTTTGACTGTACTTAAAGCAGGTGGGAATAAGACACAGTACTTGCACAATGCACCTTTCAGACGCTTGGAGTATGCCATACATGGGGAATATGTATCCAGCCACTGATAATTAAACTTTCTTTTCAGGTGAGTAGCATCGGCCGCAAAGTCGTAGGTCTTAGGTGGAATCCAGCAATCTGTCAGCAAGTGTCTTTTTTTCTCTTCTGAGATCATAGACGATCGTCCCAAATATCTGCCCAAGTCATTTTCATGACTATCATCCATTCCTGTTTCTACAGCATCACAAGTTGAACTCGTTAAGGAGCTGGGTCCCGCTCCCGCAGCATCTATAATAGTGGATGGTGTCTTCTCTTGGGCTGACTGTTGGGCCTTCGCATTGCCGTCGTCTTCGTCGCTACTGCTTTTTTCATTGTCTGCTGGTTTTTTCCTCTTTAAAGTCACCAAAACAATGAATAAAGAAAACATAGTGTAAGCCACTCTAAATTCTTTAGAAAAATTAATGAGAAAAGAAAATATTTTATGTAGTTGTCAATAGGTAGGAATATACGTATTATACTACTCCCTCTGGCCGAAAATATAATATACAAAATCTGGTATAATATGGTTACACAATAAAGTGGCTTTATTATTTTCATTCAATTGTTTTTACAAACGCCTAGTTAATCGTCACCTACTCTTCACACTCATGATTCAAACTCTTGTTTCAAGGCTTCTACTTAACACACGGAAAAGGTTTTCACTGTAATACACAGTGCTATCGAGCACAGTAAATATCCGATGTAAATATTCTATGTACGTAGGTCTTCATCGAATGTTTTGGTGACTAAGTCACGCACTCCTTCGATGTCGTTCACTTGATTTTTCAATGAACAGCATCAAGATTCTTATATAGTCACCAAAACATTCGATGTACGTACACGGAAAACATTGTGCCAAGCATCGAACAACACGGTGACCCGACCCTTATACTTGATATTTACTGTGCTCGATAGCACTGTGTATTACAGTGAAAACGTTTCCGTGCACAGAGCAATGAAATTTTGAACACTTCCTCACCTCTGCTGCCCCTCGGCGTGCATATAGTATAGATGTTAATATAAAACAGCGTCATCTATGTGGACCAGAGCAATTCTTAAACAGAGACAAAGGACCTACAGGAACGTTTTACGCAAATCTCTCCCTCTCTCTTAAAATATATAGCCTACCATATTTTCGGACAGAGGGTTTAATATTTTCATTATACAAACGAAAAGGTTTGGTTACGGTTCTTTCATATTGCGTAAGTATTTACTTACCACTAGTAAGGAACTTCCTGATATCCATGTTAACGGCAAAACAGAATTAAACACTAACGACGTGAATTGTAAATACGTAATGTTAATAACTGAACTCCATTTTTTATAAATACAAAACTGGCTCAAAAAACTCTGAACCGAACTGTTAGGTTAGCACACGCACCGAGGTTCAGGTCGACTGATCGGTACCTTATGCTGTCTTCAAGTTTGCCAACATAAAAGACAAAAATTGTTAGTTTTGGCGCGATTTTCAACTAAATTTTTACTTTTTTGTATTTTTCCGTCGCTCTTCGCTTTTTTATTTTTGCATTTGTCTTTTCGTCATTTCAAACTTCTTTGTTCTGTTCTATTTTTTTGTCATTTTGTATTTTTCTTTTCCCTCTAGGGTGGGGCAGCTGCCCCCTGCCCCTCGCTGGCTACGCCCATGAATATAGCAACTACCACACTCACAAAATCCGCTCTTAGAGAAAGCCATAAATTTTATTGAAACTCTACGCTAACGTTTTAGCTCCTATACATTAATTTCTTATAAGTAAACATGGTGGAAATCTTCCGTTGTCTTTATTGGAAACCAGTCATTGACTTATTGTTTTCAATTCAAAACAAGTAATTGAAACACGGTAAACAACATGACAGTAGGCAAGGCGTTTTAGAATAATCCCAGGGTTATTTACAGCTGCTGTGTTACCACGTTTTAAATGAAATCAAACTGCTTATGTAGGTCTCTCGACACACATTTCTTACTTGATTTGTTGGTGGCTGACTTGTGTTACCACAACAGTTAATAGAGGGTTGTATCAGTCACGATTGCATAAATTAAGTTTGGCAAAAATTAATTATGAAAGAACATTTTACTAAAACACTAAATCTGTTTTACAGACTAAACTACGTACATAATGGTAGTACATATTTCAATAAATTTTTATTAAAATAGAAAACACGTTACAAACTGAAATTTAAAAAATACAAATTTTATGGGTGAAAAATACAAAATCTAATATGAATATCACATAGACATATGCGCCGCGCACGTTTTGTTTTTGGATACATCGTCTTATTTGTAGTGACTCCGTTAGAACCGTTTTATTCAAAATGCATAGTTCTTTCGACGGATTGTCTTCTTCTTCTTCTGATAGTTCCTATCCGTTTCGGATGCTAGATATCATACTGTCTATTTTAACTTTCTGCACTGCTATACAGAATAAGTCAGTTGTATTCATTCCAAACCAGGTCCTTAAATTTCTCAGCCATGATATTCTCGGTCGCCCAACTCTTCTCTTTCCAAGTACTTTTCCCTGTAGTATGGACTGCAATATAGTCTACAATACTGCAGTAGACTATACAATGAAGACTTGTTAAGAAGATGGTCGTTAACAAATGAACCCAATATGTGAAAATTATCAAAGTAACAGTTTTTGCGACCTACTTGAAACTACTAGATTAGTGCAAAGTGGTTGAAGATGTTGCGTCCCTAACTTCGCCACCTTAGTGATTCTTGTCATTGCATGGATCTGTCGTTTTAAGTAATGACAAACTGAATATCTATGTGTCAGTAAACACATAGATAACGATTTGTATACAATTAACCGACATGACACACTAATATTTAGGTAAAAATAATAAATAATAAACAAATACCGCAAGAATGGAAAACATCTTTTGTATCAACCATTCAAAAAAAGTTAAAACAACTGAATGCGACAATTACCGTGGAATTGCGGTAAGGAGTTCAATCAGTAGAGTGTATGGAAAACTTCTGAAGAAAAAAATTGAACATCAATACTCGGACATGGAAGCAGAGGAACAAGCTGGTTTTCGGGCGGGGAGATCAACCATAGATCACTTATTTTGCTTGATGCAAATCATAGAAAAGGAAACTGCTGTAAACCAAGAAGTGCACTGCCTATATGTTGACCTTAGGAAAGCGTATGATAGTGTTCCTCACACCAAACTTTGGCTGGCACTTCAACGAACAAACATCGCCTCCACTTTAATCGAAGTAGTTAAGACTTTATATAACGGATTGAAAGCGTGCGTAAAAATTAAAAGTAAAGTCTCAAAAGGATATAATGTTAGTAAGGGTCTGAAGCAGGGATGTTGACTCTCACCGACGCTTTTTAAAATATACTTGGAACAAGCCCTCAAAACTGGAAAAAGAAATGCCACAAAATGGGGATATTTCTAATTGACAACACAATGTACACACCCTGTTTCGCTGACGACCAAGTCGTGGTAGCGCAGGACTATCACGACATGCTCTACATGTGAGCGAATCTTGTCGACCTATGTCCGTGGAAGTAGGCATAGGGTGGATGTTCCGACAAGGGCGGCTGAGCATGTGTGGGAGGCCAAATATAGTGTAAGTGCAAGTGTTCGTAGTGTAATATTATGTTTGTAGTGTAATACTGTTGTCAGATTCTATAATTGGATAGCAGATTAGTTTACTCGATTGGGTATGTAGAAAATACACTTTACCTTGATTTAGTGTAATTTGAGTAATTAAAAACTTAATAAAATATTACTATGTCAGATAACGTGTGACAGACGTAGAGAGTCCTGTAATCCTATAAATTATGTAGGATCACGTGAGTCAGGCTTAGGGAAAGGTGACGCGTTAAGAAGTAGTAGCTTTTTCACGTATTTGAGAAGCCAGTTTAATGTAATACTACAAAAATCAATACAAGTAATGAAGCTAGGAGTGTTGGTTCCTCTGAGGCTGTATTGTAATGGTTTCTTTAGATATATGTATACAATTACTGTTAGTACATGAATTACTATTACCAAAATTTAATAACCAACAAAGGCGTTAATATTATTATTCCATAAGATTTATTTTTGTCTAATTTGTATCTATTATTAGTTACACACCGACCCACGACAAACGTAAGTTATACTTAAAATCTATTTTTGTAAATAAATAAATAAATCTTAAAAATGATATATTGTCATATGATTTGTAGACCTAACCTCTTAATATGGCAAATCTCTTAAAATAGGGAATAAAAAAATTAATAATCAATCCTAAGACAAGTAAAATGTCTTTTTGGTTACTGATGTTTGTGTTAACTAATGGTACCAGTCCCCAAACAGTGCAATGATGCCAGTGAAACAAAGCAGTTTTAATGGGACATTTGCTAAAGTGAATGATGAAGCTATGCTCTGTGTTGTGTAGGCTGTACACGTCGCCAATTTTAATTAGCAGTTTCCTACACGTCTTTGTACACGCTCTACCCAAAGATCTAATACGCTTTCACTCTCACAGTAAATGTCAATGACCCTGTCCTTCTGAATGGAGTATCCATTTTTAAATTACAAGATTGCCTCACCACTATCTGTATAAATGTAACGAAGCTTACAGTATTATGTGAAGAGAAAATACGCTATGAATGATTTACCTTTCCGTTGTGGTAACGTGCTTTCCAATAATGTAGAATGGACACAATGGGCTGACTACTTTCCCTGTTGTTAATTATATTTTTTGTGTTTACCCTCAGTGACTGAAGTTATTCAACACATATCAGTACTTTGTTACGACAATCATAATTTACAGTTGATAAGAAATTGATATTCATAAATTTTATAACACTATTTTATGACACTGTTCTAAAACAGACTCAGTTGTATGACAACCGCTCGCCTTGTTTTACAGTAATCTAATACTCACTGTGTACAGGCAATAGTATAAGTCACCAAATTAAATAGTAACTTCAGTAGTTTGCAACACAATTAAAAAGTTTAACACCTGTCATTTTCACTAGCGCCGACCGGTATTAGAATAACAAAAAACATAAATACTAATAAACAAAATGTGATTAACCATACAAAAAATTTGCTTTAATAGTTTGGGTAAGTCACAACTCAAAAAACACACAGAGCTTACGTTTGACTATTGCGTACAGGATTAATCTGTATACTTATACTTTAAGTAATGTTATTTGTGTAGTGCAATAATAATTACGAGAACGTTTTGGGCACGTAAATTTTTATTTACAATGCATACTTAGCTTAGATGCCTGAATAACAATCAGCAGCAACTCGGAAGGTGCATCGACAGTTTGAAATTGCCAGAATTGTCTAAACTGGGTTATCGAGGTGATTTGGCAATATGCGGTTAGGGTCATTTAGACTCCAGACACGTTTTCTGATTATAATGACTTGCGTAAAAATATGTTCCTGTTAAACCTTACTTTAAAGGTCAGTGTGTACGGGGACAATAGATGTTTTGCGGGATGAAGTGTCTGACAAACATTTCAACACTCAACAAAGATCCTGTGTGATAAAATACACAAATACCGCCTCTGCTCGCATCCTGTTCGGCAGAGGTTTCTGTTTTCCCACTTTCATTATAATTATAACGTGATGTGATTTTAGTTAATTAATAAATAATGTTTCATTCTTTAATTAGCCTTAATCACCTTAAACTGTGATATAATAAATAAAAATGCTTTATTCAGATGCTTGTATGAAATCAGATTTATTTCCTTATTTAAATTATGATTGTCAATCCTTGTACATCATCAAATTTTATTTAAAGTATTTACCTTCATGCTCTCCAGTAGCTCTCCGGTATATGAAATCTCTTTTTCTCAGGGTAAAATAAAAATTGTTAACATATTATCAAAGTCATAAAGTCCATTTAGTATGAACATAATATTTAAAATATAAAACAAATAATGTACATAATTGTTCTGTTGGATGTGTATGTATTTTATAGTGGTTGGTCCTTGTGATTGTACAAAAGAACAACTGAAAATAAATTAACTAAATTAGAATACCACATTAAAATATAATTTTGGAACAATTTATTTTGTCATAAAAAAATAAACAAGGAACAATTATTTCTGTTAAGTCAATATTAACAGCTTTTACAAACAGAATTCATTACACATATTTAGGACAAATTATATTTTTTTAACAATTTATATCGATTAAATGAGTTTGTGACTTTTAAAAGTGATTGTTCTATAGTCTTTGTGATACGTAGTTTTACTGTTTCTGTTCTTTTTAAGTTTATAATCTTTAAATATGGGAAGCTTATGTTTGGGCTAACCAAAAAATTGTAGGTATAGGAAAGGTCTCACGAAACTGGTCGTTGATTCTTTCAATGTTAGTTCGTTAACTTCTTTAATCACTTTTCAGTATAATCAGTTTGTATGACATCAACTACTATTCTTCCTATTTCGATTTATTTTTTCTCAGATTATTCAAATATTATATATTATTTCTATTAAAAATTGTTACTAATCATGCTTCCATTAAATTCTAACAATAGTCTTCTTTCCTCTTTGTATTTGCTTTTACGGATTTACTTCATAATGCTCTTGGCTTTACTATATCTCTGAGTGGGTCTCAGAGTCACTTTACCTCTTTATAATAAATATAATTTACTATAATCTCTGATTTTCTTGTTGCTTTTTCAGATAATTAATCTCTATAGACCAAGCCCACTAATTTAAAATATTACAAGTATTGCTTAAGTTTATTTTGATGTTCAAATTATTACTGTACTTTATATAATTTATGTGTTACTCATAGTTAATGCTATAAAAAGTCTACTTTCCTTCATAATTTTACATAACTAAAACTGGTTCACTTTACACTGTTTAGTAATTAATCACTGTTATTTTATGTATTTCACGTTACGTTGCTTATAATTATTATATTAAAACATTTGTCTATTTTTTATAATAACACTAATCATTGATTAATTACAATGTCTGTCTTAGGTTCGCAAACCTCTACATATTTTTTTTTATATTATTACATTATCAATTGTTCTCTTATTAACTACTAACATATTAAAAATTATATTATAAAAGTTTCCTAATTATTTATTCTATCTACATAGTAAATCTGTGTGATCCCTTATTCTGGGTAGAGTATGTCATAGTGGTTATGTCTTGTCATTGTCACTTATTCAGTTAGTTAATGGGTTATATTATATCATTTTATTTTCATGTATCTAACACAATGTTTATTTTTTATAATTCTCAATTCTTTGAAGTATTATTTTTTCCGAAATAATTATATTTTATTATCTTCACCTGATTTTAAAATTTTATTCTGCTTTTCTGCATTTATTCTAAACAAAACTTGCATATGATTTTTATATGTTTTTATACGTGATGCTTTGATTAAATCAAATCTCTTTAAAAATATTCTGTTTATGTATAAAGAAATGGTTATTGGCGAAATCATTTACTTGAAACAATGCCATTTATTTTATAGTACAGAATAATCAACGTACTTTCAATACCTTGATAATGGTCAGAGGTATTTTAATTGGCGCAAACGTCTAAATGTTATGAACACTTCAATATTCTGTACAGGAATTTCTTAAACCACTAAACTACATGCAACGTATTGTAATTGTAACGTAAATAATTTACACTAGGGTCTGTAGAAAACGACTTTTAATATTGGTCCGTAAAGTTAGACCACCAATTGTACGGCACTAGAAATCATGCTTAGTGTGATAGTGGGTCATGTTTAGTGAGGCTCGGTCGTTAGCTGCTCACAGTTTTGAAACACGTTACGATAGAATTTATTGTCTTTAACAGAACCTGTACATGGCAAACAATACAGAAATTGTTAAATCGCATAAACTTTTAACGACCAGTTTTGTGTAAAAATGTATAATTTTACATAACAAGTAACAATAATAATTATTAACGTACACAGTTATTCTTACATTAATAATATCACTATCGTAATATTGCATACACATTGTTACGACGGTCTATTTGATCGACGGTCGTAGGTACAATGGAAAACAAAATACAAGATACCAATTAAGTCACTAATCACCAGCTTTAATTTTCACAATTACACAGTTTGTAATTAACTCGTACAATATTTCCATTTCCAGTTAGATTTGTCCACACGCAATACCAATGTCTATTAATAGAGTTTCACACAATTATTAACACAATACTAGTTCACTTCGTCAAACACTCAATCCGCGCTAGCGAAAATCGCTCACGTCACTGAACCGACAACCCGGCTGCTGTGGCTTTATATACGCGGCGCTGAGGTACAGTACGGCTTTCCCTCCTTAACTGAACGCCGGCCGCTTAATGCGTAGTCTGTCTCAAGTATTCTTGGAACTCACTAGAGCACGTAGTTGAATGACGCACTGCTGCCACACTGGCCGGGGGGAGTGGAGAAAGTTCTGGGTTGTTCGGTAGGCTTCTCGTAACAATATTAATATTCATTAATGGTAAACATTTGTATGTACTGACCGTATACACATACAGATGGTGGCAATGAATTTTGTTGAAACGTTAACACAGATGGCTTCAAATTGATCAGAGTTAATAAGTAAACCTCACAAAACCTGTCATTACTAGACGTTATCGAAAAATATATTTTTATTAAGCAAGTCTATGAACCGATTAAATGTTACAAAATTTTGTTGGTAGGCATATCATTTTTTACAGAGCGTAACAATTGTTTGAGCTTTACATTTAATAATGGTTGCAAGAGATATTGTGCACTTCATTTTTAAAAAGGGTAAACTTCTAATAGAATATAATAAGAACTTAATATATTGGAAGCTTTAAACACGCTCAACTAGTGTGTATCAGTGACATACGACAACTCTAAAGATTGACGGAACTTGTGTCATACGCAGTACGTTAGTTACAGGCTTATTTTGTCACGTTTAATAATTCATATTGCATGACAGTGTGCATTTCACTACTCTTCTAATTTTTTGTTTGAATGTTATAATTTCATACATAATACCAGTGCACACAATCCTACTTAATTCATTTAAAAAGTATCAACGACTCTAACTGAAACTGTATGAACAGGTGTGTACGAAGTTTTGTAACCTAATATAGCCCCTACTGCACGGTGTACAGAAGCAATCAGAGTGTACGTATTGTTTGGGGATATGGATTCGTTGGCAACAGCTGTCCTGTGATACTATGCACTACACTTTTAATTCATTACATTTTCTATTTCTATTTATGAAATTTTATTGTGATTGAACCAAGTAACCATTTGTTTATATTCAGAAGGCACCGGTGATGTTAAAAACCTTCTTAATATAAGTGAGTTATACTGGTGATCAGATTATCTTATGTTATATTTCTTACTAACTTATATGTTACTAAGCAATGATATGTTATATTATGCGTCGGTGACTATACCATAATGGTTGTCTCGTTTTATTGTACAATCTATCACTGTGTTTTACTGGAGTGTAGAATATAAGAAAGCTTAAAAAATTCAAGGAATAAGATATTGTAACTTCCGAAAGAATCCAGAATGCATTATTCCCATGTATTGTGACTTAAAACTTTCAAAATTTATTCTTCTTTTGTCTCGGGATTTAAGCGTATAATTATAACATTTTATAACTGATTCTCAATTTGCAAATCCTCAGGGGATTTAAAATTATGTATAGTAGGCAGATAATTAAGCAGTGGCGTTTTCTGAATGTTATAAATTGTTAGAATATTTAGAGGCAAATTGTGCTATATTACTTGTACTTATATTACACGTATATATTGCAATAAAACAATGCAGCAAGAATCATTTTAAGTATGCGAAGACGCTATTACACACTTTATGACGATATAGACATGTTTTAAATTGATTTTTTCATATTTTGTAATGTAGCTTTAAGTTTTGAAATAAGAGATGCGTAATTATGTGTTATACGTCAAAATGCCCATAAACCTATTCTCTGTCATGTCAAGTGCAAGTTTTATGCGCGAGTGCGCATGTGCGCGTGTTATTCGTGTTTTATTGAATAACTCCTATAATAATTAACGTATCGAAATGAAACTTGGACAGCGTATGCGTCATAAATAGCGCTAAATTTTTCATATGTCATAAACTCAAAACATATAATTCTAATATGTATTTTTTAACTGAATTCATTTTTCTGTAGAAACCTTATCTGCAGAAAAGTCATAAAACGTTTAGATAAAATGTATACAAGATTTTGCAGGCTCTGGCATTGTCATACACGATTTCTTGCTATCGAAGTAGAAATCTAAGACGCGTTCTAAGTTTTAACCAATCAGGAGCTTCAATTTTCATTTTTGATGTGCGCTGGTATAGGAAATTTTGTTTAGTTTTCGTCTACAACTCTTCCTATTCAGACGTACTCTGTGCGAGTTCTTCGCGATAGTACACGTTTGCTATATAAGTGACGACCGTCCTAGATTTTAGCTACGAGTTACCCGTAAGCTAAATCAAGGATTATTAAAACGTAGAGCAAAGTATTTGAGAGCTATTAGTGCTAACTCGTGCTAGTCAAGATTTTCCGCTTAGGGGAGTTGTACTCGCTGGGAGTACAACTATATGAACGCGTAAACACTTCAAGATAGCCGGAAGGTGTAAGCTAAATACACCGCATTTTAAATAATAACCACCAACCCACTTATGGAATCTGAGGTTGTAATCCTAAAAACCATATCAATCAGATAAACGGCGTGCGTGTGTGATTCGCATGTGACAGCAGCAGCGAGACCAGGGTCGACGTTAACGTAGGGGTTATCAACCGGATGCCAAGAAGGAAATCGACAGTCAAGTAACGTAGACGATTGTTTAAATAAACAGTCATTTGAATTCAAAGAAAATGTATAACTAATTAATCATTTATGTAAAGAATTTACAGACAAGATTTAAATTTGTTTTAGTCTAATAAATGTCTATCTCCAGATAAGACACTCTGTTATATATTATTGGTTTTAATACACACCTATACATCCTTAATTTGTTTCGTTGCAATATACTTACAATAAGTCTACGTAAGTTTGTATTCTTAAATATATTGCAAATACATTATTATATAAAAATAACTACAAAGGGTGATTTCCTGTAAAAAATATTACACATGTATTGCTAAAGAAGGTTGAAAAGACCACGTTTTGTATAATAAATTTGTCTTTGGACAGTTTATCTTCTTTATTTTTTAAGTGCACTTCTAATTCCTTGGCACCTACGTATTATAATAGTGATAATGTTTTGTCGTTTAGAAAGTGTTTATTAATAGGATAAGGAGACCAATTAACAACGCGGAAAGGTATACGGATAAATTCTATAAAGAATGGGATATACAGTGAATACAGTGTATGAAATACTTGGTGGAATACAAACAACTCACAGATATCGTAAAATAAATGAATCGATTAGTAACTCTAAATACGCCAGCGTGTCAAGAATGTAAGAGCTGTTCAGAATTATTTGAATCTGTTACCTCTTACCCTTACGTAAATCTTAACCTCACCATTTGAAGTACTGTCTCTTGTAATCTGCAGATTGGTTAATAACATTTGCAGAAAACTTAAAAGATGAATGCTGGAGTACACAGGAGTTGATTCACGGACCTATCCTACGGAATATACATTGTGTGCAGGGTATTCCTTCTAGATTGGAGGATGCCATTCTGATTGGTTATGCAGAGGATATGGGTGTAGTAGTTTCTGCTAATGATAAGGCGACACATATTAGATGCGTAAATGAAATACGCCAAGAATAAGATTATGATTAAGAAGACGTAAATTAACACTGGCTCCAGATAAGACAGAGGCCTTAGTTATGAGAAGCAATAGGAAGAGAAATGATGATTGTACCTAATTAATATTTGGTTATAATATTGGATCAGCAGGGCACCTTTGTCAGTCATGTTACTGTCACTAGTAAAGCTGACAAACGGGTTAGTACACTAGGAAAAAGCAGATGTAAAACGGCGTTATACTGTCAGTAACACTATGTGGCTTACACAATTGAGGCAGGACTACGGATGTAGGGAAATATAGAAATACGATTGTTAGGATACGATAGGGAAGGCTGTTGATTAGAGTTGCTTCTGCGTACCGAATTAACAACCTAAAGAATACCCTTTAGATTTGCTCGCAATTAAAAGGAAAAAAACTTACAATGCGGGAAAAAGTGAGAAGCTAGAGAGAGAATATTAGAAGAATAGCAAACAAATGGGACGAAAATTCAACAAAAAGACAGCAAATTAAATCCCTAACATCTAGCTTACGACTATAGTTGGAATGTAAGCATAGGAAGCCGGAATATTATATCGCACAATGCCTAACAGGTCGTGACTCCTTTATAGCTTATACACATAGGGTTCACAGGACAGATGATGAGTACTGCATATATTGCAAGGAGGTGGATAGCCCGGATCGGTCAATACATGATTGTTCCCAAGGTGGGAAAGATCGTGCTAAAATTTAGAAATAGAAGTTGGATTGAGATTCAATGAACTAAAACTCTAAGATCATACGTTACGTAGAAAGTCAAACTGAAGTCATGTACATCACTGTTTGTGAAGATAGTGATGACCACCAAGAAGAGGTAGGAATGGGCTTACAGGAAGGGTGTTTAAGACTGCCAATTCTGCCTGATGGATGTGTCTATATCAGACAAAACTGGACATACCTTTCTGGCGAAGAAGAGTTTTTGTTGGTAGGTTACCTGTTATGACGGAGTAGAATCTGACACACTTAACATGTACGGGCGTGTTATGAAGATTTCATCTCTTGAAAAAGAAATGCGCACATAGAATGTCAATAAAACATTTAAAATGGAGATAATCTTCACAATATTCACATGCTTTTGAAAATGATATAAATTAATATTGTATATGAGAACAATACAATAACAATTAAACAATGTAAGAACGATAAAAATATAATTAGTTATATTACACAAAGTGAATTTTACTGACCTCCTTACTTGAAAAGTTGGAAATAGATTTAATTATGTAGAGCCATAATATAGTTTTTTGTATTAATGTTTTTATATTTGAGCATACGTACAATTAAACAAAAAACATGATGCATAATTACAGTTTTGAACTGAAGTTAATATACAAGAGGGAAAATAACCAACTACAATGAAACGAAACTTTTGAATTTTATTGTTATGAAAGTAATCCTATAGTGAGGTTAAACTTAAAAAACATGTTTATTATTTTCGTAAAACAATAATGTTTTGCGCAGATTTTGCACCAACTGTATTGAACATCATAACCTACTTGCATCGCGCACACATAGTTGTGACACTTACTTAAAACTAATCGCAATTTTGCAGTATGTGTACGCCTTACGTGTGTGTACTCCACTTCACAAAACATGTTGCTTGAATAACGGCTGTTATTTATCATCTTTTTAAAACGAATGCAGTAGCGGTTTAGAATTTTGTTTTCCTACTTCAGTATCAATAATACTTAAGTTTAAAATTCTTCAGGGTACGTTCAGTAAGAAAAGGATGTGTAGTTTAGACTACAATTATTACGACGGTATACTTGATCGTCGTAGGTACAGTGGAAAACAAAATACAAGACTCCAATTAAGTCACTAATCACCAGCTTTAATTTTCACAGTTAAACAGTTCGTAATTAAAAACACAGTCTCTTACAACAAATCAAATAAAAATTGTTCACATGCAATAAAATGTCAACTAACATAAAACACAATGTATTACAATTATACCGCCCGATTATAAAACACAATACTTCAGTAATAACCACTTGAACGCATACAGTATCGCCCGACAAATAACTGAACTGAGCGTCCCTGCGTACCTGTATTTACACTCCGCTGAGGTTCCAGAATATTCGCTAATAGGCGTCTAGTAGAAAACACTAGAACGTAATTCTTGCGGCCTTGACACAGTGCGTGCGGCCGCACGAATTCTGGTACAGTCTATCAAATGTGCTGAGAATCACGTACGCCACAACAAAGCCCCTGGATTCATCTGGAACATTCGATAAACACCTAGATTGTTCTGTGATGTCGTAACACTATATTAAATTGACTAAAAAAATTGGAACAAAAACTATTTATTATTATGATTGCGCTGGAGTTTTTCATTAATTTTCAATTAATTAATTTGCAAAGAATTTGAAAAGAAATTCTTTTTCAGGGACATTCTGACTAGCGAAATTGTCTTATTCCCTCAGAAAATTAATTTAAATTTTAAATTTTGGTTATATCAATTTTAAAATTTTGAATTCTACAAGTTGAATAAAAACATCTAGGAAGTGTTAGATAATTCATAAATTGAATTGCATTCTTATTTAGAACTTCCTTCTTTTATTCTAAAGGAGTCAACGCTAGTTTTCAGCATTTCCAGTTCTCTTGGTAGGCGATTTAAAAATATGTAAATTACGTTTACTGTTCACAGTAATATAAAAATCTGTTATTTCCTCTTGTGATCCAAACTTTTACTTCCGTCAGCAATAAACTACATCGGCATAAGAAAAAAATCGTGTTAAAATTATGAGTTTCTCAACGTGAGATTATATTGTTTACACAATGTGCATACGCTACAGTCACCGCAGACTTATTAGGAAATTTAATACACAAATGATTTCTGCAGTTGGTATTATTTTGTGTAATTTATTGCATTTATTATGTTTAAGAGATAAAGATATTCTTACAACCATACAGAACTCACGTGTACCGTAACCATTCAGTGTTAGTATCGTATTTAACTTTGTGTACCATTATAAGCTGATAAAATGATGTAGAAATAATACTTCTTGATTAACTGATTAAAATACACAAAGCTGCTATATAATAAATAAATTTGTACTTGTAATAACGAAAAGTATTCACAACAATATTGACAATTTAGATTACGTGTGATAGTTCAAAAAATGTTTTTTTTTGTTTGTTTCTCACCTTCCCAATCACTCTATCGTTACGTGACACTGAAGATGTCCTCCACTATAAAGTTTGTAAGTAATATCGGTAGTAGACCACGGAATAATAGCCCGGCAGAAAGTAATAGCAACAGTGTAAACGTTTGTAAGCAATATCGGTAGTAGACCACGGAATAATACCCCGGCAGAAAGTAATAGCAACAGTGTAACCGTTTGTAAGCAATATCGGTAGTGGACCACGGAATAATAGCCCGGCAGAAAGTAATAGCAACAGTGTAAACGTTTGTAAGCAATATCGGTAGTAGACCACGGAATAATAGCCCGGCAGAAAGTAATAGCAACAGTGTAAACGTTTGTAAGCAATATCGGTAGAAGACCACGGAATAATAGCCCGGCAGAAAGTAATAGCAACAGTGTAAAAGTTTGTAAGCAATATCGGTAGTAGACCACGGAATAATAGCCGGCAGAAAGTAATAGCAACAGTGTAAACGTTTGTAAGCAATATCGGTAGTGGACCACGGAATAATAGCCCGGCAGAAAGTAATAGCAACAGTGTAAACGTTTGTAAGCAATATCGGTAGTGGACCACGGAATAATAGCCCGGCAGAAAGTAATAGCAACAGTGTAAACGTTTGTAAGCAATATCGGTAGTGGACCACGGAATAATAGCCCGGCAGAAAGTAATAGGAACAGTGTAAACGTTGTAACGAAACAAAATGTTAGAAAAAGAATTGTAAATACAATAAGGAAATCCTATCCAGAGAGGGAACAAGAAATAATAATTAATAGTCAATGAAAGGAAATTACCAAGTTTTAAAGAGATTAGTAAAGAACCAAATATAACTAAATAGAAACAACTTTTGACTTATATAATATCATCAAGAGACCCAGAAATAACCCAGTAGAATAGGGCAGTAAACAGACAAAAAGTTAAATAAATAAACCTAGTAGGCCTAATCAACTTACCCTGAATAACAACCAAACCCAATAAAGAGTACCTATCCATATAATAAAATTGTATTAAATAGAATTGTATAGACCTATAATTAAAGATAGAAAAAGGGACACAATCCTTTACAGTGATGAGTGTTATAATAATAAATAGTGACACGGTCTACTGTTAAACAGTGTTAATTATTATTTATAAAAAGTGTTTTATTATTCTCATACAGACAATAGTTTAAAAGTATGAAATAATTAAAGTTGTTAAAAACAATAATTGTCATTAAGAGTTTTTGTTATATGTTATAAGATTTTATGTCACCAGTTCATTTATTTAAATATATTTATCTCAGGGAGGTAAGATAGAATTTACAATCAACCATAACAAATTGTTCCACCACATATCAGAGAAATTCAAATTAATAAGGTTTTACAGTTATAAACTGAGTCATGTTTAGTATCAAATTGTTTATAATTATATAATTAATCATCATGTAAACATTGCATGTATCATTAGAGTATAATAATAAAATTATCTATTAAAGGTAATTTATAAAATGTAAAGTGATTGATTGGTATTGATCATATAACACTTAACCTGTACATAAATGGCCAATCAAAATTTAAGAAGTTTGTATGTGTTCCGTGACTAAAAAAGAAGAAATGACACTTAATTGTTAATTGTGATGATGAACAGTTGAATAGTGCGTGTCGAGATGTTATTAATATAAAAATATAAAATTACTAAACCGTTTGTGAAAGAAGATTTGTATGACCACCATTGAAGATAAATAATTCCTCCACTACAATCAATACACGAACCAGGAACACACACAATCAAGAAATTATAAAGAAATAACCAGAAGACGTTCCGCAATGTCGCCTCGTTGTGTAAAGTATAATTTGACTTAATCATTTACAATAATTTTATCCAAAAAGGAACAACCACTAGACAATACACAAATTTACACTAACACTAAGCACTAGTGAACATTTTAACAAGTGAAAACAAATTCAATATCTAAACGAAACAGTGATTACAAGGAAAACATTTTATTTGTACACATTTAATAAACTTCATTATTCTGTGACACGGACAACGGCAGCC
This sequence comes from Magicicada septendecula, assembly GCA_034769895.1. Lineage (NCBI taxonomy): Eukaryota > Metazoa > Arthropoda > Insecta > Hemiptera > Cicadidae > Magicicada > Magicicada septendecula. Next base: position 185,357,825 of record CM068370.1, read on the forward strand.
ATGATGTTGACGTCACGCTAACCTGCATGCTTTTTACGAAGCGTATTGAATCTCGCAAAACTTTGTATGTTATTTAATATATAATTTTTTTAGATTATAAGTAATAGATGACTTGTAAAGGTACTCTATATTGTTAATTATCATGTAATGGAACTTTTCGTAGCAGCCACAAGAATTCCCACGAAATATATTAACATTATTTAATTATTCACTCCTGAGGTAAATATCTATTGTGACAACCGTATGTATCGAATTCAATTTTCTACCAATTTAAACTCATATTACAGACATTAAACAATTACGTTAATAAATCATGTCCATGCGTTATTATTTCATGAATATAACATATTATCAACATTTATTTTATAATTAACAAGGATAAGAAGACGTCGGGGAGTCATTGGAAGTACGCAAACTACAAAACCAAGATTAACCTCAAAGAATAGGTTAAAGCATAATATCGAAGGTGACTTGAGTATTGTTTGGGATGACTCGACCGGTATTTTTGAATTGATTTTGGAGTTCTAATTGTTGAATTGGAACAATTATAATTCTGTTTATTAAAACAAGGCAGAATAATTCAATTATTTTAACTTATATATTAAATCACATTCGAAAACACACAACATAAATATTCCACGATCAACTGATACACTATTTACAACTATTTATTACGAATTAACATATGCAAAGCATAACACGGGCAACTATTATACAATTACGATACTACGGGTACACGAAAGTACTATAAATTGGCGCCCAACGTGGGGCTGAAATTAGGGAATATTAGGTGAAGAAATTGAAACAAGCAAATTAATTTCCTAATTTTTAGCTGGCGACTGCTATAAGTTCCAAAAAATAATAAAGATGCATAAAACGGCGTCGTCACTAAGACGGACGAAGGAGGCATAGGAAGAAGTCAGGATGGAAGAGAAAGAAGTAACATCGGTGGAGGATGTGGAGACGGTAGCAAGAAAGGAAGATAGAGGAGACCGAATCTTATAAAACTAATAAAGTTAATGAATAGTATGAGTGAAAAAATGGACAGAAATAAGGAAGAAATGAATGACAATTTTAAGAAGCAGAAGGAAGGAATGAAAAAAGATTTTAAGAGCATCAAGAAAGATAACAGACAAACAAATGAGAAAACTGATAGCATCGAGGAAGAATTCAGTGAAAACTCAAAGAAACAAAATGAAATTTTGAGTCAAAACTTATTAAAACAAATGGAGGAAAAATTTGATAGCATCAAGGAAGATAACAGACAAACAAATGAGAAAATATACGGTATGAAGGAAGAGATTAACGAGAACTCAAGGATACAAAATGAGAATTTGAAGGAAAATTTAATAAAACAAATGAATGAGAGGATGGACAGTACAAACGTGAAAATAGACAGTATTAACAGGAATACAGATGAAAATAATAAACTAATGAATAACAAAATAGACAGCATTAAGGGAAGCAATAGACAAACCAGTGAAGAAATTGACAGTATTAAAGAAAGTACTAACGAAACCTTAAGGCAAACTAGAAGTGAAAATAATAACCATATGAAGGAAGAATTCAGACAAATCAATGAAGATAATTTAAGAAGAATTAATGGTAGAATTGAACAGCTCAATGATACAATTAATCAGAAGATGGACAAAATCAATGAGGAAAGGAAGCAAGAAACAGCGGACACTAATGAGAGATTGAGAAAAGCTAATGAAACCATCACACAAAACAAAGTAATGGTAAATGCTAGAATAGACCAGGTCCAAGAAAATAATCGTATTCAAATAGAAGGAATACAAAAGAATCAAGAAAATCTAATAAACTTATAGAAACAAACCGGAGAAAGGTGTGACAAAATTAACACTACAGTGAACAATTTAACTGGTCAAGTACGCCAAAATCAAGAAGAAATTGAATTAATTAGGACCAGACGAAATAATATTACTCATGTTTCCACAAATGAAACCAGAGAAGGGATTAATTTCAAAAATTATCGTAGAAACCCCATGGAATTCCTGGCCAGAATCGAGGAACATTTTAATAAACATCGAATAACTATCTGGAGCACGATTAGAGAGATGTTGGATGAGCATTTTAGGGAGATTACGGACAACTGGTGGACAGCAACCAGGAATGAAATAGTGGACTACGCTCAATTTAAAAAACTATTTAAAGAAAAATATTGGTCCGAAGATATACAAAATATTATCAGGGACAAAATTTGTCAGGGAAGATATGATGGAAATAGAGGTACATCTCCAACTACTTACTTCTGGGGAAAGGTGTGTTTGGCGAGACACCTAGAGCCAAGAATACCAGAAGAATCCCTAGTAACTAAAATGGCATACCATTATGACGCAGGAATTGCCAGAGCACGCCTGGGAAGCCAGATTAAAACGGTCCACGCCATGGCTGACTTATTAGAAAATTATGAGCACGAGAGTTACTACAAAAGAAGTAGACAACGAACTGATCAGTGCGGTTCAAGAAATAATAACCATGGTATGAATAATAATCACCCTAATAATTTGGATAACCGGAATAATTATAACTTTAATGGCAACGATCGAAATTACAACCAAATTTTACCCCAAATAATAACCAACAAGCAAATTTCAATCGAAATCCAATTAGCAATAATAGTAACAACAGGCCCAATCAAAATTACCATCCGGGTAATGGAAATAATAATAATTATAATAACTACAGAACCAACCGACATTATAATAATTTTAGAAATAACTCAGGAGTTAATACCAATAATTATAACCAGGGTAATTATAATAATAATCGTCAGTACCGACCCCGAATAAATTATATTAGTGCAGAAGAAGGGGATTGAGATACCATCAACCTCGGAGGAACAGTTTTAATAACTGTTATTCTGCAAGAGGAAATCCCAAAGGGATGAATCACCATGACAACCGAGTAAGAAGTAGAAGTCAGGAGGACTTCCGAGAATCAAGGGGGAGTGAACAATTAGACAACCGAGAGGTTGAACAACCAGGAACCAGCACACCATTCCAGGCAAATCAACAGTCATACCCGGAAAATAATCATGATGGCCTTAATTTAAACGGAGTGAGGCAGTAATAAACCCTCGCGACCCCTTACTGCTACTATCTACTGGGTACAAAAACCACCAAATTCAAAAATATAGTAATAACAAATTACTACCAACTAATTATGAAAAACTAATTATGGAAAATAAAAGAATTTTGAAGTATAACAACAACCAAAATTTAAGGACGGATAGTCAAAATCTTACTATTATTTACAATTATTATTTGAAAGATCTTCGAGAAGAACTGTTGGAGGAAACGGTGACAAGTAGAATCAACCAGCATAATGAAATCTTATACATAACCACTCAAATTGAATGAATTCCCACACGAATAATGATAGATACTGGTGCAAATGTATCACTTATTAACGGTGCTGAACTTGAGAGAATACAGAAACAAAGTAAAAATATAATACCTACCTTACCTGTCAATAATGTTATTTTAATAGGTGCCACTGGGCGTCAAAATAAAACAGTGAGAAAACAAGTGTCATTGGAACTAGAAAGCAAAGGTGTTACAATTAATATTATATGTCTGGTCGCAATCGGCCTACCATTCGAAATATTAATCGGATGCGATATGCTGAGGAAATATTCAGCCATTATTGATCTGAGCAAGGAGAAAGTGTCCTTGAACTCAGAAGGTGTTATGTGGACGGCAGAGTTAATAGGAAGCGATGGTGCCCCTCTGAACCGTACCCATCACCAAGTTAGGGAATTATATTTTTTAAAGAATGACACCCAATGCAGAAAAATAATCTATAATATGACACATGAAGACCTGTGGAACAGTAAATTCCAGGAGATAAGAGAGTTTAGACACCAAGGCACAAATAATTTGACAGCAAAACAAGTAGAAGATCTCATTATGATATATAAGAAGTATAAACATGTATTTTCAGAAAAACCAGGAAAAGTAAAAAACTATCAGTGTAGAATACAATTTAAAGAACCAGCAGAATTCCACAGAAAATCCTATCCTATACCATATTCATTGAAGGAGGCGGTTAGAGCTGAAATTAATAAAATGTTGTTAAATGATATAATTGAGCATAGCCAATCACCATATACTAGCCCAATAGTAGCAATTCAGAAGAAGAACGGGCAGGTTCGACTTTGCTTGGATGCCCGAGAAATAAATAAACATATAGTAAATGATCGCACGTCACCCGGAGAAATAGAAGAAATTCTAAAAAAATTTCACGGTACAAAATTCATCAGTACCTGGGACACAGTTTGTGGTTACTGGCAGGTGGAGTTGCACCCGATGAGTCGAAAATATATGGCTTTTATTTTCGAGGGTAGAAACTACCAGTTTAAGAGATTGCCATTTGGATTAGTCAATTCGGTAGCAATTTTTGTACGATGTATGGACCAGGTATTGGGTCAGGAAGCGCTACAATTCACCACAGTTTATGTAGACGACTTGTTGATTACCTCATCCAACTGAGAGGAACATTGTCACAGGGTGGAATATGTATTGAGTAAGTTAGCAGAGAACGACATAACACTAAAACTCGAAAAATCCCAATTAATAGCGAAGGAGGTTCAATTCTTAGGTTTCAATTTGACTGAACAAGGTATTTCCCCATCACAAGAAAAGGTTACTGCAATCCAGAAGTTCCCACAACCAAAGAATAAGAGGCAACTCCAATCCTTCTTAGGACTGTGTAATTACTACCGGAAGTTCCAACGCAATTATTCCGCATTGACATCTAAATTTCAGGAACAGCTGTCTTCCAAAAACAAATGGATATGGGGACATGAACAGGATGCTATACTACAACAGATAAAGGATAAATTCTTAGAGACAGTAACCTTCATCATCCAAATTTTGATCACCCATTCTTTTTGAACTGTGACGCAAGTGATGTCAGTCTTGGGACGGTATTGTACCAAGAAGACAAAGAAGGAAACCATTTAGTCATCAGTTTTGCCAGTCGTGTGTTAAACCACTGTGAGAGAAGACATAATGTTACTGAAGGAACTATTAAGCATAGTCTTTGCTTGTAGTAAATTCCGAACGTACATTTTGGGATATCCTGTAACTGTCAGAACAGATCATAAGTCCATCTCATTTTTAAGAAGTTGTAAGCTGAGTCACGGAAGGCTGACAAGGTGGATACTCGCCTTGCAGGAGTATAATATCAAATGGGAATATATTCCATGGAGTCAAAACGTGATAGCAGACGTGTTATCTCGAATAAACCTGGACACCCAGACATTTGAGGGTGAGAAGGAAAGGATCATCAAGGTGTACAACATTCTCAAAAGTAGATCTGATTTGGAGCCATTATTACAAAATATCAGAGCAAATCAGTTATTAGACCCAAAATTAATAAAAATCAAGGAACGTTTGGAGAACCAAAACTCTCCAATAAACCAATTCTATTGTAAACAAGAAGGAATTTTATTTATAAAAAATACATTGAACCAAGAAGACTGGAAGGTAATCATTCCCAGAATCATGGAGAAAGAACTAGTGTTGGAATATCACATAAGATACGGACATATGGGTGCAGTAAAGGTAGTGAAAGCATTGGAGGAGAATTGTTACGTTAAGAACATACACAGGAAGGTACAAAATTATATAAAACCCTGTCATATCTGCCAATTGGTCAAAATTAATAATGAACGAAGGGAAGGTGTAATGATACCTATATCGTCAGAACAAAAATTGGAAAAATTATTCATTGACATATGCGGACCATTTCCTAGGAGTGAAGGTAGAAGCCGGTATAAATACATTAAAATCATTATGGACCACTTCACCAAATTCACCAAATTGTATCCAATCAGTCGAGCAACTACGCAGAAAATTCTTGAAGTAATAATTACTCAATACATTCCAAAAATAGGAATACCTGTTTCCATAGTTACAGACCATGGTACACAATTTCGAAGCAGAAAATGGAAGAACACATTGTTAGAACTGAACATCAAAAGCTATAAGACCTCCGTATACCACCCCAGTAGCAATCCATCAGAAAGAATACTGAGAGAGGTTGGTAGAATCCTAAGAACCTATTGTCATCAACAACAAAGGAAGTGGCCTGATTACTTATCAGCCACAGAAGATTTTTTTAAACTTGGCTTATCATCCATCTATAAATTGCACTCCATACACTGCCATTTATGAAAAACAACCACACAGAGAGATCCAAGAATTGATTAAATTTCCTATGTCTCCACAGTACCAATTTAATAAATTAAAATTTTATAATCAGGTGATGGAAAATCTGGAAAAACGCAGAAACAAATACCAGAAAATAAAGGGTAAAATAATTAAATATGAAGTAGGAGAGAAAGTGTTGTTAAAGAACAGGGAATTACCTAGCACTCTAGAAGGGATATCAAAGAAATTATTATTACTATACGTTGGACCCTACACCATAACAAAAAACAACAACAACAACACGTATGACTTAACCGACCCCATTTCAAAGAAGATCAAGGGCAATTATAATCAACAATCCATGAAAAAATATCACGAGGAAGAAAAGGAAAAATAACATAAGTAATTATGTCCTCACACCTAATGAAGTGTTCAGAAATAATTACTTCTGAAGGGAGGCAATTTGTAACGAAACAAAATGTTAGAAAAAGAATTGTAAATATAATAGGGAAATCCTATCCAGAGAGGGAACAAGAAATAATAATTAATAGTCAATTAAAGGAAATTACCAAGTTTTAAAGAGATTAGTAAAGAACCAAATATAACTAAATAAAAACAACTTTTGACTTTTATAATATCATCAAGAGACCCAGAAATAACCCAGTAGAATAGGGCAGTAAACAGACAAAAAGTTAAATAAATAAACCTAGTAGGCCTAATCAACTTACCCTGAATAAAAACCAAAACCAATAAAGAGTACCTGTCCATATAATAAAATTGTATTAAATAAAATTGTATAGACCTATAATTAAGGATAGAAAAAGGGACACAATCCTTTACAGTGATGAATGTTATAATAATAAATAGTGACACGGTCTACTGTTAAACAGTGTTAATTATTATTTATAAAAAGTGTTTTTATAAAAAGTGTATTCTCATACAGATAATAGTTTAAAAGTATGAAGTAATTAAAGTTGTTAAAAACAAGTATTATCATTAAGAGTTTTTGTTATATGTTATAAGATTTTATGTCACCAGTTCATTTATTTAAATATATTTATCTCAGGGAGGTAAGATAGAATTTACAATCAACCATAACAAATTGTTCCACCACATATCAGAGAAATTCAAATTAATAAGGTTTTACAGTTATAAACTGAGGCATGTTTAGTATCAAATTGTTTATAATTATATAATTAATCATCATTGAAACATTGCATGTATCATTAGAGTATAATAATAAAATTATCTATTAAAGGTAATTTATAAAATGTAAAGTGATTAATGGGTATTGATCACATAACACATAAGACGTTTGTATGAGTTCCGTGACTAAAAAAGAAGAAATGACACTTAATTGTTAATTGTGGTGAAGAACAGTTGAATAATGCGTCTCGAGATGTTATTAATATAAAAATATAAAATTACTAAACCGTTTGTGAAAGAAGATTTGTATGACCACCATTGAAGATAAATAATTCCTTCACTACAATCAATAAACGAACCAGGAACACACACAATCAAGAAATTATAAAGAAATAACCAGAAGACGTTCCGCAATATCGCCTCGATGTGTAAAGTATAATTTGACTTAATCATTGACAATAATTTTATCCAAAAAGGAACAACCACTAGACAATACACAAATTTACACTAACACTAAGCACTAGTGAACATTTTAACAAGTGAAAACAAATTCAATATCTAAACGAAACAGTGATTACAAGGAAAACATTTTATTTGTACACATTTAATAAACTTCATTATTCTGTGACACGGACAACGGCAGCCATGATGTTGACGTCACGCTAACCTGCATGCTTTTTACGAAGCGTATTGAATCTCGCAAAACTTTGTATGTTATTTAATATATAATTTTTGTAATTTTTTTAGATTATAAGTAATAGATGATTTGTAAAGGTACTCTATATTGTTAATTATCATGTAATGGAACTTTTCGTAGCAGCCACAAGAATTCCCACGAAATATATTAACACTATTTAATTATTCACTCCTGAGGTAAATATCGATTGTGGCAACCGTATTTATCGAATGCAATTTTCTACCAATTTGAACTCATATTACAGACATTAAACAATTACATTAATAAATCATATCCATGCGTTATTATTTCATGAATATAATATATTATCAACATTTATTTTATAATTAACAAGGATAAGAAGACGTCGGGGAGTCATTGGAAGTACGCAAACTACAAAACCAAGATTAACCTCAAAGAATAGGTTAAAGCCTAATATCGAAGGTGACTTGAGAATTGTTTGGGATGACTCGACCGCTATTTTTGAAATGATTTTAGAGTTCTAATTGCTGAATTGGAACAATTATAATTCTGTTTATTAAAACAAGGCAGAATAATTCAATTATTTTAACTTATATATTAAATCACATTCGAAAACACACAACATAAATATTCCACGATCAACTGATACACTATTTACAACTACTTATTACGAATTAATATATGCAAAGCATAACACGGGCAAATTATTATACAATTACGATACTACGGGTACACGAAAGTACTATAACGTTTATAAGCAATATCGGTAGTGGACCACGGAATAATAGCCCGGCAGAAATTAATAGCAACAGTGTAAACGTTTGTAAGCAATATCGGTAGTGGACCACGGAATAATAGCCCGGCAGAAATTAATAGCAACAGTGTAAACGTTTGTAAGCAATATCGGTAGTAGACCACGGAATAATAGCCCGGCAGAAAGTAATAGTAACAGTGTAAACGTTTGTAAGCAATATCGGTAGTAGACCACGGAATAATAGCCCGGCAGAAAGTAATAGCAACAGTGTAAACGTTTGTAAGCAATATCGGTAGTAGACCACGGAATAATAGCCCGGCAGAAAGTAATAGCAACAGTGTAAACGTTTGTAAGCAATATCGGTAGTAGACCACGGAATAATAGCCCGGCAGAAAGTAATAGCAACAGTGTAAACGTTTGTAAGCAATATCGGTAGTAGACCACGGAATAATAGCCCGGCAGAAAGTAATAGCAACAGTGTAAACGTTTGTAAGCAATATCGGTAGTAGACCACGGAATAATAGCCCGGCAGAAAGTAATAGCAACAGTGTAAACGTTTGTAAGCAATATCGGTAGTAGACCACGGAATAATAGCCCGGCAGAAAGTAGTAGCAACAGTGTAAACGTTTTGTTTGTTTCTAAAAACCTGTTCCGAAACTAACTTCTCTTTGATTGTTCAGATTAATGTTTTACGGATTTATGTATTTTTTATAATTATACTTTTAATGAAACTGGTTTTTACAGCTTAGATCAGTTTGCTTCAATATGTTACACGTTATCTTTTTTTTCTTAGAGCATTCAGTTTTGAATGGTGATTGGTCATCTCTGTACTTTTATTTAAAAATTGTGTATGGGTGTGCACAATGTTAAATTATTTGCCCTCTTGGTAAAAGATTGACTTCTTCTTTTCACAACACAAGGCATCTTCCTATGATTGACGGATTCAAAAGGGCTATCTTTTATCTTTCAAAGTTTCTTATCCCATTTTTACGATACCAGTTTTACATTAACTGTGCTCTTCTGACAGATCGTAGTATATAGAGTTGTAATATGATATATAAGCCTACTATGCACACAATAGTATATATTTGTACTATACATAAATACTACTGTTTATAGTGCTACGACAATTATGTAACGTTGTAGACTTTTCGAGAGCGTCATTTCTACGCGTTTCTCGGCTAGCCGAGCAGGTGCAGTGTCTCGGTCAAGGCCGCACTCAAGTAGCCCCTAGACTGTTAGATCAATTGTAAGTACGCAAATTACGTCGGCACGCCGCCAAAAAAAATCCAAGATTATTCTCCATCTTTTGCGGGCCATATATAAGCAACAGCTGGCGGCTTAAAAGTGAGATACTCCTGGCGATATTGTAGAGTGCAGATCAAAAGTGACTCTTGTGTATAAGTGAAAAGTGATTATAATCAGTGCGGAACTCTTATAATTATATTACTGCGTATGGACAAATTTAACCTGAATTATTGTATGAGAGTACCTTGCTGACTTCTAATTGTTATTTGTGACTAAGTGAATTTGTTAATTAGTGAATTCATTGGTGTCTGTAATTAGTTTCCACTGCACGACACGACGATCCGTGAGACCGTCGTAACACTATTGTATACATACTTCTAGTGTACACATATATTCATTGTAAAAGCTGTCGGAGGAGTGAGTTTACTGTATTAATTACTTTTCTATTTCATGAAGTTTACGTTTTGTCCGTTGAACACTTCACTTGTCTATTCTCTTATGTTTCACGTGTTTTTACTTTCAGGATTAATTCTATCCCACCCCGAATCTTTCTTCTTCTTTATTCCAGAGCATTCTACTAAAATACCTTTTAATCTACGGGGGGGGGGGGCAGTCAAAAAGTTGGTGGCTTTAGCATAGAAATACATCGTACGGCTTATTTATGAAAAAAAATCTTTTACATATCTGAAAGTACAATTTATCTACTTTTCCACAAAATTGATAAATTTATTTAAGTATTTACCAAAGCCTGACACGAATTTTTCGATGCCACTGATAAACAATTCGCTTCAAAATCCGATAATCATTCCCGTGCTGCATTTTGGACGTATTCATCAATTCAGTGTGATATCGCCGCTTCGCAAGGAGCTATTCACATATAAATCACATAGTGTAAGGTCAGGACTGTAATAAGAGTATTCCCACTCCTCCCACGCAAATTTTTAAAGAAGTTCCTTTGCGATGATCGCAAATATTTTGCCACTGAAGACGCTCAGAGATGTAGTACAGAATTACATGCAATGTCCCAGTTTCAACTGCCGCAATTTTACCAACTGTGATTTATCCCCTACTTGCAAGCTAATCACCGCGTTGGGGAACGCGTTGAACGTTGTCATCCGTTGTCGAAGTTGATGGCCTTCCATGTCGGTAATCATCTTTGATATCCGTGCGATCAGTTTTTAACAACGCCTACCGTTTTTGCGATCGTCTGGCGTGAAAAAGCCATGTCACCATAAAGTTGACATGTCTCTAAACTGGCGATGAATTTCAGTAGGGTTACATCACTTTGCCTACAGAAAGAGTGTCACTGTGAGGATTTCTAATTTGTTCACTATTTTCATATAATGTGGCTTGTTTCGCGGCTAACAACGGACTAACTGTTCCTGCCAAGTGGGAAACATTATTATAATTAACAGGGACAGAAGATTTCCAGTGTGGCCAACGACGTTCAACAAGACTTGTCTTTTATAAAACAAGAAATGGTAAAGGGCAACTAACTTTTAACTCCCCTGGTACCTTTCTATCCATTGAATAGTGTCCAGTGATGCTTCTGACTTCCAGGCATCTACGTCCCACTTCATTTTTCATTGTAAATTGTTTCAATGTTAACTGTTTTATATCCTTCACCCATGTTATAGTTGTATGATTAGAGTTCTTAAAACATATTTCATATTCGTCTGTTTTATATTGTATGGTGTGTTTTAACATTCTATGTCTACATCGTCAGTTTAAAACTTTTGTAGCTTCCACTATTCTGATTAAAAGACAATTGGACATGTTCCAACTTTGTCGTGTTTCTTTGCTGAATTCCTACTTGTCATGTTCCGGACGAGGCCTTTCAGTGTTGGAATTACAGAGACTGCTAATTCAAATAACGAGATGAACAAATTGGACATGTATATTAATAACTTAACCTACCCTAATTTAATTGTTAAAAACGAGTAATTTAATGTAATGTAAATGCATATAAATCCTTCTTAATTGATTTCAACGTCTTCGATTTTAACATTAAATCTTAAAAATGTATGCAATTTGAAAGTTGCAAAGTACAGATTAATGTGTTAGATTAGAAAGTAATAGAAGTTGAGAAAAAAACGGTAAATATATAAAAATTAAGAATTAAAAGTACTACCTCTAACCTGAAAAAATTTCTAAGTGTCGTTCCCAAATGTTGTCAAACATTATTCGTATTATCGTCCCTCTTGAGTTGGCGTCAGGAACCCCAATCACTTTTCTTCATCAATATCAGCAGAAATACACTTCAATCTAGATTAGTGTAGAGACTTCAGATCCACACATAGCTTTCAACAATATAGAGATGGCGAGAAATCCAATTACATTACAGTACAAAAGGATCAATCCGATAACATATCACAGTACAAAAGAGTCGCGTCTTTCACATATTGGACAGGCGAATTGAATGTGATGTGGAGCTAGTCAGTGTCGATAAGATAAGTACTCAGCAGCATCAGTTCCACGGCCACTCATTCTCCTGTTATTTGAATGACTTTTTGTCACTCTTAAGATCTGATTAAGGGCACAGATCTGTATACAGGATAACGTAATCTACGTTTTGTAGTTTTTGTGTGTGACATAATGTATTGATTCCTGAGACACAGGATAGTAGAGAAATTATAAGTATTTGTGTACCTAAAGACAAGGTAAGGCATATTTACTTTTTAATATATTTGTTTATTAAAATATTCGTTAAAGTGTTTCTCAGAATTATGAATATATATCAGTGTAATTCCAAGTAACAACATTTTTACCTCATATGTTTTTTCAAAATTATGCTACTGCAATTACAGTCATTTTGTTAATCGAAATGTACGGTCTACTACATGGAAAATCATAAAATGACATACACTGGTATAACCACATTATATCCAAATTAATGACAAATATAGACAAATATAATAACCACATTACATCTTTTAAGGACGTGCTCGCTCGCGTACAGACACGTGCGCACTCTCACCTCCCCCTCTCTCTCTTAAAAACAATAGTGTAAAAAACCTAAAGAAAATATCCCTATGATTAATTTATTGATTATTTAGGCCTATACACAAAAATATAATGTTGATTAAAAATATATATTGAAATAGGTTTGTAAGCTATAGTACATAATAATAAAAAAACATATCTTTAATAAGTGTAAATCATACTACATAAAACATTTGTTTCCATAATTTAAGCAACAGGCAATAACTCTTAGCTGTATAATTTTATTGCCGCAGCTAATGCAGGATGTTGAATTACTTAACCAGCAGAAATCGATAGTTGTATCCGATTTAGTTGTATTGTAATTTGTTAAAGAAATAACGTAAAACATATAAAAAATATAAATAAAATGTACTTTAAAAAATAAAAAATTGAAAAATACTATATAGTTGAAATTTACGATAAAGGAAGCAAACAAAGGGTAGAATGTATTTATATCAAAGTAATAACTGCGTAAGTCAATCAATATACAAGTAATAAACTGTGAGTCAATAGTGAGCACTACAAAAATCAAAATCAAATGTGACTATTTTTGAGAAAAATGGAAATATGAATTAGAATTATAGTCATCTTCATGTTCTTTTCCGGTTAGGTCACTGGACCCGTTCCGCTTACCGATGATTCAATGGGCGCAAAATTTATGTGCCACTCAGGCCTACCATATTTCTTCGTATGCAGTTCACATTCATTCTGGTCATGTGTTCTTCGTTATAAGCCTAATATCTCTTCTTGTGTAGTGATCCCACAATAAAATTATTCTGTATGGTTACGTTTTTGATCGTATGTGTTTGTACATTCTTCAATTCGTTTGAGAATTTCACCTCCAATGGTCGTGGTTTCTGTATATAATTATGTAATACTTATATACGCAAGAATTATTAAAGTAATATTGCATCTTCAGTCTGTCTTTACTTTGAAATATCTTTGCCATTATCTATATTCGGCTTCGTAGTTAGTAGTGTTGCTGTTAAGATACATAAGTCAGATATACGTAAGTGACATCAGCTACTCTTATTTATTAAACCGCTTCCCCCTTCCCGTGAACTGTTAACTTTACCTTCGGTGATATCTAGTCACAAATCTCTGTTACTATTTAACCTAAGTACATATATGTGTCTGGAAGTCTTGTAGAATTATAAAGAAAATAATTATAACGTGCAACAAATTAAAAAAAATCATGAAGAAAACAGATAAATATAAACTAAATTTTCATGCAGATGGCATTTCTCTGTTAAATGATAACTTGTAACTACATGAAAAAACCCGATTTGATCACGTATCACGATATTTTTCAACATAAACAACATTTTGGTGTTGGTGTTAGTGAACACCTCACTCCTGTCCACAATTCCAGTCTACCCCAGGCTTAAGCTCCACCTCCGCATTATATGACGTCCAGGAACTGCAATCTTCTCCTCTTTCTCCTCTTCAATTCGTTCACTATAACCACGTAAACGGTTATTATTAGTTTATTCGTTTCAATATACACAAACTTGTTTTCCTTTCTCACTTTTGTATCAGCTAATGATGTTTTCTACCTTACTCGATTCTCTTGAGTACCTTTTTATCTGTTATTAGTTACGAACCCATAGAATTATAACGTTTAGCGCAAAATGTATACGATAGCACTCTGTTTACGATACTTTTAGTATGCCGTAGCAACTCAAGAAATTTGCGTTTCAAACAGCTTTTTGGTTGCTATTAGAGTTTTCTTATACATACGTGCTTACTGTTGCACCCGATCTTCCGATACTTTATACATATGTTGACCTAATTACGTAATAACGAACGCAGAGTTAGGAGTACCGTTTATGACTTGTATGACAGCATCAAGAACATGTGCGTCCAAACACTTGCTTGCGCACTGTTTAGTCCGATTTTGAAATGTTTGATTTTTCAGGGACGGTAATATAAAAATCTTTTATTAATTGCTATCGCTAAACAAGTGGAATGATTTAAATCCATTTACTACAAAATTTTTACAGAAAGGTTTGCCATAAGGCGGAGTTTAAAAAAAAATTTTAAACAGTTAAAAGTATTAGCGTGTGCGGAAGATGTAATCAAGTTGTCCAACCACCTTGGTGTCATGTATTTTAATCATCATCATCATCATCATCATCATCATCATCATCATCATCATCATCATCCTCAAGGTTTAAACCAAGAATGGTTTGTTCCGGTCTCAAATAGGCAAATATTAGAGCTGGTCACTCCAGTCCTTCCTCGGACGTCCCATACCTCTCCGTTACCTCGGCTTGTAGTTCCATAGTTGTTTAGGAATGCGATAGTCATCTATTCAGCAAAGTTCTTCACGCCAATTCAGCCAATACTGGGCGATCCTGTCAAGTATACTCATGATATTCAGTTCCTGCCGTATATCTATGTTTCTTCTATGATCATGGAGAGTATACCCTGCCACGTGTATGAAAAATCTCACTTCAGCTGCTTGGATGCGCCTGGCCTGGCCTTTCGTTAAATTCTAATTCTCAGACCCATAAAATAGTGTGGGAAGAGCCATCACCTTGTAGAATTTTAGGCGTGTTCCTTTACTTGCTGACTTAATGGTTCGCCTGATCGTTCCGCACATAAGGTTGAACTTATGCAACTTATTCACCACGTCGTTGCTTGCATTATAAGACACACTGTAGCCCAGGTATTCAAAACTGATAACTTATTCCAGGACAGTACATTGTTATCTATAAAATGTTTGCCCGTAAGGGATCAGTTCTACAAAAAGCCATCACCTTGGTTTTAGTTGTGGATATCTGCAATCCAGAATCTTTGCAGATTCCATTTAACAAATGTATACCGATCTGAAATCTGTTTTCAAAGTCCGACACAATAGCTTGATCGTCCGCAAACAACAGAGTGTCAATTGCAGAGAGGCCAATCATAAAATGGTCTGTAATACACATCTGCCAGTTTTGTATGACATAGTCAATATATAAATTAAAAAGGGAAGGCGATAATGGACACCCTTGTCGAACTCCACAATTGATCAGGCCAACTCTAGGAGCTGTTTAAAAGGAATAAATCCCAATTTTAGTACCAAGCCACGTGTTATTCAATCAAATATATTGCAACTCACCGTCTGCGGCTTTTTGAAACAACGTCTTCACTATAAAGTTGACATGTTTCAGGACACTTGTCCCATCCTCAGAACTTAAAATATTCGTGTATCATTTAACGTTGATACAGTTGTCAAATAATTAAAATATTAAAATCCAATATAAATGTTTAAAAAACGAGCGCCACGGTTACACGATGTACATCGTACGGTGACTGACCGCGCACTGAATTACGTCTGGCTCCCACCACGTGGTGGGAGCCAATTCAGTGCGCGGTCAGTCACCGTACGATGTACATCGTGTAACCGTGGCGCTCGTTTTTTAAACATTTATATTGGATTTTAATATTTTAATTATTTGACAACTGTATCAACGTTAAATGATACACGAATATTTTAAGTTCTGAGAATGGGACAAGTGTCCTGAAACATGTCAACTTTATAGTGAAGATGTTGTTTCAAAAAGCCGCAGACGGTGAGTTGCAATATATTTGATTCTAGGAGCTGTTCTCGGTATCCCTGCTTCTATTAAGATTTTATTCTCCACATACAGACTCTGTATTGCTCTAATTAGATGTTGTGGAATCCCTTTCCTTGCCATTACTTCCCATAGTTTGCTCCGATTCACTCTGTCGAAAGCCTTCTCGAAGTCGATGAAAGCTATGTATGTGGGCAGCTGATACTCTCTACACTTTTCACTGAGCTGGGCTATTGTAAATATACAAACTAAACATGATCTGCCCTTCCTGAAACCGTTCTGGGTCTCTGAAAGTATGGTCTCCGTTATCGCATTCAGCCGTGTTCGTAATATAGATGCATGTAATTTATATGAAGTATTAAAAAGGCTAACTCCTCTGTTTCTGCAGTCATTACGATCACCTTTTTTGAATATGGGAATTACCTTTGCAATCCGCCAATCGTCAGGAATATGATCAGTGGTCCAGGATAGATTAATGAACTTTAGCAAACGATGATGCAGCAAGGCTGGTGCACACTTTATACGCTCCACGTTCAGCCCATAAGTACCTAGTGCTTTTCTATTCTTACAGCGGTGTACAGCAGCTAACAATTCATCCATTGTTATTAGGCCCACACAGTCACTGATATCAGCAGAGGTTGTTTCTTCCAGTTGATCGTGGGTCCATAGTTGCTATTTTAATTATTATAATTATTTATTAGATTTTAATTATAACATTCATTGTAATCTTTATTTCAAACCTTCGTTGAATTTCATATAGTCCTAATAACCTAACCTGTATGTTTTCACATGACCTTCTGTTTGTAATAAAATAACAAAAAATTAGTCGATTTATTTTTGACATTTCTATCTTTTCCTTACAAATCTAATTCCTCTCTTCAGAATGAAATCCTACACCGCCAATTTCACTATCCAATTTTCCCACTGTAGTGTCTCTGTATCGTAAGTAAATCAGTACAAACAAAAGACAAGATACAAAGTATTTTGTCCAGTCTTTTCCTTAGGTATAAGTACGTTCTGCTACACAAAATTATTTTGTCTTCTCGAAGGCTTCATTCGCTATGGTTCTCTTAAACCATTTTTTGGTGCAAAAAATGAAAGATGACATTATCGCTTATCCACAACAGCCTTTTCAACAATCGTGATTTTGTTTATATTATCATGATAGTATCAAGCAGCAGTGAGAGCCAAAATATTGCTTCACACACACACACACGCGCGCGCGCGCGCGCGCACGCACACACAGGTAACCACGGGCTTGTAATGTGAATATTTATTTTGTTGAGTTAGTGTTGTAAATCGTATTTTTCATAAACTAGCTACATATGATGATGCAACAATTTAGAAAAAGTTTATGTACATATTATTTATAAGAAGGCCTATATCAAATGGAATATTATTTAGGGCAACATGTTTCTAACCTAAAGGTTTTTGTTAATACCACAATGTAGTTTTACTTAATAATGTTTACTTGAATTAATTGATTTGTCAGGTTCATATTTTGTTTGATAAACGTACAATAAAAATGAATTCTTTTCTACAATTTCATGTTGTATCTCATGGAAAACGTCGATGGCCCATTATATTCTCAAACAGATCTTCAATACTGTAAACAAAGCAGGAATTTATTTCTTAGCTTAAGAGCATTTAGATTATATTTACATATTTGGCACTGTTTTAAAAAAAGGAATGTAAATGTGGAGAATGTAAAGAGTAGTGTTGAATTCCCGCCGCAGCAAATAGCAATTGTGCAGTGCAAAGTCTTTAAGTTATCATCCTTCACAAAAGAACAAGGACAAGCAGGACAGTAATGAGCTATCTAACAAATGTTGTAGACAATATTGTTCTCTTGACATTAAAAGTGCAGTGTTCAAAGTGACAATTGGGGGAGTTACCTTATATAGGGGCCCCACCACTTTGGTGTACCATGAAACACTCTGAAAAAAGTCTTAAAAGTGATTGATCTGCAAGTGTCAGAATGTTATTGGCAGTGAGCCTAGTTTAGTATCAGAGTTACTAAAATATACAGATCGTATACATTTTTACTTATAATCTCAAGCCTGATCTAAAAGAATTTGTATACATTAATGTGATCTCTGATTTTCATAATACTGTTTTCCTTTGCATTATTTACTCTGTATATAGTTTAGATATTATTTACATTTGCTTATGTATATGATAATATAACACACATACACATAAAAAGATGATAATATGATCGTGAATACTGCAATTAGAAAAATGTCACCCCGCCTACTCCAGAACTCTTATTCAAGTTCCTGATATCTTACAAAGTTATCGAGTTACAAAGAATCACTAATTTACTTTCTATTAACACAAGTTGGTAATGCTATTATGTTGCTTTCAGTGTAACTTTCTTTCAATGGTACGTTGTTGGATTCATAACTTTACTACAAAACTATGGTTTGAGTTCACTATACAATACTTTGAGTATCCCATATTCCAAAATTTCACTGATTACAGTGTTGTCATCAGAAGTAAAAACCATACACTTTTACGAAACATATTATCTACAGTTTTTACACATACTTATATTTATGTCTTACGCAATTTTGTAGTATTGTGTTGCATATGTGTAAATAATCAAACTTCGTAGCGTTTGTTTTATGTGTCAAAGCATCTGATTTGTAAACTACGTCAAATATGGAGGTTGTGAGAGTAGTAGTATTGTAATTTGCAAGCTCTTGTACAACCACAATCCACCTCATTAGCAAGATGGCGGCTGTACTACAACATTACGTCTACACTCTCAGGGTTAACTACTAACATAACAATACCCTCTACGTTACAGTCTGGATTCGTAATGACGTTAATTGTTGCGTACCTCTTGGATACTACACTCTTGTAAAACACATATTTTACAGTACGAATTGAAGTGTGTAAGGTTAAAAATTATGTGAGAGAGTAAAACCTGTACAAATATTAAAAAATTTTCGCAGTTTATAATAAATACTGTAGTAAATTAACTTCTAAATATATTTTTCCTGTTGAACACATATACTTCCGTTGGAACGTACTTACTTGTTTAATTCAACGTAATTTCAAAATAATGATCGACTACTTTCTATTTTGTTGGTTAATTATATATATATATATATATATATATATATATATATATATATTTGTTCTACCGTATAAATTAGAAATTCGATGAGTTGTTTTTGCAGTGTAAAATTTTACTCTTACTCAAATTTTTGTTTAACTTTCTATACCATGTATCATCTCACATTGCCTAGTTTCTTAACGTGTATTATTATTTACTTACTTAATTATTTAGCAATAATATAATTTATAAGCCTATTATAGAAAACAATTTGCCGTAAGAAAATATACTATTCGTTGAGTGTGAATATGGTTTTTTTAATAGTTCTGTCTACGATTCGTACTTAGAAAGCTATAAAAGAATCCAAAGTATCCGACAATTCTTCTGCACGTTTAGAACAGCTTTTTAACCAGAATAATCCAAAATGTACAGGATCATGATCCGCAATTCCCTCACCTAAATTAAATTTCTGTATTAGAGGAGCTAACTATTGACTAATGACAGCTTTATAATTTCAGTCAAGAGTAAGTAAAGCTTCATGCGAGCTTCATGTCGGTTTTTCAAAGGAGATCCACGCGGTCTTCTCTACAAACTATACATTTGGAAGAAACGGCCACAAATCTATTAATTCACCGCTTTAAACGGTGTTGACCTCACAGAGATAGTCCCGAGATACGTAAACTTTATAAACAAGTATTACCCCGACCATAGTTTAAAAGCGAGTGCTTTCCTTGGTAGTGGAAGATTTTCCGCATAGGCTTGGATAGCCACTTCAAGCGTGCTGGATGTGATGTAAGTGCAGTACAGCTCGGTCGTAATCAGTAGAACCGCGTAAAATTTCGAACCCAATAACAATCCTAAAGCGACTCTGAGAGACTCTACGATCTACATTATTAAGGGCATACCACACGACTGTCGAATTGCAACTGTAGATCATCAGGTTACCGGACTCCAGATACCGTTCTTTAGTCTACATTCAAGGGAAATACAAATTTGAATATACTGTTCAAGTCGTAAACTATAAAATACTTCTAAGTACTAAAAACTGTATAATAAAAACTACTTAAAGATAATTAATTGTAGTTAAGTTTGTGTTAGTCAACAGAGTAATTTGTTAAGTAAATAGGTAGTAAAACTTTTAAATTTCAACTGTTGATTAATTAATTAATTTTTAATAAACCTTCATTCCATATATTTGTCTCGGTATTATTAATCTACCTACGATTATCCATATCACTGCAACATGTAAACCTTTTATCCGTAACATTGCAATATTACATCCGTTACTTCCATAAACAATGTGTATACCCATGTAAATCAATAATAAAGCTTCAATATAAATTGAAGTTTTCAGGAATTTCCCAGAAGTGAAAATTCACAATCCTTAAGAATCTCTTAATCTTGTTCCTCCTAGGCATGATTATTTGAACTAACTTATCTACGTCATTAATAACAAAACACTTATAATAAGGAATTTTTATTATTTACAGTTTGTAAAGCTTCATGCTTCAGTTAGCTTATACAATTGTCTGTTTATAAAAGCGTTTCTTGTAAAAAAAGTAACCCTAGGTATCATTTAGAGTACGTTTATGGAGTATTCAAAAGACATATATTTATAATATAATTTATATTATAATGTATATAACTCATGCTTCAGAGACGTTGGTAATTTCAAATAACCAAAAAATATGTCAATTAATGACATTTATGAGATTATAGTTTCCAAATTTTGTTTATATAAATTAAGTTCGATGTACAAAATGCAAAACTGTTGTCGTAAATATATTAGCAACATAAACTAACGTCTCGTGTATTTTTTAAACAGATATTTCTTTTATAAGTTTACTACGGCATTATTTCGGCAGCTGACTAGAATTAATTAGTGTTGCCTACTTCTGCATGAGATACGAGAACTCTATAGTTCTATTGTTTTCCGCTTCACGGGCTTAGAAACGCCACTTATAATTAATTGCTTCACAGATTGCTTGCTGTGAGGCTTCTTTAACCTTTCAATAACAAAACATTTATAGAGAACGTAAGCATTACAGTGTATTTATAATTTAACTTTTGTGTTTTACGTGACTTGGATGTTGTAATTGTTTGCATGAACGCACAAACAGGGGTACCTTAAGGGTCAGATACAACGTTTTGTTTTGGCTGCTTCATAATTATCAAAGCCACCAAGTCGAATCAAACTCCGAGTAAATGTGTTAATGCACCGAAAAAGATACTACTTAGTTAAAACTCCTAACCCTTGTTACTGTACTGAAATTTTAATTTAACTATATTTATATACGCTTGTTATTTAAATGGAAACGTGTTTCAGCGTCTAACACGTTGTCATATTCTCATGAGACCAAAAAATTTTGAAGATTCGAGATAAATTACAATCAGAAAGAGTCTATACTGTAACGATCACTACAGGGTATAGATTTACAATCTACGTATAGATTTACAATCTATTAATTAATGTTACTAGAAATTGAATATTGTAGGTTCCTGTGGTGTCAAATTTACAAATAGACACAACAATATCACACCCATTATAGATCCTCCAGCCTCGATTGGCAGCTTATATACATAATCTTTGCTGTTCTATAACCTACCCCAATTTTATAGTTAATTGTTTTTGTATTCCGTATTGCTTTCTCGTCTTATTCTTTGAGAGTACAGTAGAACTATTTATGTTACTGATGGTTGTTTGCATCTTACAATCGAATTCTAACACTCCTGAACCAAATATTTGCAATTCGTATGATCGGAATTTCCGTTAGATAACATTCTTTAGCTAAAATTACATTTCAGAAAATTCGTTTACAGTAGTAAACTGTTTTAGCTAACATTTTTGTAAATTTTATAAAGAATAATGTACACAGGAGCACAATTATAATTTAGTAATGACACCTAGAAATTTTAAAGTACAAAAATTACCGTACATTCTTTATTCTGATTAAGCTAAGATCATTGTAAATTTTGTAAAGAATAATGTACAAAGAAGCACAATTACAATTTAGTAATGCCTCCTAGAAATTTTAAGAGTCCAAAACTTTAAAAGTAGGCTATGCAGAATACGTATTTTTATCCTTTTCTAATTACAGAATATGCAGAATCAGAATTAAGCGTATGTGTTATCTTTAGACTCTGTCGTCATTTATTTGTTGTATTTTCAATTACCACGTCTTCTGTTACTTTCGTTAACCATCATGACAAATGTTAGAAGTCTACTTTCTATAATATATGCGTTTCCTTTCAGAGTATACAAACGTATACAATAATGTATAAGCCTACTTTGATTACTATAAAAAATATACTTAAGTCTTGATCACTTAACCTGTCATTTCCCTAAATTACCGTTGTTTTCTATGGTAATTGTCCTTCAATAGGTATTTTGGAGAGTAAGATTGATAAAGCACAAACTTACCTTACA
The DNA here is from genome assembly GCA_034769895.1 of Magicicada septendecula. NCBI lineage: Eukaryota > Metazoa > Arthropoda > Insecta > Hemiptera > Cicadidae > Magicicada > Magicicada septendecula. The sequence continues at coordinate 185,380,846 of CM068370.1, forward strand.
TTCTCCTTACTGGAGCTTAACTCCAGAAAACGTTATGATTTTGACAGCATTTCTGTACTATTCTTACGTTATTTTGCTCAGTAAGATATGGTTAAGTACTTTATAATTGTGTATTAAATAATAAGTTTAATGTTTTTTTTCTGTGTCAACAAATGCTCTCTACAGTTGGTGTCTTCAGTTGTCTGATTTTTCAGCAGCAACAAGTATTCTAAATATTTTCACTCGCATGCCTTAAATTTTATAAAAATTAATTTTAAACTTACAATACTTTTAGATTTTTTATTTATTTTATATTTCATCCATAATATTGCATTTATTATTTTCAATGCATGGATAAGTTATTTCTCTGTCATGTTAAATAAGATGTCAGATGATATAAAAAAAATCATTCTTATTAACACTTTGGTTGTCCAACTTTCCAGTTTATTCGTTTGGGAAATGGCAAGACTACTTACTTCATGTTTCCCCCCGCGATTACAGCATCCCGCCTTTGCGCTCCTCTCTATCTTGACTCTCCCCGCAGTACCGGACGTTGCGAGGTGTGTAGGCCTTGCTTGGAGATACACTATACTCTTGTACACACCGATTTTCTGAGTAAAGAGCTTGCTTTGTTCTAATCTTTCCAATCGCTACTTCTAGGCCTGTCTCGGTTTACAAATAGCCTATAGCCTATAATAGGACAACCACTACATGCACTCATACCTATTGAGTACGCTTTTACGAAGAAACGTATGTCACACACGTTAAGATTCTATACAGAGTTTGTTAGTTTCTCCATATCAGTAGTTTATAAATTAAAAGTGATAAAATTTGAGATTTTCTGGTAGTCTTTATTGAAAATATGCCACAGACAATATGAGATATTTCAGAATAACTCCAGAATGCTTTAGTGGCGATATTGACTTCTCTGCTATGTATTATTACTTCATAACATACCAATGCAGGTCTCTCGTCACAAACTGCCGTATTCAGTCTTTTGATACATGTTATCACACCGGTATTATCACAATCGTTATACTTTTACGAAGTATGGCAAACATTAATTATAAAAAACAACAAGTTAACAACAATTTAACAATAAGTAGAAATCTTACCAAAGTATTAAGTCTATTTTCTGCATAGTATAAGTATTTATTCCTATAAAGTTCTGTTTTAGTTAATAACACGTTACAAATTTCAACTTAAAAAGTTACTTTGTAGAAGAAGAAAGAAAAATCTACTATAGACACCACATACTCACGAACGCTTGCGCGCCTGTTCTGATAGTTTGATAGTTCATAATGACTTCATCGTCTTTGTAATGGCTCATTAGAACTATTATTGTCACACAAAATTATTATTGTCTCTACGGATTGTAATCTACAATGAGTAGTCGACTTGTCTTAGAAGTACATTACAATATAGACTTGTTAAGAAGATTGCTCATTTAGAAATACAGTACTATGTGCAAATTGTAACGTGTCTTAGTTTATGTGACCTACTTGAAACTACTTTATTATCGTAGGGTGGTTGAAGATATTGCAGCTAAACATATCTTCCGTAAATTTTAACTTTCTTACTGCTCCTGCTCTTCAGTTTTAAGTAATAACAGAACTGAATATTTACTGAATAGATTACTTAATGCATTACAAAATTAATTTTAACATATGTTTGAAGCGTTTCAGATCAAGCAATATTTTACACTTTGAACATGCGGAATTATTTCTGTAAGCGTCTTAATAGCGAATCTAAAGAAAATACAGCCTATCAATGGTAACTGAAACTAGAATATATCAATCCGTGTTTGTAAAACTTAATTAATTTCCATATAAGGTATTTAAGCACTGGTGTGGGTGTGTAACTAGAAAAATGTTATACTTTCCATCCCCTGATAGGATTGCCTAGATTATTATTTAGTATCCAGGGAGTCTTATCCTTTTCTATCTCTTCTACACTGTTTTCAGCCATTCTCGAAATAAAAGAATCCCAATCTTGCTTTCAATCCGTTATTTGCTTTATATCAAACTCCTCTTTTTAGCTCCGCGACACCTTATTATTGCACTGTGTAAGTCGCTCAGAGTGCCGCTAAAGAAAGAATGGTTCTTATGACTCTTTTAAATATCCGTACTTCAGTCTTCTTGGAAAATTGTTGTTACTCCACAACAGTCTATGTAAACTACTGTGCCGCCCCTTGGCAAGACAACACAAAAATCGGGAACTAGTTTAATTCTTTACCAGTAAACTAAACCAGCTGCCGTTGTTAGTAAAACGCTTACTAACAAATTACAAAACAAGTATGATATAGGAAACTGACAAGGTTTGCATAAACTTATTCACTCACTAGGTATTAGCTAAAACATCTCTTTATTGCTATTGAAATATTAATGAAACATTATTACTGATTTTAAAGAAAGTTATTCTAGTAAATAGCGCTTTTATTGCTTCAAAGGTCTTAATTATATTAGTATTATTATATCAAAATTTATTCATATAACTGTTACTTTTAATACCACGGATCCGGGTCTCAATTTTCTCAAAATTATTAATTTATCAATATATACATTACGGTTACTATTACTTCTTACAAAATTACAAAATATACAAATCTGATAATTTGTTCATTACATTGCGAAAGTTCTTTAAAGTTCTTTGTTACTTCTTATTAAGGGGAAATTTACAAAAGTTGTGGTTTGATATCACCTAAGGTTGTTGTTGTATTCTTGGGACATCTCCAGTTGTCTTCTACGGGTTGAGTACGTTGTTCTTGGTGTATCTACATCGGGTTGATTTTTAGTTTACTTGAAGCTCTCGAAGATAGGTTGTTTACTTGAAGTTCCGCATGTTGTAATTTCACTTTTCTTAGTGCAGATTCTTGTAGTTCACATTTTCTTTATTTTAATTACAGTTATAGTTCTCACTTTGCAGTACTACAGTCTAGTAGTTAACTATGTTACACTTACATTTGATTTTGTTTTTAAGAGATGTGTTGGCTACCTTTTTCTATTTTATTTATATATTTTCTCACAAACTCTAGACACTACATTATTCACAATAACAAGATTTCACGCTGGATATGCTTCTAGAGAACTTACACATACGTATATGTGTACAACACCAAAACTCACGTCTACTCATTGCGACGTTCTACGGCCGAATGCGCGTACGGTTTTAGGGGAGAGGGCTCAGTAAGCTAGGGCGTATTTACACACTAAGAAAATAGTTCGTACTTTTTCTATTATTATTTACTCATTAATTAGAAGATAAATACTTTATGTTTATTTTATTATGACTTAGGGATTTCTTTATTTCTCTAGTCGCATTTTTTAATTATTGAAGTAATTATTATTATTATTCACTACTTAATACTTTTCTTGGCGTGTTGGTACTGGAAGGTTTCAAGTTGATACAGGAATCTGGGTATAGGTAAGGGTGTATGATACTCTTACTTATTAAAATTAAAAAATTTTAATCTGTGCGATTTTTGTACATTTAAAATCGTCACACTACCACTATTTATAATTTAACATTGTGTAAACTTACAAATCTAATGTGTAAATGTACATTTTGTAGTATGTAGTGTAATGAACATAAATGATATATGCATTAAAGTCATTGCGTTTGATTAACATTGAAATTAATTTAATTTTCATTAAATTGCTGTCCTATACCACAAAATAAAGGTTATATCAAAAATTAAACTTTCTAAGTCCGGCAACATACTTTTTCTATCTCGTATTTGACTACATGAAACATCAAAAATCTATAATTTGTTACATTTTTACTTGTAATTGGGTAAATATATTAAATATGTACACAAAGACACACACACACACACACACACACACACACTCACATACCACATTTCGTCAGTTTATATTATAAATGTTTGTGTATTGTGTGTGTGTGTGTGTGCGCGCGCGTGTGTGCGCGTGTGTGTGTACTGCAACGATATACATTTGCATATTCGCCCAGGGTAATTTATTTCTTCATATAAAATATAAACCGTTGTAATTGTAAATAATTTGAAATATTTCATACGGGAACAGACGAGAATTGGACAATTCTTAGCCTGTTTATAAACAGCTGTTTTGAACAATGATTTAATTGATTACAAGGGGAAAGCGTATGCGTGTGTGTGTGTGTATTTTGTCACCTGACCGACGGCAGAGAACAATCGTGTCTTTGCGTACAGTGTATTTAATTTGTGGTAGTGTGCTCCAGTTTGGACTGGCATAAAATATGAATAATTAAATATGTTTATTTAATAAAAATTCGCACGCACCTACCAACTAAGTAAATGATGTGATTTTAAGACGTGTAAAATGACAAATGAGTGGACATAATTTGAAAGTGAATGGTACAATTATAACGGAAATATAAACAAATTAATTAATTATTCAGCTAATTAATAGGTGACGAGCAAATAATTAGTATGTAAACAAGGACAAAAGTATCACGAATATCATGGTTCTATTAGTTCGCGCGTGAACACTAATTACTAGTGTGAAAAGGTAAAAAGAGTTGTGTGGAAAACCGACGCACGGAACAAGACGTAACAGGTTTGTGAAGGCTGCCGAGCAATTTCGACCTGTCAGCGTAGCTTGAGTAGAAAACCCCGGCCGATTCTGAACGACGGGACAGACGCTAAAAATTTACTCACGGGGACACTACGTCAGTTTTCACAGAATCTTAGACCCACCATCAAGCCGTAAACAGAGCATACTACAATAATTGACGAAGGAGCACCAGGGCCATCATCATCAAGATACAATAGAACTAATGATCTACGTGAGAATCAGCACATCAACAATCATCATTAGCATCCAGGAGCCGCAGTCACGCATACACTCACAATAAATTTACGCGGTACAGCGATAAACAGGTAAAACGTGAACAATTATTTTTTATAAGCAAAGACAGTATACAAATTTATTCATGGTATAAAAAAAAGAAATAAATAATTCTACATAGTGTAATTACAAAAAATGTAAATAATTAATGTAATTTAAATATGTAATTTTAACATCTGTTGTCTAGTAACTCCTCTTGTCAGTTAAAATGGGTGCACAATAACTAATATTTATTGAAGTAATTTATAAATAAATAATAAATAAATTATTATTTATACTTTAATATAAATACTATTTATTAAATATATTTAATAAATATATATTTAAATATATTATAATTTAAAGTATAAATAATAATATATTAAATATATATAAAATATATTTAATATATTATTATTTATACTTTAAATTATTAAATCATACTTTATTTATTTAATAAAGTAAATATTATTTTTGATTAAAGCACTACAAATAAACTTTTCATTTTTTAAATAAATATCTAAATGGTATTTTTATATGTGATTTGCAACAATGAAAGTAATGACTTGAATCGTATACTTTATTGTCAGAAACCAAGTAATTAAATTACAGAATTTATAATTTTTTTTACATATGTGTTTTATGATTGTTATTTATATATTTATGTCTCTGTTTTATTTTTGTTGTTTGTATATTATTTATGTGTGATTTATAATGTGTATACTACGACTAATGCTTGTAAAACAGCTTATTCTAAAATGCGACTATTAACACAATTTCTTTTCAATTTTTAAAGAAATTTTTTATAAATAAATGATTTATTAACAATTATTCTACGCCACAAAATCTTTTTCCTTTCTTCTAAATTAAAAAAATTATTGTGCAACGAAAGGGGCTTCACCTAACGAACACAAATATTCTATGACCTAGCTGGTAGTTAATTCGATAGTTACGTGGAGTATTCTTGAGATACACAAAATATAAATTATAATGTTGTAATATATTATTTATTATGTATTTATATTATTATTATTTATACAGATTTTATTTTTATATATATGTAAATTTTACATTCTTTTATTTATAGTCTGGGATGTTACAGTATAATATGCTGAGTGGAAAAAGTATAAATCACTTGTAAAATTATAGAATACCGTTGCTATCGCTTGTTAATATTAATGGTAACAGTCAAGGTCTGTATTTAAAAACAATGAAATGTTTGCCTGTATTAATTTTCATGGAACATTTACTACAGTGATTAGCGAAGGCTGCTCTGTTGTGTGTAGACTCCACACGCCACTATGAGTAATTAATAGTTTGTTATACGTCTTTGTGAACACTCACCACAAAGAGCTGGTATGCTTTCACTTTCATAGTAAGAGTCAACGACCCTTTCTTCTGAATCAAGTAGGCTTATTCTGTTTCTTTTAAGATAAAAGATTTTCTCAATTGCGTACGAACAAGTAATAAATCTTGCAGCATTATGAAAAACAGCATGCTCTTGAACTACATAGTTTTTCATTAAGCTCTTGTCTTTCTGTTAAAAATCGAAAGAATAACATGTCATTCCTATTTCATAACACTTTATTTTTTCCTTCATTGGTTGTATTGTAATGTTTATACTTAGTGAGTGAAATTATTAAGCAAATATGATTGTGTCACTAAACGATCATATGGATTGTGACCTTAAAACAATGGGGTAAATTATTAAACGCACTTTTAAGTAAAAGTGTTCATTATATTTAAGTATTTCTGTTTGTTTATATTTCATGTTATTTTTTACTTCAACTACGCCACACACTCTCTGGAGTATAAATACAGGATTCGGAAACTGAGTTAGTCGGTTTGAATTTGCGATTTGTTGTGTGTTAGAGGAATTCATTTCGCTATGACTTGTGTGGGAACATAAGTAATTGTCCATGCCTAATTGCACAACCAAAAGTACAACTCTATGGAAATCTATCCACCATTTGCTACATCGATTCGCTTTCACTTCGCATTGTCCAGTCTGGCACATTTTATGTGAAACGTATAGTTTTTGAGGCTCTCAAAGGCTTGGTAATGTAGTTTCGTTTGAGTGTACGTTAAATGTTTTCATGCGTGTTGCAGACATATACTCTACATGTACTTTGAATAAGTCAAATAACTTAGTGTATGAGTAAACTCAAATTGTTTATAAGTAGAATAATATAGAGAAAATTGTTTATATGAATCAACGCCCTTATTTTACTCTGCAGTCTAAAGTCTACACTTTATTTATGCAAAAGGCAGAGACATTAAAACAAAGTATTTTCATTAAAACTTTTACAAAAATTAACTCTCTTTATTTACAACAGTTCTCTATTGAGGCGTTTACCAAATTTTCACTATACAATAACAAGAGTCATCAAAGTAAAGAATTACAATTTACAGAAAATCTGAATTGACCCGGCCGCCGGCATGGTCCAGCATATGCCTGACCCGACATAGGATGACATATCCGAAGCTTGCATGAGATGGTACAAACAGGTGCCCACCCCCTGGTTTGTGAAATTTATAAAAGTGACTAGACCTGAAGCCGAATAAAAAAATATCCCCAACCCTTGTAGGAAAAAAAGGTGATTAAGCGCAAAAAACCCGTAATAAAAATGAAACCAAACCAGCCAGTTCAGCCCATCATAGAAACAACAACCATCTACTTAATTAAAAGAACTGTCCCCCACAAACTTTTACAACCCCCATTCGGAATCACAGTAAAAGAAATAAGGCATAAAATTAATGACCGCTGGCCACATGCCCGCTGCCAGGGCTACAATTAATCTGGAGCGTAATTACATTATGAGAACTATTTTAGTGAAAGTTTGCAGCCAAAATTCTGTCCAGCTGGACGTGAGCACAAAGAAGTATAAGTTAATGGAAGAGTTTTTAATCATGACAAAGACTTTTTTTCTTGATGGTTAAAGTCACAACCTATGGTGTATGCTGTAGCGGCTTAGTGTAGTTAAAAAAAAGCTTAAATGTCACCTCATTTTGGTCCAGATTGTTCCCCGTTGGTACTGTGGCATGATATGCAGCCGTTCCACCTCTGGCAGCCGAGATACGAGAGTCCAGGTGTTTGTACATCATTGTGGAAGTTGTAATTACCACATGCGGAGGGGTCACATTTCCGACTGGATCGCGAACCCTGGACATTAATCATAAATAACTGACTGACCAGTAAACCATAACACACATATACCAATCTCACTTTGTTCAGCATAACATGTTTAACATTTTCACTTTTGGTTTTTAAATTCCTAGACCACACACAAGGATAACACAATGCTTCATAATTGGATAGAAATTCATAACGAAATATGAATGTATTATATTATAATTCATAACATAATGAATGTATGAAAAGTTAACATTCTCCGACAGGCATAAAGCATATAACACCACGTGCTCACTCAGACAATTCAGTAAAGTTCCCCAGTTCCAAAAAATTACATAATAATTTTTTACTTTACGCCCCTTTTCACATGTACAATTGGTAATTATAAAATACAAGATATTAGGCTGTATTCTTGTTTAAATAAATCAAATATTTAACAATGACTATACATTTCCGGTCAATACGCCACGAGGTAAGCTTCAACTTTTATCAATTCACATCCAAGTTAATTATAAACTAAATTTAAATCTTTTACCACAGAATGAACAATATATACTGTCACCGGACAAAAGGCTTGCCGCATGACAAACGGCGCCAATCGTACACTCTAGTTATTTTGGTGGCCCTAAAAAGGACCGAGTGGCGAGAACGGTGATGTTGGTCGTGCCGCGCTGAGGTGTTCGGCGGCTGCGCACGCTGATCGTGGCGTACTGCAGTCCTCCTCTTCTTCCGGTACAGGTTGTAGAGTCGGCTGCTGGCCCAGCGAAATCCATCGCTGGCGCGGAACGGGAGTGCGAAGACGCAAGAACGGCGGCGGTTCTATTCTTCGGCTGTTCCTTCCGGCTAACCCCGCCTCGATGTCGTCCGAGAGAGGAGAGATGAAGTGCGTCCGATGGTGTGGCGATGAAGAGTCCGCAAAATTTTCTGCCGGCCCGGGTTTTATGCACTAACCGTGATCGCTGATTGGGTCGCTCCGAACACGTTGTTGGTCACGTGACGGCTGCTGCTCCATCGATTGGCTCGCCCCGTCCACCGCTGGTACCGGAGAGCAGATGTTCGCATACCGCTGCCGTCACAATACATTTAACCCACTTACCGGAGATCGCTTAGCGTCTACTCAGGCATGAAGAATAGAATTTACATCAATTAATGAAACTAAGCTCTGCCAAAGGAGGACGGCTGCCGACGCCAGCTGCTGTTCAGGTCAGATTGACTGAACACGCACAAAAGCTTTGTGTCGAAAAACATAATCACCCGGTCCGTCAACAGAGCGCGTTGGCCTTCAGTGAAACAACGAAACGATAATACAGTACACTACGCTTAATTGCCATAATTAATTAATTCGGCGATTAATTGTATTAAATAAATTCTTCTTTATAGAAACTCCGGGTTCTCAAAACCCCGGCACACTAGTTTCTAATTATAATAATCAAATAATTTCCTTTGCAATATGTAATAAACCGTTGATTGATTCTTTTACTATGTTTCCTATGTATGTAATTATTTCATGTCATCAACGTCTCACTCCTCTATTTAAAAATAAGTTTATTGTGGAACCACATATTATTAATGCAACGTACACACAAAAATCCTATGACCTAGCCGGTGTTTAACACTATATAGTTGCGTTGGGCACATGGACTAAGGTGTGTTCATTTTATAATACTTGTAACGTTTCAATGTATGTACATAAACTTTTTCTCTGTTAAAGATTGACTAATACATTAATTTGAAAACCAACAAAAACAGAACATTTAAATTTAAATCAAAATGAAATTTGAACCTTTCTGTACAATTCACTTGCTTAATGTATTAGTCTAACTTTGAGAGGAAAAATGTTTCTTGCAGGCTACTTTTTATGCCTCACGACTGAAAAAAATTAAATTTTGATATGAAGTTTTATTTCTTATTTTGTTATGAGAAAGATATTATTAAATTTAAAAAATAGCATACACATCACGTACGCGAACTAGACTGCACGTACAAGAAAATATTGTTATGGAGTAAAAATATCTTGCGTAAGGACAGTTTATACTTCAATACGTACTAAATCAAGTGTGCGATGGTTTTATTACGTTTTTTATTTTTACCTACTTAATTTTTGGGCTAAATGTATTTATAATATACCAAAATGTAAAGATTTGAAATACTGTTACTAATGTGTATACTTTATAGGCTTATCTAGTAATGTATTTTTATCGGTAGAGATTTTCAAGTCGCGTAATAGTTGCAACCATAAAACCCATAAACGCAATGTATTTTCCTACTTCGCCCATTGTCTCATACGGGTGTGGAACCAAGAATAGAAATATGATTTCTTCATCGTCTTAAACTTGCTTAAACTTTTAAATACTTCTGTTGTGGTGTCCTAAAGTCTTACACAAAATTTTATTTCAAAACGCATTCAGTATTACTGTGTATGTTTGTAAAATGAGATATAGTCATATTTTATAAAATTAAGAAGCTAAACGTTATTATAATTGTACACAAATTTATAGCTATTTTCTTTTCCGTTATTGGTTTTAAACAGTTCTAGAAATTTAGTGTCATAAATTTTTAGAAAATCTGTAAATGCAATCATAAGCACTTCCTACAGCATCGACTATTATTCTGGAAATGGGACAGACACGACCGATTTAAGTTTGCACATGACAGCAATACCGAATAGTGACGGAAAAGGAGGATAAAAAGTGCAATCATTGTAAAATTTATAATAAGTTTTTGTATCTTTATTTGTACTGTAATGAGTTAACATATTGAACTAGAGTAGAAATATGATTTATACTATTAAAGAAACCAAAGTGCATTCAAAGCATTTCATGTATTCATTATAACGAAGTTATTTCCTTGTGCAGTTGACAAGTTTGTGCAAAACTGTTTATATAAGATCTAGTAGCGTAATTAGTATCTTGATTGCCATGCTTATTATTACATCAATACACCATAGTTACATGAAGACTAAAGCATGAATGAATAGTGTGAAATGCTATAATATATTGCAGCAGAACACAGGATGATAAGCGATGTTAACCGTATCTAAGCACGGATGACGAACATTTTCAGGTTTAAAATGGTTTTATGCAATGTTTTGTCTTTTAGCCGTAAGTTTTGATTTAGCAATGGATAAGAATGTAGGTTATATCTAATTCTTCATAAAAATGTGTTGTTTATTGTCATGTACTTTTTGTGTGAATTTGTGCGCGTGTGCGCGTGTGATAACTTGTGTTCGCTATATCTTCCGCGGTAATCAACCCATCGACGTGAAACTTTGACAGTGGATTGTTTTTGTAAATAGCTACAAATCTTATTTACTCTGAGGTTTACAACTATTTTATAAATATGGTTCTATTAGTAGGTAAAAACTCAATTTGTAACGCTTATCATTAATAGGGTAATAAAATTCGTAGATAAAATCAATGCAAGCCCTTGCGGATTTATACAAACTTTTGCAGGAAAACCTTGTATCTTTTGCAATCATCAACCATGTGACCTGGGTTTAACCAATCGGAAGACACTAAATTCAGTAATATTCGTACTCTGTAAAGTAAGGATCGCGACAGTTCTTCGATAGCAATTCCAAGGTGAAGTTGTGTCTGTCGTCGAGAGTTTTGCTCGTACGAACATATAAAAATCTTAACTTACAATAAAAATTGGAACTCTTTGCGAAGCTTTGCATAAAGAACCAAGCGGGTTAACAACCTAAGTAAAAATTATATTAGATTAAAGTGCTTTTCGCGTTAGTGTAAGATAGTCCGCATAGGGAAGTATTAAAAACACTTCAAGCTTTCTCGGAAGGTGTACGCCAAATACACCGCTTTTCTAATAACTACCCGTAATCACCCTGAGCTTAATAAAATGAACGTGTAAATAAATAATAACTGTTTCGAGAAAGAACGATCATTATTGTGACCGTAACAACTTTGTGAAAAGTCTAATTGGTGTTAGCAGTTAGACGGAATCGTCAACGAACCGTATCGAAGTATCGCCGCTAGAGTAACCCGCCGACGAAGAGGACGCCAGGACGAAGAGGACGCCAGGAAGGAGAGCGACGCCGAAGAAGAGGACCCCAGGACGGGAGCGACGATCAGAAGAGGAGGGACGCATATAGGGAGGACGTGTCAGCAAGTGAACAAGTAAAATCGATACAAAATTTAACTATATAAACTATTATTTCAAAATATAAAATGGATGACAATTTGTAATATAATATACATCATAAAACTAATTACGTCTTGTGTATAATAAATAATTTTTCATCACCTACATTATAGACTCGTTTGTAATTTCTGCACACACACTATATCCATGGCGATAATTAAATCTGTATCGTTGCAATATAAATGTAACTCAAACGTGAACAAAACTTACCATATTACAGATTACAACATGTTATTAAATTTCACAATACTAAGAATTATGTTGGTAAAAAGCAAAACATACTATCATATTAAACACACAATGACACGCGCACGAGCAGAGAAAAGCGCTTGCTCCTATTCTAACAGGATTTTCTTTATTCAGCACAACGAAATACCTGGTTAGAAGCTTAGTGTCACACGTAAATAATTAATCACTTTACGGATTATATTCTGAATTAATTAGTCAACTTCTGTCAACATTGCACGGCAATGAAGTCTTGTCAGGAATATACGTATCTTCAGAAGATGGTTTTGTGGGAAACACTAAGTGAAGACTATTGTAAAGTTTCAGTTAATGTGACCTAGTTAGAATCTACTGGATTAGTGTGTGCGACTGGAGACACTGCATCGATAACTGTGTAATATTTCTATACACGGTTAAATAAGTAATTACCATATGTCAACGAAGCAGCACACATGACGCATCATTATAATATGTTAACTGCTCGTAGGTCTCAAGTAACGACTATCACTTTACTGCGTCATCACGCTACCCGTTCCAAACTTATAGAAAGACGGTTACGGTTTGGACGTTTATAAACTCGTATAAAGTTTCGACAGATGCGAAAAATTAACAGCACGGTTTTTCGGTTTCAGAGACGTACTTTCATATCTTCTAAAACAAACTGTTTCGCCTATATTACGACGAGGCATCCTCAGTGGCCTTCAGTCGAGCTCACTAAGGATGCCTCATGGTATTATCGTAGTTCGGCCATACAAAGTTTAGTTTACATGCGCAAAATTGTTACAGAATCTCATTCGCGAGTAAAAGGACATGTAGGCGTCCGCCATCTTCTTTTGAACTGAAGTGTCATAGATTTTACGAAATATGTTTAAACCAGTGTAAGGCACTAGGAAAAATAATTACAGTATACCGTCCAAACGCGTTTTTGTAAAACAAATTTTACATTTTCTGCAAATTATTTAACTCTGCGTTCAGAACTTATGGAAACGGTATATTCGGATTTCATCATTACCTCTGTTAATCGATTATTTTTGTTGGTCAATCCTTTATGGGGCTAGAAAACAGCAGGCATAAGCGGCAATTAAAAATTATGTTATGTCTCAAAAGCACATTGTGCACAACACCTCAAAATTTGTTATAATTTCATTCGTAGCATTTAAATTTAATGTAATAGAGGGCGCTTTTATAAAATTTTAACAATTCGTATTATATATTCAACATTTACGTCGCTTGTATGTGAAGCATGAAGAAGAGTACTGTAAAAATACCACAAATATGAAATGCATAATTTGGTATATTTATGTCAACGAATGCCTGGTGATTGTTGACACAAAAAGTTGTTGAACTGGGCTCAGACTAGAAGACAGAAACGAGGTATACCTAGAAGATCGTGGACGGACTACATACATGATGGGGTGGAGAAAAGAGGCTTGTAACGAGGAGCCTGGGACAACAGAAACCTCTGGCGTGCAGGTTATGAGAGACTGGAAGAGTTGTCTAATCATTGATGGACAATATTGTAAACTGTTATTTGGAAGTGGAATACGTTCTGCCAGTTTTTGTACGCGCAGTTTGTAATTTTGATGGCTCGGCAATGTACACTGTTTGAAATTTACACGTTTCAACATTCATTCACTAAATATGTTTCTTCAAATTTTAGTAAATTTTATCATATTTGACGAAATGCAATATACTTAAATATCTCATATCTATTGTCTATCTCTAGTACCTAGGCTTCACCTACCTTCTTCTACAATCTAGTAATCGCAAATGACCATATCAACAGACCACTGCTGACGCTTCGGTTACTTTTACATCGTTTTATATAAAAAATGTTATTACAGAAATATTTTGTACTATGTTCTAATAATGTCCACAAACATTTTAAAAAGAATGAAAGTAATTTGGTTATCATATACTTGCTTCTGTTTCAGGATTTCTAGCTGAACCTGTTTCAGGTAAGTTTTGTGTCTGTTTGTTATCTACCTCTAGATTCTAGACTATAACTACGGTCAAGTGTGGAAGACATAAGTTACTTCTACAATGGCTAAAACACCTTTGTCCCGCAGATTTTGTTTTAATTAACGACAACAGTTAGAAAGGTTGTAGGTAAAAACAACGAAGAGCTGTTTCTGTTTCAATTTACGTGTAACATTTGCTAAAATGAAACGACGTTGTGCTCCGTCCTGTGTAGGCTACACACGTCGCATGTGTAATTAATAGTTCTTTACGAGTCTTTGTGCACACTCACCCTACTCGTGTTGTTACTGCCATTCCTCTCAGAATAAGCGTCAACGGTCCATTGCCTTTTTGTTCTGTAACAAGTGTTAAGTTCGGCAAATGTTCTATCATCGTAGTTTGCGAACATGTAATGACCATGTATTATACCTAAGAAAAATATGGTTTCGCATTGTTTGCTTTCGTATTATGTCAATAATATAATATCTTATTATGTACCATATTATACATATAGTAATAATATACATATTAATATGGTATATAATATAATGTACCATATTATGGTATAGCTATATTATTTACAAATCCCTTATCCCTTATTTACAAATGTTTTGCTGTTCGCTGGCTGTGTTAGGCTTCTTTTAAATTTCTGATCTCTTCTTGGTGATACAATGTTCCTCGCGGCAAAGACCTCTGTGTAAGTAAACGTAATTTTTTTTTTTGAGAGGTGAAGGTGCATTTGTCTAACTAAACATTATGCATATGCCCACAATCCTATTTCACCACGGCACACACAATATTGCCAAGTAATAGACCGCATTAGGTTCGCTCAAACAGACGAGTTTCAAAACATGCACTTAAAACGAAATCAAAGTTAAACCACAATCCTAATATTTTATATAACATTTTGTCTAGGCTATCTGTCTTCAATATCCTGTAATTTTTAATAGCATTCCTATGTTGAGGTAACAGACAACATATGTCTACATGCTACGTGCGTTGTGATTACACAACTCTCTCGACTATTCCAGACGTTTGACAACCGGTATTAGTCTACCGGCATTAGTCAACCGGTATTAGAGTTCAGCTATTAGTCTACCGGTATCCAAGTCATTATATCGCACAGAGTAAGTATAAAAGCGCCGCTTCCGAAGCGATGTTTACAGTTTTGGACCTGCGATATTAGAGTGTGTTATAGAGCTGTTACTGTGACTTTCTGTTTAGCGAAAAGTCATTTGTGTGTGTTGCTTAGTGCAACAATCTTAATAAGATATCATCTGTTGTTTTATACATTACTGTGTGTTGTAACTATTTTTGGCTTAAAAGATTGCATATAAGTGTCATTGTTTATTTTTTATTGTAATTAAAGTTGTAATTAACGACTTCATCTGGTGTCAGTTATTTTGTTTCCAGTCCTCAACTTACGATTCATACGACCATCGTAACATTGATGTCAGAATTGGGTAAGAGCACCTTTTAGAGTAGAAACCTGGACAGTAGATTGTAAAAAACTTGATATTTTTATAAGTGAGAAAAAAACATTGGATACACGTCAACAGTTGTCTGTGATAAAAATCGTCACATGTTTTAATGGAAGAGAAACGCCGAAGGGAAGCACAAGAATCAGTAGAATTACAAGAAAAAACGTAAGCATGAAAATGATGAAACAGAAAAGCGGTGAAAAAGAATTTAACCGTGAAGCAGAAAACGATAAGGCGTTATTGCAAGAGGATACCACTACAAACATTCGTCTGTTAAGAGGCGAGCTGAACAAACAAATTAGCAGTGTCCAATAGGAAAATCTGCCTCAACTATGAAAACAATCATGGAAAGTATAGAAGATTTAATAAAATGTAATAAACAAATTAAAATTGAGTCGAAACAATAATGAAAATAACTGACAAGGCTAGATTATTAGGTAATAACTCTGAAAGAACTTTTAATATATAAGAGAATGAAAAAGAACTATTGACTGTACTGACGCCAGATCATGCCATGCCTCCATTGTTTGATGGAGGAACTCGCTGGGCAACTTATCTTTGTCAGTTTCAAGCATCTAGTCGCTTAAGTGAATGGTCAGAAGAAAAGAAAGTTCTTCCGTTTATTCTCGTTACGTTTATAAACGGTAACAGAGATTAGTAGATTACAACAAGCATTAAGAATTGCACGGCACCAGAATATCTCCGAGAACGTTCACGCTCTCAAATTTGAAGCTGCTGAGTCGGCGACCCACATTAATCAAAATATGTCAACACGTTGTAGTCAAACGGATCCAATATCACAGCATCCATATAACGGACAGTATAAATATAGGATTTAAGAAAAATATTTAAGTAATCCATATTGCCTCAAAAATTTAACGAACAACGGGGAAGAGACGAAAGTCCAAAGTGTTACATATGTGGAGAACGTGACCATCTTTAAGCAGATTGTTGGGAGACAAAAATCGGCGAGCAGGGCATGAACGCACCAATTGGAGATGTAAAGACCCGTAACAGCACACAGTTTCCATTCTTCGTAAGACCACAGGTAACCTGTGTGTCACGGGATTCATTAAAGACAAATATGTCCGTACAGTTGATACGGCAGACTCAGTTTAGTGCGCCCTGATTTTGTCACCCACCCCCAATTGAGCTCTTTTACCATACAGACTGTAACGAGGAATCTATTCCAAGTGTTAGGAAATGTAGAAGTACGGGTCTCCTTGAGTTCAGCTATCTAATACTCGTTGCAGACATTGTCAATGAAGTGATTTTTAGCGCAAACTTTATGAATGTCTGTGGGTTCGTAGTGGACATAAGAGAGAGTGTCCTTAGTGTAGATAAGGTGTTTTCTGAGTGAAATGTTGGGGACAGCCAACCACTGGTCAAGCAAGTGACGGTGGCCGAAGAAGGAGACAACAGAGGCGGAGATGAGGAATCTTTGGTGTTTGATGCGAAAACGGAATACAAACTGATAGGTGAAATATCAAATTTTTTGACGATACAAGAGGTTGTCGAAACACCAACTCTAGTGACAAAAAAGCTACTCTTTCAAAGTTAATTTTAGGGCGGTGGGAGAAATTGCTGGAGAGAAAGGATTGATCTCAAAAACAAGATGTAGGAGAAGGGAGAAGAGACGTATCAGACCTACAGGGAACGGACGAGTTCGAACAAGGGATGACGCTTGTCACAAGATTAGAAAAATTGCTGAAGAGGATGGTACATAAGAGATTGGGAGCGGACTAGGAAAGCAAAATAAAATCGAAGAAGAGGTGTTTGCGAATGACGGTGAAAGTGCCCTGGAAGTTGAAAAAGGACTTTCAAGAGCCACATTTAAAACAAACAACAGAAGAGGATTTGCCATTTTGGCATGAACAGGGTTAAAGAAGAGGTAGGCAGAGCAACGCAGAGGTCTTACTTGTAGCTACGTGGCACTTTAGTGACTATTACTTACCAGTGGCAAAGGTTACAGAGTCGAGGTATACACAACAGACTACGGCAGATATAACCAAAATGACCAGCTTCATAAATTTCCAGCCATTAGGACTCATGATCCCAACAATCGCAAAGCAAAGTCCTCAGAAACAATGCAATGATATTTTCTAAATTTATTTTGTTTGTATAAGTTACTGTATGTTCCGAATAATGTGTAGTGTATGTACTATAAATAAATCGCATCAGGATTAAAAATACTCAATTTATAAAAACAATGGTCATCGGGGATACTGAATCTAATTCCAGATACTCGACTAATAAAGTATCTATCAGTACCAAGACAATGGTCCGAGTGCTGCTTATCGGAATGCTTCACTAAGAAAGGTAAAAGCTGAAGTACTCAATTTTAATACAGCAGTAGAGTAATCTTAATCTCAGTAGGAGTGCAGCAGAGTAATTTTCATCATCAACATCGCCGTCGTCGTCGTTATCGTCACTGATATCGTCATCATTATCGTTATTATCATTATTGTCTGATCAACATGGCCATCACCATTATCTCTTGATAATAATCTACGTTAACTAATTCGTTTTTCACATTGTAACTGAAACCGACTCTCGTATTTGTTTATTCATTTCAGTATAGTAAACCCTTTGTACAAATAACGTATCTTTATCATCTGCAGCACCTATTCTTACAAGATCTCGCGAAGTGTATAGTTATTGTAATGTTCCCAGCATCCCTAATATAACCGTACACTACAAAAGTCTTACACAAAGAGTTTCGCACAAACCGTAATATACAGTATTTCGCGCTCAGCAGGTTGTTCAGTTTCTCAAACTTTATCATAATTACATTTTATACGTTTCATTACTTCATTATTACTTGGCCGCGGGAGATATAAGTTTTAACTAAAGTTTGTAGTGCGTCGAGTATAGAATGTCTCTCCACCAGTAATTCAATAAATCCGAAAAGAATACTACACAAAAGCTCCTGCTGTATTTTATTCATTTTACTAGCATTGTCATAGCAATATGTATAACAAAGTAAAACAGTATTGTTATCTGCACAGTACCTTCATTTATTTATTTTATTTTAGTTGATAATTCTTGTTTGTACATAGGCCTATCACTTAGTGTCAGATAGTCTGCAAAAGAGTCTTCTTGTAACTCATTCTACGTATGGACAAAGGTGAAAATGTGCCTGAATGTAATAGTGGCAAAACAATTACAAAGATAATGAGAAAAACAAAATGTACCGTTTCTTTGCTTTGGATTTGATCCTGTATTTATTTATTCAAGCTGGTAAATAGACGTAGAACATTAAAGATATACACATAGAGACAGATATTCAATAGACAGGCTCACGTATTCTCAGTGACAGAACACTGTTTAATTTCACGGTTCGTACTTTCAGTCTCAATTTTATACGCTGTGTTTAGGTCTCTGCTCTAACTACTGCTACTGAATGCTTTAATAACTTAACATGTTTTAAAATAACTGTAAGAACGACAGTGCAACGGCAAAAAACTTAAGAAGGTTTATGCCGTTAATCGCGGGCACATACAACGTTGAGCTCTTCTGCAGTTAATTCAATAAGTATTTTAGACAACGCAATATACATAATGTGCCAGGCGCACACTATTAACTGTGTGATAACGCTGCAGGTTAATAGATTTTATGTAGTATGTACTATGACAGTTGCAGTTTCGTAATAGTACTGCCATCATTGTGTAATAATATATATCACTACGTACTGTTGTGGTTTATTGTCTTTCGTAATAATAAAATATTTAATTTCCAACAGAACAATAAGGAAGAGCTCTAAGGATTAACTGCTAGAATTGTTAATTTATACACATAGACCTGAACTCGACTTAATTAATATTAATAACCCAGAATCACTGGAATCGCACAGAAAGGAGCAATTGAATTCTTTTTTTCTATTCATCTATCCACTAAGTACAGTACAGTGCTAATCAAAACTGTACAATGACATACATTTAGTAACTACTAATATTCTAGTCTCCACGATAATTGGATACCATTGTGTATTTAAATATAACAGATTTTGTTTTGTTCGAAGCAAAGCTAAATTAACTTATTGTAAAAGTAAAAGTAGGCCTAATGCCCCGATCCCTACTACAAAATAATCAGAAAGCCTAAGAGTACCAAAAATATTTTAATTCACTAGGCCTACAAGGATGACGTAATTCTAATAATCAAAGTTTCTCTCACCAGTGTACAGATATTTCATGACGCGCCGAACTGTATTCTCAAAGACTGTGATCAGAGTTGCATTGCCGACATTCATAATGTGTAGTATTTCGGCCGTCTTAAAATTATCAGTTGTCTAGGGATTGTTTACGTACACGGAATTTTCATCGCACCACAGACAATTAAAATCGGGGATAGAAAGACCGGTAGATCTTAGAGGCCAAGTGGTTCTAATAATGACTGTGCCCCAAAACACGTCATCCATGATTGCCACACATTACGGCGATATGTGAGGAGTAGCACGATACAGATTAAAGTATACCATAAAAGTAGGTCGTAGATTCAGACCCGCTGCATTTACGTCTCTACTCTGAACATTGCTTGGAATACATTAATCACTGTACACAAAACAAGAACGACAGCGTAAAGACAAAAGAAAACATTACAAGATTTATAGGCCTACCGTTTATCGTGAGCACGCTCCATCTTTTGTTAGATACACAACGGATGGGTAATAAAAATTATCATAGTACGGTTGTGGGTAGGTACTCTCAGAAATCAGTCGGATGCGTCAATTCGCCTGCGGGACATTATCACTCCTGACTCTTGGAACTGACTGAGATTGTATGCTCAAATACTTGAGTTGTGCCATTGGTGAACCCCGACAATTGGAAGTGTGCCTTGTCTGAGAACAACGTGAGACAGTTACATTCCTTTACGGTAAGGAAAATTTAAAGATCTCCTAGAGTACACTACACTTTATCGCTATCGCTATTTTGTTTTTATTTATGCAAAGCTTTATGTTTGCGAACGTTTAAGCCAAGGCTGTATGGCTGCTCGACTTCCTTGAGTTTGTAGTACGGGCTCTAAGATGCCTAATACCATCTTGGAGATATTGGACAGAGTTTTAATGATTTAAGAGTACTATACCTGAAATCTTTAAGCATCTTCTCTACCACATCGATACACATCCTTTACTAGAAACTTATGTTCCTCCACATCATTGGCACAAGACAAAATCGAACAAAACCCGTCTTCGTTCCAATACTGGTTCGTCAATATGACAAGGTGTCTGTTTGGCACATGACCGCGAGGGGCAAAAGGAGACGGGGTCATGTAAACGTTATCAATTATTTTAAACTCAAACTAGGTTATAAGAGTGAGTGACAAAACTGTAGTCTGTTTTAAATAATTTGATATGAGGAATACAGTTACGAAAAATGACTAAACAGAGACAATAACTTTTCACTAAAGAAAAAAATGTCACTTTTGTCGTTTCCAAGATATTTTCTAAGCCTATAAAATCAATGATACTTTTGTTACACGTAATGTATAAGGTAGTGGCGTTATTGATTAGAAGACTTGAAACATATAGGTAATACCAGACGGAGGAGTATCAAGAGGAATCGGTAAGGAAAAAGAAACAGCGTAGCAAATCTTTACATTGAAAAACGTTATAAAAATATGTTACGAGAACAGACATCCCAGACGTCCTATAGTTTATACAGTTCAGAAAAACGTATTGTTTAGTCAATGAAGCTACTATACTAATAATAATAAACAATAGAGAAAGTTGTTTTGCAGCAAGGTGTTTAATCCAAACGTTTTCATCAGGTTATTTTATTAAAACAGTAAATTTTAAATAATGTATTTAGGAATTAATGTCGAACCATAGAATTAAAACGGGTATAATTTTATTAAAAGTGATTATTAGGAAAAATGTAAATATTTACATATATTTTGTTTTAAATCATAAGTGGATGGTGATTTAGTGTGACTTTCCGTTGGATGAGGTATGTCATTTATGTTCGACTGATTTGTTTGTATCAACTCTAAAGTTACGTGACACGTGGTATAGAATATAAACTCTACCTATAACACGGACAAGAATTATATAAATGATTTAAAGAAATATCAATTATTCTTAACAGCTTAAACATTTCTGAAGTACTTACTAAAAACACTGACAAAAACTATTAAAAGAACCAAAAATAGCTTCGACTGTATAAAAAAAAGGCTGAAAGAAATATGAATTTAAAATTTTAAAAGTACAAAAAGTAAAAACGAAAGGATCTGAGAATAGAGTACTTTTTGTACTTTTTAGTGAAAACTCTTTGTTATCATCAGCTCTCTTCCTTCCAAAAATTGAGGAAAATAACGTTTGCACCAGAGACAGAAAATAAATTTAGATCAGTCTTGGACTGATTGGTAGAATAACAGAGAACTGTACCAAACGCGGAGTGCTGTGTAAAGACGAGGATACGAAGAGTGGCGTTTTCCTCGCATGTATTAGACAAGACAATCTAATGTAGTGGGCCGCAAGTCATCATCAATAAGGGCTATTCAGCATCAGTTCCGCGGCGTCAGTAGCTAATGAGACGCACTCCCATGATCCGAGAACTGTTCACATTGTGTTACAGAGCACGACGTTTCTCGGACTGCGAAGTTTTAACCGCTGGCCAATAAAAATTATAAACAATAATATGTATTTCTAATTTTTTTTTCGTCGTGCAATATGTATTGTCAATATCGGAGTAGACCAGTAGGAAATACAATATCGTCACTGTTTATCATCAAATAACGTGTTCAATTAACTAGGTAAGAAGTTAAAAACATATTTTTTTTTCTATTTTACTACTATCATTTACTACTACCACTGTCGGAACAGCTGATTACTAATATATCTCAACTAAAATTGAACGTGACTTTTACTGAAGTTACAATTCAGTGATTTAACACCTTATAACATGAGTATGGCTGAGGGTAAGGCCTCAGAAACAAACATTTTAGTATACGCTTGATTGAAAATAAATTATTGAAGCATATTAATCACCTAGTTTTATTACTTCATTTCTTTAAAAACTATTAAGAACACATTCATTTATTTAAAAAAATACAATTATTTACATATATTTTTTTAGATAACGTTTGTTTTAAGTGAACGTGTAGCCTGTTTTGGCCGAATCTGATATTCCGCTGATGTAACTGTGTACATACTATCCTCTCAAATATTTATTTGTAAAGTAATTAATGTCCGTACATTACTTGTGTGCATTCTAGATAACAGTACAGAGAGTATTGTTAAGTATGGGCAGTTTAATCTCAGCGTATGTGTATTTTGGTACCATAAACGTTAAAAATTAACCCAGACAGTGGACAGAATATTTTCCACATCGAGTTTTATGTAACATAAGAGTAAATATGTATGTCCGTTGTATACTATAATTAAGTGTATATATAAATAAAATAATGTCAAATTGTATAAATTTTTGTTTCGTAACTTTCTACAATGAAAATTCTGATTTAAATTAAAGAAAAAAAGACATTCTGTTCCACCAGGTGTGATATACTTGCAATAGTATGTGCTCGTAGTTTACTCAATCCGCGCGTACTTCATCTTATATTTTAATTAAATTTTAATCTTTTAAGTTACTGAATTAGTTTAGTATTCCCACTGCTTACATTCCCACTGTTAATACATCATACATATTATCTTTCTGACAGTCACAATACATCACATTGTTTCTAAATTCTGCACAATGTATAACAATATTTACACAATTATTAAGTACTTCTTCAATACTACCGACATGTTGCCATTTCTTTTCGGTCTTCCTAATTGTTTTACTTAGTTTTTCATCACTTGTTATCACCTTACTTAACTGACCTACTTTAAGGTGAAACAAATTAAACCTACAAATTGTAACTCACAGTCGGGTGCATCTTTAAAATATAATTGTTTTGAAGTAATGAAGAAGGAAGAGGTTTTTATTACCCTTACATTCGTCTTCGTTATTGAAGCAGGGGTTTAGATGCTTAAAGATATAGTAAAATTGTAGGTCCCTAAACGTTGTATGTATTACAACAATCTCAGAAAAAACTGATGCAGGATGATTAATTAAGAAAACTTAATCCACAGCAGAGTATTGAGGTTAGCATTACTTGATGTGAATTGTTGCACTCGATAAGTTCCTGTGCCCCAATTATAAGCTGTCACACAGACTACTTGGGATTAGAGTAACTGTAAGGGATCCGTATAACGTTAATCCGTTGTTGATGGATATTTAATCATATTAGTCAGACTAAATCAATAAATACTAAAGCTATTTACTATTTAGCTATGTCCTTGCCTTGAACTATCAAAATTATATATTAGTTTTGTACGAATTAAACGTCAATTATAAAACATCAATTGACAATTTGAGGGCAGTATCAATATTGTTACGACGGTCTACTTGATCGTCGTATGGTACAGTGGAAAACAAAATACAAAACACCAATTAAGTCACTAATCACCAGCTTTAATTATCACAGTTAAACAGTTAGTAATTAACAACACAGTCTCTTACAACAAATCAAATAAAAATTGTTCACACGCAATAAAATGTCAACTAATATAAAACACAATTGTATTACAATTATACCGCCCGATTATAAAACACAACACTTCACTAATAACCAATTGAACGCACAGAGTAATATCGCCCGATAATAACTCGAACCGCACAAAATATATCGCAACTATAACTGAAACTAAGGTCGTTGCCACCTTGTATTTATACCCCCACTCATAGACCAGAACATTCCAAACTACATGTTATCTCTACCTAGGACGTAATTAATTGCGGCCTTAACTCATTCCGCGCGGCTTCTGACACAATCTAGCTAATGCGTCGAGAATCGCGTACGCCACACAGATTCCGCTGGATTCATCTGGAACATTCGATAATCACGCAGATTGTTCTGTAATGTCGTAACAATATTAAAGTTCAGTTGACTACGTAACATTAAAAAATATTTACAGATGGAGTATTAATATGCAAATTATGGTATTACAAAGTTTAAGGAATTTGCAAATCGTAATTGTTTAAGGATCCTATTTTGCATTTATGAAACGTTCAAGACTCAGCTCACGAAGCCGTTTGCCATTTCGTTGGACACGCCAACTAATCCAGATGATGGATAAGTTCTTTCATATATTAGTATTAATGCAAGAGACGAAAACTGGTCACACCACATCTAACTGGCAAATAGATTCTCTGAGAAAATGAAATTTGAAAAACGTTTGTACTAATTTTTAAGTTTTGCATTTACGATGATATTATTCTAAAGGTTTCCATTACCTACATTATTGAAATATGATAATTAATATGTCAATTAAGTGTTACTTATAACAAACAATAAAGTTTGTTTAAAATTTAAAACAAAATATATTCATTCCATAAAACTGGTATCCGATGACATGTGATTCGCACACCCATTTTAGTCACAATTATTCTTCATATTAGTAACTTTATTACACCATAAAATCCTGTTGGTCAAAATATCAGCTTGAGTATGTTCATGGCAGGAGTATTAAACTTAAATAATTTGTGCACATAGTAATGACACTTCAGTATGATTCACACACACGCACATACACACGGTGTGGGTATAAATACGAGGCAAACGATGGTACACATTAATTCCCAGTGTAAATAACCAATTTTTGGTCATTAAAGTCTCTTAATTCTCTCCAATCTACTTCAATTTTTTTTCAGTTATTTGTATACCGCCGTGTTGGAAATTTCCCTCTTCTCTGTATGTTTTCTCTTTCTAAATATCTACTCCCGATTCGCTGACATTCCCAGAATCTGTTCCACTTATCTCAAGAGTTTTAAAACGTTTCTGCCGCAACAATGGGGATCAAATCGAATGCTTATTCTTCCTTTATAAACACAAAGAAAATGGGTTTATTGTACTTCACGATAAAACGATAACACATTAGAATAATATACGATAGTAACTATTGAACAAAGAAACATATGTAGGGAGGCATGTATTATTTACACATTTTCAAGTGTTATAAAACTTCAGATTAATTATATGTAAGCTGTATATATAAGCTGTGCTGAATAAATCCTTAGGTATCCTTATACTGTTTTGTATAATCAAGCTTAGCCACTAAAGAGTTTAACGTTTTTAATAAGTCTAAATTTTCATCTGTACGTTGAATCAAAAAACATACATTACATTACGTATATGTTGAATGTTTTATTATACATTAAAATACAAGATTGTCTCCTTTAATTCTAATTTATTGTTAGTAAGTACTAATTTTTGTTGAAGAAAGTCATACAGAAAATAATGAGTACAATGTGAATAGAGAGAGTTGCACAGGTTGTGCTTAGAAGGTATATTCTTAAAACTAGTACTAATGGTATTATTCTGAAGTTTAATTCATATTTCCTTTCATAAATATAACTTTAGTGTGACATACGTTACGTGTTAACCATAGACATGTAATATGTAGGAGCAATTAAAGAGATGATTAATTTCTGAATTACGGTAATAGCATGATAGCACTGTCATGTTACGTACATCAATGGGCAAATAATGTAGTCCAAGTTCCCTTGGCGAAGGAGCAGAACTCATCTTTGCTTACTTCCTTCTCTTCCCCAATATCCCCTCTTTGATTAAAAATTTCCATTGTTAAGATACATTTACTAAATTATATTAAGCCTCTTTCTTTTAGTACTACAAATTCCGAATTGGCATCTTCTGTTCTAATATAAGTGCTAATTCATACTAGATCTTTCTTATAGACATAAACTTAGAATAGTAAAGAGTATTCAAACAATTTCAAACAAAAAAAATAAATAAAACAAAATATCAAACAAATAAAGTGATTTGTAAATTAGTGAATTGGTTTCGGCTGTTTAATCGTTTTAAGGATTATGATTTTGTTATTAGAACAACATTACATAAAAATTGTTTCTTAAACTTCCACATAACTAAACTTTATTTTTATTTTTCGTCGTAGTATAGAAGCATACGATAATCTGTATAAAAGTATTTACTTAGAATAAATGAGTTTTAGTATAAATTATTGTTGTTATATCATGTGTATTTTGTAAATAATATTGAACTACTCACACTTCATCATGTTTATGCTATTCTATATATAAAGGAAATATGTATATTTGCATATTATGGTTATGAAAACTTTATTTTGTCAGGCCTTCAACACGACTTGAGTAACTTCTACAATTTCAAAACCATATTCATCTTTATTTGAAAAGCAATAAAACAATTAACATTCCAAGAACAAATATTGATTTTAGGTTAGAGTTTACATTTTGAGGTTACATTGCTAAAGACTAGAGTGGGAATCTAATGACTGAAGGCCTCTCACTGAAATCCCTGGATTTTTGAGGGTAATCGTTTAGCTGTGTAGATGTCCACAGATATTATTACACCTCTATTATAGTATAAACTGATGTGGGTATGGTTAAAACAACTAATATTGTTTTTTTACACGAGTTATATTGCTATTGTTTCCACTACTGCACATTTTTCTTAATTGTTCAGTCCCGTGAGAAAGTATTTTACCTAGCTATTGAAAACTGCCCGTCGAGTTTAATATATAACGTTTATTATTGACGTTGGTTCTAACCTTTTCCTCCAGATTGGTTTTTTAAATTAAAAAACAGATTTAGCTAGTTATCTGAACGTCTACATTATGTTTTACGATTTTATAGTTTTTCCAGATGGTAGAACAGTAGCCACCAAAATGTGACACGTACACAGTATTTCAAACTAGCTTGAAAAATATTCAATTAGCCGTTGTAATTAAAAACTCACATTTTTTAAATACAAGTGATGTTTAGTACAAATAAATAGGTTATTGGGTAAATCAAAAATTTCGTTACGTCATTATTATTTTCAAAACTACTCACGCGACAAGCCTAAAATTATATTTCCTGTCAATCTTTTAATATATTTTATACTAATACTGTTAAATATTTATATTTATTGTATTTTATTTTGTATTTTGCTATTGTATATTGTAACGTGACAGATGTATGCATAATATTGAATGGCAATTGATCATTAGAATAATAAAGTTATAATATTTAAATTTGGAAGAAAGCATTAAGTTTAATATAAAAAGATTAATTCATAGCAACTGTGGAAAGAAATCATTATTATTTAAAAAAAATACAAGTTCAAATAAAATGAGTTACTAGTGATGAGTCATCCAAAACCAGTCTCATAACCAAAGGTTTTCAAGTTATAACCCAGGAAGGTAAGAAAGTGAATAACCAAGCAGTACAGAATATGACCAAACCCACAAGGAGGAAGAATAAATAGAATAGAAACCCTGAATAAGCCAAGATCAACCAATACAGGTGGTGTATTTCTAAAATCAAGAAGAAGATGGAGAAGATCCCAAGAAACCTGATGGCATCAAGAAGAAGATGGAGAAGATACCAGTCCCAGAAGGCAGGAGAAAAGAAGACTGATGAAAGAAGAAGAAGGCAGCATCCTGAAGAAGATGTCATGCTCTTATAAAAGACACCCAAATCCCCATACCCCCAAAATAAGTCATAACCAATAAAAGTATAACGAAATGAAAACCACATGTACATAAAATTAAGAGAGAGAAGTGTATAAAGTAAAAGTTGCCAGTGAACTAAGATGAAACAATAATATAGTACCCATGGAACAAATCTCCATTGTAAAACACTAACCAATTTATTATGTTAATAAGACTATACGACCATTTAGCAATAACATAATATAAAAGTGCAAAGTGAACCAGTGATAGTTTTGGGTATTATAGAAAATAAACCTTGTGTTTCATTCTTGGCAATCACAAACATTGAATACAATGAAATATGCAAATTTCAATGACTTGAAATGTGTACTGTGGGAATATGTTACTTATAAGACATAAATCTGTTTAAAATAACATTTTGTTTTATATGCAAAAAGAAAAACAGATTTCATAATATTATTTGAACAATTTATACTATTTATTTATTTATGACAGGGTACAATTCCCCAAAGACAATGTTTAAAAGACGGTATGAAAACTGTACAATCCTACTTATAATAATAGTTAGCAACAAGAATATAGATATAAGGTTTTTATGAATATAGTATAAGGATGTTTAAAAATGTATTAGGTATAAGGCCATTTGTTTGGTTCTGCTATAACTAACATCAGAACTGTAAAAAAAATTACTACTGGTAAATAGTAGGAAGTAATTAAGATGTTAGTTAGTAGAAAAGTTTTTTTTTGTGAACCGTATTTCCATGTTAGAAATAAGGATTTTGTTGTAAAATGTCTGAAGGTTAAAGACAATCATTTATTTAAAAAATATTCTTTATTTGTTTAACTGTTATTTGTATAGTAACCAATACTAATTGTTATTGTGTAATTTGGAAAAATGTTTAGTTTATAAGACTATATTTAAAAGTCAGAGAGGGTATCACACATCATATATTGTTTGTAAAATATTTTGTAAGAAAAAATTGTTAAAAAACCTAGGCCAAAGAAAGAAAACCAAACTTCATCAAAACAGAGAAATTACTCATTTAAATGCAAATAAACAAAAGGGGTTTAGACAAAATAAACTTGAGATCAAGCCATATATTAGCACATACCATTTAGAAAGATTTTAATAAATTATATTCAGAATTATAAATAAAAATGAAAATGACTAAACTCAGAAATTTGGACATGGGAGTCATATATTCCAGAATAATGTTTTAGAATACAACTAATTCAATTAATTACAAGAAAATAAGGGAATATAAACCTTTTAATACAATATAAGATTATTAATATTAAATATAACTGATAAAATGGCTGAATTTACATAATAACAGGAAGTAAATTTTGGAGATGTTTTGACTTTTCAGAGAATACAAAATGAAAGTAAAATTATTAATTTTGGACATAAAACACTATAAAACGGCATTATTTAATCTTAAAATAAGCCGAATGAACTGAAAGATTAATTTAAATAACATCTAGTAAATAAAATTGATAAATAACCAAAGTTTAGGCAATCATATAGTGTATTATTATATATGCACAGGATAGGAAATTATATTTGAACAATGTTAAGAATAAAATATTATATTGGCTAAGAGTTTAATTGAAACTGAAGGAAATAAGATAGTTGATTATTGGTATTTGAACGGTTAACATGACAAGCGTTTTATGACGAATCTAACCTAACTTACAACGGTAATGTCGAGCGAGTAAATAGTACGTTTTTGAAATCGCGAGTGGCTTATAAAATACTTCTAGAACACTCACACTATGACAGAAACAATCAAGAAAGATTAAATAACACTGAACAATACATATCTACCCCGAAAAACACCACAAAATACCAGAAAACTGTATAATACAATAACCAAATTAGTGTCGGAATCGGGAAAAGTGTTTGAACTTATATTTACACAGATACACAAAATACAACCCAGAAACTGTACACAAGGCACTACACAGCATTTAAAAAGAGATTTGCAGACACCATAACAGGAATACTGCCAGAAAATACATTATTCAGAACATAGCAGAATCGAGCGACATTTTGATCAACTGGATGGCGGCCATTTGCTTTTGTCAATCTCAATCCCTTCTCCGTGCTCACGTCAGCTGTTGGTGAAAACAATTATATTATTTTCAAATTTATTATTCAATGTCTGTATCTAGTAATAATTATTAACTTGTTGTAACGTTATACTTTTTAAATATTGGCCCGATTTCTCTGACTTTGATAATAATTGGCTGTTTAAAGAACCCTGTTTGAATTTTATATAATATACTTTGTAACTGTTTCGATATCCTGAGAATCGATATTATAATCGATAAGAGTCAATATTGCTATTATCTAATAAAATCCTAATACTTATCACTACTAAATAGTTCTTTATTTCACAAATATTACTAATTACCACTAATATAATTCTAATTAACAATCTACCAGGACTTTACCACCTATAAGTGAATATAAGCTACAAAAACGAAAAGGTAAACAAGTATCGATTGGTTTGGAGACAATCTTATGAGTGGTGGTAGTTTATTTAAAAAATACCAGAACTTTAATAAAATTTTTCAGAAGAGTGTTACGCTTTTTAAAACTTCACAGCCCTATATTAATTAATTGATTATAATTAATTAATTAATAAAAAGGGAATTTTTTTTAAATTATATTTTTTTTTAAACATAATTTTTTTTTTAATTTTCTTCAAAACAACAATTTGTGTTTTGAAACTTTTGGTGAAGCTACATATACATTTCTTCAACAACATTACGCTATCTGACAGGTCTTGCTACAATTGGAACTCGACCAGCTGGGAAACTTAAGGAAGTGTTTCAGGCCAGTAAGACGTCAAGAGCCACACCAATTAAGAACACACAGACTCAATCTAATTTATTCATGATACAATATTACAAATTGGCGCACAACTTTAGGGGCTTTAATTAGCGATTGGAAGGGCAATACATCCTGCCCAATCACTAGTTGGAGCTAGGCAACAGCTACAAAGCCAGAGAATTTGAAGGGAAAATGCAACGACGTGCAACATCCAAGAAACGGGCGGCGGAGGCCGAAAAAACAGTAGAAATGGACATGGAAAACAAAGAGGCAACGCCAGTAGATGTGGAGAGTTCATTGCCGCCGGTGTTGTCCAAACAAACTGAACAACCAGGGGAACAACCCGAAATGCCTACACAAACAGAGAAAATCAATGTTCCGGAGAAGGAAACAGAGGACATGACAGTAGAAGAAATGTTAAGAGCAATGATGAAAAACAATAAATCTTTGGATAAAGAAAGGAAGGAAGACAAATTAGCATTAAATAAGAAATTTGAAGAGTTGAAGGGAGACAACTAGTCCTTGAAAGAAGATATCAAATCCAGCAAGGAAGAAACAAATAAGAAGATAGAAGAAACAAATAAGAAGATAGAAGAAAACACCAAGAAGATGGAAGAAAACAGCAAGAAGATGGAAGAGAGGATGGGAGGAAAGTTAGAAGAATTGAAGGAAGACAACCAAGCGTTCAAGGAAGAATTCAAGTCAACTAAAGAAGAATTGATTAATAAAATTGAGAACACCAATCAGAAAATCGATGAAACCAGGAAGAAGATAGAGAAGAACAACCGACAATTGAAGGAAGAGTTGAAAGAAGATAACAAGAAGTTGGAAGAGAAGATGGGGGAGAATTTGGAAGAATTGAGAGAGGACAATCAAATTTTAAGAGAAGAATTAAGAGAGGTCAATCAGGAGAATTTGGACAAACTGGACGAAAGGATGGAATTGTTGCGAGAAGAACTGAATAAAGAAATCAATGTTAACAAAAAAGCGATGAATAAGAAGATGGAAGAAGAAAATATAATGGTCAATCGACAGATTCGAGAGATTGATGGAAAGTGCAACCAGACCGAAAAGGAGGTGCATGAGTTTAAAGAAGTGGTGAACATCAAGTTCACAAATATTGAAGAACATAGTCGTAGGAAGGTAGAAGAACAAAGGAAGGAAAATCAAGAAGAATTCGGAAAAGTACGCAACCAAGTTACAGAACGGTGTAATGATATATAAGAGACCATGGCCAATATCGCCGGTCAGGTGCGACAAAGCCGAGAGGAGATGGAAGCGATAAGAAACAGACCGACTCATTTCACCGGATTGCCTGTCAACGAAAGCCGAGAGTGGCTCAACTTCCGGCAATACAAACGCAAGCCGATGGAGTTCCTGGCTAGAGTAGAAGAATATTTGACCAAGCATAAAATTACTCAATGGAGCCATAGCAGGGAGATATTCGATGAGTCTTTCCGAGAAATAACAGATAATTGGTGGATGGCCAACCGGAGTGAAATTCCTGACTACCAACAGTTCCGGAAAATGTTTAAGACAAAATACTGGTCTGAGACCACCCAGAACTTGATCCGTGACAATATTTGTAATGGAAGATACAGGGCACAATTAGGTAGCAGTATGACGGCATATTTCTTGGGGAAGGTGTGCATGGCAAAACACCTCGAGCCGGCAATCCCAGAAGAATGTTTAGTGAACAAGATATCGTATCATTATGATGAGGACATTATCAGGGCCCGGAGAGGCAGCCAGATCAAGACGATCCAGGCGATGACCGAGTTATTAGAGGGATACGAGAACGAGGAGTATTATCAGCAGAGCAGGAAGAGAAATGAGAGACCAGAAGCAAGGCCGACTACCTACCCCAATAACGGCAATAACCATACAAGTAACCGGAACCAGCCCAGTAATTACGACGGCCCTAACAACCCGCCGCGTAATAACCAGTTTAACGGTAATTTTAACGGCGTTAGGAATAACAACCCTTATCCAAATAATAGAAACAATTTTTACCAACATAATAATGTCCCATACAGTCAGAGAAATCCATATCCCAACAATAATGGTGACAGACCGTACCCACCTAACCGAAATTACTATCATAATAATTTTAGTAATAACAATAATAGCAATAATAATAACCGAGTGTCGCGTCCTAGGGTAAATTTTATAAGAGCAGAAGATCGCGGACCCAGGAGATATTATCAACCGAGGAGGAGCAGCTTCCACGGCGCCGACCGAAGATGGAGGAGTGCGGAACGAGACGGCCCAAGACACGAACAGGGAAGACGAAGTACAAGCCTGGAGGATCTTGGCCGACAACAGAACAGGGCGTTAAACCTCAACCAGGGTACAGAACGTCAGGAAACAAACCAGAGTTTCCCGAACGGTGCCTCGGTCAATAATAACATGAACAATGACCAAAATACTTTAAACGAGAGGAGGCAGTAATCAACAACAATGACCCGTTACTGCTTATACTTCCTGGGTTAGAAAAGGATGAATTGCGACAAGCAAGCCAGCATAAAAACATCACTATTATAAGTAACCACTATCTGAAAGACATACGAACTGAACTTTTGGAAGAGAACGAGAAGAGTCTCAGCAACAGTAATAATGAGATAATTTATATAACAGCGGAGGTGGAAGGAGTTCCCGCTAAAATAATGATAGACACAGGCGCTAATATTTCAATAATAAACTCCAATGAATTGGAGAGAATACAGAGTACATGTGGAAAAACTTTGCCAATGTTACCAGTCAACAACATTGTGTTAATAGGTGCAACTGGCCGCCAGAATAAAACCATTAGGAAGCAAGTTTCCTTAAGTGTCGTTAGCCGAGATATAGCTTTAGACATGGAATTTTTAATCGCCACCGGATTACCATTTGACATCTTAGTCGGTTGCGATATTCTTCGTAGATATTCGGCAGTAATCGATCTTAATTTAAATAAAGTATCACTTTTCCCAGACGAAGTAACATGGACCGCAGATCTGGTAGGAAGCACAACTATACTTCCCAGCCCTATACATCAACAACTTCGTAAAATAAATATTATTAGAAACAGCCCTCTTTCTAAACCCATAATATACAACCATGGTGGAGAGGATTTATGGTCAGTTAAAATCCAAGAAATACGGAATTTCCAGTGCGGAAGCGATAACAAGAAAATACCAACACATCTGGCTGATCGTCTAATCGCAATATATGAGAAATACAAGGCGGTGTTTTCTGATGAACCAGGGAAGGTAAAAAACTACCAGTGCCAACTTCGATTTAAAGAAAACGTAGAGTTTAACCGGAGGTCATATCCAATAGCGCAGTCGCTCAAAGAAGCCGTGAGAACAGAGATAAACAAGATGATAGAAAATGACATAATTGAGATTAGTCAATCACCTTACACTAGTCCAATTATTGCTGTTCCGAAGAAAGATGGACAAGTCCGGCTCTGTTTAGATGCGCGCGAGTTGAACAAGACAATTGTGAATGACAGAACCTCTCCCGGTGAAATAGAAGAGATCTTAAAACGTTTTCATGGTACTAAATTTATTAGCACCTGGGATACGGTCTGTGGTTATTGGCAAGTAGAGCTGCATCCACAAAGCCGCCAGTACGTAGCGTTCATTTTCGAAGGGCGCAATTACCAGTTCAAGAGACTGCCCTTCGGACTTGTCAATTCTGTCGCCATATTTGTGGCATGCATGGACCAGATTCTGGGACAAGAAGCGCTCCAATTTACCACCGTCTATGTTGACGATTTACTCATCACATCCGGAACCTGGGAGGAGCACTGTTACAGAGTGGAATTTGTACTAAACAAACTAGCGCAGAACAACATAACACTGAAGTTGGAGAAATCCAAGTTCATAGCGCGCGAGGTACAATTCTTGGGTTTCAACCTAGACGACAGAGGTATTACCCCATCAGCAGAGAAAGTGGAGGCAATTCAGAGGTTCCCGCAACCAAGAAACAGGAAACAATTACAATCTTTCCTCGGACTCTGTAACTATTACAAGAAGTTTCAGAGCCGATATTTCGAGTTGACCGCCAAGTTTCAACCACAGTTATCTGCTAAGAACAAATGGACTTGGGGTGAAGATCAAGATCTTACTTTCCGCTTGATAAAAGAGAAGTTTCTCGAGAGTGTTATACTTCGTCACCCAGATTTTAAGAAACCATTCTTTTTAAACTGTGACGCTAGCGACCTAAGCTTAGGAACGCCTTTATACCAGGAAGATGAGGAGGGACAACATCTGGTAATAAGCTTCGCTAGTCGCACACTGAACCAGTGCGAAAAGAACTACAGTGTGACAGAAAAGGAATTGTTGAGCGTGGTGTTCGCATGCAGCAAGTTCCAGACGTACATTCTCGGATATCAAGTCACGGTACGAACTGATCATAAAACCATCTCGTTCCTTCGTAGGTGCAAGTTGAGTCACGGCCGATTGGCTAGGTGGGTACTCGCCCTACAAGAATATGACCTGAAATGGGAATACATTCCAGGAAAGAAGAACGTGGTAGCGGATGTGTTGTCACGTATAAATCTGGAAGATCAGACTTTCGAGGGGGAGAAGGAGAGCTTGGTAAAAATTTATAACATATTCAAGACCAGAGCCGATCTACAAGCTTTGCTAATAAATATTCGAATCCATCAGCAGTCTGATCCTAAGCTGAAAAACATTGTGAGTCGTTTGGAAGCCAATGATGAAACCATTTCTAAATATTACCACCTTAACAAGGGAATTTTATTCATAAAAACCGCTTTGGACGATGAGACATGGAAGGTGATAATCCCACACCAAATCGAAAAGGAGGTCATCATCGATTACCATGTCAGATATGGTCACATGGGAGCGTTAAAAGTGATACAGGCTCTAGAGGAAAACTGTAAGATCAAGAATATCAACCGCAAGGTGAGAACGTACATCAAGTCCTGTAAGATCTGCCAATGTGCAAAAATAAACAATGAAAAGACAGAGGGTATCATGATACCGATAACTTCCAACGCAAAACTGGAAAAAGTGTTTTTGGATATCTGCGGGCCATTTCCCCGTAGCGGTGGTCGACACAGACATAAATACTTGGTAATCATAATGGATCACTACACCAAGTATATAAAGCTATATCCGGTTAATCGGGCAAC
The DNA here is from genome assembly GCA_034769895.1 of Magicicada septendecula. NCBI lineage: Eukaryota > Metazoa > Arthropoda > Insecta > Hemiptera > Cicadidae > Magicicada > Magicicada septendecula. The sequence continues at coordinate 185,417,067 of CM068370.1, forward strand.
AACAGCAAAGGTTTTGGCGGTGATTATCGATTTGTATATCCCAGAGATCGGTAGACCATCTTCCATTATTACCGACCATGGTACACAATTTAAGGGGAGGAGATGGCGAGATACTTTATTAGCACTTGGGATCAAAACTTATAAGACGTCAGTCTACCACCCAAGTAGCAATCCGGCTGAGAGAGTACTGAGAGAAGTGGGTAGGATATTGTGCACGTACTGTCACAACCAACAGAAAAAGTGGCAAGAGTACCTAGCAGCGACAGAAACATTCCTAAATTACGCCCACCATCCAGCTATAGGAATTCCACCATACTCAGCCATGTATGAGAAGCCGACTCCCCGAGACATTGAACAAATCATTGAATTTCCAACAAACAATAATAGGAAATTCAACCAGTTGAAGTTTTACAACAAGGTAACAGAAGATCAGGAAAAACGCAAGCTAAATACCAGAAGGCAATAGGGCGTATTGTAACATATAAAGAGGGTGAAAAAGTCCTCCTAAAAAATAGAGAGCTGCCTAGCACCTTAGAAGGCATAACCAAAAAATTATTATTACTTTACACTGGACCATATGTTGTGGTAAATGATAAGCATAACAATACATATGAGTTGAGGGAAATCGTTTCAGGAAAAATCAAAGGAGTGTACAATCAAGCTTCTATGAAGAAATATTATGAAGAATGAGTTGGGAGTTTTGAATTGAACTTAAAAATTATAAAAATTTAAAATTGAGTAAGTACATCTTACTACAACCTGATAATTTGGAACAAAACTTTATAGAAGAAAGAGAAAAAGAGAGAATTTGGTAAATAATTAAGAAGAATTTGAATTTGGAGAAATACCGAAACATTCAGAAATAATAGTAAGATCACATTACTATAAACAATTCTGAATGAAACAATTCTGGGAATAAATAAATTAAACAGAATTTGAATGTTGATAGAACGTCAGAACTTTGAAACAAGATAAGATCAACATATTACAAGGATTTATGAGAAATATTTTTCAATTAAATAAAAAGAATAGTTTGAATTTTACATTAAAACTAACCAAGTTCCAAAAAAAAATTATGTGTCAATTATAGTTGAATTGAGAAGAAAATAAAGTGATTAATTCAGAAAAGAGAATTAACGTAAATCCAGATTAAATGCTAGATATTCACAATAGCATTTGAAGGAGTAGAGAAGAATAACAAAAAAGAGTGTAATATGCAAGAGAAGAAAAAATTTGGAAGCAAAGAGACTAATTACCTATGAAACGATAATGAAAACAGTTAATTAAGAGCAAAGAAGAACAACTCATACCAAACAGATGGAGAAGATGATTTTGAACAAATGATAATAATAAGACCTAAATGAAATGCAAAGAGAAGAAATACCACATGAAATATAATATAAATGAATTAATGTTAATGAATGCGAAGGCGGATTAATAACTTTCTAAGAGAAAGGAAAGAACCAAAATGTTTAAATAAAATGATCAATATAACAACCTGTATATCTAATGTAAAGATACAATGTTAAAAAATTAAATATAATATATTAAGACCATTCAAATAGTGAATAAGAAAGACTATATATAAAGACCATGCTAATACTATGAGTAACCAGAAGAAAGTATAAAGAGAATTCAGATGGAGAAGAAAGAGAGTTACACTGTAAACAGTAACCAGAATTATTAAAAGAAAGGTTTTCAACCATAATTAAAATAGATATATCAGACAAGTTAAGAGTTTTGAAAAAATATATATATAATGAGTATAATAGTACTTATGAAGATTTATTAAGATAGAAAATGTGAGATAATCTGAGAGACTACGAAGTGAATAATCCAAAGATATTTTTATTAGTCGAAAATTAGACTACTTTTTATTTATTTATTCGATGACTGACTGAAGATAATTCCAGCAGCATTATGTTTTTTTTGAGCAGAGATGAATATGCCTCTGTACTCAATTTATAGAAGTGGTGTATGGCCAGAAGAGAAGTAGCGTACAGTGCCCCTCTGATCTGCCCCAGCCCACGTGATAGGGAATGTTAGGGAATTAATATCCCAAGGATGCAACACGAAGTTTATAAAGAAAGAAAATGTATTACAATAATAATATATCTCAGAAGACGCTAACTATCCGAAAAGGATCAATAGTAAAATAAATAACCATATATATAAAATTAATTAAACTCTAATATAAAAAAGTCGATATAAAAATGGAGAAGTAAATGAATTATAAGAAATGATGAAATTATCATAAGAAATTATTTCATCCATAAACATGTCTGAAATAATTACTTCTGGAGGAGAGCAATCTGTAACGTGACAGATGTATGCATAATATTGAATGGCAATTGATCATTAGAATAATAAAGTTATAATATTTAAATTTGGAAGAAAGCATTGAGTTTAATATAAAAAGATTAATTCATAGCAACTGTGGAAAGAAATCATTATTATTTAAAAAAAATACAAGTTCAAATAAAATGAGTTACTAGTGATGAGTCATCCAAAACCAGTCTCATAACCAAAGGTTTTCAAGTTATAACCCAGGAAGGTAAGAAAGTGAATAACCAAGCAGTACAGAATATGACCAAACCCACAAGGAGGAAGAATAAATAGAATAGAAACCCTGAATAAGCCAAGATCAACCAATACAGGTGGTGTATTTCTAAAATCAAGAAGAAGATGGAGAAGATCCCAAGAAACCTGATGGCATCAAGAAGAAGATGGAGAAGATACCAGTCCCAGAAGGCAGGAGAAAAGAAGACTGATGAAAGAAGAAGAAGGCAGCATCCTGAAGAAGATGTCATGCTCTTATAAAAGACACCCAAATCCCCATACCCCCAAAATAAGTCATAACCAATAAAAGTATAACGAAATGAAAACCACATGTACATAAAATTAAGAGAGAGAAGTGTATAAAGTAAAAGTTGCCAGTGAACTAAGATGAAACAATAATATAGTACCCATGGAACAAATCTCCATTGTAAAACACTAACCAATTTATTATGTTAATAAGACTATACGACCATTTAGCAATAACATAATATAAAAGTGCAAAGTGAACCAGTGATAGTTTTGGGTATTATAGAAAATAAACCTTGTGTTTCATTCTTGGCAATCACAAACATTGAATACAATGAAATATGCAAATTTCAATGACTTGAAATGTGTACTGTGAGAATATGTTACTTATAAGACATAAATCTGTTTAAAATAACATTTTGTTTTATATGCAAAAAGAAAAACAGATTTCATAATACTATTTGAACAATTTATACTATTTATTTATTTATGACAGGGTACAATTCCCCAAAGACAATGTTTAAAAGACGGAATGAAAACTGTAGAATCCTACTTATAATAATAGTTAGCAACAAGAATATATATATAAGGTTTTTATGAATATAGTATAAGGATGTTTAAAAATGTATTAGGTATAAGGCCATTTGTTTGGGTCTGCTATAACTAACATCAGAACTATAAAAAAAAATTACTACTGGTAAATAGTAGGAAGTAATTAAGATGTTAGTAGAAAAGTTTTTTTTTGTGAACCATATTTCCATGTTAGAAATAAGGATTTTGTTGTAAAATGTCTGAAGGTTAAAGACAATCATTTATTTAAAAAATATTCTTTATTTGTTTAACTGTTATTTGTATTGTAACCAATACTAATTGTTATTGTGTAATTTGGAAAAATGTTTAGTTTATAAGACTATATTTAAAAGTCAGAGAGGGTATCACACATCATATATTGTTTGTAAAATATTTTGTAAGAAAAAATTGTTAAAAAACCTAGGCCAAAGAAAGAAAACCAAACTTCATCAAAACAGAGAAATTACTCATTTAAATGCAAATAAACAAAAGGGGTTTAGACAAAATAAACTTGAGATCAAGCCATATATTAGCACATACCATTTAGAAAGATTTTAATAAATTATATTCAGAATTATAAATAAAAATGAAAATGACTAAACTCAGAAATTTGGACATGGGAGTCATATATTCCAGAATAATGTTTTAGAATACAACTAATTCAATTAATTACAAGAAAATAAGGGAATATAAACCTTTTAATACAATATAAGATATTTTAATATTAAATATAACTGATAAAATGGCTGAATTTACATAATAACAGGAAGTAAATTTTGGAGATGTTTTGACTTTTCAGAGAATACAAAATGAAAGTAAAATTACTAATTTTGGACAGAAAACACTATAAAACGGCATTATTTAATCTTAAAATAAGCCGAATGAACTGAAAGATTAATTTAAATAACATCTAGTAAATAAAATTGATAAATAACCAAAGTTTAGGCAATCATATAGTAGTGTATTATTATATATGCACAGGATAGGAAATTATATTTGAACAATGTTAAGAATAATATTATATTGGCTAAGAGTTTAATTGAAACTGAAGGAAATAAGATAGTTGATTATTGGTATTTGAACGGTTAACATGACAAGCGTTTTATGACGAATCTAACCTAACTTACAACGGTAATGTCGAGCGAGTGAATAGTACGTTTTTGTGAAATCGCGAGTGGCTTATAAAATACTTCTAGAACACTCACATTATGACAGAAACAATCAAGAAAGATTAAATAACACTGAACAATACATATCTACCCCGAAAACACCACAAAACACCAGAGAACTGTATAATACAATAACCAAATTAGTGTCGGAATCGGGAAAAGTGTTTGAACTTATATTTACACAGATACACAAAATACAACCCAGAAACTGTACACAAGGCACTACACAACATTTTAAAAGAGATTTGCAGACACCATAACAGGAATACTGCCAGAAAATACATTATTCAGAACATAGCAGAATCGAGCGACATTTTGATCAACTGGATGGCGGCCATTTGCTTTTGTCAATCTCAATCCCTTCTCCGTGCTCACGTCAGCTGTTGGTGAAAACAATTATATTATTTTCAAATTTATTATTCAATGTCTGTATCTAGTAATAATTATTAACTTGTTGTAACGTTATACTTTTTAAATATTGGCCCGATTTCTCTGACTTTGATAATAATTGGCTGTTTAAAGAACCCTGTTTGAATTTTATATAATATACTTTGTAACTGTTTCGATATCCTGAGAATCGATATTATAATCGATAAGAGTCAATATTGCTATTATCTAATAAAATCCTAATACTTATCACTACTAAATAGTTCTTTATTTCACAAATATTACTAATTACCACTAATATAATTCTAATTAACAATCTACCAGGACTTTACCACCTATAAGTGAATATAACCTACAAAAACGAAAAGGTAAACAAGTATCGATTGGTTTGGAGACAATCTTATGAGTGGTGGTAGTTTATTTAAAAAATACCAGAACTTTAATAAAATTTTTCAGAAGAGTGTTACGCTTTTTAAAACTTCACAGCCCTATATTAATTAATTGATTATAATTAATTAATTAATAAAAAGGGAATTTTTTTTAAATTATATTTTTTTTAAACATAATTTTTTTTTTAATTTTCTTCAAAACAACAATTTGTGTTTTGAAACTTTTGGTGAAGCTACATATACATTTCTTCAACAACATTACGCTATCTGACAGGTCTTGCTACAATTGGAACTCGACCAGCTGGGAAACTTGAGGAAGTGTTTCAGGCCAGTAAGACGTCAAGAGCCACACCAATTAAGAACACACAGACTCAATCTAATTTATTCATGATACAATATTACAATATTTACATATGTACATGTACATATGTGCAACATATATACATGTTATTGTATATTTTGTATTTATTTATTGTATTTTTATATAAATACTGTGAAATACGAAACAACATTTTAGCATTTTAAGGAAAAAAGTTTACAGTTTTATTAAATAATACTTTACGTTGTATGTAAATATTTTTTAATCTACTCAAACGTTTATATTGCTTTTATAATTGGAAGTTGAAAGAGTTAATATATAGGGATACGCGCATGTTAAATCTTTATAAAAAACAAATCTGAATTCTTTATCTATGCATACGTACATACGTGACTATCTGGTGTTAACATCTTTAAATTTTTATACATAATTTCATTTGTATGCGTTTATTGGTGTTTTTATTTAATTATTTCCTATAAAAAAGTGAGTAGTGTTACACGATACGAAACATTCTCGTACAGTCGATAGTCTCTTTCTACATGCATCTCGACTAGCCCAGCAGCTACGTGTTTCTGCCAATGCCGTGCTTAAGTATCCTTTCGAGTGCTTGTTAAGGGCGCATATTATGGAACCCTACAGGCTATAAATAGCCAAACAGCTGCCGTTCGGAAATCGGTATACGTTGATTTACTGAGTGTGTCTAAAGTGGTTATTAGTGGAAAGTGATTATTGTGCGGGACAACATCGGTGGGGGCGACTGCATGGTAATACAGATGGCTTACCTCAAAGACCGTGTTCGGAAGACTGCCGACATTGCCGCAAAAAGGGAAGAAGAGAGCTCAAGCGAACACGTTCATGCAATCACGGTATGTTTCCTGGCACACAGCTGGACGACACAAGATTTTCGACAAGAACAAATGACTAATGGAGATATTGACTCGATCTTGGCAGCAAAAGAGGAAGATTGTCGCCCGGATTGGCAAGATGTCTGCCATAGTTCCGAAGTGCTGAAGGGCTACTTCAAAGGAAGTAGGAAGGACGAGTACGAAGGAAGAACAACGAAAAGTCAACGTCGTCAAACTAGATCGCCTGGCCAAATATTAGTTCGGAGACGGTTTGCCATAAAGGAGTAGCCAGTGTTACGCAATAAGGAACATTCTCCTACAGTCGATAGTGTCGTTCTACACACTTCTCGACTAGCCCAGCAGGTGCGTGTTTCTGCCAAGGCCGAGCTCAAGTAACCTCTAAAATTTTCTAGTGCCCGTTAAGGACGCATATTATGAAACCCTGCAGGCTATAAATAGCCAACAGCTGCTGGTTGGAAGTCAGTTTACGTCGATTTACTGAGCGTGTCTTAAGTGGTTATTAGTGAAAAGTGATTATTGTGCGTGACTCTGTTAGTTGACTGTATTATGCGTGTGGACAAATTTAATTTGAATTATAGTATAAGTATAATTTTGTTGAATAACTTGTTGATTACAAACTGTTATTTGTGATTAATTAAAGCTGGTGATTAGTGATTTAATTGGTGTCTGTATTTTGTTTTTCCACTGTACCATACGACGATCAGTGAGACCGTTGTAACAGTATTTAAAGTTCTGAAGCAATCAAAATCAAATTATTAATGTAAGACTTTATTATTTTTTTAATTAAAACTAATCGTTTCCAACTGACCAGCAATATTTTCTTAATGTAAACTTGTTAAAGTAATTTACATATAAAATTAACTAACTTGAGTCTTCTTAAAACTTACCACTAGCACTTTTACTTTTGCGAGTCAAAACAAACAAAGTGGTTACTTTACACTACAGTTATAACTACTAATTTATCACAATTTCAAACCGTTTCCTTCTCTTGTTTTTTTCTTTTTTGGTTCTATAAGTATGGAGGCATTGAAGGTTATCTGTGATTGTGTTACTATCGAATCGGGAATATATGGAATTTACTATGCACGGCTAACTTAGCTCCCTTGATCATAATCCTTAATATCCTTAATATCGGCCGAATCAGTAGTAGTTTTATACGCATCGGTGTAAGATTAGTTACTATTTTGATTTAGATAGCAACTTTCGTTTTCGACTAACAAAGTGACTAATAATTTGTCATTTTACTGTCTGTTTCGACCTCTAACCGATAATTTGTTCAAAATGTTACTTCCATATTCAACAATAGTACAAACTAGCCATTTGTTTTCATACAAAAACTACTATCATTTGTGTAATCGCTTATTCGGATTGGTAATTCATTTATTGTACACAATGACAAAAATGACGTTAATATATATTTGAAAATAAAGGTGGTTTAGAATCTAGAGTAGTGAATCCTATTTAATACGTTTTAAATGAGTTCTTGTTTTTACATTTTCCAATAAACTATTTGCAGTGAAAAAGGAAAAATCGAACCTCACACGGATTTCCCTATTGCGAAATCTTCTGACCTTCCGTTTTAGAACTATCGCCAAAATTAGAACCAAGGTACTTAGGAGAATCAATAGAAAAAGTAAAGGTTGTTTTGGCAAGGATCAGACGCTTGCTAGATTAAAATCGAATCAGGTTATAATTAATTGAATAATACTCTTCTTGTTGTAAAACCGCTGTACGTTAATTAGGCTGTTTTTAAGTAATGAAGAATAGAAATTAGACAGTTACATAGAATTCTAAAATCGTAAATTATGCGATTTGTACTTTATATGCCTCTAAAACAACAAACAACTATGTAGCCATCAATTCCAAAAAGTATGTTTCTATATATATTGTAATAAGACTTGTGTAACGGTCTTTAATATAAGTTTGGAATTGGAAGTTTTAATAGTGTGTTTTGCCAACGTAAATGGTGTCGTTCGGAAGCGTCTGGTAGCCTGTGTGCCTTACCTGTCCCTTCTCACTCTTTCGTAATTCCGGATAGGCGCCAAATTGTTTTTCGTGAAAACAATCAAAAGATTTTATTTGTATAGTTTGATATTGCACTATTGTAAATTCGAATCGGTCGCCGTCTGGCTTGTTACTGATTCTCATCTGAGTGGGGGAAAACGTGTTGCCAACTTGAGATAACGTTGGTTATGATGACCCACTGCTAGTAAACAAAACATGCATAAAAATTTTTACAAGTAAATAATGGGCAGTTGTTATCGGTACACACTCTTTTATTAGGCTTTTGACTGGTTATTTTTTGTTAACGCTTCATAAAATTAATAATTTATACAATGATTTTAGCCTCGGCAATATTCGCTCAATCAGCGGATCGCTGGGTTGGCAGTACAATGTTTATATTAGCTGCAAGACAGGGTGGTTATTATTTTACAAAATAAATCTGCCTATAGGGTTCCTTTAAGTACGAAACAGAGGTTTATCTAACAAGATAACAAAATTAGAACATATTTAAAGTACGTGATCATTAAAATTAAACAAGGTTTACTATAAATTAAATATTGTGGTGTTGAATTGTGACAGTGTCGTTGGTGTATACATAGGTTATCATTTGGTCATTCAGTGTTTACAAAGTTACTTTTTTATTTTATTAATCCTTGAAAATACCTTCAGTGATAGTGAGAGTTTTATCATTTAGTTATAATTTTGTGAAAGAGAATTTGTCTTTTTTATAAATCAATAAATTCAGCAATACTCAACGTTAGTAGATAAAAGATGTATTGTCAGTCGTCCAAGTGGTGTAATGGGTTGATGTCGGTTCTTCCTTCTTCAGTCTTGGGCTTCGGGAATGGTTGGCGTCTTCTTCTTGTCGGATTCCATATCTTTTTTGGTCATCTATATTAATTCCGCGCTGGTCCTTGGTATAGTTTGGTTGGAATGTCCTCTTAACAGTTATTCTGGTCCTTCTTCATCGACTTATGGGCACTTATACTGTTTTAGAGTTAAAAATTTGTGCCCTTCACGGCGTGGCTTCTCTCCAGTTTAGCGTCACTACAGTTATTCTTGTTCCTAACTGAAAATTAGTCAATACACGGTTGTTGTCATGGTAATTCACAATTTTTGAAGGCTGAAATTGGCTTGAGATCATTGTTAAGATATTTGAATTTTTATTTAAAATGGTCACAGATCTTCTAAATGTCCCTTTCCCTTCTAAATCTTCAGTACTCCCTTTTTAGTAGTAAATATTATTACCACTGTTCATATTTTGGCTCAAGGATTAATTTGACATCCAATACTACAGTATTTACTTAGGTATCAACATTTTGACAGTTTTTGTGGATTTTATTTAATTATACTGTTTTCTTAATTTACATTATTATCATAATATTCCTGCCTCAACATGATAGTCTAATTGTATTTCATAGTTTATGTGGCTTAGTCTTACTAATGTCAGTGTTTAATTCTAAAATTTTAAGTCTTTTGTAGTTTGACTGTTGGGAATCTGCCTAGGCTTAGATAGCAATTGACTATTTTTTCTTTAATTACTGAGGTTACATTTTATTCACCCCTTGTATGGGTCCTGATTGTTTTAATACATGATTCTGTTTATTTGCTCAATGTTTATGTCTGTTCTAGTAATTGTGTGTGATTTTGTTGGTTTCATATGTTAATTTGTATACTGTCATAACTGCCTTTTACTGTCATTGTGTCTGACTATATTTATTTTGTTTCTTGTTTATTGCATCATATAACATAGCATCTTATGGTTTTAACAATTCCCACAGATATAATTTTTATTCATTAAACATAATTCTCTTGAAACATAAATCTTACTCATTAAAACATAATTATTTACCTTTTATTATCCACTCATACTCTTCAGTGGGTAATAGTTATTTTATAGTATCATTAAAAGAAAACAAACATATAAACCTTAATTAATTATTTTGATTATTATAGAAAATCCTTATTACTAAGCTTATCTGACACTGTTTTATTAACTAATGGTACCTAATACAATTTCACTATGTCTTATTAACACTTATCATGATTATTCTTTGTTTTTATCCCTTAATATTATTGACATTTTCTATATGGTGAATTGACACACTGATCGTCTATCTTTCTTACCTTCCTAATAATCTTAATAGTCACTTGTTACATTAATTGACACACATTTAAAATCATGATAATCAGTTATCACTAAAGCTAACTTAATTTTAACACTATTAGTTTATTTAGTTACATTTTGGGTGTCCACTCACATTGGCCTCTCAACTATCACAGTCCTTCCTGCGTTTGACCATTATCAGATCTCACTCATTTATTACTTATAACCTAGTTTATGCACTTACAAACTTTTATTACGGTTTTATCCGTGTTTATCACGTTTTAATGGGGTTTATTCTCACTTCGAGGTATTATCACTAACACTTTGCGCTCAATCTTGTTTTAGTGTGACTGGTGGGTAACGATTAGTGTATTGCTTATTCAAAACTCTCTTTCATACATTTATTTTAAAATGTTCATCCTCCTTACAATTTATAATCTCTCACTCTGTGTCGTTTGAATCTTCATGATATGTTTGTGTCGTTCTAATGTGATTTGTCCTAGTTTACTCTATTTGTTTGGGTTAGTGTACCTTTCTACATCTCAAGTCCTTAACAATTAATATTTTTAACTTGTCTGTCTTTACATTTATTATTATCATATACAATTTTCATTAGTTAGTCTTTTTCATTGGTTTAACATTAGTTTTGTATTCTTTCTGGGCTCACTTTATTTTGCCATCGTTTACATGTCACTTCCTTGGTGTTGTGGCTGATTATACTTTCACACTTCCATGCTAATTCTTTGTTCATTATTATTCTTATTATTACTACACTCTTGTGGTAGTGTGGTGGCTAGTTCTGGTTCACTTACAGTTGTCATTATTTATATTATTCTTGGTTTATGGGGCTGGTTCTACTCTCTCACTTACCATCTATTGGGCTACTCAGGTTAAATCGCCATGTATTACTGTATTTAACATTTGATTTGTTGGTTTGTTACTTCTTTATTATTAGAGGTTATTGTTCTGACTACCTGGATATGTCTGATCGTGTTATTACTTTGAGTTACCCATTCCTTTAATCTCTGATTCATCCCTTTTTTATTTTAGTGTTAATGATTAAACAAATTATTTTCTCATGTTTTCTTCATTATTGTTATGTGAAGATACGTACCATTACATATTGCCCTGCCACTAAAATTGATTATCTCAACAAATATCGTTCAGTTTTCTGATTGGAATTATCAATCATTATTTCATTTTTATTTTCTTAATCACTGGTTAGTTTTGAGCAATAGACTCTTTTTATTTTTGAGTGTCAGTATTCTTCTTGATCTTTGTATCGTATTTTAGTTTAATGTTCTTATCCCTTTGATATCTAATTCCCTAACATTTTTTCCCTAACATTATATTGAATCGGATCGGAGGGGTACTTTTGACTCCATTGCTCCGCCGTAAAATACACATTTGATTGCTGGACTTATCTACAGTCAATCATTATAAAATTATACAAGTAGTCTTAGTGCGACTATAAAATAAATATCATTTGTAGGATTCTCCACATTATTTTTATTATTTAGTTTATACAATACATTATTTCAAATTATATTCTTTTTCTTTTATTCACACTCTCTAGCTCTTAGTGATTCGATATTATTAGTGGGTATGGTATACATGATCTTTTTATTATTTGTTTTGTTTATTTTTCTTACTGTTTAACACTAGTTATTTATTAATTGGTTTCGGGATGTTTTTTTCTTGTTTTTAACAATATTTTTTCATAGAGGTTTGGTTAAATGTCCCCTTTATTCTTTGTGTCTTCGGGTCTACGATCTCATATGTATTATTTCTGTTGTCTTTGCTTACTATGTAGGGTCCTGTGTACAGTAACAATAGCCTCTTGGCTATCCCTTCCATGGTGCTTGGTAATCCTCTGTTTTTAAGTAATATTTGCTCTCCAATCTGATATTGTATGGGTTTCGGTTGCATTAGCTTATATTTTTCTCTGATTTTGTCAGTCTTTTCTAGTATTTTATTATGAAATTGCACGTCATTGAACTGATATTCTTCGCCATTTGGAAATTGAATTAGAGAAGTAATTTCTCTTCTCACTGCTTCCTCCATCGAAATTTGTGATCGGGTAAGATTTTTTTATCAAGTTGACAGGCTCTCGGAATTGAATCTCGCACTGATAATCTCTGACCTTTCCAGGTGTATCTGAAAATACGTGCTTGTAGCGGTTATACACTTCTATCAGTTGTTCAGCTTGTTGAACTGTTAATTGTGCGCTCGTTTTCTCTCTCTGGAAAGTTCGGATTTCATCGATTTTTTCTTGCCATAGTTCTTCATTGTCGGTCTCGTCATAAATTCCATTATTCAGTATATGCTCTCCAGTACTTCTGTATTTTTGGATATGGTACATGGTTTTCTTTGGCTGTATTTCATCACTATTGGTCAGTTCGGTTATCCACTATATGTCACCTTTCTTCAAAATAAGTTTGTATTTGCTCAGGTCAATTATTGCTGAGTACTGGCGCAGCATGTCGCAACCAATTAGCATCCTGAATGGCAATCCACTGGCTACTAAAAACGTCATTGTTACGGTTTGTCCGTTGCTTGTCAGTTCGAGTTGCACTTGTTTTCGGACGGTTCTATTTTGCCGTCCTGTCGCTCCTACAAGGACAATGTTGCTGATGGGTAGCGTAAGTATAATTGTCTTACTCGCTTCTTGGATTTTTTGAATCTCGATACTGTCGATTAACGAAATATTGGATCCAGGGTCTATCATAATTTGTGCTGGTACTCCGTTGACTTGCGTTGAAATATAAGAAATTTCGTTATGTTTATTATCAGGTTGGTTGTTACCTTCTTCGAGCAATTCATCTACAATATTTTTCAGATAATTATTTCGCACTATTGTAATTGTGCGTTCGCCGTTAGTTTGTATAACGTTGCGATTTAACCCAATAGAATGGTTCAGTGAGGGTATAAGTAGCCTTTTCACTGCTGCTCCTAGTTTAACGTCATCTCGGACTGATTGTTACGATCATCTTGTTGATTTGTTGGCGGACTTCCGCTCGTTGACGGCCGGGGTTCAGGCTGGTTGTGATCCTCTTCGTACCGGTCACGCCTATACACTTCTTGGCTTCGACTTCGGCCTGTGTTGGTTCTGGTGTCACGTCCGTAATTATGATCACTGTACCTGTGTCCATATGCATTCCGGTCGGCACTTCGTCGTCTCTGATAGTACGACATATTTCTTCCGTCACTTTCGGCCCTCACGTAATGCACTTGACGATAGTTACGATCGTTATTATTGCGATTTCTATTGTCACTCGGGTTGTTGTTGTAATTTGGCCGGTTGTAATTGGCGTTATTTGGCCTTTATGGTTGATGCGTATTATTTGGCCGGTTGTATTGATTGTTTGTGTTGTTTGGCCTATTACTATTGTTATAACAGTTATTTTGTTGGCTAGCCGGATTATTGTTATGTCTATTCTGCGGCTCGTTAGGTGTGTTATTCACCTGGTTACGGTTATTATAATTGTACCGGTAATTGTTGTTATTATTCTGGTAACCTTTGTTAAAATTTTTGTTTTCACCCCTGTCGTCCCGCTGTCGGCTCCTACGATAATAACGTTCTCTCTCGTAATCTTCCAACAGGGCTGCCATGGATTGTATAGTTTTGATTTGGCTACCTAGCCGCGCTCTAGAGACACCTTCCTCGTAATGGAAAGCAAGTTTCGTCACCAAACTTTCTTCTGGGTTCTTCGGTTCCAGGTTCCTTGCTAGGCAGACTTTACCGAAGAAATATGCAGTAAAAGTTGTCCCTCTGGTGGCGTCGTATCTGCCGAAACATATACTGTCCCGCACGATATTCTGTGTTGCCTCCGACGAGTATTTCCTTTTGAATACATCTTTGAATTGTTCATAATTCGTGAGGTCGTGTCTTGTGGCCGTCCACCAATTATCGTTGATATCTCAAAAATACTCGTCTAAGTAGCCTCGGATAATGGTCCACCTGTTCTCCCGAGTTTTGGCCAGCTGCTCGTCTACTGTTTCTAAAAACTCCATTGGGTTTCGCCGGTATTGTTTAAAGTTGATCACTTCCCGGTTGTCCATGTGTTGGTACTGCGTCATTATTGGCGGTCTGTTAATAATTATTTCGAACTCCTCCCTGATTTTAGCAATCTCCCGTTGCTGGATTTCCTCAATTTTAGTTTTGTTTTGCTGGCCTTGTCCGCGAACCTCGCTTACGGGCTTGTCGACCTCCCGGCACTTCTCTCCAAAATTTGTCCGTACCTGTTTTATATTTTGGTCGGTTACCGTTTTTATCGACTCTATTCGGATCTGGCTGTCTTCTTCCAGGTTGGTCACCCGTTCTCTGAAGTCTTCCTTCGTTTGTTGTATTTCACGGTTCGTATCTTCCCATTTCCCGTGTATCTCGGATATTTCCTCCTCGATCTTCTTATTAATCCGCTCATTATTATTTTCAATAGTTCTGCTCAACTCCTCCAAGTTTTCCTGGTTGTCCAGTTTCAACTCTTCCTTTAAGTTCTCCATGTTCACTGCCATTTCCTTATTATTTTCGGCCATTTGCTGGCTGTTCCTGTTAAATTTCTCATTAATTTCCTCTTTTAATTCCTCCTTATTTTTGTCCAATTTTTCATTGAATTCCTTCAATTCTTCCTTGAAATCTTCCCTTAATGATGCTATATTTTCGTTCGTTTTTTCCATGTTCTTCCGGTTATCTTCCATCAGTATTCTCATCATTTCTAGTAAGCTCCCGTCCTCTGGTTGTGCGGGTTTCTCCGGTTGATTTTCTGGCTGCACGGGTTTGACTGGTTCCATGGGAGGTAGCATTTGTTCGGCGTCTTCGACCGAAGTCACTTCCTTCTCTTCTGCTCTAATTTCATTTTCGGCCTCCTTCGTCCGCCTCAGTGATGATGCTCTCTTCATCTTGTTTATCTTCTGTCGTACCTGCCGCTGGGTATTCTGTCGTAACTATAGCCTCACTAGTTGGTGCGCCACTTTGTAATAAGACTTGTGTATCGGTCTTTAATATAAGTTTGGAATCGGAAGTTTTAATAGTGTGTTTTGCGAACGTAAATGGTGTCGTTCGGAAGCGTCTGGTAGCCTGTGTGCCTTACCTGTCCCTTCTCACTCTTTCGTAATTCCGGATAGGCGCCAAATTGTTTTTCGTGAAAACAATTAAAAGATTTTATTTGTATAGTTTGATATTGCACTATTGTAAATTCGAATCGCTCGCCGTCTGGCTTGTTACTGATTCTCATCTGAGTGGGGGAAAACGTGTTGCCAACTTGAGATAACGTTGAGATATGTTGACCCACTGCTAGTAAACAAAACATGCATAAAAATCTTTACAAGTAAATAATGGGCAGTTGTTATCGGTACACACTCTTTTATTAGGCTTTTGACTGGTTATTTTTTGTTAACGCTTCATAAAATTAATAATTTATACAATGATTTTAGCCTCGGCAATATTCGCTCAATCAGCGGATCGCTGGGTTGGCAGTATAATGTTTATATTAGCTGCAAGACAGTGTGGTTATTATTTTACAAAATAAATCTGCCTATAGGGTTCCTTTAAGTACGAAACAGAGGTTTATCTAACAAGATAACAAAATTAGAACATATCATTTAAAGTACGTGATCATTAAAATTAAACAAGGTTTACTATAAATTAAATATTGTGGTGTTGAATTGTGACAGTGTCGTTGGTGTATACATAGGTTATCATTTGGTCATTCAGTGTTTACAAAGTTACTTTTTTATTTTATCAATCCTTGAAAATACGTTCAGTGATAGTGAGAGTTTTATCATTTAGTTATAATTTTGTGAAAGAGAATTTGTCTTTTTTATAAATCAATAAATTCAGCAATACTCAACGTTAGTAGATAAAAGATGTATTGTCAGTCGTCCAAGTGGTGTAATGGGTTGATGTCGGTTCTTCCTTCTTCAGTCTTGGGCTTCGGGAATGGTTGGCGTCTTCTTCTTGTCGGATTCCATATCTTTTTTGGTCATCTATATTAATTCCGCGCTGGTCCTTGGTATAGTTTGGTTGGAATGTCCTCTTAACAGTTATTCTGGTCCTTCTTCATCGACTTATGGGCACTTATACTGTTTTAGAGTTAAAAATTTGTGCCCTTCACGGCGTGGCTTCTCTCCAGTTTAGCGTCACTACAGTTATTCTTGTTCCTAACTGAAAATTAGTCAATACACGGTTGTTGTCATGGTAACTCACAATTTTTGAAGGCTGAAATTGGCTTGAGATCATTGTTAAGATATTTGAATTTTTATTTAAAATGGTTACAGATCTTCTAAATGTCCCTTTCCCTTCTAAATCTTCAGTACTCCCTTTTTAGTAGTAAATATTATTACCACTGTTCATATTTTGGCTCAGGGATTAATTTGACATCCAATACTACAGTATTTACTTAGGTATCAACATTTTGACAGTTTTTGTGGATTTTATTTAATTATACTGTTTTCTTAATTTACATTATTATAATAATATTCCTGCCTTAACATGATAGTCTAATTGTATTTCATAGTTTATGTGGCTTAGTCTTACTAATGTCAGTGTTTAATTCTAAAATTTGAAGTCTTTTGTAGTTTGACTGTTGGGAATCTGCCTAGGCTTAGATAGCAATTGACTATTTTTTCTTTAATTACTGAGGTTACATTTTATTCTCCCTTGTATGGGTCCTGATTGTTTTAATACATGATTCTGTTTATTTGCTCAATGTTTATGTCTGTTCTAGTAATTGTGTGTGATTTTGTTGGTTTCATATGTTAATTTGTATACTGTCATAACTGCCTTTTAGTGTCATTGTATCTGACTATATTTATTATGTTTCTTGTTTATTGCATCATATAACATAGCATCTTATGGTTTTAACAATTCCCATAGATATAATTTTTATTCATTAAACATAATTCTCTTGAAACATAAATCTTACTCATAAAAACATAATTATTTACCTTTTATTATCCACTCATACTCTTCAGTGGGTAATAATTATTTTATAGTATCATTAAAAGAAAACAAACATATAAACCTTAATTAATTATTTTGATTATTATAGAAAATCCTTATTACTAAGCTTATCTGACACTGTTTTATTAACTAATGGTACCTAATACCATTTCACTATGTCTAATTAACTCTTAACATGATTATTCTTTGTTTTTATCCCTTAATATTACTGACATTTTCTATATGGTGAATTGACACACTGATCGTCTATCTTTCTTACCTTCCTAATAATCTTAATAGTCACTTGTTACATTAATTGACACACATTTAAAACCATGATAATCAGTTATCACTAAAGATAACTTAATTTTAACACTATTAGTTTATTTAGTTACATTTTGAGTGTCCACTCACATTGGCCTCTCAACTATCACAGTCCTTCCTGCGTTTGACCATTATCAGATCTCACTCATTTATAACTTATAACCTAGTTTATGCACTTACAAACTTTGATTACGGTTTTATCCGTGTTTATCACGTTTTAATGGGGTTTATTCTCACTTCGGGGTATTAACACTAACACTTTGCGCTCAATCTTGTTTTAGGGTTACTGGTGGGTAAAGATTAGTGTATTGCTTATTCAAAACTCTCTTTCTTACATTTATTTTAAAATGTTCATCCTCCTTACATGATATGTTTTTGTCGTGCTAATGTGATTTGTCCTAGTTTACTCTATTTATTTGGGTTAGTGTACCCTTCTATATCTCAAGTCCTTAACAATTAATATTTTTAACTTGTCTGTCTTTACATTTATTATTATCATATACAAATTTCATTAGTTAGTCTTTTTCATTGGTTTAACATTAGTTTTGTATTCTTTCTGGGCTCACTTTATTTTGCCATCGTTTACATGTCACTTCCTTGGTGTTGTGGCTGATTATACTTTCACACTTCCATGCTAATTCTTTGTTCATTATTATTCTTATTATTACTACACTCTTGTGGTAGTGTGGTGGCTAGTTCTAGTTCACTTACAGTTGTCATTATTTATATTATTCTTGGTTTATGGGGCTGGTTCTACTCTCTCACTTACCATCTATTGGGCTACTCAGGTTAAATCGCCATGTATTACTGTATTTAACATTTGGTTTGTTTGTTTGTTAATTCTTTATTATTAGAGGTTATTGTTCTGACTACCTGGATATGTCTGATCGTGTTATTACTTTGAGTTACCCATTCCTTTAATCTCTGATTCATCCCTTTTTTATTTTAGTGTTAATGATTAAACAATTTATCTTGTCATGTTTTCTTCATTATTGTTATGTGAAGATATGTACCATTACATATTGCCCTGCCACTAAAATTGATTATTTCAACAAATATCGTTCAGTTTTTTGATTGGAATTATCAATCATTATTTCATTTTTATTTTCTTAATCACTGGTTAGTTTTGAGCAATAGACTCTTTTTATTTTTGAGTGTCAGTATTCTTCTTGATCTTTGTATCGTATTTTAGTTTAATGTTCTTATCCCTTTGATATCTAATTCCCTAACATTTTTTCCCTAACATTATATTGAATCGGATCGGAGGGGTACTTTTGACTCCATTGCTCCGCCGTAAAATACACATTTGATTGCTGGACTTATCTACAGTCAATCATTATAAAATTATACAAGTAGTCTTAGTGCGACTATAAAATAAATATCATTTGTAGGATTCTCCACATTATTATTATTATTTAGTTTATACAATACATTATTTCAAATTATATTCTTTTTCTTTTATTCACACTCTCTAGCTCTTAGTGATTCGATATTATTAGTGGGTATGGTATACATGATCTTTTTATTATTTGTTTTGTTTATTTTTCTTACTGTTTAACACTAGTTATTTATTAATTGGTTTCAGGATGCTTTTTTTCTCGTTTTTAATAATATTTTTTCATAGAGATTTGGTTAAATGTCCCCTTTATTCTTTGTGTCTTCGGGTCTACGATCTCATATGTATTATTTCGGTTGTCTTTGCTTACTATGTAGGGTCCTGTGTACAGTAACAATAGCCTCTTGGCTATCCCTTCCATGGTGCTTGGTAATCCTCTGTTTTTAAGTAATATTTGCTCTCCAATCTGATATTGTATGGGTTTCGGTTGCATTAGCTTATATTTTTCTCTGATTTTGTCAGTCTTTTCTAGTATTTTATTATGAAATTGCACGTCATTGAACTGATATTTTTCGCCATTTGGAAATTGAATTAGAGAAGTAATTTCTCTTCTCACTGCTTCCTCCATCGAAATTTGTGATCGGGTAAGATTTTTTTATCAAGTTGACAGGCTCTCGGAATTGAATCTCGCACTGATAATCTCTGACCTTTCCAGGTGTATCTGAAAATACGTGCTTGTAGCGGTTATACACTTCTATCAGTTGTTCAGCTTGTTGAACTGTTAATTGTGCGCTCGTTTTCTCTCTCTGGAAAGTTCGGATTTCTTCGATTTTTTCTTGCTATAGTTCTTCATTGTCGGTCTCGTCATAAATTCCATTATTCAGTATATGCTCTCCAGTACTTCTGTATTTTTGGATATGGTACATGGTTTTCTTTGGCTGTATTTCATCACTATTGGTCAGTTCGGTTATCCACTGTATGTCACCTTTCTTCAAAATAAGTTTGTATTTGCTCAGGTCAATTATTGCTGAGTACTGGCGCAGCATGTCGCAACCAATTAGCATCCTGAATGGCAATCCACTGGCTACTAAAAACGTCATTGTTACGGTTTGTCCGTTGCTTGTCAGTTCGAGTTGCACTTGTTTTCGGACGGTTCTATTTTGCCGTCCTGTCGCTCCTACAAGGACAATGTTGCTGATGGGTAGCGTAAGTATAATTGTCTTACTCGCTTCTTGGATGTTTTGAATCTCGATACTGTCGATTAACGAAATATTGGATCCAGTGTCTATCATAATTTGTGCTGGTACTCCGTTGACTTGCGTTGAAATATAAGAAATTTCGTTATGTTTATTATCAGGTTGGTTGTTACCTTCTTCGAGCAATTCCTCTACAATATTTTTCAGATAATTATTTCGCACTATTGTAATTGTGCGTTCGCCGTTAGTTTGTATAACGTTGCGATTTAACCCAATAGAATGGTTCAGTGAGGGTATAAGTACCCTTTTTCACTGCTGCTCCTAGTTTAACGCCATCTCGGACTGATTGTTACGATCATCTTGTTGATTTGTTGGCGGACTTCCGCTCGTTGACGGCCGGGGTTCAGGCTGGTTGTGATCCTCTTCGTACCGGTCACGCCTATACACTTCTTGGCTTCGACTTCGGCCTGTGTTGGTTCTGGTGTCACGTCCGTAATTATGATCACTGTACCTGTGTCCATATGCATTCCGGTCGGCACTTCGTCGTCTCTGATAGTACGACATATTTCTTCCGGCACTTTCGGCCCTCACGTAATGCACTTGACGATAGTTACGATCGTTATTATTGCGATTTCTGTTGTCACTCGGGTTGTTATTGTAATTTGGCCGGTTGTAATTGGCGTTATTTGGCCTTTATGGTTGATGCGTATTATTTTATCCGGTTGTATTGATTGTTTGTGTTGTTTGGCATATTATTATTGTTATAACAGTTATTTTGTTGGCTAGCCGGATTATTGTTATGTCTATTCTGCGGCTCGTTAGGTGTGTTATTCACCTGGTTACGGTTATTATAATTGTACCGGTAATTGTTGTTATTATTCTGGTAACCTTTGTTAAAATTTTTGTTTTCACCCCTGTCGTCCCGCTGTCGGCTCCTACGATAATAACGTTCTCTCTCGTAATCTTCCAACAGGGCTGCCATGGATTGTATAGTTTTGATTTGGCTACCTAGCCGCGCTCTAGAGACACCTTCCTCGTAATGGAAAGCAAGTTTCGTCACCAAACTTTCTTCTGGGTTCTTCGGTTCCAGGTTCCTTGCTAGGCAGACTTTACCGAAGAAATATGCAGTAAAAGTTGTCCCTCTGGTGGCGTCGTATCTGCCGAAACATATACTGTCCCGCACGATATTCTGTGTTGCCTCCGACGAGTATTTCCTTTTGAATACATCTTTGAATTGTTCATAATTCGTGAGGTCGTGTCTTGTGGCCGTCCACCAATTATCGTTGATATCTCGAAAATATTCGTCTAAGTAGCCTCGGATAATGGTCCACCTGTTCTCCCGAGTTTTGGCCAGCTGCTCGTCTACTGTTTCTAAAAACTCCATTGGGTTTCGCCGGTATTGTTTAAAGTTGATCACTTCCCGGTTGTCCATGTGTTGGTACTGCGTCATTATTGGCGGTCTGTTAATAATTATTTCGTACTCCTCCCTGATTTTAGCAATCTCCCGTTGCTGGATTTCCTCAATTTTAGTTTTGTTTTGCTGGCCTTGTCCGCGAACCTCGCTTACGGGCTTGTCGACCTCCCGGCACTTCTCTCCAAAATTTGTCCGTACCTGTTTTATATTTTGGTCGGTTACCGTTTTTATCGACTCTATTCGGATCTGGCTGTCTTCTTCCAGGTTGGTCACCCGTTCTCTGAAGTCTTCCTTCGTTTGTTGTATTTCACGGTTCGTATCTTCCCATTTCCCGTGTATCTCGGATATTTCCTCCTCGATCTTCTTATTAATCCGCTCATTATTATTTTCAATAGTTCTGCTCAACTCCTCCAAGTTTTTCTGGTTGTCCAGTTTCAACTCTTCCTTTAAGTTCTCCATGTTCACTGCCATTTCCTTATTATTTTCGGCCATTTGCTGGCTGTTCCTGTTAAATATCTCATTAATTTCCTCTTTTAATTCCTCCTTATTTTTGTCCAATTTTTCATTGAATTCCTTCAATTCTTCCTTGAAATCTTCCCTTAATGATGCTATATTTTCGTTCGTTTTTTCCATGTTCTTCCGGTTATCTTCCATAGGTATTCTCATCATTTCTAGTAAGCTCCCGTCCTCTGGTTGTGCGGGTTTCTCCGGTTGATTTTCTGGCTGCACGGGTTTGACTGGTTCCATGGGAGGTAGCATTTGTTCGGCGTCTTCGACCGAAGTCACTTCCTTCTCTTCTGCTCTAATTTCATTTTCGGCCTCCTTCGTCCGCCTCAGTGATGATGCTCTCTTCATCTTGTTTATCTTCTGTCGTACCTGCCGTTAGATATTCTGTCGTAACTCTAGCATCACTAGTTGGTGCGCCACTTTGTAATAAGACTTGTGTATCGGTCTTTAATATAAGTTTGGAATCGGAAGTTTTAATAGTGTGTTTTGCGAACGTAAATGGTGTCGTTCGGAAGCGTCTGGTAGCCTGTGTGCCTTACCTGTCCCTTCTCACTCTTTCGTAATTCCGGATAGGCGCCAAATTGTTTTTCGTGAAAACAATTAAAAGATTTTATTTGTATAGTTTGATATTGCACTATTGTAAATTCGAATCGCTCGCCGTCTGGCTTGTTACTGATTCTCATCTGAGTGGGGGAAAACGTGTTGCCAACTTGAGATAACGTTGAGATATGTTGACCCACTGCTAGTAAACAAAACATGCATAAAAATCTTTACAAGTAAATAATGGGCAGTTGTTATCGATACACACTCTTTTATTAGGCTTTTGACTGGTTATTTTTTGTTAACGCTACATAAAATTAATAATTTATACAATGATTTTAGCCTCGGCAATATTCGCTCAATCAGCGGATCGCTGGGTTGGCAGTACAATGTTTATATTAGCTGCAAGACAGTGTGGTTATTATTTTACAAAATAAATCTGCCTATAGGGTTCCTTTAAGTACGAAACAGAGGTTTATCTAACAAGATAACAAAATTAGAACATATCATTTAAAGTACGTGATCATTAAAATTAAACAAGGTTTACTATAAATTAAATATTGTGGTGTTGAATTGTGACAGTGTCGTTGGTGTATACATAGGTTATCATTTGGTCATTCAGTGTTTACAAAGTTACTTTTTTATTTTATCAATCCTTGAAAATACCTTCAGTGATAGTGAGAGTTTTATCATTTAGTTATAATTTTGTGAAAGAGAATTTGTCTTTTTTATAAATCAATAAATTCAGCAATACTCAACGTTAGTAGATAAAAGATGTATTGTCAGTCGTCCAAGTGGTGTAATGGGTTGATGTCGGTTCTTCCTTCTTCAGTCTTGGGCTTCGGGAATGGTTGGCGTCTTCTTCTTGTCGGATTCCATATCTTTTTTGGCCATCTATATTAATTCCGCGCTGGTCCTTGGTATAGTTTGGTTGGAATGTCCTCTTAACAGTTATTCTGGTCCTTCTTCATCGACTTATGGGCACTTATACTGTTTTAGAGTTAAACATTTGTGCCCTTCACGGCGTGGCTTCTCTCCAGTTTAGCGTCACTACAGTTATTCTTGTTCCTAACTGAAAATTAGTCAATACACGGTTGTTGTCATGGTAACTCACAATTTTTGAAGGCTGAAATTGGCTTGAGATCATTGTTAAGATATTTGAATTTTTATTTAAAATGGTCACAGATCTTCTAAATGTCCCTTTCCCTTCTAAATCTTCAGTACTCCCTTTTTAGTAGTAAATATTATTACCACTGTTCATATTTTGGCTCAGGGATTAATCTGACATCCAATACTACAGTATTTACTTAGGTATCAACATTTTGACAGTTTTTGTGGATTTTATTTAATTATACTGTTTTCTTAATTTACATTATTATCATAATATTCCTGCCTTATCATGATAGTCTAATTGTATTTCATAGTTTATGTGGCTTAGTCTTACTAATGTCAGTGTTTAATTCTAAAAGTTGAAGTCTTTTGTAGTTTGACTGTTGGGAATCTGCCTAGGCTTAGATAGCAATTGACAATTTTTTCTTTAATTACTGAGGTTACATTTTATTCTCCCCTTGTATGGGTCCTGATTGTTTTAATACATGATTCTGTTTATTTGCTCAATGTTTATGCCTGTTCTAGTAATTGTGTGTGATTTTGTTGGTTTCATATGTTAATTTGTATACTGTCATAACTGCCTTTTAGTGTCATTGTATCTGACTATATTTATTATGTTTCTTGTTTATTGCATCATATAACATAGCATCTTATGGTTTTAACAATTCCCATAGATATAATTTTTATTCATTAATCATAATTCTCTTGAAACATAAATCTTACTCATTAAAACATAATTATTTACCTTTTATTATCCACTCATACTCTTCAGTGGGTAATAATTATTTTATAGTATCATTAAAAGAAAACAAACATATAAACCTTAATTAATTATTTTGATTATTATAGAAAATCCTTATTACTAAGCTTATCTGACACTGTTTTATTAACTAATGGTACCTAATACCATTCACTATGTCTTATTAACTCTTAACATGATTATTCTTTGTTTTTATCCCTTAATATTACTGACATTTTCTATATGGTGAATTGACACACTGATCGTCTATCTTTCTTACCTTCCTAATAATCTTAATAGTCACTTGTTACATTAATTGACACACATTTAAAACCATGATAATCAGTTATCACTAAAGATAACTTAATTTTAACACTATTAGTTTATTTAGTTACATTTTGAGTGTCCACTCACATTGGCCTCTCAACTATCACAGTCCTTCCTGCGTTTGACCATTATCAGATCTCACTCATTTATAACTTATAACCTAGTTTATGCACTTACAAACTTTGATTACGGTTTTATCCGTGTTTATCACGTTTTAATGGGGTTTATTCTCACTTCGGGGTATTAACACTAACACTTTGCGCTCAATCTTGTTTTAGGGTTACTGGTGGGTAAAGATTAGTGTATTGCTTATTCAAAACTCTCTTTCTTACATTTATTTTAAAATGTTCATCCTCCTTACATGATATGTTTTTGTCGTGCTAATGTGATTTGTCCTAGTTTACTCTATTTATTTGGGTTAGTGTACCCTTCTATATCTCAAGTCCTTAACAATTAATATTTTTAACTTGTCTGTCTTTACATTTATTATTATCATATACAAATTTCATTAGTTAGTCTTTTTTATTGGTTTAACATTAGTTTTGTATTCTTTCTGGGCTCACTTTATTTTGCCATCGTTTACATGTCACTTCCTTGGTGTTGTGGCTGATTATACTTTCACACTTCCATGCTAATTCTTTGTTCATTATTATTCTTATTATTACTACACTCTTGTGGTAGTGTGGTGGCTAGTTCTAGTTCACTTACAGTTGTCATTATTTATATTATTCTTGGTTTATGGGGCTGGTTCTACTCTCTCACTTACCATCTATTGAGCTACTCAGGTTAAATCGCCATGTATTACTGTATTTAACATTTGGTTTGTTTGTTTGTTACTTCTTTATTATTAGAGGTTATTGTTCTGACTACCTGGATATGTCTGATCGTGTTATTACTTTGAGTTACCCATTCCTTTAATCTCTGATTCATCCCTTTTTTATTTTAGTGTTAATGATTAAACAATTTATCTTGTCATGTTTTCTTCATTATTGTTATGTGAAGATACGTACCATTACATATTGCCCTGCCACTAAAATTGATTATCTCAACAAATATCGTTCAGTTTTCTGATTGGAATTATCAATCATTATTTCATTTTTATTTTCTTAATCACTGGTTAGTTTTGAGCAATAGACTCTTTTTATTTTTGAGTGTCAGTATTCTCCTTGATCTATATATCGTATTTTAGTTTAATGTTCTTATCCCTTTGATATCTAATTCCCTAACATTTTTTCCCTAACATTATATTGAATCGGATCGGAGGGGTACTTTTGACTCCATTGCTCCGCCGTAAAATACACATTTGATTGCTGGACTTATCTACAGTCAATCATTATAAAATTATACAAGTAGTCTTAGTGCGACTATAAAATAAATATCATTTGTAGGATTCTCCACATTATTATTATTATTTAGTTTATACAATACATTATTTCAAATTATATTCTTTTTCTTTTATTCACACTCTCTAGCTCTTAGTGATTCGATATTATTAGTGGGTATGGTATACATGATCTTTTTATTATTTGTTTTGTTTATTTTTCTTACTGTTTAACACTAGTTATTTATTAATCGGTTTCGGGATGCTTTTTTTCTCGTTTTTAATAATATTTTTTCATAGAGGTTTGGTTAAATGTCCCCTTTATTCTTTGTGTCTTCTGGTCTACGATCTCATATGTATTATTTCTGTTGTCTTTGCTTACTATGTAGGGTCCTGTGTACAGTAACAATAGCCTCTTGGCTATCCCTTCCATGGTGCTTGGTAATCCTCTGTTTTTAAGTAATATTTGCTCTCCAATCTGATATTGTATGGGTTTCGGTTGCATTAGCTTATATTTTTCTCTGATTTTGTCAATCTTTTCTAGTATTTTATTATGAAATTGCACGTCATTGGACTGATATTCTTCGCCATTTGGAAATTGAATTAGAGAAGTAATTTCTCTTCTCACTGCTTCCTCCATCGAAATTTGTGATCGGGTAAGATTTTTTTATCAAGTTGACAGGCTCTCGGAATTGAATCTCGCACTGATAATCTCTGACCTTTCCAGGTGTATCTGAAAATACGTGCTTGTAGCGGTTATACACTTCTATCAGTTGTTCAGCTTGTTGAACTGTTAATTGTGCGCTCGTTTTCTCTCTCTGGAAAGTTCGGATTTCTTCGATTTTTTCTTGCCATAGTTCTTCATTGTCGGTCTCGTCATAAATTCCATTATTCAGTAAATGCTCTCCAGTACTTCTGTATTTTTGGATATGGTACATGGTTTTATTTGGCTGTATTTCATCACTATTGGTCAGTTCGGTTATCCACTGTATGTCACCTTTCTTCAAAATAAGTTTGTATTTGCTCAGGTCAATTATTGCTGAGTACTGGCGCAGCATGTCGTAACCAATTAGCATCCTGAATGGCAATCCACTGGCTACTAAAAACGTCATTGTTACGGTTTGTCCGTTGCTTGTCAGTTCGAGTTGCACTTGTTTTCGGACGGTTCTATTTTGCCGTCCTGTCGCTCCTACAAGGACAATGTTGCTGATGGGTAGCGTAAGTATAATTGTCTTACTCGCTTCTTGGATTTTTTGAATCTCGATACTGTCGATTAACGAAATATTGGATCCAGTGTCTATCATAATTTGTGCTGGTACTCCGTTGACTTGCGTTGAAATATAAGAAATTTCGTTATGTTTATTATCAGGTTGGTTGTTACCTTCTTCGAGCAATTCCTCTACAATATTTTTCAGATAATTATTTCGCACTATTGTAATTGTGCGTTCGCCGTTAGTTTGTATAACGTTGCGATTTAATCCAATAGAATGGTTCAGTGATGGTATAAGTAGCTTTTTCACTGCTGCTCCTAGTTTAACGTCATCTCGGACTGATTGTTACGATCATCTTGTTGATTTGTTGGCGGACTTCCGCTCGTTGACGGCCGGGGTTCAGGCTGGTTGTGATCCTCTTCGTACCGGTCACGCCTATACACTTCTTGGCTTCGACTTCGGCCTGTGTTGGTTCTGGTGTCACGTCCGTAATTATGATCACTGTACCTGTGTCCATATGCATTCCGGTCGGCACTTCGTCGTCTCTGATAGTACGACCTATTTCTTCCGTCACTTTCGGCTCTCACGTAATGCTTTTGACGATAGTTACGATCGTTATTATTGCGATTTCTATTGTCACTCGGGTTTTTATTGTAATTTGGCCGGTTGTAATTGGCGTTATTTGGCCTATATGGTTGATGCGTGTTATTTGGCCGGTTGTATTGATTGTTTGTGTTGTTTGGCCTATTATTATTGTTATAACAATAATAATATAAATTTTGTTAGAATTATCAATACAGTATCTATTGTTACTAGTTGTAGAGTGCATTATGTCGGTTTTGTTTCTGGTTCCCAGATGCCATTATTATTAATATCATTATTATTTAATATTATATTTGTACTGCTCTTATTATTTTAATTATTCTAATGCCACAAGAAAGGACGCCATAAAATTCTCTAAGTTTAATTTACGTCGGATTTCATTATTACAATAATAAATACAATTTTTTTATAAAATAAGATTTCTTAAAATTCACTATTTCTTTCTACACCCCCTGCAATAGAACATAATTTATAAACAATTTGAGGCCGCCATTTGATATTTAATGTTAAAGCGTTTAATTATATGAGCTAGTAAATAATGTTTTAAATGCGAGTCTCCGTGCTCAGTACTCAGTGCTGACGTTTTATGCAAACAATGTCACTAACTATATTCCCAACTGTTCTAATTACACGTATAAGGTAATTCCGGGTGAGATGGCCCACCGGTAGAGACGCCCCAGTCATCATAGTTTCCGTGGAGCGCTCTACCGCTGCAACAGTCATGTCAGTTGAAGTAAAAACAAAGCCCAGTGATAGTTTCGTCCGAAAAAATTTATGTTTACAGCTTTTGGAAGACAATTTTAAAGTAAGTACGACCTTTTTCTTGCTTGTTATAAGATAGAGGTTCAAACATGTACACAGCATTTCTATATTTCAGTAGATTTTTTTGTTTAATCAATTAGAATTGATTAAGGTGGCTTAGTGCTTTCACGTTCTACATGAGCAGCCATGTTTGTTAGCGTTTAGTCGGCAAGCCTCACCGGGGCATCTCTCCCGTACAAAAAGGATAGATGCCGCACCAAATGTTTCAAAGAGTTATACAGTTTAATGTTTTTCTCTTAAAAATATGAATAATTAGCAGTTGTATGTTAAAGAAGTACTATTATTGATTATGTTCTCATAAAAATATGATATTTAAAACTTCTTATTCATAATTATAATTTACAAACAACATCATAATCAATAATTATTTACCATTATTGGTTTAAGTTATATCTTATTTATTTCAAATATTATAATGATATTTATTATAATTTATAATTATAAACTGCCAAAATAAATTAGTTCACATTGATCTTCACCTAATTTTATTAAACCTTTACAAACACGTTTTATCTTCTTATAGTAATCTTAATTTGTTTTTACCTTTATTTTTCAGGGAAGATGCCTGCCAAGTATAAACGTAAGAGCACTGGAGCGGTCCGAGGGGTCTGGACAGAAGAACAGTTAAAAGAAGCCATAGCCAGGTTGGAAGCAGGAGAAATTGGCGTCAATGAAGCTGCAAGATATTATGGAATTCCGTCCCGGACACTTCGCCGCCGAAAAAAATCAGGCAGTACTATAAAGCTACCTTTAGGTCCACAAGGTGTGTTTGGAATTCAGAACGAGAAACGTTTAGTTATACACATTCAGTCTCTGAAAAAGTTGGTTTTGCACCTGGCCGAGAGACAATAAGGTCTCTTGCTTTTCAATTTGTAGAAAAACTTGGGCTGAATCATCGGTTCAACAAAGACTCTGGAATGGCTGGTTATGATTGGCTGCAGTCATTTTTACGACGAAATCCAGAGCTGAGTGTAAGACAAAGTCAAGGATTATCCGTAGCAAGAAGCGAAGGGATGAACAGAGAAGCAGTTAGTGAGTTTTTTAAACTTTTATCAAATACCTTTGAAGAAAATCAGTTTTTTACGAAACCAGGACATGTGTACAACATGGACGAGACAGGCTGCCAACTTAATAATGTTGCAGGCAAAGTTATTGCCACCAAAGGCGCAAAGGATGTACATGTGTTCACGTCTACGGAAAAAGGAGAAAATATTACAATTTTCAATCAGCTTGTTGCAATGCTGAGGGACAATATCTTCCGCCGGCAGTTATTTTCAAAGGTATTCGAGAAAAAAAGGAATTTTTTGATGGACTCCGCCCTGGATCTACGGTCTTCATGAATGAAAAATCGTCGTACATCAGCACGGATATTTTTTTTAAATGGTTGAAAGATCATTTTGTTCCCAGGAAACCTCAGGGAAAGACTCTCCTGATTCTGGATGGGCATGCATCACATGTAAATTGTTATGATTTACTTGAATTTGCTCACCAACATGATATTATAATTTTATGTCTTCCCAGCCACACAACACAAGCTCTTCAGCCTCTTGACCGTTCCTTCTTCAAACCTTTAAAGCATTACTTTAAAGAAGAGGCCAAGACATGGATTCTCCATCACCCAGGAAGAACGATTTCTCGGATTCAAGCTGGTGACTTAATTGGCAAAGCTTGGAAGAAAGCAGCTTCATTTAATACAGCGATTAATGGATTTCAACAGACAGGAATATTTCCTCTCAACCAAGATCTTATTCCTGATCACTTCTTCAGTATAAGTGATGAAATGAACAGCTCCTCAACCACTTCTTTAAATTTGTCTTAACCTAGTGTCTCTTGCGATCAGGAGCCGAGAGCAGGAACGACAAAAATGAACTCCGACCAAGCTACTGCATCAAATTTCGCCAGTTCCTACAATAGAAAAGAGATGTGGAAAAAGAAAGAAACAGACAGCCAAACTTCTCACATCCAAGGAGCATATTCAAGAGCGTAAAATAAAACGCAGTGCTGTAATAAAAGCTGGTAAAATGCTAAAAAGATTAAATTATGAAACAACAGAAGTAAAATCTTTCCCAAATGATCAAGACAGCGATGAGGACAGCTACGATGAAAGAGACAATAACTGCATCGAATGCGATGAAAATTATTACAAAACAAGAGAAAAGGTAGACTGGATTAAATGTTTAAACTGTGCGAAGTGGATGCACGAATCGTGCACAATGTACGGTAACTTGTGTAACATTTGCGGAAGAGAACAAAGAAGAAGAAAAATGAAGAATAAATTTGGAAAAATGTTTAAAAAACTTTAGAAAAAAAAATTAAATCATTTTTTCTAAAATGTGTTAGTATGAATGATGTGTTAATGTGATATGTTATTGTTTTTTGATAAGTTTTAAAAGATTATATGGCAATTTGCGTGTAGGGCATCTCTCCCGAGTGGGTGGGGCATCTCACCCTGACACTCGGGAGAAATGGCCATTTGAAGTGGTGTTACATTTTGAGCTTTTAAAAGAAAACATAAATTTTTACGGCTATGTGTTTTTGTAATATAGAAATATAATAAATTTTCTATCTTCTCATATAATTTAATAATATTTTTGAAAATTCAGAACACTTTTACAGCGCTTTTTTCTTAGGTGGGGCATCTCACCCGGAATTACCTTATGCACAATACAAATAGGTTGTATAAAGAGCAAATTGTATGAAGTTATAGAGTAATGACTGTAATTATTACTCAAAGCGAATGCGTTTATCGTGTTTAACAGATCTGACGGCATAGGGGATTGTATAAAGAGAAATGGAGCTGATTTTATAAAATTATTTGCGAAATAGTTTTATCTCCTTAAAAGTAGTTTCTTCAAAAGTATTCTACTTTACAAAGACATTCCATATACAGTATTTTATATACGAAGATATACTTTACATTTACAAAGATATTTTGTTTCTACAGATTTTCTACAGAACATAGAATACAGATATTCAAAGATATTCTACAATTGATGTAGATATTAAACTGTTAATATCATTATCTAATGTGTCACAATCTTTTAGATATTTTAAGCGTTTTGAAAAAGGTATCTCGTATAACGGAATTAGCTTTTCATTGATGGAAACAAAATATAATCACACAGAGTCAGATCAGAGGAATAAGATGTTATTCGGGATGCTATCAAGGGGATGCGGTCGTTCTTCTTATAAGAATAAATTTTTTAACTAAATACTCGTACAGTGTGGTGTGATGTAGTGCGTTTATCATGGCAAAGCATGAATATTGACCAGGCACAAATAACTCTATATCTAAAATTCATAAGAATATCAGAGTAGTTAAGTTGAATGAATTTCTATCTTCAATGCCCAATCCTAACTTAGTTACTAAAAAAAAATATAGACCATTGACTTCCTCCTTAATATTATCTTTCTTGCATTACTTTAGTGGAAGATTTTTGTGCGTCACTTTTAATCTTCCCACTTTGCTGCTGGATCGTGCTAAAAAAAACAACATTCCGTCAACCGTTTTTCATAAAACGCAACATTTCAGAGCGCTGAAAAATTTTGACTTATTCGTGCAACTTTTTGGATGTCTTTCTACTTGCGAATTAAATTTTTTAACTATTTTAGGGTACATGTCAAAAGTTTATAAAGAGCCTGGTGAATTAAATTTAGTTCATGTAAAACAGACATGTCTCTTACTATGGACACATTTCCGTCAGTTTGTGCTATGTTTGGTCATGCAGAAAACGGTCCATCTTCCATGGGCTCATGATTATCCAAAAATGGTTTGTGCGCCTGCACCTAATCTGCTACTGGAATGACTTCGTATCCTTAAGCTTATTTTAACTTGTGAATGCTTCTGTTAGCCTACAATTTGATTTCATAACGCTACTCAATATGGGCTCTATTTATTTAATGTGAGACAAAATGAACACTTAAAAATGTTTGCTATAAAATGTAAAAACCTGAAAAATGTTATAAATTCAACACTGTTTTTGGTGACATGTGTTCTGTTGTTGGTTTTATACTGTTGTAAAAATTCAGTGTCATTAATTTTTATGTAAACCTCTTAGTGTGGTCATAAACATCATTGATAGCAACGACTATAATTTTGAAGATGAATCAGGTACGACCTAATTAATGTTACATATGATAGCGATAGCAAGATATAGTGTAGGAAGCAAGATGATTAAAATTTCAAAGTAAATTCCTGTTGCAGGTTTTGAAAAGCTTTCGTCCGTTTCTTCATGTGATAAGGTCCTTTAATATTTCATTAAAGAAAAATATAATCTATTATGAAATAAAGCAAAGTGCACTGGAAGCAGTGTTCTTTCTATTACGACGAAGCCTTTTCCTGGTGCAATTAACAAATTGCAATAAATTTACATGAGATGTGGTACCGGTGTGTATTGTTACGACATTACAGAACTCTCTACGTGTCTGTCGAATGTTCCAGAAGAATCTCGCTCTAATGTGTGTGGCATACGTGATTCTCGGCGCATTTGCTGGACTGTGCAGAATTCGCGCGGGCGCATGGACTGTGTCAAGGCCGCAATTAATTACATTGTACACACTGACGCTATCGTGCATTATGGAATAATTTAGTAATTTGGAGGGATATAAATACCAGTACTCAACGACGTTCAGTTTCAGTTACAGTCACGATATATTGCAGTCCGGTTCGAGTTTATGTCGGGCGATTACAAGTGATTATTCTGTGCGTTCAAATGGTTATTAGTTAAGTGTTGTGTTTTATAATCCGACGGTATATTGTAATACAACTGTGCTTTAATATTAGTTGACATTTTATTGCGTGTGAACAATTTTTGTTTGATTTGTTGTAGGAGACTGTGTTGTTAATTACGAACTGTTTAACTGTGAAAATTAAAGCTGGTAATTAGTGACTTAATTGGTGTCTTGTATTTTGTTTTCCACTGTACCTACGACGATCAAGTAGACCGTCGTAACAGTGATGTCAGAACTGGGATAGAAGCGTTAACAGTGGAAACAGTAGACACTTTATACAAGACGAGTGTAATTCGTATTTAATCGGTAAACAATGGATGCCACTCAGATGATGGAAAATTTCCAGGCGCTTCAGTTGCAGACAGAGGAACAACGACGACAGGAGGCGGAAGAAGCAGAAAGAAGACAAAAAGAAGAACGAAGACAAGAAAGAGAAAAAGCAGAAAAACGACAGGGTGAGAAACGCAGACAGGAAGCGGAAGAAGCAGAAAAACGACAGGATGAAAAACGCAGGCAGGAAAGAGAAGAGGATGAGGAACGTCAGAAAGCACTAATGCTAGAGACAGATTAACGACGACGACAGGAGGGAGAGGAACGAAAGGCTGAAACAGAAGACATCAAAGCATTAACACAGGAGCAGAAACAGATGCAAGAACATAGTACCGCAGAATTGGGTCTCCTACGAGGTGAGCTTAATAAACAATGTAACGTATTGCCGCGTTACAAATCCAGGGAACCCATCTTAACTGACCTCTGCCAATTACATGGGCTGCCTACGTTGTAACGAACTGTATTCAAATCAAATTAACTCAACAAATTACTTACTAACTGTGTAAGGAAACAAGGGAAGGTATTTTACTGATTTATGCACTCATTTTCATGTGTAACAAGACGACTTCTCTTTATTTAACAACAGTTACTGACAGATCCCATGACATCATTAATTAAACTAAAGTATTTAAATACTTCTCATAAAACTTTGGGATCAAATTGATTCTATTTTCTTATACCTCGGATCCGAGTTTACTTTCTTTATATTTATAGTAAAGACTTCTAATTAGTTTCAATTCATTTTAGAAGCTTGCAAGACTTCTTTAACCATTTGAAGAATGGTACTATTACTTGGAACGATAATAAGTTACATTAACATTTAAAGGGTTACAACGTATGATAATTGAAATTTTACAGTAAACTCTTAGATTTTCTGATTACAATGTTTACATAAAATTTATCGTCTTTGAAAAGTCTCTTTTAGAAGTGATTAGTGTAACAAATATTATTAACTCTCGATAGCCAAGCTATCGAGTCACCTTTACAATCGAACGTAGAAACCTCGTCCTGGGGCGTCCGTCTTGGGAATCCTTGTAGTCGGCGTCATCATCTGGGTCGCGTCTTCGTCAAGAATAGGTCGGATGTTCACAGAGGAGATTGAAGCTTCTTTGGTGTAAGTATATGTAGATTCTCGGATGTCCTAAGCTGCATCTTATGCCTGGTATACGGGTCTTTATGAAGGGAAGTTCCTGCAGATCACATCTTCAGGAATGATGTTGAAAATGGAGTTACTTCTTGAAGGGAGTCGTCATCTTGATTAACACTATTTCTGTTTTTTGAGTTACATATTATGTCTTCTTGTTACCACATATTTATAGTTATTTGTACATGACACACGCTTTTAGCAGTGGTAGTTGATATACTACATTTAAATTAAAACAAATAAATTAACAACATTTTGTCAGAGCTTTCGCTCGTACGTCTGTACTGCGTGAAGTCAACATAGCGAGAGAGCGTTTTTCTGCTCGCTTCGACTGGTACTTAACAAAAGGGAGAGGGGCAACTACTCCGCGACAATATAGTCCCTATCTTTATTTAAGTTAACATTTTTAATTACCAAAAACTATACCCTAATAATACATATATAATTTAAGTGAGTTATTTTAACGACTATTAGTGTCTTCAGATTTCTAATTATAAACATTATGATTTTTATTTCTTCCTACATTACAGACGACTCGGTAGACACGTCGAGTCCGGAATTAACAGGTCACCGCATGATGACAAGCAAAGGGTTAATTATGATAATAATAACTTTTTTACAATTTGCCCTTTTTATTAGTGTTTCTTTGGACTTCTTAATTACTTCTCATTCTCATACTGAGTACATACAGGGGTTTTAGGTATTATAGTGAAATTTAAAATTACTTAATCGTTCGCAAACTTAATTTTTTTTATTTACGATTACTGTTAATTTAAATCGTCACAAGTTACTAAAATATCGGAGGTACAAGAATCAATGACATTAAAAATAGCTACAGTAAAAAAATCTGTCTCCAGTGTTGAAGAATCGATGTCTACAAAAACAGCTGAAGTAGAAAAATCTGTCTTGACTGTGGAAGAAACTATGTCAATAAAGATATCTGCAGTAGAAAACTCAATGGCAAACATAAGAGAACAAATTAAAAGTGAAGTTGAGCAGTGCATAAAGATTCTACCAAAACAAAATTCTGAACAGTCTGTACCAATGATAAAGACAGAAAAAGACACAGAAAATAAGTTAATAGACAAAGTCACTTTGCCTGCAGTAGGGACAGTTCACGTCATTGCTCCAACCTTGGAAGCAGTCACTGGGCAACGTACCTCCGCCAATTCGAAGCTGCTGCATGTGGATATAATTGGACAGAGGAAGACAAGGCTGTTTCACTCGTTCTTGCATTAAAAGGACCTGTGGAAGAATTACTACAGAAAGTGACACCTGACAGCCAAAACACCAGAACAGTGCGGACGGCCTGGTACATGCTTTGCAATTTGAGGCCGCCAAATCAGCGTCTGGTTGGACAAGTCATAAAGTACGCGCACTAAAAGATCGCGACGGCACAGACGATGAGGAAGAAGAACAAGGAACAGAGAATCGACGGTCGGCGCCACAGATTAAAGTAAGAAGGGATGGAAGACCGAAGTGTTATCGATGTGGGAAACCTGGACATCTACAACGGGATTGTCGGGTTAGAGTTCAGCAGCAGGGAAACGAGCAGTAGTCGGTACAACGCGGAGTGTGCTGACTGACTGGAGGAACGAAGCCTCAAGACAATACGCAATTTCAACACTTCAGAAAAACAGCGGGAGCTTGGTGGTTACTGGACTTGTTCAAGAAAGGCCAACCTCGATTACAGTTGACAAAGGTGCAACCGTTTCCATTGTGCGGCCGACGAGGTGAAAGATCTCAAGCCAATCTGGTGCTATTGCAGCTTGCGAACAGCTACTGGACGAACTGTAAAAGTGTTTGGAAAAGTGGAGATACGCCTCGGTGGACTTGAGTTTAATCATCAAGTACTGGTTGCAGACATTGTGGATGAAGAAATTCTTGGTGTGGACGTTATGAACGCATACGGATTTATAGTCGACTTAAAAAACAATGGCTTGAGAATCTGAGGAGAAGAGGTAATATTCTCCACAATGGCGACATCAAAAAAATCGATGGACGTCATAAACCAATTGGCCGTAACTGTTCCGCCAAACTCCAAAAAGTAATCATCGTGGTTAGAACTGAGGTAGATACTAGAGGCAATCAGTGCTCTGTATTCGAACCCCAGGCAGTCAGCACACCGGGCATGCTAATTGCCAGAGGTTTAGTAAAACCTGACGAAACCGGAAATGTACCTATTAGAGTGGCGAATATTCTAGATCAAGCTGTTTCTTTACAAAGCAATACGCTCCTAGGCGAATTGACACCTGTGGCCTGGGTAGCCGGAATGACGCAACAAAGATCCGGTTGTGCTTCGGATACTTCCAAATTACCAGAGGAACTGCAGGAATTATTAAACAGATCTTCTAACGACCTCTCAAGTGGTGAGGTAAATGAATTCAGACGGTTTTTACATAAATTCAAAGATTCTTTTGCAGTTCGGGGACAGTCACTCGGAAGAACCTCTCAGTAAGGTTAACCTAGTGACTTAATTGGTGTCTTGTATTTTGTTTTTCACTGTACCTACGACGATCAAGTAGACCGTCGTAACAGTATTGATGTGTCACGCATGTTTTTACAGCGTAGTTACGTGAAGCCTAATTGAGTAAGCAAAAAGTCTAACTTTTACGTTATCAACTAATATCGTATAAGGAATACATCCTGTTATACAGTTTCACAGTACAAAAATTATGTTGGTACTATTGTTATATCATTGACACGCACACACATACCCTCACACATTCAAACAGCAGAGCGCTTGCAACTGTTATAAATTGATTGGCTTTATTGACTACCACGAAATAGGTCGTTATAAGCTTAGTTCCACACGTAAATAATTATTCTCCCTACAGATTATATTCTGAATTAATTCGTCAACTTCCATAAGCATTACACGGCAGGGAAGTTAGAAAGATATCATCAGAATATGGCCTTTTAGAAACACTAATTGAAAATCTTTGCAAAATCTCAGTTAATATAACCTAGTTAGAATCAATTCCATTAGCCTATGCGTCTGAACACGCTGTATCGATAACCGTGTAATCTTTGTATCCATTGTTAAACATATAATCACTGTAGTTAAACGAAGCATACTTTATAATATACTTTCTGCTTTCACATTTTAAGTAAGGACAATCACCTTACTGCATTATGACGTTTCACCTAACGCGTTAGAGGAAAACAATTACAATACATCGACTGAATCCTTGTTATAAAACAGGTTTTACACTGTTTGTATGTAAACTGACTTCTTTAAATGACTTGCTGCTGCGCCTAAAACTTATAGAAATGGAATGTTTACTATCATCAGATTATATGCATTGATTTTAATCTATGCTATTTGTTGATTAATTTTTATGTCATAACGATTTGAAGAAAAATGTGTAAAGACGGAAGTAATAAACAAAAGTATCAGTTAGTAAAATATCTTATTTTTCCAAAGTAAGTAACTCAATGTATCTGTCAAAAGTGTGGGCGAAAATTTGTCGTGATTCTGTTCATAACATTTAAATGTATTGTAAAGACGGCGCTTTGACATTTTGACTACTTATATAGTATACTGCAACAGTACAAATGTATAGGGTACTGTGCATTACACAATTAGTTAAGATATTTAATATAATTTAAATAAATAATCCATATTGTTAGTAATAATAATAATAATTCAGATTGAAAGCTGTAAAGGGGACAACAAAATTGCATGCTTGAACAGGTAGGTCGCGCCACACAGCTGCGTCTGTATGTATACGTGTATCTTACGTGCGTGAGTGCGGCCAGTTGATTCCTGCAAAGCATCATCCTTAAATAAACTTTAATAAATATATGAATTATTTAAATGGTGATAAGTGTATATGAAATATCACAAAACCAAATACGCCACAGTGTGTATAATATAAAGACGCACGTGTGTATGAAAGAAGGTGAGAAAATAATAAAAAGTGCGAATATAGTGAAAATAAATATAAATAAAACACATAATAATTTAGATAACGAGAAACGGCTTACACACAGTGGTAATAAGAAGAATGATCCGTCACGTGAGGACCAAAAAAATATCGAGGATCCAGAATAATGACGATAGTGGGCTGTATAATACATTTATTAAGTTCTGTACACTTATATCATGGTGTTGAGATTGGCTAAGTCTGCACAATTTGATTTTGAATAAACAGAGTCGTTAAGAACGCTACCTGTTAGATGAGGCGCAAATGTGCGGCACTCAAGCTACATGAAAAAGAATTAGCAAGGTATTGCTAATGTATTGCAAGTGCAATATATGTTGTGGCCTAAGGCCTACAATGGTTGTCTGACGACAAGAAAAATGATGATGACAGAACAAGCGAGCAAACGTTATGACGTCTGCCGCCTGCCGCAACTCGGTTAACTGTGACGTTATGAAAACGAGATAAGAACATGATAGCGCAATATCAGAAAGCACAGATTAGCCAACCTATTAATGCGAAAATTACCACATTACTGTCCATAACTGCCCGCAAAAATCAAAGGATTTTTTAATACATTTTAATAACTTATTGTAGAAAAATACAGAGTTCTTAATAATAAAGGTTAATCTCAGTAGGCTACACTGAACCTTGAGTTTGAATCTTAGATAACAGTTATGACATTAACTGTTTAGAGATAAGCTTGAATGATGATAAGAGTTGAACAGGCCAAAATCGGCTTGCAACCTGATTATACATGTGTATAAATGCAAGATTAGCAATATATTGCCAATATATATTGTATGTAATCGGCGACTCATCACATGATGGGCCCGATAAATTGTAACATTTGTGCAAGTCATAATGGTTATCTTGAACCAGATAAGGCCAGTAGACCTATAGATAGTATGAATACAATGAACAAACAAAATTGTTATAAAATTATACATGTAAAGACAAGCTATACATAGTTGAATGATTGTAAGCACAAAGTGTAATGACATGTATGTCATAATTAAAGCATGAATAATAATTGTGCAATACATGATCACAAAATACAAATACAAAATACAATATAAAAATATAGGCGTGGCGTATGGTTATAGACAGTAAATGCGGATAAAACAATGTGTTTTACAAATGTAATACATGGTTTGTACAGCTGCAGACCATGCGAATATTATACCAAAATTGTTACATAAAAACAATAGTAAGCAAAGACATGAGGCATAAATCAACTGTTGCATATACGAAAATACAAAATAATAATTAAAGCTTTGCATATTAAATAAACTGACACTTGCTTGAAGAAAATAAACAGTTTCTGAATCAAAAATATACAAATTAAAGCTTATGCTAAAAACAAAGGTGCTTATAACTAACAAAGTCTTCTTTGGACATCTGATTTATGTATTACAGATTACAAATATATACAAAGGAAAATAAACCCTTTTTTTACTGTTCGTCCCTAGTAGGGACCAAACATAATTTATGGATTGGCCTGCGATAGGTGCCAGTAGGCGTGCGAACGTCAACTACTCTAATTAAGTTGTCTGGGCCGGGAAATGTGGCGGTAATTACACCAAATTTCCACGCTAATGGAGGTAAGTTATCCTCAATCAGTAAAACCAGGTCACCAATGGAAACGTTATCTTTGGCGAATTTCCATTTGTGACGTTGTTGTAGTTGATGTAAGTAGTCGCGAGACCAAGCTTTCCAAATGACTTGGACAAACTTCTGGAGAAGTTGCCAACGTCCAAGACGAGAAATGGGAATGTGAGATAAGTCTGGATCAGGTAACGCCGTTAATGGTGCGCAAATCAAAAAATGGCCAGGTGTAAGTGGCACCGGATCATTTACATCCGATGAAACGGCAAATAATGGACGTGAGTTAAGACATGCCTCTATCTGAGACAAAACTATC
Organism: Magicicada septendecula; assembly: GCA_034769895.1. Taxonomy (NCBI): domain Eukaryota; kingdom Metazoa; phylum Arthropoda; class Insecta; order Hemiptera; family Cicadidae; genus Magicicada; species Magicicada septendecula. Next base: position 185,458,128 of record CM068370.1, read on the forward strand.
GTAAACTCCTCGAAGGTGAGTATAGACTTGCCTACCACGCGGCGCAAATAATACTTTAAACTCTTTATACCGCTCTCACAAAGACCACCAAAATGAGGTGATGAGGGCGGAATAAATGACCATGTAACACCCTGAGAGGTCGTAAAGGATTGGATTGATGAGGTGGCATCCTTATTATGTCAAAGATTGTAAAGGTCATGCAAAACATTGCGGGCCTTCCTAAAGTTCGTGCCATTGTCAGAATATAACTGGCTGGGTATGCCCCTACGGGACATGAAACGACGTAAGGCAGCTATAAACCCGTTGGCTGTAAGGTCGGAAACTAATTCCAAATGAATAGCCCTAGATGCTAGGCAGATGAACAAAGACACGTACGATTTTGACAGAGTCCTAGATTTCTGCCCGCCATGACGAATCATGAAGGGACCACCATAGTCAGAATAGAGGTGAACACTATTGATAAAGGAATGAAGAGCAGGGGCGACCTTGAACAAGAGCGCGATAACAAAAAGCAAGCGCAGAGTTTAATGCGAGGTAATGACATCTGTCGTAGGGGGGCTACGCGAGATTTAGAACACAGAAGGTGACAAGAGGCCGATGAATCTTGATAAATGACTCTAATGTAAACGCAACACCCATATCCCCTTTCAGAAGCATCCGAAAACCCATGTAATTCAACTATCCTTGCTTTAGACTTGCAGCGAATAGAACGTGGGACAATGATTTTACTGATCAGACATAATTTATCGCATAATGAATGCCAATGCAAGTGTAATTGCCCGGAGATTGGCTCGTCCCAACCAAGATTGCACAGCCAAAGTTGCTGCATAAACTGTTTGTACAGGAAAACAACGGGCCCGACGAGTCCGAGTGGGTCGTATATACCTGCAATAATCGATAGGATTTTCCTCTTAGAGATGCTTGATTCAACGGGGAATGATCTGATGTCAAACAAAAATGAATCGGTAGTGTTATTCCAGAGAATGCCCAAGGTACGCACATTACCCTGTTTGTTTAAAGGGAGTGATAAATTGTCATGATCTACGACCACATTGGGTTCATTTGATGCCCATTTATGTAGAGTGAGACCGTATTGACTCAACAACGTACCTAAGTCAGATTTCAACTTGGTCATATCAGAAATGGTGTCTGCACCGGTTAACAAATCGTCGACATAGAAATCATTGGTTATAGCTGACGCAGCGTCAGGAAAAGAAGTTTGATGATCCTTACCAATCTGATTAAGACAGCGAGTAGCCAAAAACGAAGCACTAGCAGTGTCGTAAGTTACAGTTTGCAGTACAAAATGTTTAAACTGTTCGAGGGGAGAGTCACGCCACAGAATACGTTGATAATGACAATCCTTCTCAGCTACCAGAATTTGTCGATACATCTTCCCGATGTCGGCGATGAGAACATAGTTATGCATACGAAATCGCAAAAGAATAGAAAAAATGTCTTTTTGGACGTTTGGGCCTACCAACAAAATGTCATTGAGAGAAAAAGGCCATTGGTAGTTTTGGACGAGCCGTCAAAAACGACGCGAAGTTTTGTGGTAGAACTAGAATGTTTAAAGACGGCATGGTGAGGCAGATAATAAGTATTTGAAACACCTGAATTTATGGAGCAATCGTCGACAAGCGTCATGTGGCCAAGATCCTTACACTCCTGTATAAAGTTTGCGTATTCGCGCGCAAGCTTAGAATCACGCATGAACCGGCGTTCTAAACTCAAGAATCTTGCTTCAGCGGTAGCATAGGACTCACCCAACTGGGGATTGTCTGACTTAAATGGTAGCGCAACAACGAACCTACCCTCTTGATTGCGATGAGTAGACTTAACGAAATGCTCCTCACAAGCTGACTCGTTATTAATGGGTGTATTATCAGGGATAGTTTCGGTCTCCCAAAATTTCTCGAGAGACGCTAGGATTTGACTGTCGTTGTTCCTAGCCAGGAACGAAACAGCAGGACCCTTATAATGGCAGTGTTTGGGCAGATTGCCGGCTAGAATATAGCCTAACTTTGTTTCTTGTATAGTAGGGAAATGAGAACCCCTTACATATTTGTTAGGTAAAATTAAATCTAAATAAAATTGCGCCCCTAACAGTATATCAATGTCAGCCGAAAAGTTGAAGTGTGGATCGGCGAGATAAACGTTATCTGGGACATTAAACTGATTTATGTCCAAAGATTGTGCTGGCAATTTATGAGTTAATGCAGATAAGACCGCGCATGTTGCTTGGAAACTAAACCTTTGATAGCGTGAGATAATGCGTATAGACGCTAACTTAGTGGCACAGCAAGCGGTGTTATTTATACCTGTTATCGGTATGTTAGATTTAGTCAAGTTAAGCCGTAATTTCTTGGCAAATGATTCCGTACAAAAATTTATCTGTGAACCCGCATCTAAAAGAACTCTTGCGGTTTGTCTGTTGGCAGCCTGGTCTATGACAAACACAATTGCTGTTGATAAAAGAATATTAATTGTAGATTGTAATTTAAGTGAACAGTAGTTACTGCTGCTGTCAGAAACTGGCTTTGACACATTGTTTATGTGCAACAATGTATGGTGTCGTTTTGAGCAGATCTTACACGATTGTTTAATCTTACAATTAGATGAGAAATCATCTGGTCTTAAACAATTTGTACAGAGTTTATGATTTAATAAAAATTGCCCTCGTTCTGATGTGCTTAATGCACGAAATTTGTCACACATATAATTGTCACACACATGTCATTCACGCAGACCGGTGAGATGACTGCTTAAACTGGAATGTAGACGCTAGCACATGGATGTTCTTGCAATGATGTCGTCACGAGGCTCAATGGCGATGAAAGAAATGCTGAAGTAAGTCCCGAGACGGTCGGATCAGCGAGTGTGCTGAATCGCCCGTGATGGCCAGAAAAATGAATTGGGGCAGAAAAATGATGAAACCTCTAGAATATGTTGCAAGAGGTGAATGACGAATCCAGGCACGGAGCGACCAAAAAAATGGTGAATCCGGTCCGAGTGGACCAAAAAAATGTTTGTAAGAAGAATGATCCGTCACGTGAGGACCAAAAAAATGTCGAGGATGCAGAATAATGACGATAGTGGACTTTATAATACATTTATTAAGTTCTGTACACTTATATCATGATGTTGAGATTGGCTAAGTCTGCACACTTTGATTTCGAATAAACAGAGTCGTTAAGAACGCTACCTGTTAGATGAGGCGCAAATGTGCGGCACTCAGATTAAAACGTTAAGACCTAAGGCCTAGGCGAATGTCGTATGAATTGTCGTAAGACTTGAGGCGCGAGTACGCGGCACTCAAGCTACATGAAAAAGAATTAGCAAGGTATTGCTAGTGCAATATATGTTGTGGCCTAAGGCCTACAATGATTGTCTGACGACAAGAAAAATGATGATGACAGAACAAGCGAGCAAACGTTATGACGTCTGCCGCCTGCCGCAACTCGGTTAACTGTGACGTCATGAAAACGAGATAAGAACATGATAGCGCAATATCAGAAAGCACAGATTAGCCAACCTATTAATGCGAAAATTACCACATTACTGTCCACACAGTTGTACACATAAAAATTACCGACGAGTTGAATATCAGGTAATTTGCAAAAGTCTTCGCATGTTGTGAATACAAGTGAAATAATTGTGTGAATAATCTTGTTTGTAAAAGGACGCCACGACAAACCTATACCTGCAGAGAATTGTCGAAACATGAATTTTGCGCCCTAGACTACAAATACGCGAGGCACATCAGCCTTGCTCTCTTTCTTGTCAGACCACAGTGGCAGCCGGAGACTGCCAACAACAACAACTCTTTCTCATTCGACTCCAGCGGCAGCCGGAGGCGATGCTTGACAACATCATCACTTTCGTGCCAACACCGCTGCAGCCAGAGACTATTACGGAGGACAAGGGAGCAGCACACTACAAGGCATAAATTCCAGACATAGAGGACGAGCCATCGGATTTCCGAGAGGATCCGGAGGCCGAGGAAAGGATCCAGGACTTCACGACTACGCAGAATTAACCAACATCAAGGACTCAGGACCAGAAGAGGGTACGCTAAGGAACCGCTACAATTAAGGTGAAAGAAAGCCATGTATTCTTCATGAAAAAAGACTTAATCAAAGACAGATAAACATTGTCAAAAGAAAGACAATAATTTCTGAAAGTGTAATTTATAACTTGTAAATGTAAATGTTCTTGTATAGTAATTATGGCATAATGTTTGAATTGATAATTTATTGAAAATATTTAAATTTAAATTGTTGAATTATGAAAGCATAATTTTTGAATTGATAATTTATTGAAAATATTTAAATATAATTTTGAAAGAATGGAAAGTTGCTAAAGTAATTAATATAAATGACAAATGCATGTGCAACAACAATAAGAATTATTTTAAAAAGAAAGATTTGAGAGTATAATAAATTAATCATAATATACTGAGCAAGTCGAGAGAAATATTATATAATTATCAAATGTACTTATAATTATAAGAGTATTTTATGTTTGTATGGAATATGCGATATTACGTATATGTAATCAACAAGTATGGGTACTACGACTACCCATACACATGCAATAATAATGAAGTTTTAATTCGCAATTTATTTTGAAATTTTAATTAATAAATGTTTTAAATATTTTAAACAATTTTACTTTGTTGTTATCATTACGATTACACCCATTGAAAAATATAACGTTATAAATAAAATGTGCTACCCAACGTGTGGTTCATAAACGATATATACAACAGACATCAAATAACGTTATAATACTCAATATTTCCTTCTTTTGTAGGCCTATATGTAGCATAATGAAAAACACACAATTCTGTAAGACACACTACAAAAGACAAATCTCCTCTCATATGGCACGACTACGTGAACAACTGCTTGATGAATGTTGGCACACAAAATTGCTGAACTGGGTTCAGGCTAGAAGACAGAAACAGTGCACGAAGACTGTGAAAGAAAGATATATATACTTGATGAGGTGGAGCGCAGAGGCTTGTAACAAGGAGATTGGAGCAACAGAAACTTCTGGCCTGAGGATGCGCGAGACGCCAGTAAGTGCACACAGGTGCACAATATTGTACACAGTTACTTCTGCTACAGGACAGGTATTTCTGTACGTGCTGTTTGTAATTTTGATGGCTCGTCAGTATACTATGTTTGGTACTTTCTTTTATTTAGACAACATTCATTGACACTACTTTTCTCACTACTTTAATGTTAGTAAACCTTATCCTACTGGAAGTAATGTAATATACTACGTCTATCTTATAGCTCATTCTGCAGAGCTAGTACACTGGTTTGTCTTACCTTCCTCTACAGACTAATGCTAGCACATGACCATATCATTTCGATAACTTTTAGTCACTTTATATAAGCAAATTGTGTTATATGTATTTCGTACGCGTTACAATAATTTTCGTAAATATTTTGTGTTATAAACAAGTGGTCAGTAACTTATTAAATGAAATTAATGAACTGGTTTAATTAATTTAATTCTCATATAGTTGCTCCTATCTGTCATTTCTGCTTGGTGTACGTTTTGTACCTGTTTAAGTTAAATCTCTAGGATGAGTCAATTGGGTAAGACGTAAGTAAGTTTTAGAAAGCCTAAAACGCCTTTGTCACGCAGATTTGCTCTTAGTTAGCGACAACAGTCAGAAAGATTGTAGGCAAAAAGAACAAAGAACCCTTTCAATTCTGTTTCTCTTTCAATTTACATGGAACATTTACTAAATGGAAACGACGTTGTGCTCCGTTCTGTGTAGGCTACACGCGTCGCATGTGTAATTAATAGTTGTTTACGAGTCCTCGTGCACACTCATCCCCTATTTGTGTTGTTACTGCTTTCACTCTCAGAGTAAGCGTCAACTGCCCTTTTTGTTCTGAAACAAGTAGGCAGTTGTTTCATCAAATAAAATAGATTTTTCTTTAAATTGAGAATATGTAGTCTAATGATCGACATAGTATAATGCCTAAGAAAAAATACAGTTTCACTTTATTTGCTTTTTTCGGTATAGTAATATAACTTTGAATATGCATAATTACTCATCATGTAACCTATAATCTGACACAGATTATCCTAGTTTTGTCCTTTCTTAATTATAAATGTTTTGTTGCTCACCCTCAGCTGCTAAATTTGATAAGAGCATATCTGCCCTTTTCTCAAGCCTGTTTTCAAGGCCTCTTCCCGGGCAAAGTTCCTTGCGAGCAAGAATACTCTCGACGTAGACGCTAAATCTCTCAATTTTACGCGGTAGTAACTAGGCAGATGGATTTGTTTAATACAAAATTATGCCCACACTCCTATTTGTCCTTTATATGTCTACACAATACTGACAGGTAAATAGTACCTTGTTAGGTTCACTCAATCACTCATTAAAAAGGAAAACGACGTCAATATGATACATTAATATGCTCTCTAAGTTCCCTGTCTTCAGTAACCTGTAATTGTTAATTATAACTTCTGTGAGTTTTTTGGCTTTATGTTCCTTTTGGTTTTAACGAGTATTATGGCCGTACTTTAACCAGACATTTCGGCCACATCTGTGGAAATCCTTTTCCAGTGGCAATGAAAGTAACGGCAAGATGTACAAAAGAGGAAGACTACGACAGATGTAAACTAAACGCCTAGCTTACCGATCAATAACAACCGAAGGTCTTAAACATTGCAATAACGAAAACAAAGCAATGGTGATTTGTAAATTTATTTTGTTCATATGATTACTGTTAGTCCCTAATATATATATAATAAACCTATAATAATTCGTTTCGATTGGTATATGCTATTGAGTTCAGATGAGGAGACACTTTTTTTAAGTGTCTCCTCATCTGACGTATTCATTAAGTGTATTCATTCTTTTTTAGAATGATACAATTTGAAAAAAAACTGAATCTAAATTAATAAATTAAAATTGAAAAACTAATCCTATGACACAACTGATGAATTATAAAATAAATTAGACTTCAAAATTGTAACCAAATACCTCTAAAAGGGTCGAGAATTCCTTACTTCACTCATCAAGATAATTCCGTTGGATTTAGTTTACAAGATAAACCCGATTTCCCATGTAATCAGAAGACTAATTGAGGGAAGCAAAGGCCTAAACTAACGGAATTATAGAAAAAATATACGAAGACCTCGTTTCTGAAGAAATAACCTTCACTTTCAAGAAGAAGCTATAATACAACTTCAATTCCACCGGGACTGATAACCACTAGGATCGTAATAGAAGAACGAAGGTCAGAAGAGTTCCTGGGGCTTTCCAGTACATCCCACCGTCAATTTTATTAAGGATCGGAACACTTTTTCTGGAGGAAGGTAATCTAATTTGTCAATTTTCGACTGTTTGCTGACGTACACTGCCACTTTGAGATTCATCAACCCGGTAAAACCAGCTTATTTTTAATTTCAGTATATTTAGAATTAATAACATTCTGTAATACTAAAGTAACCTTAATTTTGCATTACCTGGCCTTACTAATTGTTAAAAGAATCACACGTACCCTGGGATAAGAGATATTTAATATTATATTTAATTTGTATAAATCAAAAGTAACTTGGTCAACTGACGATCGATCTACCATTGTATAATCGATATAATGATATTATCATCTTGAAGAGAACTGTTAGTTGAATTAAAGTACAAAATCAATAAAGAATCTTTCTTGTATATGATGATGTTTTATGTTATTGTAGAATAGGTATTATATGTTGTGGGTGGAGTAATTTACAGGTAAAAGGGTGATGAAAATCCGGTGAACCAGTTAACCAAGACGCAAGCCAATTACGAATAACAGCGCTAATTGTCAACAGCTGGTGGAACGTGAGATTGCCGAACTAGCGTGTTTCCTGTACAAATTTTGAATTGAATTACACAATACAGAGGGACTAGGGTTGGCAAGAATTCTTAATACATTCAGTCAATACATGAAGTATATCATTAATATTGCGTAACTAGTGAATAATTAGGTAAACCTGTATCATAGTACACTTGAAAGTTAAAATAACATAATAAAAAATATATTTGTCTATTAAATTTGAATTGCAGGAGGTCACATATAAGACTACATAATAAACATTTCATTATAAACAGAGTTCTTTACAATTTAAAAGTAACAACCAGATATTCGTTACAAATTGCCGCCTGCAACGTGGGGCTTGACGTTGATACTTGGGAGTCACACATAAGTGACAACGCAACTTAATAGTTGTTTCATTACAAATTGGCGAACCCAACAGTGGGGCTTTCAAACATCCTCGCATATAATTAAATACACCCATATAGATAGTCGTTACAATATATATATATATATAGTTTCGATTATAAAAAATAATTGTTACCGGGAAATTTAAGACTAATTCTAAGTACACGAGTAATAAATTTTCGTCAGTACCGAGCGCTGCTTGTAGGCCTATTAGAATTTCTTTAAAAGTGTTTTATGTCTTTATTACTCTTGACTTTTCTGTTTTCCCCGTAATGGTAATGTAGCTAAAGATTCAGCTTTCTGAAGAAAACCTCAAACAATTACATGTGTGTTTCTACATTATTCTGTAATTCATTTCAGTCCATATGAATTTGCTAATTACGGTATTTAACTAAAAGTTTACAAGTTTTATGCAATCTATAGTTTCGTCACATTTTGTAAACTGAACTTCCTGTGAAAGATTGTCATATTTGAATTAGTTACGCGTGTTTGGTAACAAACATGTAGTCTATTACTTTAACTTAAAATTCATAATAATATTTGCTTTCTCCCGCCTTTCGATAAATTGAAAAGTAGTTTGAAGCGTACTAATCGAGTCTTAAAAATATAACAGCTGAAGTAAAACCTAATAAACTAGTAGGAGATGAATAAAGCAACAGAGTGATTTTCATCATCATCTTCATCACAACTTTTAATAGGCCATGTTAACTTCTTTTATTAATTTATTTGATTTTGCAATTGTGGCTAAAACAGACTCATCTTTCTGCGTTTTTTTTTATTCTTTTAATTTTAGTAAACCCATTCTAAAAATAATGTATCCTTATGATCTGAGGCACCAATTCTTACAAGATCACGCGAAATATACACTTATCGTTATGACCTTCGTATTCCCAATGTAAGCATAGTCTAGCGAAGTTTCACTTGAACAACCGCGCGTTAAGAGCTACGCACAAAACACACCATTCGTAATATACAGTATTTGAGCTCAGCCGACTTTGCACCTTCTCAAACTTTAACATAACTAAATTGTATACGTTCCATTACTTCGTTATTACTTGTCCTCAGGAGATATCAATTTTAACTAAAGTTTTGAGTGCGTCGAGCGTACACTTTCTCTCCACTGGTAATCAAATAATTTGACAAAGGATTACCTCGACAAAAGTTTTCATATTAAACAATCCACATATTACAGCCAGCGTTTTACTGCCACTGTCTAGTAATACATAAAAAATAAAACAGAATGGTTAGCAGCACAATATATTTATTGTTTTCTTTTATGTTAACCAATAATTCTTGTATCTGAGAACTGTGTATATTACTGCTGTTTAATCTGTAAAACATCTTTTTTAAAGGGTGTTTTAAGTTTTGAGGGTTTGGCAAATGTGGCCTTTAGTTCAACGTCGTCGACCAGTAGTGTTGCTCACAATATGTTCGAATTTTACCTACTTTCTAGATTATCATGAAAATAAAAATTTGTAAACACTTTAAATGCAAAACAATTTTTTCAGAGCCGATACAGTAATCTTGCTGCTTTTACGAAGGACAGAGTTCTGTTTATCGCTACTTGTTCATTTCCGAGGGTTTCTTTCAGGTTACCTTTTACTCTGTGCTTTGTTTCAGTTCAGTAAGAGCACTACTCTTCAGTTGTATGTTTCACTGTAAGTGGTCAGCCACAACTGTAGATACGGGTTGTGTATGTCCTTGTAAAAGGTAAAAATACGTCAAGTTGGGCCGGCCACGCAGTAGAACATTTCGTTTTGCGAGAGAACCGTTTTGACACCTTGTGTCGCAAAGGTCGCAGATGACTCTCCTGACATTAGAATCTATAAAGTGCCACACATTATTTAAAGGCGTTGCGAGGCTTCTCCAAACCATAAACCAAAGACCAAAGACGAAGCTCCTTCAATTTGTCTCACAACAAAACAGTTTGGGAAATTCTGTACTGCGCATATGCTGGATTCTAACTACACAAGGCGGGGGTGTTTATATTACTCTTACTTAGTCCTATGTGGACATTTTTATTGGCCTTTCGTTCTGATTCTTTCATAATAATAATAATAATATAAATTTTTCAGTGAAGGTTTAGTGAGGATCGGTCAAAAATAACCCAATTTTTTACCGATCCTCACTAACCGTCCACTGAAAAATACATTGATTGACGGTCACTACGAATTTAAGGATTTAATAATAATATAAACAATAACAACAGCAAAAAAATAATTATAATAATAATTATTATTATTATTACTATATATTGCTATTGAGTATAAAATGGAAACAAATGTAGGTGTAGTTAAAACTGAAATAGATGCAAAGTAATGCCTGTCACGAGAGTGCGAACCACACCACGCTTTACAATTCAAAAACAATCGATGAGAAATGGTTTTGTCGTGAGCCAATGCCTCAAGCCTCTGTCCACCGAAACGGCACTTTGAAACATGATGCGTTGAAACGGTTCTATCGCAAAACAAAATGTTGCGCCCGAATGCGGTTGGCGTTAGTGTGTCCAATTTGCGGTTTGCTGATGCAAAGTTAATCACGAGGCTGACCATTGACAATTTACTGACGCTCTGCTTCGCGGCAGAAAGTTTGCTCTGTCAAGTATTCCACATCTGCTGACACACATTAATGGCAGCTACTTTTGCATCGTCAGGCAGTATAGCAATTGCATTGCTTCGACTTGTGGTTTGGCTGCAGTGTTATTAGCTGCGTCAGCTTCTCCATAACTTCCAATACCTACATGACCCAGGCACCAAACAAAAGTAAAAGATTGATAAACCGAGATCGTTAACGCAAGGTATAGTTCCATTATCTGTTCTAATAACGGATCCACTGTACCCGTATAAGTCTCAGTAAATCCATAAAAATAACAAATTTCCCTCAGCTTTATGTTTACAGCCCCAACGAGCTTCCCACACCGTATACAGTTCACAATGTCCAGGAGCGAGAGGCGCCCTCGTGACAAACGCATTACCCACTCCGCTCTCCAACTTCGAGTCATCAGTATATATACAACGGTACACTTTTCAACATATTATAGACAAACCAACCTTTTCCAATCCGCCTTGAGATTTCTTGTTTGTAGTTGATGACGTGTTTCAAAGTATATGATTCATCATCAGATATTAAAAAATCTCTCGTACGAGGTCGTCATTGGTCAAAGTTTAAACTGCATATGCACTGAACGCGTCAGTAGGTACACATCAGTTCAACGTACTCTCCTTCAGTCTTCAAATGAATAGGTGCGCACCTATTCAGTCTTCAAAATATTCTTCCAGAACTGATCTACAAAGGAGTTTATGTTCTGTTGAGTGGCAAAATTTCTTGGTTTTACTGGCGACATCCAGCCGGCAATTTGGTTTGTAAAGCAGCTAGGGAGACACCTCACATGGAAAGTGTTCTTGGACAGTCGGCTACTGGATGGTGCAGTGAAGGGATATTTCTAGCGCACGGATGCCGGGTGACTGAGTATACGTGCAATAACGGTTGTATATTCTCGCATGTCTGTTACTCAAAATCAACTAGTAATTACCACTGGTATTGGTAAAATATTAGCCACATATCTCAGCAACAGTAACTGATGTCGGACATGTAATGACGTAATTCTTTCTTCACAATATAAGCTTCATGCTGGGCTAGTGCGGAACCCTCCTGTCTCATAGGGAAACAGCATTGGAAACGCGATCAAGCACGCCCTCCTAGCTGAACAGTACACGCACTTCTATTATCCATTTTGGATAGTGCGATTTTATGGCTCCCCAGATAATAGGGGAGATGAACCTAATGACATTTAGCGAGGAATTGCATCTCGCAGCCAAATCTCCACACGCGTAATCCACGTTAAGTGTCTGTCGAAAGATTGACCTAAAAATTTGATTTCAGTTCTACAGTGGAGCTGAAAATTGTTCATGGTAAGCATCGGGTCCGGGTGCCCTCCTCGATGTCAACAGAAGTGGACAAAAGTCGTTTACATTGCCGAGAAAGAAATACCTATTCTGTTAGCATTTTCAACCGAAGTTGCACCTTGCATTTAACCTTGTCTTGTCCCTCAGAAAGCTGGAGATAAATTCAAGCATGTTACTTCTGATCCGCCAATCATGTAGCTTTTTCACGTCGTTGAATCTCCACGTTTTATTGAATGCTTTCTTCAAATCGCTCTTACGTTTTTGCGTTGTTATGAGCACTGGAAAGTGTTTGGTCCCGTAACGGTTCGGAACAATCTCTATAACAGACGTCAAGCAAGATCAGGCTACAGATCGAAAGATAGCCAAGATAGTTTCACTTTCAACATTAAAATTGTGGTCGCGTCTGTTTTTAAAAAGACAAAAGCGTTATATATAATTTACCTTAATTTCCGTCCAGTGACGACAAGCGTAATTTGTATTTGGTTACGCCTTTCAGGCCATGTGGCCCATCCTCAGACCATCACTCCAAGAGGAGCTCGTTAAAAAATTAAAAAATCCACATAAAACAAACACATAATAAATAAATACAAAAATATATTAAAACATATAAAGGCGTTCTATTACACGAACACGGTGCACCGCGTGTAGCATGCCTGAACTGCCTTTTCGTGTAATAGAACGCCTTTATATGTTTTAATATATTTTTGTATTTATTTATTATGTGTTTGTTTTATGTGGATTTTTTAATTTTTTAACGAGCTCCTCTTGGAGTGATGGTCTGAGGATGGGCCACATGGCCTGAAACGCGTAACCAAATACAAATTACGCTTGTCGTCACTGGACGGAAATTAAGGTAAATTATATATAATTATCATACAGTGACCTGGACCGCTTTAAATATGTTTAAAATACAAAAGCGTTGTTTAGTAATAGATCTTAACTTCTTAATACAGCGTAGTTCGTCCTATGAGAGCCCCAAGTAGGATTATGGGCGTTGATATCACAAACTAGGACTCATAAAGATAGTAGTTTCTCGTTCAGACCCTGTAGCTCTTGTGTTTGCCATACAAAATCTGATAAATATACGTAGCAGATCATCATATTCAGGGGCTGTAGTAAACGTATAGCTACTGCTTGTAGAGACATAGCGAACAGGGTACGTCCAGTGGAATATGTTTTCCTAATAATTATAGCAAAGCTTTTACTAGCTCTGACGTTTGAAGTCACATCACAGCGGAAAGACTCATATCCTCACATGTTAAAAACGTTCTTGTGGCCTCAAATATCTTTCCTGCAGGCACACGCACATCGGTGTACGCCTGATCAGTAACACATTTCGTTCGCAATAATGCGAAGCGCCGCCATTAATATTCTCCTGAAAGATGCTTCCCATACAGGATGTGGAAGAATCAATTGCCACGGACCGTGCTTACTTCCTTGATTTTATCTTTGCCCAGCCTTTCTTCTTCTTCATCTGAAGATGGACGAGTTTTGTCAGGCAGAGTTGAACTCGAAGCTAATCTCCTGGTCTCCGGGGATATTTATTGTCCCGCTTTCATTTTTAGAAAGTCATTCCGGGTGTATTTGAAAGGACGGGTTGCTATTCTCTCGCCGCCTTGCTTACACTAGATGTGACTCTAGTGCAGCCACGAGGCACCTGCCCGCCTTGCTTGGCGGCTGAAATGTGAGTCTTCCAGCAGACCCGTCCTGACCATTTCTATTCACCGTCTGTAAATTTGCTTCAGCCGCACTGTCGCTGTCTGAAGGAAATACTTAAGAAAGTATCGCTCAGTAAACTGGTTTACTGAAGGTTGTATTTTCTTTAAATTAGGACGTGGTGATACTGTTGATTTTATAGAATGTGTGTAACTTGCTTTGCCCTGGTTGACTAGGCATACAAGTTTTTTCACATCGAAGTAACTAACTTCTTTGAAGTTACAAACTTCCTAAACACGCACCTCTTGCTTATAAATAGGACAGTTGCTGGATCTAGATTAATGTTGACCACCGCAATCGACACATTTCATAGGTCCAGCACAGGGGTCGTTACTACTAACCGATTTCCCATAGAAGCGTGTCTTTACCCGAACACATCTTGATGCAGTGTGCCCGAAACGCAAACACTGAAAACACTTATTTTACTGAAGGATGAAAGCTCTTACACTATAATCACCAGCTCTGACATTTTCCGTCAGAGTTGTCCTGTTGGAAGTAAGAACGTGTGAAGAAGATGGCAGGGTCTATCCGTCTCTCAGCACCGTTAGACTGACATGCAGTAACGGTTTGTGAGTCAAGCTCAGCCGTAATATAAACATGTCTAAAGTTGTGTAGATCCCTGCATACAGCCTCCCGCTTTGTGATGTTCAGATTAATATAAGGTATAACCTCTACATCGATATACCCTATCTTTTGCAGCTTGAGCAGTTTTGAACCCTGTTGATCGTTCAAGGTTTTTACGAGCAATCCACCTGCAGCTTTTCAGATATCCTGGATGGCTGATTTAATAACCTTTTCTATCAGGAAGGGACTCACTATCGCGAAGTCACCTTTTTTTCTGTTAACAACTAGATACTTGTGCAGCGCCGGTGGGTAATGTAAATATTTCCTTGAAACAGTTGTAAAGTAATTAAAACAGCATACAAGTATGTAGGTCCACTAGAGCTAAAAAATTACATAGTGTGATATGTTTGTTCACTTGTCTATGCTATATGCTTACCCGTTCCTACAAAAGATTTTTTATAAATTGAGCATGTACCGTAAATCATCATTGTGCTAATGTAATTTATTTTATCTTTATAAATTTTTAACTATTGTTTGAATTACTTTTTCACCGTTAGCATTCAACTTTATTCACTAATCTTTGTACCTGTGGTTATAAACATTAAATGTAAAAGTTTTTGTAAATTGTATCTAAATTTAAATATATTCTTAAGAAGTAATAATACATATATTTGCATATTTACCCAGGGCAATATTTTGTAAACGATTAGTGTAAGAAGAGTATGATGAATAGTTTTAAATACTTTGTGAAATACTACACGCATTAAATTAAAGCCGTGTGAACGCGGGAGCCAGTTTAGAGTGTACACCTGTAAGTCATTGTTTGTGTGTTCGTGTGTGTGTAAACCAGCACGGATCTGCATGGTTATACGAAGGGGAGACGTACAAATTTTTGATTTTATTATTAAATCAGGTATTCACATGATTAAAATAAATTAATAAACATGTTATTTACCTGTTAC
Source organism: Magicicada septendecula (assembly GCA_034769895.1). Classification (NCBI taxonomy): domain Eukaryota; kingdom Metazoa; phylum Arthropoda; class Insecta; order Hemiptera; family Cicadidae; genus Magicicada; species Magicicada septendecula. The sequence goes on from CM068370.1 coordinate 185,473,512, forward strand.
CAAAGACATATCACAATTCTGAAAACACCATTAGAATAAGGACATTTAAGCGCGTATGGTGATGCAAAATTATTGCAGAAAGTGCAATAATAAAGACATCATACAAATTAAAGTTAATTACTACCATAATTAACTAGTAATTAACGAGTGTGTTATATGTAAATGACGAGTGAAAAATTACGAAGACAATTCAACCATTCGCCTAAAGATAAATTTTATGTGATTGCGGAAACGGACTAAAAAGTGATCAGTAAAAAAGGACGCTACACTCGAATTGACAAAATTTAACATGTCAAAAACAATATCTGACATGTCAGTTTGCCGTCTACTATAAATACCTCCGGCATTTTTGGACGAGGCCAGATTCAAGATATCTTTATACACGTAGACACTATGTCCGCTTGCTAACCGTCAAACTCAAGAAAGTTTCATACACCGTCACTATGTTCGTCTGCGGATCGTCAGTCGTCATCATCATCATCATCATCATCATCATCATCATTACCTGCAGTGCACCACGATTGGTAGAGGAACACAGGACCATCATCAACAAGAGGCTATAGAGTATCGACGACGCATCAGCATCATCATTATCATCATCGTCATTGTCATAATTCAGGAAACGCATACACACGCAACGGTAACCTCAACAATACGCAAGTGATAAATAAACAATTACACTTTTGTGTTAAGCAAGAACTCATAAAGAAGAGAGTATGATATAATAAAGTAATATAAATACTTAAATGTAAATAGTGTAAATATTCAGAATAAAAGACGTAATTGTAAATTGTTGATAAAAATAATAATTTTAATTTTTTTGAATTTTAAAGTTCGAGTGTGTCATTATGAATCATAAATATTTTAAAGTAAATATTAATTTATTAAAATAATAATAGCAACCATATAATTTTTATTTGATAAAGTTAGTACTATTTTTATAAATAAGTTGCTAAGAGTTCAAATTTTTAATAATGATTCAAAGTCAAGCACCTATGCAATTAAAAGAATTTTATAATTTGCTCATGATATATAGTTAGATATTTAAAACTGTATGTTACCAGTGTGTGCTGAATAGCAAAGATATGTTATGGTTTCAGAAAGTAACCTTATAAAAGAGAATATTTTGAATTTTCTAGTTCGGATTTTTAATAATAAATTAATTTTCTTTAAATTAATTTTTAAAATTTCTAAATTAATTTTAATAATAAATTAATTAATTAGATCTAATAAACCGTTGAATGATTCTTTTACTGTGTTTTAATTAATTATTCCTTGGCATCAACGTCTCACTCCTTTTTTTAAATATTCGTTTATTGTCCAACCACATATACTTAACGCAACGAACACACAAAAATCTTACGACCTAGCCGCTCTTTAGCACTATATAATTGCGTTGGGTACACGAAGAGAAGTGTATTCATTTGGTAATACAGTATAGTCTCGATTAACCGAGTTAATGTGGACCGCGGCAACCTCGAATAAGCAAAATCTCGGATAACACGGATAGAATAAGAAAACAGTTTGTCTACTCTGAGATACATAAAATAATTACTTTAGTAACAATAAGGAGACAACTCTTTGTTCTTTTAATCGTGTTAGGGCTAACAGGACGTTTAAAAAAGTACTGGAAACAGTTATTTCTTGACAGGGTACTCTAGTTTATTTTACAAGAAAAATTAGATCAAATTACAAAAATAGCAGTTGTATTACTGTACTGTACGATGAAATGACTAATACATACTAAACATTATTTACATTACAGTACATACCTTAAACACACTATGTACTTACCTTAAACACACACAATATGAATCATTGATTTACACATTTGAAAAAAGTCTTTAACAGTCTTCTATTTATGATTGGATAAAACTTCCGGGCTGAAAGGCCGTGGTCGATTGCTTGATGCATTGGCGCTATACGTTTCGGCCGCACCACCGGTGGCCATCTTCAGTAGCAAAACTTGTTCGAATAGATGTACGCCGAACACGTCCCCAATGTACTGGGAACAAGCAACAGTTGTGGTTGCTTGTTCCCAGTACATTGGGGACGTGTTCGGCGTACATCTATTCGAACAAGTTTTGCTACTGAAGATGGCCACCGGTGGTGCGGCCGAAACGTATAGCGCCAGTGCATCAAGCAATCGACCACGGCCTTTCAGCCCGGAAGTTTTATCCAATCATATTGACACCGGCCGTGAAAGCCTACGTACTAAAAGTCTTCTATTTCATTGCACTGCCTCGCTTCTTGGACGCCATACTGCGCAGACGCCGCAACATAATGATGTCAGCTGGTAACGTGTCATCTTGTTGTTCTATGTAGAGTAGTGCCTTCTCGATGGCGCTCAAACCTCAGTGTGACTGATTCTGCTTTCCAGGCCTCCCTCGGTTGATGTGTCGTCATCTTCGTCGTCGCTGTTTTTATTTTTTGACACTACATTGGCAGTAGCCTCGTCAGAATGTTCGCATTGCTCGTCGTCGTTCATCCAATCGTTTAGATCTTTCTCTGTGACTGTTTCTGTAACTGGAATCATATTTAAAAGGTGGGTTAGGGGCAAATCGTCTTCGTCATCTGAATCGTCTTGGTTTTAAGTTGGCCCAGTGGTATCATTTTTCGGGGTGATGTTTTTCCAGCTTTAATTCAGTGTAGATTCTTTTACGTCACTCCATAACTCTCCCAACCAGTAAATGATATCTTTGAGGTTAATTTTCTTTAGGCTTTCGACAACGGTTAGATCATTTTTTAGGTCTCAAGCAAATGTTTCAACAGTCTTTGCCGGTAATGGCGCTTTAGATTTTCTAAGACTGCTTGGTCAAGGGGTTGAATTAAAGAGTTAACATTAGGGGCAAGAAAATAGCTCTTATATCACCACTAACCAATTCGCATTCATCTGGGTGAGTGGGCGCATTGTCCAGAAGGAGAAGAGCTTTATGTGGAAGATTTTTTTCATCACAGAATTTTTTTACACTTGGCACAAACTGCTCAAAAAACCACGTTTTAAAGATTGAAGATTCCATCCAAGCGTTTTTTTGGTTTGTGTACTTTACCGGAAGATTATCCATGTTCACGTTTTTGAAAGCGTATCAATACCTATCAATGCCTATCAATAAAAGTTTAAGTTTGTGGTCGCCGCACTGATTAGCACACACTAGAACTGTAACTCTCTCCTTCCTTCTTTTGTAACCGGGAGCTGATTGTTCCTGCTTAGCTGCTAGAGTCTTGCTTGGTAACATTTGGAAACTGAGTCCCGTTTCATCACAATTGTAAATTTGCTGCGGTCTTAATTTGGTTTTCTTAACTATTCTATCCAATTTACTTACGAAAGAATCAACTGCACTTGAATCGGCCGACAAAATCTCGCCTGAAATTGTTAACTGCCTTACGCCATACCGCGTCTTCCAGCGATCTAGCCAACCTATGCTAGCAGTAAATCAGTAAATTCTTCTTCTCCATCTTGAAAACGCTTAAAAAACTCTAAGGCTTTGGCTTGTAACATCGGACCAGATAACGGACTACCCTTATCTCTCATCTGCTGGAACCATAAAAACAACGCCTCCGATGTTTGTTCATAATCACTATTACTTCCATGTTCCTTTTTGCATTGTTTTCCTATTTTTTACGACCTTTCTTATCTTCCGTTGATTGAGCGCGCTAAGTCACCCACTCTTCAATCTGTGACCTTTTCCTCCTCCAGTCGCCTACAGTCACTTCACCAACACCCAAATCACTTGCCACTTTTTTTAAGGTTTCACCCCGATCCAAACGTTTAATAACATTAAGCTTATCTTCCAGAGAAAGAACAACGCGTTTCCTGTTCGCACTCATTACTGTACTTTTAACAATCACTGGACAGATGAACCCTTCACTCACTCTGGTTGACACCTGACAGACAACTGAAAGGGATCAAGCAAAAGTGGGTAGAAGTGTGGAGCTGAAGGGAGGGGGTGTGACACACGCGGTCAAGGAATTCGCGTACAGTCAGGTGCCAATTAAAGTAGGTCGGCAAATTCTTTATTTTAATTTTTCTGTTTTAATTTTTTCTGGTTTAGGCTCGGATAATACGGAACCTCGGTTAATCGAAGCTCGGTTTATCGAGACTCTATTATAATTCTAACGTTACAGTATGTATCTATGGAAGTAAATGGGGATGAATGTATTATATTACATTGTATATAGTAATATATATAAAATACATTGATAACAGCATTAATTGTTAAGAAACACTATGTGAACATGAACATTCTCTCAGTGAGAATCATACAAAATGCTGTGAACTTAATGTGAAAAATACAAAATTTTATTGTCTTGGCTCTGAGCATGTATAGTATACAAAGTGAAATTGAATGGGCAAATGGCCAATTGATTGTTGGTATGTATGTTGCTCGTGATTGTGTGTGTGTGTGTGTGTGTGCGACGGCAGAGTATTTGTAAACTTTTTACTTATTAATGTCCAGCCTTCTTATACTTTTGTCAATTGTGAAATGATTAATTAACTATTTTAATTAATAGGTGTACTTAAATTTGATAATATACAGATTTGGGAAATATTATTTGTATTAGCTATTCATAAATGACATTTTTCTAATGTATACAATATAACGTAAAGGTTTCATTTAAAATTGTATCAGTTAACGCTAATAATGAAACAAAATATGTCCGTGGTGTGAATACTAATGTAAGATTTACAAACCACAACAGTTAAAGGCGAAATGTATTACTCTACACAGGTGCATACCTGTAACGTCGAAATAATTGAACAATAATACAGTTTCAGTACCTAACTAGTGTAGTGTTGGTTGTGGTAGGAGTGAGCGTTGTGAGCGGTGCGAATGACTTGGATTACGTACAGTACGTGACCGACCACAGAGCAGGGCATTGACGTATGTGGTTTCTTAGTGGTACAGTCCGACTCGTTTAAAAGTGGTAACGACTTCTCCGAAGCAAGAGAAAACGTTGTCGCTGTTTGAAATATTATTATTATTTATTTTATCTTAGAATAATTTGAATTGCCTGTGATACGCTGCTTTCTTCCGTTTTCAAAACATCGGCACAACTTGTGTATTAATTTGTTTTTGTCAGCTTTATCGATTTTAATTTTCTGTCTTTTTTTTTGTAACTTTGTTTTTACTTATCTCATTGTTAGGATAACAGATGTTATGGGGGTTTTTACATTAGTTTTAGGTTACTAATAACATAATAATGTTATTGTACTGGTAGGACAATATTCGTCAAGTGGAGCTTGAAAAGTGTTGTTGAGTCAACAAGTGGACACGATATCCCAGTCGGAACGAGAACAAACGCCTGGGAATAATTGTTCACTATTGACAAGTGTTAACTTTGCGCCTAGTTCTATTATACCAAGCAATTACATAAACTTCCTCTCAATTTTAGAGGCAGTCATTACGACATCCTTAGTACTGTCAGAAAGAAAATATTTAGAAACATTTTCAGTATATTTTTATATAGACGTTTTTTCTACTACCAGAGAAACTGCAGAAAATGCATTAGTACCTTTGCAATATCAAAACTATTTAATATTCAGTTTACTTGTAACTACAGTATTACATCTTAGAATGTGCAATAAATTTGATAATCAATTAAGAAGATTTATATTGCTTTATAGATATCATAAATTGTTGAAATACTTCCTTCAAAGCGTTTGTAGACTTTCCTTCTTTCCCTCGTACTCATGTTTCAGCTGTTGCAAAAAATCTAAAACGAGTTCTATTCCATTGGCTCGTTCAAGTAAAAGCTTTTATCTTATTCCAGCCTCCCAGGGCTGTGTTTTAGCTGAGTAGCACTCCAGCGTACCACATATAAATTGGCAGGTTAGGAATTTTCAGTTAGTGCTTCATAAAGAATTCACAATTTTTGCTGAGCTCTCATTATCTAGGACTAGTAACCCTACTAGGGATCTAAAGACACGCGTTAAAAATGTCTTCTTAGGAGAGTATTGCAACACACTTCCTTTACTTTATCTATAAAATATAACTTTCATCTACCTTTCATTCTAAACAACCATCTTTTTAAAATAAGGTTCTCTACATTTCAGTTCCCATGTTTTCCTTGTTGCCATTTTTCGAATGCGTTTTTTAGCATTTATTCAGCATTTCCTTAAAAACGACATACACAGGAATTTTTATATGAAGTTTGTATCTTCATATGAACTTGCCTAATATGAATATGTCCTCATATGAACATGCCAAATAAGCCTGTATTGTTATAGGGCTATTAGAATAACTGTACGGATATCCGAGCACATTAATCCGTTGTTTGACGAATATTTAATCGTTTTAGTCAAAGCAAATCAATAAATAGCCACTTAATAGCTACCTATTTTATTTTGATTTAAACGTACTAAAATTATATTGTATTTTTTTACGAACTAAGTACAATATGACTCATTTATGAAACTTTGAGACTTTTTGACTCATTAAGGGGCAACTCATCATTAAAAAAAATTGACTATGCAGGAAACAACGGATTGTCAATACACAAATTATAACAGTTTTTTGTGCTTGTAACAAAATAAAAAATCGGTATGGAGAACCATACATGACTTCCATATTCTAAGATTTATTTTTAAAATCATTTTCGTTCGAAATGAAATATTACCATAGAAACTACTTCTTTCTACTTACTGCTTCAGCCTTAACCACAGTACTGTGGTCACTAACGTATACCACCTCACGTTATCGCACTCGATTTTCACTGATGATGGAAGTCGATGGCATTGCTGAAACGTCTGGTTTTGTAGAAAACATTGGATTACGGCCAAATATCCCGGGAAGGAATTTTAACAAAAACTACTTCTTTGTTGCCGATAACGTTGTACACATATATATAAAAAATATGCATAAAATTAATGGCTTGTATAAGTTAATGATTGATCCCCATTAAGTAGTGCTCAAGTATCCAAAGTTTTAATATTATGATGTCCGTAATTAAAACATCAGAGCAGGTTTAGTGTGTATGAGGGTTCACCGTGGACAAAAATTTTCAACATTTCCTATTGAGCGTTGCTTAGAATAAATCTGCGAATCTACAGTGTACGTTTCACAGAACAAACACGCGGAAAAGAAGGAGCGCTCCAAAGTCACTCATGGACCCTCAGCATCTTGCAGAGGGTTCATTCCCTAAAGACGAAAAGTCTGTCTATGAATCGTTCCTCTGTAAACACGTGCAGTTACACTGCCCAGCGATCCACAGGAAGCAAATCGCTATCCACGCTGGACACTTTTTCGGCTTGCATGCGTTATGTTGGTATGGGTTAGGCACTTTCCATTTAAAAACCGTGCTAATGTAAGAAAATAAACATGAATGAGGCCAGAAATAACGCGTATTGTGTGTGTGTGTGTGTGTGTGTGTGTGTGTGTGTGTGTGTGTCTTCCCTGCCTTTTTATTGCGGTAGTGATAATAATAAAATGGAAACGTAAACAGTACATAACTGAGATATGCTTGCCTGCCACGCACGATATATTTTCTCTTATACATGACTAGCAGAATACCCGTGCTTCGCTACGGAGTTTCACGTTGTACGTAATGAAAATGTTAGTTTATTTAATAAGGTTTAATTAAAGTAGGCTTCTTAAAAATAAATAGCTGTTGCCCACAACTTCGTTCGCGTGGTCTTCAATTTAATGCGATAATATATTTAGAACAGAATCTATTCTATTGGGTTGCCATAGTAACCAGATCTAATGGTTTTTAAGACCGCAAAGGACCCCCCAGAGGATCGTATCGAAAAAACACCTATCCTATGTTGGTTCTCCGTTGCGTAAAATATTTGTGCCAAGTTTGGTTGAAATCGGTCCAATGGTTTAGGAGGCGATGTGGAAGACCCCAAAGAACCTCCAAAAGGACCCCATCGAAAAAATATCTATCCTATGTTGGTTCTCCGTTGCGTAAAATATTTGTGCCACGTTTGGTTGAAATCGGTACAGTGGTTTAGGAGGAGATGTGGAAGAAACCTTCGCGGACGTGCGCACAACTCACCGAAGTTTCATCGCAATCGGATGAATGGTATAGGAACGCATACGGGACAAACAAAGAAACATTCATTTTACTTCCATATTCCTTAAGGAAATGGAAGAATGGTGATGGCAAAAAAAATCGTGTTCGAGATTATTGCAGATTCTGATTGTACTACACTCAAAACATGAAAAAAAGTCGTTTTCCGAAAAGTGTGTGTGTGTGTGTGTGTGTGTGTGTGTGTGTGTGTGTGTGTGTGTGTGTGTCTGTGTGTCTATCTGTCTGTGTGTCTGTGTGTAGATTTTTTTTTTGGCAAACGATAACTGCCGCAAATTCAAACAGAATCAAATAATTTTTTGCATACAGCTCTGATTCGTAGAGTACTCACGACCTGTTGTTTTTGGTGAAGATCGGTTGAGGGAAAGGGGTAGTTTACCAGCAACGGTTTTTTTTTATCAAGGGAAATTTTTTTCTTTGGCAAACGATAGCAGCCGCAAATTCAAACAGAATCAAATAATGTTTCGCATACAGCCCTGAATTGTAGAGTTCTCAAGACCTATTGTTTTTGGTGAAGATCGGTTAAGGGAAAGGGGTAGTTTACCGGTAACGTTTTATGTTTTAACAAGGGTATTTTCTATGGCAAACGATACCAGCCGCAAATTCAAACAGAATCAAATAATATTTTGCATACAACCGTGATTTGTAGAGTACTGAAGACCTGTTGTTTTGAGTGAAGATCGGTTGAGGGGAAGGGGTAGTTTATCTGCAACGTTTTTTATCAAGCGTATTTTCTATGGCAAACGATAACTGCCGCAAATTCAAACAGAATCAAATAATTTTTTGCATACGTCCCTGAATTGTAGAGATCTCAAGGCTTTTTGATTTTGGTGAAGATCGGTTACGGGGAAGGGGTAGTTTACCAGTAACCTTTTACGTTTTAACAAGAGTAAAGTACTTGAAAATTCATTTAAAATTTTTCAAACAATGGTAATTGTTAAAAATAAAATAATTTTGTTATAATAAAGGAAAATAATAAATTATGTGAAATCTTCAAGGTTTGTATTAAAAAATACGTACACACTCTAACTCGAAAAATGTATGTTTCACAAGCGTACAGAAAGAATTACGCCTATTTTAGGATTACAAAAATTTAAACTAATCTTAGTTTCTTCACTGAAATTTGTATTTTTACTTCCATATTCCTTAAGGAATGGAAGTATGGTGATGGCAAAAAAAATCGTGTTCGAGATTATTGCAGATTCTGATTGTACTACACTCAAAACATGAAAAAAAGTCGTTTTTCGAAAAGTGTCTGTGTGTGTGTCTGTGTGTGTGTCTGTGTGTCTGTAGATTTTTTTTTATGGAAAACGATAACAGCCGCAAATTCAAACAGAATCAAATAATTTTTTGCATACAGCCGTGGTTTGTAGAGTACTCACGACCTATTGTTTTTGGTGAAGATCGGTTGAGGGAAAGGGGTAGTTTACCGGCAACGGTTTTTTTTTATCAAGGGAAATTTTTTTTTTGCAAACGATAACAGCCGAAAATTCAAACAGAATCAAATAATGTTTCGCATACAGCCCTGAATTGTAGAGTTCTCAAGACCTATTGTTTTTGGTGAAGATCGGTTAAGGGAAAGGGGTAGTTTACCTGTAACGTTTTATGTTTTATCAAGGGTATTTCCTATGGCAAACGATAACAGCCGCAAATTCAAACAGAATCAAAAGATTATTTGCATACAGCCCTAAATTGTAGAGTTCTCAAGACCTATTGTTTTTGGTGAAGATCGGTTAAGGGAAAGTGGTAGTTTACCTGCAACGTTTTTTTAACAAGGGTATTTTCTATGGCAAACGATAACAGCCGCAAATTCAAACAGAATCAAATAATTTTCTGCATACAGCCCTGATTTGTAGAGTACTCAAGACCTATTGTTTTGGTGAAGATCGGTTAAGGGGAAGGGGTAGTTTACCTGCAACGTTTTTTTATCGAGCGTATTTTCTATGGCAAACGATAACAGCCGCAAATTCAAACAGAATCAAATAATTTTTTGCATACCTCCCTGAATTGTAGAGATCTCAGGGACTTTCGATTTTGGTGAAGATCGTTTAAGGGGAAGGGGTAGTTTACCAACAACATTTTACGTTTTAACAACAGTAAAGTACTTGAAAATTCATTTAAACGTTTTCAAACAATGGTAATTGTTAAGAATAAAATAATTTTGTTGCCAGAGAATAAAATTATAATTTTTTCATTTTAATGTAAATTATGTATGAGTTAATATCTTTATATATATAATTCTTCTGTACGTGTGTATGTCACTGAACTCCTCCATGTATAAAATAATATATCGTTCGTGGCAGGTAAGCATATCTCAGTTACGTAATGTTTACGTTTCCATTTTATTATTATGCCTACAGCAATAAAAAGGCAGGCAAGACACACACACACACACACACACAATTCACGTTATTTCTGGCCTCACTCATGTTTATTTTCTTACATTTGCACGCTTTTTAAATGGAAAGTGCCGAAACCCACACCAACATAACGCGTGCAAGCCGAAAAAGTGTCCAGCGTGGATAGCGATTTGCTTCCTGTGGATCGCTGGGCAGTGTAACTGCACGTGTTTACAGAGCAACGATTCATAGACAGACTTTTCGTCTTTAGGGAATGAACCCTCTGCAAGATGCTGAGGGTCCATGAGTGACTTCGGAGCGCTCCTTCTTTTCGCGTGTTTGTTCTGTGAAACATACACTGTTGATTCGCAGCTTTACTCTAAGCAAAGCTCAATAGAAAATGTTGAAAATTTTTGTCCACAGTGTACCCTCATTCACACTAAACCTGTTATGATGTTTTTTTTAATTACGGACATCATAATATTAAAACTTTGGAAACTTGAGCACTACTTAATGGAGATCAATCATTAACTTATACAAGCCATTAATTTTATGCATATTTTATATATATATATGTGTACAACGTTATCGGCAACAAAGAAGTAGTTTTTGTTAAAATTCCTTCCCGGGATATTTGGCCGTAGTCCAATGTTTTCTACAAAACCAGACGTTTCGGCAATGCCATCGACTTCCATCATCAGTGAAAATCGAGTGCGATAACGTGAGGTGGTATACGTTAGTGACCACAGTACTGTGGTTAAGGCTGAAGCAGTAAGTAGAAAGAAGTAGTTTCTATGGTAATATTTAATTTCGAAAATGATTTTAAATATAAATCTTAGAATATGGAAGTCATGTATGGTTCTCCATACCGATATTTGTATTTCGTGCTACACTTTGGTATTTTGTGTCAATAATTGTTGATTGAAATAAGACGCTTAATATTCACTGTGTATTTGTGTCGAAGAAACTGTTTGTTTTTTTCTAGCAATAGGCCTATCTGTATACTGTTTGGTAACTGCTGCAAAGCTGCAGTCATCATTCTTACATTTCTTGTTAAAATGGTACTCTCTCATGCTGTCCATAATTTTTAATATCCATAACATAGTATCTGCGTTATCCAATCCACTATTTTTCAATCTTTTACCTTTTTTTGATACAGTTTTGATACACACTTAATTGTTAATATTTATTCTAAAGAATCTTGTCTACAGCTATGACTGCGTTTTCATGTTTTACCTTTAATATTTTTTGTTACACTTATAACATAGATATTAGGGTAAAAATTTCTTTTTAAATTACGACATTTAATAAGCAGAATTTAAAACAAATATTGCCCTGTATCAAGAACTTTGAAGGTTTCATTTGTTTTCTCGGAAAACGTACAGTAAGGTTAAATAATACAGTAAATCATTGTGTATGTTGAGCAGCGAAGTCCAGTAGCAAAACTAACTTTGATACGTGATCCTGGCTACAGTTATAACTAGGGCAAGGGTTGTTAGGCAGTCTCGAAGTACAGAATTAAACTTAATTGCTATGTTCCAGTTAACCTGTAATATTTCCAATGTTACCGTACATTACAAAAAATTTATAAATTTAAATGTTTGTGCGGTATTTAGTTATATGTTAGTGCAATTGTTACACTGTAGCCACCGTCATTGAAATAAGTTATTTCTCAGTATCATCAATTCCCTTCATGATGAGAACATTATTTATATAACACTATTATTTATATAACACTATTGCTCCTACAAGGTAAGAAGCCTTGCTATATTTTAAGATACTCTAAACTGTTATTCAGTCCTACTTCAATATCCTGTAGGAGATAGTGTTTGACAAGTATGCTCTGTTGGTTGGTACCTTGATTTTAAGTATTAAGTTAGTGTGTTCGATAAAAGGATTTAGTCTCACCTAAAAGCTATAATAGTAAAAATGACAATTTTAAATTATAATATACTTGTATAAGTGATTTTACTTTAAATGATTAAAAGAATTCGATAATATTACGTAAATTATGAATATTATTTACCATTACTGTTTTCATAATAATAAGCACACAAACGGTATTGTGTTCTTTAATCGTGGTAGCATAACACTACTGCTAGAGATAAACCAATGTGCATTTAATCACGTTCAGTGACGAGAAGTCACGTATCGGTAATGAGTGTTTGTTTAAATGAAAATTGTTCGTTACTACGGACTAAGGTCGTCAGTAGACAGTACTCAGAAAGGATTGTTACGCGGGAATGGAGTGACTGGAATTTGTACGGAACCCTTTGCGTGATGAATGAACATTATGTAACGCGGCATTTCTACCGCTGAGCTACCCCCTTGCAAATAACTACACTGGTATTATTTAAATAATACAAGTATTCAGTTATTTGTTTACACCTAGTTTAGTGCTGTTTCCTCTTCGTTTCACTTTTTTTACTAAATAACTAATGAGTGCTACTAATAAAGGTAGTTTTTGTTTTAACAGGGCGGGGTAAGGAGATGCCAACAAATATGTAATTTTTTCAATTTGAGCTGTAACGAGTGGTATAATTATATTTATTTGTGTGTCACCTGTGGTAATATTTTATGAAGTTAATGTTAATTTGTTTGAAACTGACCACTAATTTGTTAATGGTAATTTGTAAAGTAAATTTTTTGTACACTTAGAAGGGAAGGCTAAAATTGACGATAAATTCAAAGAAAGTTATTGAAGTTTTGGAAATCTAATAAACATGAATTATTATAAGAAAGAACAGCTTTAGATAGAATTCATCCTGATTCTAAGAATTTAAACACTGTAAGATAACGCCAAGGACATAAAAGTATCTTGTAAACGAATATGCTTTATTTGGTTTTTTGAGTTAAACAAGTTTTTCTTTATATTATCTGCTAATGAAAGATTTTGGAAATATGAAGACGAAAGCTTTAATTAGGTTGTATCTGAGGAATGGTATTTTTTTCAGAAAATCTTATAGCAAATTTCCATTTGTCTGTTAAGTGACAATTTATTGAAAAATGTAACAGGGACTCACAAAATTTCATTACGGAGCGGTGTGCAATATGGTAGTTTATATCAAGTTTATCAGACTTATTGTGTTTATTAAAACGTGGTTTAAAACTGTTAAGTAGGCTTCAAGAAAACCATATCTCATGTTAAAAGTAATGTGACGCAACTGTAAGCCTACTTAATAGCAAGACGGCAAATTTTCGTGCAGTAGCATTAAGTATCTTCAAATGTGCCACAAAACCAATTACGGCTGCAGAGGTTTTAAGCGTAATTAAATAAGTGACTTAATTTTAACTTACCATGGATATTTCTTACGGATCAGGATATACTTTGTATTCAGGAAAATGTTCAACTGTCTACAACTTTCTCTAGAGGTAATTAAATTTGCATACAAATTTGGAATTTATCTTTAATTTCGTATAATTTTGATAATATTTTTATGAAATTTTGATAATTTTTTGTTGGTCAAAATGTCACCTTAAGCATGTTCATGGCAGGAGAATTAAAGGCAAATCATTTATGTACACTATCTAGATACAGTACTTCTAAGTTTTACAGACACACACGCGCGCGCGCGCTCACGAATACGTGCCACCCGATGTTACATACTCATTCCCAGTGTAAATTGCCATCTTCTGGTCGTAAAACTCCCTTAATTCTCTTCAACCTATTTAAAGTTTTAAAATAATTTTTATACGCTTTTCTCGATACATGCTTATTTTCCTGTAAGTTTCCTCTCCCTAAATGTCTACTCACGATTTGCTTACATTCCCAGAATCTGTTCTCCTTTGGAAGAGTATTTAAACGTTTCTGCTGTGACAATGTGGATTAAAGAAAACTCAAACAATAAAGGGATTATTGACGAATCAGTTTGAATCCCTTACACGTTTTAAGGTTTATGATATTTGCTATTTAAACAATATGACGTCAAGTTATTTGTTAAGTTCAACATTAACGTTATTAATCTTTTCTAACTGTTTTATTTTTTTAGCTTACACTAAAAGCTTACAACAATGTGTATAAATACATTTATTTATTTATAAGAAAAATTATTACTATAAATTTACTATTATAGCCTGTGTGTTTTAAACATTTTAGTCCACATTCTTTTTTTTATGATAATTTATACCGTTCTGCTTTCCAAACAGAATCAACGCGCACTCGATCACAGAGGATTTGCCTTTGTGACTGATGTGATGTATATAATTTATTCTATGTATACTGTATATGTATAATTTATTATCTTTTTAATGGTTTTGTATATTATAATTAATTTTTTATGATAGAATACTTAGACATTTTGATTACATATTTTGTGTGATAGTGTATCAAAGAATGACAATTAAAACATATTATAAAATGTAGATTTGTATATAAAGGCAACAACAAAATCAAATTTAATAATATCCTGTATTATTTCACAAATTAAAGTTAACTTAAAACGTATTAAATAGGTCTTTAATTACAATAAATTTTTGTGACGTTTTCAATCATTTGTGTTATTGCTTGTAAGTTTTAATTTTAATCTCATGTAAGTTATTTGTTCCTTAACACTTCTATAAACATTGGAATTTATTAGTAATATATCTCCCTCATTAGTTGTACACTAATTCTCTTAATGATTACTGTATGAAATTCAGCAGCTGAAAAATGAATATTACTTCTAAAATTTGTAAACATAAATATTTAATGTTTTATAAAACAGATAGTTTAAACAAATTTTTCCCTTCACGTGTGTCTTCATAGACGGTTGTTGACTACTCTTACGTACGGTATCAATGCCAAACAAATTACATGTTTAAATTATGGCAAACAAATTACATGTTTAAATTTATGCCAAACAAATTACATGTTTAAGTTTATGCCAAACAAATACATTTAAAATTTATTGCTACTTTTAGACAAATGGTAATTTTGAGTAGAAGGAGAATAAAATGCCGTTTAGGCTATACTTACCCATTCCTTTACAGTAAACTACATGTTTTTTATTATGGTTAGGGAGTAAATTAATTTTCATTATTTACGCTACCGATCTCCGTAACGGCGAATGAAATTTTGTTTGAATATACTATGTTGATGATAAACATAAAAAGCTATAAATGTTATTAGCAATGTGCTTAAATCTATAAATGTTATTGGGGTTGGCGTTGATTGTATATTGTATTAAATTATATTGTTTTGCAAAACTCTTAATCTGAGTATTTCATATTACTGAAGTAAACAATTTTGTAAATAATATTGAATTAAGCACGCTTTCATGTAGGTAACCTGTTTCAATGTTGGGCTGTACATATTCTATGTACATTTGTAAATTATTTCTATTAAAAAATTTATTGGAGTGCCTTCAAAACCTTGGGAATCTAGTGACTGACAGTCTGAAACAGAAATTTGTGGATTTATAATATAATTGTGTAGCTGTGTAGGTAGTTTAGTCCATAGAGTCCTAATTCCTCTTATATTATCAACTGACAATTGTGCAATTAACACTACATATCCTTTATACATCAGTTATATTGCCATTGTTCCCACTAAATTCGTGTTATTAGATTTAGTTCTTGTTAGGTAGTTGACGTACCCATTGAAAACTATCCGTAGAGTTTAAATATAACTTTTGTCGTTGATTCTAGCCTTGTACTTTAGACTAGTTGTTTAATAATAAAACGTATTTTGCGAGTCAATTGAATGTTTACATTATACTTAGAGGCTTATTAGTTGTTTTTTTTTCAGTTCTTAGGCCAGTTGCCGCCGAGGTGTGACGCTTACATGCTGTTTCAAACTTGCTTGAAAAATATTAAATCAGTTATTTGTAATAAAATTTGTAAAAACTAAAAGTTCCAAATAAATATGAATTCAAAATTATTAAACGGGTCAATTAAATAAAAATGTTTCATCATGAATCTTTCAATTTAAACGGAAAATGCTTACAAAAACATTTGAAAACTATATTTGCTATCTATATTTTAATATAACTTCTTTATATAGGCCTACTGTTAAATATGAAACAATATTTTCGTACTTTAAAGGAGAAAATTGTAGACGGTCATTAAATTATACTTTTAAGGTTTATACTTTATACTTTATACTTTATACTTTATACTTTATAGTTCATACTTCATACTTCATACTTCATACTTCATAATTTATAATTTATAATTTTTACTTTATGCTTTATACTTCATACTTCATATTTTATACTTTATACTTTATAAGCTGCTGTAACTTTCAATTGAGATTTTGTAATCTATTGTTAAAAAATTAACAGATATTGTAATGGTAAGTCTGTATAACAACAATACTGTATTCGTTATCTACGCATACGTACAGACTTAGGGCTATGCCATAGTCTTTAAATACGTATAATTTTATTTATGTATTTATTAAATTATTTACTGAATGCTGTAAAAAAATAAAGATTTAAAACTTACAAGGACTCAAAAACAAATTATTAGGCCTAATTTGAGACATACCTATTAGTTTCATACGATTACAAGTAGTCGTCCTACCTTTACGGTCTCGCACGTTAAACAAACAGTAGGACTATGCTCACATTTCACAATACTTATCACTTTATACAAGTTCAAAGCACTTTGTTTTCTTTTTCTTAATCCCTTGAGCATGATTGAAGGGTCTCTGTGATTATGTTTGTATGGAACCTTGCCTCATGACTATGCGCAGGTGACTTATTATTATTAATTTTTCTCCGGGCTATTAGGCCGTGACCCGTAAGATCGAGTATGGAAACTTCCAACTTGAAACGTATACGCCTATTTCAAAAGTTTCGTATTGGATCTTATGAATAAAGGCCTAATAGCTCGGATAATAATTTTAATAATATTGACAACTCCGGCTTTGTGCGTTTACCTCCTTCCAGCAGCTACCTTAACTTCATTGACCGTAATCAGATATTACTTGGTTTCCGGGGTATCAACAGCTCTACGCATTGCTTTGTTATAGCAATTTTATATATTCTGTTTTTGAAACTGACAGTGATTTAAATAATAGTGCAGTCTACGCTGAAGAAGAATTTTATATTTTATATAAAAAAGCTATTTTATATAATACCGTTAATCTGCAAAACAATTTTTCTACACTGCAACACGTTACATTTATCGACTGAAAAAAGTTCTTTAAATTGATTTTTAAAAGTTCTTTAAATTGATTTTTTCTGAAAATTTTTATTATTAACTTCAATTAGGGTTGGACAACTCATTACTCATTTATGTCGATAACTGCAAAATTACGTGTTAATCTGATTTGTCACAAATACGCAGAATTAAGACCTACGCTGAATTCTCGGCAATGTTGAGAAGGCGAGAAATCCGATAACACCTACAAAAGAGTCGTGGTTTTCCTCACATATTGGACAGACAAAATGGGATGTGATTCGGCGAAAATCAGTACTGATAAGTATTCAACAGCATCATTTCCGCGGCTAGCCACATTACTCACTATAGTTTTACTTCAGTAATAATTTATCACTCTATTACAGTGTGATGAACGTTACAGAGTTTATAGTGTCTGTGTATGTTACTAAGTACTTAACTTAGTAGAAGGCTGTGTAGAAATACGACGTTTTGGATTGATTTCAAAAAGAAGGCAAGCGTTCATTGTTCTTACCCTACGTGGCCTATTGTCATTCTGATTTAACCGTTAAGAGGTAAGTTTATAGACATTAACTAAGGATTAAACTGCTTGACTTATCAAAACTGTTATTAGTTATTTTTAAACTGCATTATTTGGAATATGTTATAAGAAAGTGAAAATATGTTTGAGTTTATAACGTGTGTCATAAATAGGCCTATATAACATTATTATATTATAGTCATTATCAAATCCAATGTTTATTGCAAGTTGTTGTAATGTATTTTTTACCTTAGGTAGATTGTAAGAATAAAATATTTTACAACTACTTGTAGAAGAAATTTGTTCGATAATGTGCAAGAACTGATCGAGTTACTTGTATAGAAATGATTGATAGCATTATTAACATTTTTATACTTCAGTCATAATGTCCTCATTTTATTTATTTCAAATATATTGAAACAGTATGAAAGTAACAGTTTTTTAATTTTATGTTTTACATCTCGTATAGCCTACACATTACATAATAAGGCGTGTAAGCCTGTAAATTATTTATGATTATTTTGCTGTTTATTACGGGCGATATTGTGTCACGTTAGTGTCCAAAATAGTAGATTATCGGGCTGCAAATTATTATATGGAATCAGAATATTATCTTAAACAGTTTATGACGTTTTGGGATAAATATGTCCATACTGTTTACTTGTAAAGAGATTTTCTAGTTTACAGACAAGTTGGCACTATCACACCACGTGCATAAGAAATCATTTCGCTTGCGATTTGAACAAAATACAATTTACGTTCATTTTTAGAGTGCGTATACACCTCCATTAACACAAATACGAATATGAGATACAATAACATAAAAATGACCTTGTAATATTTACAGACTTGTGTTTCACATTAATTTCTTAAACTTTTAGCAAATTTATTACAAGTAATACTAGTATTTACTCTTACTTAGTAAAAACTTTAGTTCTTCTTCTTCTTCTTCTTCTTCTTCTTCTTCTTCTTCTTCTTCTTCTTCTTCTTCTTCTTCTTCTTCTTCTTCTTCTTCTTCTTCTTCTTCTTCTTCTTCTTCTTCTTCTTCTTCGTTATTTGATTAATGTCTTGAAATTTACCGACTGCCAGTTTGTATTATCTAAATTTTTTCTCTCACTTAATTATTCTTAGGCAGTATGCTTCAAACGCAATTATGAAATTGTCAATACTTTTTTCAATTGATTACATAGTATTTCTTATTGACTTAAACGAAATAATTTAATTTGAAAATGTCTGTTGGCCTATTTTTAGGTAAATTTTAATATTTTAGTTATCAGTTAATAAGTAAATGTGGGATTAGACAATCGTCAATTGTGTAAAGATATGAATGAATATCGCCGGATGGGTAAAGTAACGGCAATAAATTTCTGAATTAATTTTTGAATCAGTTTTTGTTAACAACAGAGAAAGGTTAAAATCAATTTTTTATCAACAAGTATTAGGATTGTATGTCTGTGCTGTTTCATGTTCTCAGTGCAGTGGTTACATATTATTATACAATAGTTTCAATTTATGGAAGATACTTTTTATACACAACTGTTGTTAATAAAAATGTTGATTGCAGACGTTCTTTTATTTTTTAAGAATCATATTATTGTTTTGTTTTAGCTTCATCAGTTACCGCGAATTACACCTGTGAATAATTTATATTCTGTAAAATAGAAAAGGCTTGAGTATACAGATTCTGGCTATGTCGTACCCCGCTCTCAGTCGGTTCCTCAATATTTCGTTTTTACCATCGTATGCAACACATCACTTATCTTAAATTCATAAACGTCCCCCCTTTTCAGCTAAACCGTGAAAATTCCTTTGTCTGCCGGCAAGATAATAATACTAGTAATACTAATCTCTCTAAGGGATCTGAGTTCTCCAGAAGTTAAATAGTTTTCCTTTCCATGATGCACGCAGAGTCTTGTCCGATATCATCTGCCTCCTTACCCACGGATACCTAATTTGACAATTATGCTGTTTTCCACTTGCACCGTGCTCGGCATTACTGCAAGCTTTTTCCCTTTGGACAAAGCAGTTGATTCGCTGGCTTTAAGGTGTCGGTTTGCAACGACACTTGCAGTTCCTACGGCGGCTCTCTTTGTATGCAACGAATTAGATAGTTTGAAGTTTTGTTTCTGTTCCTCCGCTGCTGTTCTGTGGCGCAATGGGCAATGGGGCCCATTCTTATGCCAGTGATGACGCTGTAATTGACGGCTAACATGAAACTGTTCTGCCCACTTTGCAATTCAAATTCCAAAAGTTCTTCATACATAAGTGCTTGGACACAGTAGACGTGTCAGGGCATCTCGATACAAATATTATATAAAAATGAGCTTTCTTATTTGTAACCGCTTCCGGGATTCTATATAAACGCCTGCTGCCTATCCGAACAGACGATTAATGGAGTCTAAGCTCTCGTAGTCGATAACAATTTTGTTAAAAGTTGCTGAGCTATTAGGGAGTAGCCAAGGGTGAGACTCCATAGTTTTAGCTATTTCCATAACAGCCATCATCTGTAGAGAGGGAACTGAGATCAGATTTCCCGCTTAGAACTTAAAGTGGAAAGAGAGCGTTTATCTGTAGAAGTATTTCTGTCTATAAGCGATCAAGCATTGCTCGTTGTTCATTGGTCGATGTTTCGGTAAATTGCATCGCTGCCTTTACTTACTGGGTCGGCTACATATGTGTTCCTTT